>OZ038462.1:13196439-13907563 GCA_964036295.1 Plumapathes pennacea
GCAAAGTTAAAGGAAGAGTTCTTTTACTATAAACATTCAAGAATATATTCCATGTGGATTTTCATACACAATTGTTTGTTTTGATGAAATTACTATGAAACCAAAACAAGTAATTACACAAAAGAAAGCGAATCAACAAATGTTGTTGAAAAGTTTAATTCTATGATTGATCAAGAAATTAAAGAGATTTATCAAAAGTATTTGAAAAATCCAAAGGATATGATTTTTGGTGAGAAAGAAAAAGAATTATACAATTCTCAAGATGTTTGTTATATTTGCAAAGGTTCAGAGGGTGAATTTGATTCTGATGATATTAAATTACGAAAAGTTAGAGACCATTTTCAGTTGACAGGAAAGTTGTAGAGGTGCAGCACATTCTAAATGTAATTTAAAGGTAAGAACACAAACTATGATTCCAATAATTTTTCATAATCTTCAAAATTATGATGCACATTTGTTCATAAGAGAATTAGCAAAAGAAGGAGAAAGAGTAAGTTGTATTCCACTTAATGAAGAGAAATATATTTCTTTCACAAATATTTAGTGAAAGTTGATGAAAAAATTGAAAAAGATGAAAATGGGAAAACAATGACTAATGAAGACGGTACAGATAAGATGATAAAAGTAAGTATGCAAGCAAAGTTTATCGATAGTTATAATTTTTTCGGAATAGTCTTGATGGATTGGTGAAGACACTTGATTTTCTTCAGACTTTAAAATAACAATTTTTCAAAGAATTTTTAAAAAGGGAAGGTGTATTTCCATATGATTATTTTAACTCTTTTGAAAGATTTGAAGAAAAAGAGTTACCACCAATTGATATGTTTTATTCAATTTTGAATGAAAAAGATATTTCAATTGAAGATTATGAACATGCAAAAAAAGTTTGGAAAACTTTTGATATGAAAAATTTCAAAGAATATCATGATCTTTATTTACAAACCGATGTTTTACTTCTTGCTGATATTTTTGAAAAATTTCGAAGTTATAGTGGTAGTATAGAAATGGGGATTTTTACTCACCCCACCTCATAACAACTCACCTCACCTCACATTAGATTTGTGCTAGCACATTTTTTATTTTTAAAAACCATTTTTTAAAAAATTGATTTTTGAAAAAAATTACTTAAGGACTCACTTTGAATGTTGCAAAAATGCCTACGCTAACTGAATTAAGGAAAGGAATTGCAAAAGAATTGGGTATTAAAGGGAGGTGGAAAATGAAAAAGCAAGAACTAGAAGAGGCAATTTCAAGAGCTCAAGATGACAAGAAAATGATTATTCCTAATAAGATTAAGAAACCAATACCTACACCTAGATATATCAATCCTAATAACATTGATAAACCTATACCTAAACGTAGAAAAGAAGAAAGTTGGTTTGATTGGTTTGCGAAGAATTTAAGGAGAGTTGCTGAGGGACTTATTAACTATATTCCAGAAGGAAAAGTTAAGGATAATGCGAAGAAGTTATTAAGTTTAATTAATAAGAATGAAGAAGCGATGTCTAAATTTAGAATCAAAGGAAGAAAAAGAAGAAGAAAAACCAGAAGTAGAAGAGTTTTTAGAGGTAAAATTAAAAATATTAGGATTAGAGGAAAGCAACAAATGGATATTCCAACGTTTTTAAAAGAATATGAAAAAATGATAATGGAAAAAAAATTCAAGAATTGCAAAGCCCGTTTAAGATAAGACTCGTTTTGTCTGGTGTTTATAAAATGTTTAAAGAAGGTGAGTTTTTGGAAGAATCAAAATTTATCATAATAAGACTAAAATGGAGGAGATTTATGAAAGTACTGATTTTGAGGAGTTTTATAAGATGACATCACAACTTTTGTTAATCTAGGATCTGGTTGGATTTTTGAAAAGATTGAATATTTAACGATTGAAGTTGACGATTTTTCACCAATGTCTGGAGGAACTTATAAAGATCTTCTAAAAAGAATAATAAATAAGAAGGCAGTAACCAATATAAAAAATAATGATATCAAATGTTCTAAATGGTCTATCTTAAGAGCAGTTTATCTTAAAGAATAGAATTCTGAAAGGATAGATTTAACATTGAGAGAGAAAGTTAAAGATTTTAATTGGAAAGGTATTAACTATCCTGTTGATATTAAGAAAGGACCATTAATTTTTGAGAAGAATAATCCAGGGTATAAGATTTGCGTGATTGGATATGATGATTGTCAACGCGAGAAAGGAGGATATCATCCATTGAGACCAGTGAAAGAAGAATTTGGTGACAAAGTGATACATTTATTACTTTATGAAGGACATTATTGTACTATAAATTCATTGTCAAGATTATTGAGAAGTCAATATAAGAAAAACAAGAATAAGGTAAATGTTTGTAGCAATTGTTTTAATCATTTTTATGACAAACATTTAGAAGAACATAAGGAAGTTTGTTTTTCAAATGAAGGTTCAATAGCAATAATGCCAATTATAAAGAAAGTGGATTGTATTGGCGAAGATGGTGAAAGATGCAAGTCTTGTGATGAATGTAATGAAGGAAAGATATTTGTAAAACCTACATGTGAGTTTAAGAATTATCATAAGGGATTTAAACTCCTTTTTGTAATTTAAGCTGATTTTGCTATGAAAAAATAATAATGGAAAAAATTCAAGAATTACAAAGACCGTTTAAGATAAGACTCGTTTTGTCTTGTGTTTATAAAATGTTTAAAGGAGGTGAGTTTTTGGAAGAGACAATTTATCATCATAAGACTAAAATGGAGGAGATTTATGAAAGTACTGATTTTGAGGAGTTTTATAAGATGACATCACAGCTTTTGCTTGAAAAGTCAGAGAAATTTGTTAATCTTGGATCTGGTTGGATTTTTGAAAAGATTGAATATTTAACGATTGAAGTTGACGATTTTTCACCAATGTCTGGAGGAACTTATAAAGATCTTCTAAAAAGAATAATAAATAAGAAGGCAGTAACCAATATAAAAAATAATGATAACAAATGTTTTAAATGGTCTATCTTAAGAGCAGTTTATCCTAAAGAATAGAATTCTGAAAGGATAGATTTAACGTTGAGAGAGAAAGTTAAAGATTTTAATTGGAAAGGTATTAACTATCCTGTTGATATTAAGAAAGGACCATTAATTTTTGAGAAGAATAATCCCGGGTATAAGATTTGCGTGATTGGATATGATGATTGTCAACGCGAGAAAGGAGGATTTCATCCATTGAGACCAGTGAAAGAAGAATTTGGTGACAAAGTGATACATTTATTACTTTATGAAGGACATTATTGTACTATAAATTCATTGTCAAGATTATTGAGAAGTCAATATAAGAAAAACACGAATAAAGTAAATGTTTGTAGGAATTGTTTTAATCATTTATATGACAAATATTTTAAGAACATAAGGAAGTTTGTTTTTCAAATGAAGGTTCAATAGCAATAATGCTAATTATAAAGAAAGTGAATTGTATTGGCGAAGATGGTGAAAGATGCAAGTCTTGTGATGAATGTAATGAAGGAAAGATATTTGTAAAACCTACATGTGAGTTTAAGAATTATCATAAGGGATTTAAACTCCTTTTTGTAACTTAAGCTGATTTTGCTATGAAAAAATGATAATGGAAAAAATTCAAGAATTACAAAGACCCTTTAAGATAAGACTCGTTTTGTCTTGTGTTTATAAAATGTTTAAAGAAGGTGAGTTTTTGGAAGAATCAAATTTTATCATAATAAGACTAAAATGGAGGAGATTTATGAAAGTACTGATTTTGAGGAGTTTTATAAGATGACATCACAGCTTTTGCTTGAAAAGTCAGAGAAATTTGTTAATCTTGGATCTGGTTGGATTTTTGAAAAGATTGAATATTTAACGATTGAAGTTGACGATTTTTCACCAATGTCTGGAGGAACTTATAAAGATCTTCTAAAAAGAATAATAAATAAGAAGGCAGTAACCAATATAAAAAATAATGATAACAAATGTTTTAAAGGGTCTATCTTAAGAGCAGTTTATCCTAAAGAATAGAATTCTGAAAGGATAGATTTAACGTTGAGAGAGAAAGTTAAAGATTTTAATTGGAAAGGTATTAACTATCCTGTTGATATTAATAAAGGTCCATTAATTTTTGAGAAGAATAATCCAGGGTATAAGATTTGCGTGATTGGATATGATGATTGTCAACGCGAGAAAGGAGGATTTCATCCATTGAGACCAGTGAAAGAAGAATTTGGTGACAAAGTGATACATTTATTACTTTATGAAGGACATTATTGTACTATAAATTCATTGTCAAGATTATTGAGAAGTCAATATAAGAAAAACAAGAATAAGGTAAATGTTTGTAGGAATTGTTTTAATCATTTTTATGACAAATATTTAGAAGAACATAAGGAAGTTTGTTTTTCAAATGAAGGTTCAATAGCAATAATGCCAATTATAAAGAAAGTGGATTGTATTGGCGAAGATGGTGAAAGATGCAAGTCTTGTGATGAATGTAATGAAGGAAAGATATTTGTAAAACCTACATGTGAGTTTGAGAATTATAAGGGATTTAAACTCCTTTTTGTAATTTAAGCTGATTTTGCTATGAAAAAATGATAATGGAAAAAATTCAAGAATTACAAAGACCGTTTAAGATAAGACTCGTTTTGTCTTGTGTTTATAAAATGTTTAAAGAAGGTGAGTTTTTGGAAGAATCAAAATTTATCATAATAAGACTAAAATGGAGGAGATTTATGAAAGTACTGATTTTGAGGAGTTTTATAAGATGACATCACAGCTTTTGCTTGAAAAGTCAGAGAAATTTGTTAATCTTGGATCTGGTTGGATTTTTGAAAAGATTGAATATTTAACGATTGAAGTTGACGATTTTTCACCAATGTCTGGAGGAACTTATAAAGATCTTCTAAAAAGAATAATAAATAAGAAGGCAGTAACCAATATAAAAAATAATGATAACAAATGTTTTAAAGGGTCTATCTTAAGAGCAGTTTATCCTAAAGAATAGAATTCTGAAAGGATAGATTTAACGTTGAGAGAGAAAGTTAAAGATTTTAATTGGAAAAGTATTAACTATCCTGTTGATATTAATAAAGGTCCATTAATTTTTGAGAAGAATAATCCAGGGTATAAGATTTGCGTGATTGGATATGATGATTGTCAACGCGAGAAAGGAGGATTTCATCCATTGAGACCAGTGAAAGAAGAATTTGGTGACAAAGTGATACATTTATTACTTTATGAAGGACATTATTGTACTATAAATTCATTGTCAAGATTATTGAGAAGTCAATATAAGAAAAACAAGAATAAGGTAAATGTTTGTAGGAATTGTTTTAATCATTTTTATGACAAATATTTAGAAGAACATAAGGAAGTTTGTTTTTCAAATGAAGGTTCAATAGCAATAATGCCAATTATAAAGAAAGTGGATTGTATTGGCGAAGATGGTGAAAGATGCAAGTCTTGTGATGAATGTAATGAAGGAAAGATATTTGTAAAACCTACATGTGAGTTTAAGAATTATCATAAGGGATTTAAACTTCTTTTTGTAATTTAAGCTGATTTTGCTATGAAAAAATGATAATGGAAAAAATTCAAGAATTACAAAGACCGTTTAAGATGAGACTCGTTTTGTCTTGTGTTTATAAAATGTTTAAAGGAGGTGAGTTTTTGGAAGAGTCAATTTATCATCATAAAACTAAAATGGAGGAGATTTATGAAAGTACTGATTTTGAGGAGTTTTATAAGATGACATCACAACTTTTGCTTGAAAAGTCAGAGAAATTTGTTAATCTTGGATCTGGTTGGATTTTTGAAAAGATTGAATATTTAACGATTGAAGTTGACGATTTTTCACCAATGTCTGGAGGAACTTATAAAGATCTTCTAAAAAGAATAATAAATAAGAAGGCAGTAACCAATATAAAAAATAATGATAACAAATGTTTTAAATGGTCTATCTTAAGAGCAGTTTATCCTAAAGAATAGAATTCTGAAAGGATAGATTTAACATTTAGAGAGAAAGTTAAAGATTTTAATTGGAAAGGTATTAACTATCCTGTTGATATTAAGAAAGGACCATTAATTTTTGAGAAGAATAATCCAGGGTATAAGATTTGCGTGATTGGATATGATGATTGTCAACGCGAGAAAGGAGGATTTCATCCATTGAGACCAGTGAAAGAAGAATTTGGTGACAAAGTGATACATTTATTACTTTATGAAGGACATTATTGTACTATAAATTCATTGTCAAGATTATTGAGAAGTCAATATAAGAAAAACAAGAATAAGGTAAATGTTTGTAGGAATTGTTTTAATCATTTTTATGACAAATATTTAGAAGAACATAAGGTAGTTTGTTTTTCAAATGAAGGTTCAATAGCAATAATGCCAAGTATAAAGAAAGTGGATTGTATTGACGAAGATGGTGAAAGATGCAAGTCTTGTGATGAATGTAATGAAGGAAAGATATTTGTAAAACCTACATGTGAGTTTAAGAATTATCATAAGGGATTTAAACTTCCTTTTGTAATTTAAGCTGATTTTAAGTCTTTTTAACAAAATTGTAGTGGACGATGGTTCTAAGATGAGTGAAGAAACAAAACAAAGATTGTTAAAACTTGGAATGAAAAAACGAGAAAAAGAAGAAGATGATGCACCAAAACCAAAAGCAAAGTTAAAGGAAGAGTTCTTTTACTATAAACATTCAAGAATATATTCCATGTGGATTTTCATACACAATTGTTTGTTTTGATGAAAATACTATGAAACCAAAACAAGTAATTACAGAAAAGAAAGCGAATCAACAAATGTTGTTGAAAAGTTTAATTCTATGATTGATCAAGAAATTAAAGAGATTTATCAAAAGTATTTGAAAAATCCAAAGGATATGATTTTTGGTGAGAAAGAAAAAGAATTATACAATTCTCAAGATGTTTGTTATATTTGCAAAGGTTCAGAGGGTGAATTTGATTCTGATGATATTAAATTACGAAAAGTTAGAGACCATTTTCAGTTGACAGGAAAGTTGTAGAGGTGCAGCACATTCTAAATGTAATTTAAAGGTAAGAACACAAACTATGATTCCAATAATTTTTCATAATCTTCAAAATTATGATGCACATTTGTTCATAAGAGAATTAGCAAAAGAAGGAGAAAGAGTAAGTTGTATTCCACTTAATGAAGAGAAATATATTTCTTTCACAAATATTTAGTGAAAGTTGATGAAAAAATTGAAAAAGATGAAAATGGGAAAACAATGACTAATGAAGACGGTACAGATAAGATGATAAAGGTAAGTATGCAAGCAAAGTTTATCGATAGTTATAATTTTTTCGGAATAGTCTTGATGGATTGGTGAAGACACTTGATTTTCTTCAGACTTTAAAATAACAATTTTTCAAAGAATTTTTAAAAAGGGAAGGTGTATTTCCATATGATTATTTTAACTCTTTTGAAAGATTTGAAGAAAAAGAGTTACCACCAATTGATATGTTTTATTCAATTTTGAATGAAAAAGATATTTCAATTGAAGATTATGAACATGCAAAAAAAGTTTGGAAAACTTTTGATATGAAAAATTTCAAAGAATATCATGATCTTTATTTACAAACCGATGTTTTACTTCTTGCTGATATTTTTGAAAAATTTCGAAGTTATAGTGGTAGTATAGAAATGGGGATTTTTACTCACCCCACCTCATAACAACTCACCTCACCTCACATTAGATTTGTGCTAGCACATTTTTTATTTTTAAAAACCATTTTTTAAAAAATTGATTTTTGAAAAAAATTACTTAAGGACTCACTTTGAATGTTGCAAAAATGCCTACGCTAACTGAATTAAGGAAAGGAATTGCAAAAGAATTGGGTATTAAAGGGAGGTGGAAAATGAAAAAGCAAGAACTAGAAGAGGCAATTTCAAGAGCTCAAGATGACAAGAAAATGATTATTCCTAATAAGATTAAGAAACCAATACCTACACCTAGATATATCAATCCTAATAACATTGATAAACCTATACCTAAACGTAGAAAAGAAGAAAGTTGGTTTGATTGGTTTGCGAAGAATTTAAGGAGAGTTGCTGAGGGACTTATTAACTATATTCCAGAAGGAAAAGTTAAGGATAATGTGAAGAAGTTATTAAGTTTAATTAATAAGAATGAAGAAGCGATGTCTAAATTTAGAATTAAAGGAAGAAAAAGAAGAAGAAAAACCAGAAGTAGAAGAGTTTTTAAAGGTAAAATTAAAAATATTAGGATTAAAGGAAAGCAACAAATGGATAGTCCAACGTTTTTAAAAGAATATGAAAAAATGATAATGGAAAAAAATTCAAGAATTACAAAGACCGTTTAAGATAAGACTCGTTTTGTCTGGTGTTTATAAAATGTTTAAAGAAGGTGAGTTTTTGGAAGAATCAAAATTTATCATCATAAGACTAAAATGGAGGAGATTTATGAAAGTACTGATTTTGAGGAGTTTTATAAGATGACATGACAACTTTTGCTTGAAAAGTCAGAGAAATTTGTTAATCTTGGATCTGGTTGGATTTTTTGAAAAGATTGAATATTTAACGATTGAAGTTGACGATTTTTCACCAATGTCTGGAGGAACTTATAAAGATCTTCTAAAAAGAATAATAAATAAGAAGGCGGTAACCAATATAAAAAATAATGATAACAAATGTTTTAAATGGTCTATCTTATAAGCAGTTTATCCTAAAGAATAGAATTCTGAAAGGATAGATTTAACATTTAGAGAGAAAGTTAAAGATTTTAATTGGAAAGATATTAACTATCCTGTTGATATTAAGAAAGGACCATTAATTTTTGAGAAGAATAATCCAGGGTATAAGATTTGCGTGATTGGATATGATGATTGTCAACGCGAGAAAGGAGGATTTCATCCATTGAGACCAGTGAAAGAAGAATTTGGTGACAAAGTGATACATTTATTACTTTATGAAGGACATTATTGTACTATAAATTCATTGTCAAGATTATTGAGAAGTCAATATAAGAAAAACAAGAATAAGGTAAATGTTTGTAGGAATTGTTTTAATCATTTTTATGACAAATATTTAGAAGAACATAAGGAAGTCTGTTTTTCAAATGAAGGTTCAATAGCAATAATGCCAATTATAAAGAAGTGGATTGTATTGGCGAAGATGGTGAAAGATGCAAGTCTTGTGATGAATGTAATGAAGGAAAGATATTTGTAAAACCTACATGTGAGTTTAAGAATTATCATAAGGGATTTAAACTCCTTTTTGTAATTTAAGCTGATTTTGATATGAAAAAATGATAATGGAAAAAAATTCAAGAATTACAAAGACCGTTTGGGATAAGACTCGTTTTGTCTTGTGTTTATAAAATGTTTAAAGAAGGTGAGTTTTTGGAAGAGTCAGTTTATCATCATAAGACTAAAATGGATGAGATTTATAAAAGTACTGATTTTGAGGAGTTTTATAAGGCGACATGACAACTTTTGCTTGAAAAGTCAGAGAAATTTGTTAATCTTGGATCTGGTTGGATTTTTGAAAAGATTGAATATTTAACGATTGAAGTTGACGATTTTTCACCAATGTCTGGAGGAACTTATAAAGATCTTCTAAAAAGAATAATAAATAAGAAGGCAGTAACCAATATAAAAAATAATGATAACAAATGTTTTAAATGGTCTATCTTAAGAGCAGTTTATCCTAAAGAATAGAATTCTGAAAGGATAGATTTAACATTTAGAGAGAAAGTTAAAGATTTTAATTGGAAAGATATTAACTATCCTGTTGATATTAAGAAAGGACCATTAATTTTTGAGAAGAATAATCCAGGGTATAAGATTTGCGTGATTGGATATGATGATTGTCAACGCGAGAAAGGAGGATTTCATCCATTGAGACCAGTGAAAGAAGAATTTGGTGACAAAGTGATACATTTATTACTTTATGAAGGACATTATTGTACTCTAAATTCATTGTCAAGATTATTGAGAAGTCAATATAAGAAAAACAAGAATAAGGTAAATGTTTGTAGGAATTGTTTTAATCATTTTTATGACAAATATTTTGAAGAACATAAGGTAGTTTGTTTTTCAAATGAAGGTTCAATAGCAATAATGCCAATTATAAAGAAGTGGATTGTATTGGCGAAGATGGTGAAAGATGCAAGTCTTGTGATGAATGTAATGAAGGAAAGATATTTGTAAAACCTACATGTGAGTTTAAGAATTATCATAAGGGATTTAAACTCCTTTTTGTAATTTAAGCTGATTTTGATATGAAAAAATGATAATGGAAAAAAATTCAAGAATTACAAAGACCGTTTGGGATAAGACTCGTTTTGTCTTGTGTTTATAAAATGTTTAAAGAAGGTGAGTTTTTGGAAGAGTCAGTTTATCATCATAAGACTAAAATGGATGAGATTTATAAAAGTACTGATTTTGAGGAGTTTTATAAGGCGACATGACAACTTTTGCTTGAAAAGTCAGAGAAATTTGTTAATCTTGGATCTGGTTGGATTTTTGAAAAGATTGAATATTTAACGATTGAAGTTGACGATTTTTCACCAATGTCTGGAGGAACTTATAAAGATCTTCTAAAAAGAATAATAAATAAGAAGGCAGTAACCAATATAAAAAATAATGATAACAAATGTTTTAAATGGTCTATCTTAAGAGCAGTTTATCCTAAAGAATAGAATTCTGAAAGGATAGATTTAACATTTAGAGAGAAAGTTAAAGATTTTAATTGGAAAGATATTAACTATCCTGTTGATATTAAGAAAGGACCATTAATTTTTGAGAAGAATAATCCAGGGTATAAGATTTGCGTGATTGGATATGATGATTGTCAACGCGAGAAAGGAGGATTTCATCCATTGAGACCAGTGAAAGAAGAATTTGGTGACAAAGTGATACATTTATTACTTTATGAAGGACATTATTGTACTCTAAATTCATTGTCAAGATTATTGAGAAGTCAATATAAGAAAAACAAGAATAAGGTAAATGTTTGTAGGAATTGTTTTAATCATTTTTATGACAAATATTTTGAAGAACATAAGGTAGTTTGTTTTTCAAATGAAGGTTCAATAGCAATAATGCCAATTATAAAGAAAGTGGATTGTATTGACGAAGATGGTGAAAGATGCAAGTCTTGTGATGAATGTAATGAAGGAAAGATATTTGTAAAACCTACATGTGAGTTTAAGAATTATGATAAGGGATTTAAACTTCTTTTTGTAATTTAAGCTGATTTTGAGTCTTTTTAACAAAATTGTAGTGGACGATGGTTCTAAGATGAGTGAGGAAACAAAACAAAGATTGTTAAAACTTGAAATGAAAAAACGAGAAAAAGAAGAAGATGATGCTCCAAAACCAAAACCAAAAGCAAAGTTAAAGGAAGAGTTCTTTTACTATAAACATTCAAGAATATATTCCATGTGGATTTTCATACACAATTGTTTGTTTTGATGAAAATACTATGAAACCAAAAATAGTAATTACAGAAAAGAAAGCGAATCAACAAATGTTGTTGAAAAGTTTAATTCTATGATTGATCAAGAAATTAAAGAGATTTATCAAAAGTATTTGAAAAATCCAAAGGATATGATTTTTGGTGAGAAAGAAAAAGAATTATACAATTCTCAAGATGTTTGTTATATTTGCAAAGGTTCAGAGGGTGAATTTGATTCTGATGATATTAAATTACGAAAAGTTAGAGACCATTTTCAGTTGACAGGAAAGTTGTAGAGGTGCAGCACATTCTAAATGTAATTTAAAGGTAAGAACACAAACTATAATTCCAATAATTTTTCATAAACTTCAAAATTATGATGCATATTTGTTCATAAGAGAATTAGCAAAAGAAGGAGAAAGACTAAGTTGTATTCCACTTAATGAAGAGAAATATATTTCTTTCACAAATATTTAGTGAAAGTTGATGAAAAAATTGAAAAAGATGAAAATGGGAAAACAATGACTAATGAAGACGGTACAGATAAGATGATAAAAGTAAGTATGCAAGCAAAGTTTATCGATAGTTATAATTTTTTCGGAATAGTCTTGATGGATTGGTGAAGACACTTGATTTTCTTCAGACTTTAAAATAACAATTTTTCAAAGAATTTTTAAAAAGGAAAGGTGTATTTCCATATGATTATTCTAACTCTTTTGAAAGATTTGAAGAAAAAGAGTTACCACCAATTGATATGTTTTATTCAATTTTGAATGAAAAAGATATTTCAATTGATGATTATGAACATGCACAAAAAGTTTGGAAAACTTTTGATATGAAAAAATTCAAAGAATATCATGATCTCTATTTACAAACCGACGTTTTACTTCTTGCTGATATTTTTGAAAAATTTCGAAGTTATAGTGGTAGTATAGAAATGGGGATTTTTACTCACCCCACCTCATAACAACTCACCTCACCTCACATTAGATTTGTGCTAGCACATTTTTCATTTTTAAAAACCATTTTTTAAAAAATTGATTTTTGAAAAAAATTACTTAAGGACTCACTTTGAATGTTGCAAAAATGCCTACGCTGACTGAATTAAGGAAAGAAATTGCAAAAGAATTGGGTATTAAAGGGAGGTGGAAAATGAAAAAGCAAGGACTAGAGGAGGCAATTTCAAGAGCTCAAGATGACAAGAAAATGATTATTCCTAATAAGATTAAGAAACCAATACCTACACCTAGATATATCAATCCTAATAACATTGATAAACCTATACCTAAACGTAGAAAAGAAGAAAGTTGGTTTGATTGGTTTGCGAAGAATTTAAGGAGAGTTGCTGAGGGACTTATTAACTAAATGCCAGAAGGAAAAGTTAAGGATAATGCGAAGAAGTTATTAAGTTTAATTAATAAGAATGAAGAAGCGATGTCTAAATTTAGAATTAAAGGAAGAAAAAGAAGAAGAAAAACCAGAAGTAGAAGAGTTTTTAGAGGTAAAATTAAAAATATTAGGATTAGAGGAAAGCAACAAATGGATAGTCCAACGTTTTTAAAAGAATATGAAAAAATGATAATGGAAAAAAATTCAAGAATTACAAAGACCGTTTAAGATAAGACTCGTTTTGTCTTGTGTTTATAAAATGTTTAAAGGAGGTGAGTTTTTGGAAGAGTCAAAATTTATCATCATAAGACTAAAATGGAGGAGATTTATGAAAGTACTGATTTTGAGGAGTTTTATAAGATGACATGACAACTTTTGCTTGAAAAGTCAGAGAAATTTGTTAATCTTGGATCTGGTTGGATTTTTGAAAAGATTGAATATTTAACGATTGAAGTTGACGATTTTTCACCAATGTCTGGAGGAACTTATAAAGATCTTCTAAAAAGAATAATAAATAAGAAGGCAGTAACCAATATAAAAAATAATGATAACAAATGTTTTAAATGGTCTATCTTAAGAGCAGTTTATCCTAAAGAATAGAATTTTGAAAGGATAGATTTAACGTTGAGAGAGAAAGTTAAAGATTTTAATTGGAAAGGTATTAACTATCCTGTTGATATTAAGAAAGGACCATTAATTTTTGAGAAGAATAATCCCGGGTATAAGATTTGCGTGATTGGATATGATGATTGTCAACGCGAGAAAGGAGGATTTCATCCATTGAGACCAGTGAAAGAAGAATTTGGTGACAAAGTGATACATTTACTACTTTATGAAGGACATTATTCTACTATAAATTCATTGTCAAGATTATTGAGAAGTCAATATAAGAAAAACAAGAATAAAGTAAATGTTTGTAGGAATTGTTTTAATCATTTATATGACAAATATTTTAAGAACATAAGGAAGTTTGTTTTTCAAATGAAGGTTCAATAGCAATAATGCTAATTATAAAGAAAGTGAATTCTATTGGCGAAGATGGTGAAAGATGCAAGTCTTGTGATGAATGTAATGAAGGAAAGATATTTGTAAAACCTACATGTGAGTTTAAGAATTATCATAAGGGATTTAAACTTCTTTTTGTAATTTAAGCTGATTTTGCTATGAAAAAATGATAATGGAAAAAATTCAAGAATTACAAAGACCGTTTAAGATAAGACTCGTTTTGTCTTGTGTTTATAAAATGTTTAAAGAAGGTGAGTTTTTGGAAGAATCAAATTTTATCATAATAAGACTAAAATGGAGGAGATTTATGAAAGTACTGATTTTGAGGAGTTTTATAAGATGACATCACAGCTTTTGCTTGAAAAGTCAGAGAAATTTGTTAATCTTGGATCTGGTTGGATTTTTGAAAAGATTGAATATTTAACGATTGAAGTTGACGATTTTTCACCAATGTCTGGAGGAACTTATAAAGATCTTCTAAAAAGAATAATAAATAAGAAGGCAGTAACCAATATAAAAAATAATGATAACAAATGTTTTAAAGGGTCTATCTTAAGAGCAGTTTATCCTAAAGAATAGAATTCTGAAAGGATAGATTTAACGTTGAGAGAGAAAGTTAAAGATTTTAATTGGAAAGGTATTAACTATCCTGTTGATATTAATAAAGGTCCATTAATTTTTGAGAAGAATAATCCAGGGTATAAGATTTGCGTGATTGGATATGATGATTGTCAACGCGAGAAAGGAGGATTTCATCCATTGAGACCAGTGAAAGAAGAATTTGGTGACAAAGTGATACATTTATTACTTTATGAAGGACATTATTGTACTATAAATTCATTGTCAAGATTATTGAGAAGTCAATATAAGAAAAACAAGAATAAGGTAAATGTTTGTAGGAATTGTTTTAATCATTTTTATGACAAATATTTAGAAGAACATAAGGAAGTTTGTTTTTCAAATGAAGGTTCAATAGCAATAATGCCAATTATAAAGAAAGTGGATTGTATTGGCGAAGATGGTGAAAGATGCAAGTCTTGTGATGAATGTAATGAAGGAAAGATATTTGTAAAACCTACATGTGAGTTTGAGAATTATCATAAGGGATTTAAACTCCTTTTTGTAATTTAAGCTGATTTTGCTATGAAAAAATGATAATGGAAAAAATTCAAGAATTGCAAAGACCGTTTAAGATAAGACTCGTTTTGTCTTGTGTTTATAAAATGTTTAAAGAAGGTGAGTTTTTGGAAGAATCAAAATTTATCATAATAAGACTAAAATGGAGGAGATTTATGAAAGTACTGATTTTGAGGAGTTTTATAAGATGACATCACAGCTTTTGCTTGAAAAGTCAGAGAAATTTGTTAATCTTGGATCTGGTTGGATTTTTGAAAAGATTGAATATTTAACGATTGAAGTTGACGATTTTTCACCAATGTCTGGAGGAACTTATAAAGATCTTCTAAAAAGAATAATAAATAAGAAGGCAGTAACCAATATAAAAAATAATGATAACAAATGTTTTAAAGGGTCTATCTTAAGAGCAGTTTATCCTAAAGAATAGAATTCTGAAAGGATAGATTTAACGTTGAGAGAGAAAGTTAAAGATTTTAATTGGAAAGGTATTAACTATCCTGTTGATATTAATAAAGGTCCATTAATTTTTGAGAAGAATAATCCAGGGTATAAGATTTGCGTGATTGGATATGATGATTGTCAACGCGAGAAAGGAGGATTTCATCCATTGAGACCAGTGAAAGAAGAATTTGGTGACAAAGTGATACATTTATTACTTTATGAAGGACATTATTGTACTATAAATTCATTGTCAAGATTATTGAGAAGTCAATATAAGAAAAACAAGAATAAGGTAAATGTTTGTAGCAATTGTTTTAATCATTTTTATGACAAATATTTAGAAGAACATAAGGAAGTTTGTTTTTCAAATGAAGGTTCAATAGCAATAATGCCAATTATAAAGAAAGTGGATTCTATTGGCGAAGATGGTGAAAGATGCAAGTCTTGTGATGAATGTAATGAAGGAAAGATATTTGTAAAACCTACATGTGAGTTTGAGAATTATCATAAGGGATTTAAACTTCTTTTTGTAATTTAAGCTGATTTTGCTATGAAAAAATGATAATGGAAAAAATTCAAGAATTACAAAGACCGTTTAAAATGAGACTCGTTTTGTCTTGTGTTTATAAAATGTTTAAAGGAGGTGAGTTTTTGGAAGAGTCAATTTATCATCATAAGACTAAAATGGAGGAGATTTATGAAAGTACTGATTTTGAGGAGTTTTATAAGATGACATCACAACTTTTGCTTGAAAAGTCAGAGAAATTTGTTAATCTTGGATCTGGTTGGATTTTTGAAAAGATTGAATATTTAACGATTGAAGTTGACGATTTTTCACCAATGTCTGGAGGAACTTATAAAGATCTTCTAAAAAGAATAATAAATAAGAAGGCAGTAACCAATATAAAAAATAATGATAACAAATGTTTTAAATGGTCTATCTTAAGAGCAGTTTATCCTAAAGAATAGAATTCTGAAAGGATAGATTTAACATTTAGAGAGAAAGTTAAAGATTTTAATTGGAAAGGTATTAACTATCCTGTTGATATTAAGAAAGGACCATTAATTTTTGAGAAGAATAATCCAGGGTATAAGATTTGCGTGATTGGATATGATGATTGTCAACGCGAGAAAGGAGGATTTCATCCATTGAGACCAGTGAAAGAAGAATTTGGTGACAAAGTGATACATTTATTACTTTATGAAGGACATTATTGTACTATAAATTCATTGTCAAGATTATTGAGAAGTCAATATAAGAAAAACAAGAATAAGGTAAATGTTTGTAGGAATTGTTTTAATCATTTTTATGACAAATATTTAGAAGAACATAAGGTAGTTTGTTTTTCAAATGAAGGTTCAATAGCAATAATGCCAAGTATAAAGAAAGTGGATTGTATTGACGAAGATGGTGAAAGATGCAAGTCTTGTGATGAATGTAATGAAGGAAAGATATTTGTAAAACCTACATGTGAGTTTAAGAATTATCATAAGGGATTTAAACTTCTTTTTGTAATTTAAGCTGATTTTAATTCTTTTTACCAAAATTTTAGTGGACGATGGTTCTAAGATGAGTGAAGAAACAAAACAAAGATTGTTAAAACTTGGAATGAAAAAACGAGAAAAAGAAGAAGATGATGCACCAAAACCAAAAGCAAAGTTAAAGGAAGAGTTCTTTTACTATAAACATTCAAGAATATATTCCATGTGGATTTTCATACACAATTGTTTGTTTTGATGAAAATACTATGAAACCAAAACAAGTAATTACAGAAAAGAAAGCGAATCAACAAATGTTGTTGAAAAGTTTAATTCTATGATTGATCAAGAAATTAAAGAGATTTATCAAAAGTATTTGAAAAATCCAAAGGATATGATTTTTGGTGAGAAAGAAAAAGAATTATACAATTCTCAAGATGTTTGTTATATTTGCAAAGGTTCAGAGGGTGAATTTGATTCTGATGATATTAAATTACGAAAAGTTAGAGACCATTTTCAGTTGACAGGAAAGTTGTAGAGGTGCAGCACATTCTAAATGTAATTTAAAGGTAAGAACACAAACTATGATTCCAATAATTTTTCATAATCTTCAAAATTATGATGCACATTTGTTCATAAGAGAATTAGCAAAAGAAGGAGAAAGAGTAAGTTGTATTCCACTTAATGAAGAGAAATATATTTCTTTCACAAATATTTAGTGAAAGTTGATGAAAAAATTGAAAAAGATGAAAATGGGAAAACAATGACTAATGAAGACGGTACAGATAAGATGATAAAAGTAAGTATGCAAGCAAAGTTTATCGATAGTTATAATTTTTTCGGAATAGTCTTGATGGATTGGTGAAGACACTTGATTTTCTTCAGACTTTAAAATAACAATTTTTCAAAGAATTTTTAAAAAGGGAAGGTGTATTTCCATATGATTATTTTAACTCTTTTGAAAGATTTGAAGAAAAAGAGTTACCACCAATTGATATGTTTTATTCAATTTTGAATGAAAAAGATATTTCAATTGAAGATTATGAACATGCAAAAAAAGTTTGGAAAACTTTTGATATGAAAAATTTCAAAGAATATCATGATCTTTATTTACAAACCGATGTTTTACTTCTTGCTGATATTTTTGAAAAATTTCGAAGTTATAGTGGTAGTATAGAAATGGGGATTTTTACTCACCCCACCTCATAACAACTCACCTCACCTCACATTAGATTTGTGCTAGCACATTTTTTATTTTTAAAAACCATTTTTTAAAAAATTGATTTTTGAAAAAAATTACTTAAGGACTCACTTTGAATGTTGCAAAAATGCCTACGCTAACTGAATTAAGGAAAGGAATTGCAAAAGAATTGGGTATTAAAGGGAGGTGGAAAATGAAAAAGCAAGAACTAGAAGAGGCAATTTCAAGAGCTCAAGATGACAAGAAAATGATTATTCCTAATAAGATTAAGAAACCAATACCTACACCTAGATATATCAATCCTAATAACATTGATAAACCTATACCTAAACGTAGAAAAGAAGAAAGTTGGTTTGATTGGTTTGCGAAGAATTTAAGGAGAGTTGCTGAGGGACTTATTAACTATATTCCAGAAGGAAAAGTTAAGGATAATGCGAAGAAGTTATTAAGTTTAATTAATAAGAATGAAGAAGCGATGTCTAAATTTAGAATTAAAGGAAGAAAAAGAAGAAGAAAAACCAGAAGTAGAAGAGTTTTTAAAGGTAAAATTAAAAATATTAGGATTAGCGGAAAGCAACAAATGGATATTCCAACGTTTTTAAAAGAATATGAAAAAATGATAATGGAAAAAAATTCAAGAATTACAAAGACCGTTTAAGATAAGACTCGTTTTGTCTGGTGTTTATAAAATGTTTAAAGAAGGTGAGTTTTTGGAAGAATCAAAATTTATCATCATAAGACTAAAATGGAGGAGATTTATGAAAGTACTGATTTTGAGGAGTTTTATAAGATGACATCACAACTTTTGCTTGAAAAGTCAGAGAAATTTGTTAATCTTGGATCTGGTTGGATTTTTTGAAAAGATTGAATATTTAACGATTGAAGTTGACGATTTTTCACCAATGTCTGGAGGAACTTATAAAGATCTTCTAAAAAGAATAATAAATAAGAAGGCGGTAACCAATATAAAAAATAATGATAACAAATGTTTTAAATGGTCTATCTTATAAGCAGTTTATCCTAAAGAATAGAATTCTGAAAGGATAGATTTAACATTTAGAGAGAAAGTTAAAGATTTTAATTGGAAAGATATTAACTATCCTGTTGATATTAAGAAAGGACCATTAATTTTTGAGAAGAATAATCCAGGGTATAAGATTTGCGTGATTGGATATGATGATTGTCAACGCGAGAAAGGAGGATTTCATCCATTGAGACCAGTGAAAGAAGAATTTGGTGACAAAGTGATACATTTATTACTTTATGAAGGACATTATTGTACTATAAATTCATTGTCAAGATTATTGAGAAGTCAATATAAGAAAAACAAGAATAAGGTAAATGTTTGTAGGAATTGTTTTAATCATTTTTATGACAAATATTTAGAAGAACATAAGGAAGTTTGTTTTTCAAATGAAGGTTCAATAGCAATAATGCCAATTATAAAGAAGTGGATTGTATTGGCGAAGATGGTGAAAGATGCAAGTCTTGTGATGAATGTAATGAAGGAAAGATATTTGTAAAACCTACATGTGAGTTTAAGAATTATCATAAGGGATTTAAACTCCTTTTTGTAATTTAAGCTGATTTTGATATGAAAAAATGATAATGGAAAAAAATTCAAGAATTACAAAGACCGTTTGGGATAAGACTCGTTTTGTCTTGTGTTTATAAAATGTTTAAAGAAGGTGAGTTTTTGGAAAAGTCAGTTTATCATCATAAGACTAAAATGGATGAGATTTATAAAAGTACTGATTTTGAGGAGTTTTATAAGGCGACATGACAACTTTTGCTTGAAAAGTCAGAGAAATTTGTTAATCTTGGATCTGGTTGGATTTTTGAAAAGATTGAATATTTAACGATTGAAGTTGACGATTTTTCACCAATGTCTGGAGGAACTTATAAAGATCTTCTAAAAAGAATAATAAATAAGAAGGCAGTAACCAATATAAAAAATAATGATAACAAATGTTTTAAATGGTCTATCTTAAGAGCAGTTTATCCTAAAGAATAGAATTCTGAAAGGATAGATTTAACATTTAGAGAGAAAGTTAAAGATTTTAATTGGAAAGATATTAACTATCCTGTTGATATTAAGAAAGGACCATTAATTTTTGAGAAGAATAATCCAGGGTATAAGATTTGCGTGATTGGATATGATGATTGTCAACGCGAGAAAGGAGGATTTCATCCATTGAGACCAGTGAAAGAAGAATTTGGTGACAAAGTGATACATTTATTACTTTATGAAGGACATTATTGTACTCTAAATTCATTGTCAAGATTATTGAGAAGTCAATATAAGAAAAACAAGAATAAGGTAAATGTTTGTAGGAATTGTTTTAATCATTTTTATGACAAATATTTTGAAGAACATAAGGTAGTTTGTTTTTCAAATGAAGGTTCAATAGCAATAATGCCAATTATAAAGAAAGTGGATTGTATTGACGAAGATGGTGAAAGATGCAAGTCTTGTGATGAATGTAATGAAGGAAAGATATTTGTAAAACCTACATGTGAGTTTAAGAATTATCATAAGGGATTTAAACTCCTTTTTGTAATTTAAGCTGATTTTGAGTCTTTTTAACAAAATTGTAGTGGACGATGGTTCTAAGATGAGTGAAGAAACAAAACAAAGATTGTTAAAACTTGAAATGAAAAAACGAGAAAAAGAAGAAGATGATGCACCAAAACCAAAACCAAAAGCAAAGTTAAAGGAAGAGTTCTTTTACTATAAACATTCAAGAATATATTCCATGTGGATTTTCATACACAATTGTTTGTTTTGATGAAAATACTATGAAACCAAAACAAGTAATTACACAAAAGAAAGCGAATCAACAAATGTTGTTGAAAAGTTTAATTCTATGATTGATCAAGAAATTAAAGAGATTTATCAAAAGTATTTGAAAAATCCAAAGGATATGAGTTTTGGTGAGAAAGAAAAAGAATTATACAATTCTCAAGATGTTTGTTATATTTGCAAAGGTTCAGAGGGTGAATTTGATTCTGATGATATTAAATTACGAAAAGTTAGAGACCATTTTCAGTTGACAGGAAAGTTGTAGAAGTGCAGCACATTCTAAATGTAATTTAAAGGTAAGAACACAAACTATGATTCCAATAATTTTTCATAATCTTCAAAATTATGATGCACATTTGTTTATAAGAGAATTAGCAAAAGAAGGAGAAAGAGTAAGTTGTATTCCACTTAATGAAGAGAAATATATTTCTTTCACAAATATTTAGTGAAAGTTGATGAAAAAATTGAAAAAGATGAAAATGGGAAAACAATGACTAATGAAGACGGTACAGATAAGATGATAAAAGTAAGTATGCAAGCAAAGTTTATCGATAGTTATAATTTTTTGTGAATAGTCTTGATGGATTGGTGAAGACACTTGATTTTCTTCAGACTTTAAAATAACAATTTTTCAAAGAATTTTTAAAAAGGAAAGGTGTATTTCCATATGATTATTCTAACTCTTTTGAAAGATTTGAAGAAAAAGAGTTACCACCAATTGATATGTTTTATTCAAATTTGAATGAAAAAGATATTTCAATTGATGATTATGAACATGCACAAAAAGTTTGGAAAACTTTTGATATGAAAAATTTCAAAGAATATCATGATCTCTATTTACAAACCGACGTTTTACTTCTTGCTGATATTTTTGAAAAATTTCGAAGTTATAGTGGTAGTATAGAAATGGGGATTTTTACTCACCCCACCTCATAACAACTCACCTCACCTCACATTAGATTTGTGCTAGCACATTTTTCATTTTTAAAAACCATTTTTTAAAAAATTGATTTTTGAAAAAAATTACTTAAGGACTCACTTTGAATGTTGCAAAAATGCCTACGCTGACTGAATTAAGGAAAGAAATTGCAAAAGAATTGGGTATTAAAGGGAGGTGGAAAATGAAAAAACAAGGACTAGAGGAGGCAATTTCAAGAGCTCAAGATGACAAGAAAATGATTATTCCTAATAAGATTAAGAAACCAATACCTACACCTAGATATATCAATCCTAATAACATTGATAAACCTATACCTAAACGTAGAAAAGAAGAAAGTTGGTTTGATTGGTTTGCGAAGAATTTAAGGAGAGTTGCTGATGGACTTATTAACTATATGCCAGAAGGAAAAGTTAAGGATAATGCGAAGAAGTTATTAAGTTTAATTAATAAGAATGAAGAAGCGATGTCTAAATTTAGAATGAAAGGAAGAAAAAGAAGAAGAAAAACCAGAAGTGGAAGAGTTTTTAGAGGTAAAATTAAAAATATTAGGATTAGAGGAAAGCAACAAATGGATATTCCAACGTTTTTAAAAGAATATGAAAAAATGATAATGGAAAAAAATTCAAGAATTACAAAGACCGTTTAAGATAAGACTCGTTTTGTCTTGTGTTTATAAAATGTTTAAAGGAGGTGAGTTTTTGGAAGAGTCAAAATTTATCATCATAAGACTAAAATGGAGGAGATTTATGAAAGTACTGATTTTGAGGAGTTTTATAAGATGACATGACAACTTTTGCTTGAAAAGTCAGAGAAATTTGTTAATCTTGGATCTGGTTGGATTTTTGAAAAGATTAAATATTTAACGATTGAAGTTGACGATTTTTCACCAATGTCTGGAGGAACTTATAAAGATCTTCTAAAAAGAATAATAAATAAGAAGGCGGTAACCAATATAAAAAATAATGATAACAAATGTTATAAATGGTCTATCTTATAAGCAGTTTATCCTAAAGAATAGAATTCTGAAAGGATAGATTTAACATTGAGAGAGAAAGTTAAAGATTTTAATTGGAAAGGTATTAACTATCCTGTTGATATTAAGAAAGGACCATTAATTTTTGAGAAGAATAATCCAGGGTATAAGATTTGCGTGATTGGATATGATGATTGTCAACGCGAGAAAGGAGGATTTCATCCATTGAGACCAGTGAAAGAAGAATTTGGTGACAAAGTGATACATTTATTACTTTATGAAGGACATTATTGTACTATAAATTCATTGTCAAGATTAATGAGAAGTCAATATAAGAAAAACAAGAATAAGGTAAATGTTTGTAGGAATTGTTTTAATCATTTTTATGACAAATATTTAGAAGAACATAAGGAAGTTTGTTTTTCAAATGAAGGTTCAATAGCAATAATGCCAATTATAAAGAAAGTGGATTGTATTGACGAAGATGGTGAAAGATGCAAGTCTTGTGATGAATGTAATGAAGGAAAGATATTTGTAAAACCTACATGTGAGTTTAAGAATTATCATAAGGGATTTAAACTCCTTTTTGTAATTTAAGCTGATTTTGAGTCTTTTTAACAAAATTGTAGTGGACGATGGTTCTAAGATGAGTGAAGAAACAAAACAAAGATTGTTAAAACTTGAAATGAAAAAACGAGAAAAAGAAGAACATGATGCACCAAAACCAAAACCAAAGTTAAAGTAAGAGTTCTTTTACTACAAACATTCAAGAATATATTCCATGTGGATTTTTCATAAACAATTGTTTGTTTTGATGAAAATACTATGAAACCAAAACAAGTAATTACAGAAAAGAAAGCGAATCAACAAATGTTGTTGAAAAGTTTAATTCTATGATTGATCAAGAAATTAAAGAGATTTATCAAAAGTATTTGAAAAATCCAAAGGATATGATTTTTGGTGAGAAAGAAAAAGAATTATACAATTCTCGAGATGTTTGTTATATTTGCAAAGGTTAAGAGGGTGAATTTGATTCTGATGATATTAAATTACGAAAAGTTAGAGACCATTTTCAGTTGACAGGAAAGTTGTAGAAGTGCAGCACATTCTAAATGTAATTTAAAGGTAAGAACACAAACTATGATTCCAATAATTTTTCATAATCTTCAAAATTATGATGCACATTTGTTCATAAGAGAATTAGCAAAAGAAGGAGAAAGAGTAAGTTGTATTCCACTTAATGAAGAGAAATATATTTCTTTCACAAATATTTAGTGAAAGTTGATGAAAAAATTGAAAAAGATGAAAATGGGAAAACAATGACTAATGAAGACGGTACAGATAAGATGATAAAAGTAAGTATGCAAGCAAAGTTTATCGATAGTTATAATTTTTTCTGAATAGTCTTGATGGATTGGTGAAGACACTTGATTCTTCAGATTATAAAATAACAATTTTTCAAAGAATTTTTAAAAAGGAAAGGTGTATTTCCATATGATTATTTTAACTCTTGAAAGATTTGAAGAAAAAGAGTTACCACCAATTGATATGTTTTAATCAATTTTGAATGAAAAAGATATTTCAATTGATGATTATGAACATGCACAAAAAGTTTGGAAAACTTTTGATATGAAAAATTTCAAAGAATATCATGATCTTTATTTACAAACTGATGTTTTACTTCTTGCTGATATTTTTGAAAAATTTCGAAGTTATAGTGGTAGTATAGAAATGGGGATTTTTACTCACCCCACCTCATAACAACTCACCTCACCTCACATTAGATTTGTGCTAGCACATTTTTTATTTTTAAAAACCATTTTTTAAAAAATTGATTTTTGAAAACAATTACTTAAGGACTCACTTTGAATGTTGCAAAAATGCCTACGCTGACTGAATTAAGGAAAGGAATTGCAAAAGAATTGGGTATTAAAGGGAGGTGGAAAATGAAAAAGCAAGAACTAGAAGAGGCAAATTCAAGAGCTCAAGATGACAAGAAAATGATTATTCCTAATAAGATTAAGAAACCAATACCTACACCTAGATATATCAATCCTAATAACATTGATAAACCTATACCTAAACGTAGAAAAGAAGAAAGTTGGTTTGATTGGTTTGCGAAGAATTTAAGGAGAGTTGCTGAGGGACTTATTAACTATATTCCAGAAGGAAAAGTTAAGGATAATGCGAAGAAGTTATTAAGTTTAATTAATAAGAATGAAGAAGCGATGTCTAAATTTAGAATCAAAGGAAGAAAAAGAAGAAGAAAAACCAGAAGTAGAAGAGTTTTTAGAGGTAAAATTAAAAATATTAGGATTAGAGGAAAGCAACAAATGGATATTCCAACGTTTTTAAAAGAATATGAAAAAATGATAATGGAAAAAAAATTCAAGAATTGCAAAGCCCGTTTAAGATAAGACTCGTTTTGTCTTGTGTTTATAAAATGTTTAAAGAAGGTGAGTTTTTGGAAGAATCAAAATTCATCATAATAAGACTAAAATGGAGGAGATTTATGAAAGTACTGATTTTGAGGAGTTTTATAAGATGACATCACAACTTTTGTTAATCTAGGATCTGGTTGGATTTTTGAAAAGATTGAATATTTAACGATTGAAGTTGACGATTTTTCACCAATGTCTGGAGGAACTTATAAAGATCTTCTAAAAAGAATAATAAATAAGAAGGCAGTAACCAATATAAAAAATAATGATAACAAATGTTTTAAATGGTCTATCTTAAGAGCAGTTTATCTTAAAGAATAGAATTCTGAAAGGATAGATTTAACATTGAGAGAGAAAGTTAAAGATTTTAATTGGAAAGGTATTAACTATCCTGTTGATATTAAGAAAGGACCATTAATTTTTGAGAAGAATAATCCAGGGTATAAGATTTGCGTGATTGGATATGATGATTGTCAACGCGAGAAAGGAGGATATCATCCATTGAGACCAGTGAAAGAAGAATTTGGTGACAAAGTGATACATTTATTACTTTATGAAGGACATTATTGTACTATAAATTCATTGTCAAGATTATTGAGAAGTCAATATAAGAAAAACAAGAATAAGGTAAATGTTTGTAGGAATTGTTTTAATCATTTTTATGACAAATATTTAGAAGAACATAAGGAAGTTTGTTTTTCAAATGAAGGTTCAATAGCAATAATGCCAATTATAAAGAAAGTGGATTGTATTGGCGAAGATGGTGAAAGATGCAAGTCTTGTGATGAATGTAATGAAGGAAAGATATTTGTAAAACCTACATGTGAGTTTAAGAATTATCATAAGGGATTTAAACTCCTTTTTGTAATTTAAGCTGATTTTGCTATGAAAAAATGATAATGGAAAAAATTCAAGAATTACAAAGACCGTTTAAGATAAGACTCGTTTTGTCTTGTGTTTATAAAATGTTTAAAGGAGGTGAGTTTTTGGAAGAGTCAATTTATCATCATAAGACTAAAATGGAGGAGATTTATGAAAGTACTGATTTTGAGGAGTTTTATAAGATGACATCACAGCTTTTGCTTGAAAAGTCAGAGAAATTTGTTAATCTTGGATCTGGTTGGATTTTTGAAAAGATTGAATATTTAACGATTGAAGTTGACGATTTTTCACCAATGTCTGGAGGAACTTATAAAGATCTTCTAAAAAGAATAATAAATAAGAAGGCAGTAACCAATATAAAAAATAATGATAACAAATGTTTTAAATGGTCTATCTTAAGAGCAGTTTATCCTAAAGAATAGAATTCTGAAAGGATAGATTTAACGTTGAGAGAGAAAGTTAAAGATTTTAATTGGAAAGGTATTAACTATCCTGTTGATATTAAGAAAGGACCATTAATTTTTGAGAAGAATAATCCAGGGTATAAGATTTGCGTGATTGGATATGATGATTGTCAACGCGAGAAAGGAGGATTTCATCCATTGAGACCAGTGAAAGAAGAATTTGGTGACAAAGTGATACATTTATTACTTTATGAAGGACATTATTGTACTATAAATTCATTGTCAAGATTATTGAGAAGTCAATATAAGAAAAACAAGAATAAAGTAAATGTTTGTAGGAATTGTTTTAATCATTTATATGACAAATATTTTAAGAACATAAGGAAGTTTGTTTTTCAAATGAAGGTTCAATAGCAATAATGCTAATTATAAAGAAAGTGAATTGTATTGGCGAAGATGGTGAAAGATGCAAGTCTTGTGATGAATGTAATGAAGGAAAGATATTTGTAAAACCTACATGTGAGTTTAAGAATTATCATAAGGGATTTAAACTCCTTTTTGTAATTTAAGCTGATTTTGCTATGAAAAAATGACAATGGAAAAAATTCAAGAATTACAAAGACCGTTTAAGATAAGACTCGTTTTGTCTTGTGTTTATAAAATGTTTAAAGAAGGTGAGTTTTTGGAAGAATCAAAATTTATCATAATAAGACTAAAATGGAGGAGATTTATGAAAGTACTGATTTTGAGGAGTTTTATAAGATGACATCACAGCTTTTGCTTGAAAAGTCAGAGAAATTTGTTAATCTTGGATCTGGTTGGATTTTTGAAAAGATTGAATATTTAACGATTGAAGTTGACGATTTTTCACCAATGTCTGGAGGAACTTATAAAGATCTTCTAAAAAGAATAATAAATAAGAAGGCAGTAACCAATATAAAAAATAATGATAACAAATGTTTTAAAGGGTCTATCTTAAGAGCAGTTTATCCTAAAGAATAGAATTCTGAAAGGATAGATTTAACGTTGAGAGAGAAAGTTAAAGATTTTAATTGGAAAGGTATTAACTATCCTGTTGATATTAATAAAGGTCCATTAATTTTTGAGAAGAATAATCCAGGGTATAAGATTTGCGTGATTGGATATGATGATTGTCAACGCGAGAAAGGAGGATTTCATCCATTGAGACCAGTGAAAGAAGAATTTGGTGACAAAGTGATACATTTATTACTTTATGAAGGACATTATTGTACTATAAATTCATTGTCAAGATTATTGAGAAGTCAATATAAGAAAAACAAGAATAAGGTAAATGTTTGTAGGAATTGTTTTAATCATTTTTATGACAAATATTTAGAAGAACATAAGGAAGTTTGTTTTTCAAATGAAGGTTCAATAGCAATAATGCCAATTATAAAGAAAGTGGATTGTATTGGCGAAGATGGTGAAAGATGCAAGTCTTGTGATGAATGTAATGAAGGAAAGATATTTGTAAAACCTACATGTGAGTTTGAGAATTATCATAAGGGATTTAAACTCCTTTTTGTAATTTAAGCTGATTTTGCTATGAAAAAATGATAATGGAAAAAATTCAAGAATTACAAAGACCGTTTAAGATGAGACTCGTTTTGTCTTGTGTTTATAAAATGTTTAAAGGAGGTGAGTTTTTGGAAGAGTCAATTTATCATCATAAGACTAAAATGGAGGAGATTTATGAAAGTACTGATTTTGAGGAGTTTTATAAGATGACATCACAACTTTTGCTTGAAAAGTCAGAGAAATTTGTTAATCTTGGATCTGGTTTGATTTTTGAAAAGATTGAATATTTAACGATTGAAGTTGACGATTTTTCACCAATGTCTGGAGGAACTTATAAAGATCTTCTAAAAAGAATAATAAATAAGAAGGCAGTAACCAATATAAAAAATAATGATAACAAATGTTTTAAATGGTCTATCTTAAGAGCAGTTTATCCTAAAGAATAGAATTATGAAAGGATAGATTTAACATTTAGAGAGAAAGTTAAAGATTTTAATTGGAAAGGTATTAACTATCCTGTTGATATTAAGAAAGGACCATTAATTTTTGAGAAGAATAATCCAGGGTATAAGATTTGCGTGATTGGATATGATGATTGTCAACGCGAGAAAGGAGGATTTCATCCATTGAGACCAGTGAAAGAAGAATTTGGTGACAAAGTGATACATTTATTACTTTATGAAGGACATTATTGTACTATAAATTCATTGTCAAGATTATTGAGAAGTCAATATAAGAAAAACAAGAATAAGGTAAATGTTTGTAGGAATTGTTTTAATCATTTTTATGACAAATATTTAGAAGAACATAAGGTAGTTTGTTTTTCAAATGAAGGTTCAATAGCAATAATGCCAAGTATAAAGAAAGTGGATTGTATTGACGAAGATGGTGAAAGATGCAAGTCTTGTGATGAATGTAATGAAGGAAAGATATTTGTAAAACCTACATGTGAGTTTAAGAATTATCATAAGGGATTTAAACTTCTTTTTGTAATTTAAGCTGATTTTGAGTCTTTTTAACAAAATTGTAGTGGACGATGGTTCTAAGATGAGTGAAGAAACAAAACAAAGATTGTTAAAACTTGGAATGAAAAAACGAGAAAAAGAAGAAGATGATGCACCAAAACCAAAAGCAAAGTTAAAGGAAGAGTTCTTTTACTATAAACATTCAAGAATATATTCCATGTGGATTTTCATACACAATTGTTTGTTTTGATGAAAATACTATGAAACCAAAACAAGTAATTACACAAAAGAAAGCGAATCAACAAATGTTGTTGAAAAGTTTAATTCTATGATTGATCAAGAAATTAAAGAGATTTATCAAAAGTATTTGAAAAATCCAAAGGATATGATTTTTGGTGAGAAAGAAAAAGAATTATACAATTCTCAAGATGTTTGTTATATTTGCAAAGGTTCAGAGGGTGAATTTGATTCTGATGATATTAAATTACGAAAAGTTAGAGACCATTTTCAGTTGACAGGAAAGTTGTAGAGGTGCAGCACATTCTAAATGTAATTTAAAGGTAAGAACACAAACTATGATTCCAATAATTTTTCATAATCTTCAAAATTATGATGCACATTTGTTCATAAGAGCATTAGCAAAAGAAGGAGAAAGAGTAAGTTGTATTCCACTTAATGAAGAGAAATATATTTCTTTCACAAATATTTAGTGAAAGTTGATGAAAAAATTGAAAAAGATGAAAATGGGAAAACAATGACTAATGAAGACGGTACAGATAAGATGATAAAAGTAAGTATGCAAGCAAAGTTTATCGATAGTTATAATTTTTTGTGAATAGTCTTGATGGATTGGTGAAGACACTTGATTTTCTTCAGACTTTAAAATAACAATTTTTCAAAGAATTTTTAAAAAGGGAAGGTGTATTTCCATATGATTATTTTAACTCTTTTGAAAGATTTGAAGAAAAAGAGTTACCACCAATTGATATGTTTTATTCAAATTTGAATGAAAAAGATATTTCAATTGAAGATTATGAACATGCAAAAAAAGTTTGGAAAACTTTTGATATGAAAAATTTCAAAGAATATCATGATCTTTATTTACAAACCGATGTTTTACTTCTTGCTGATATTTTTGAAAAATTTCGAAGTTATAGTGGTAGTATAGAAATGGGGATTTTTACTCACCCCACCTCATAACAACTCACCTCACCTCACATTAGATTTGTGCTAGCACATTTTTTATTTTTAAAAACCATTTTTTAAAAAATTGATTTTTGAAAAAAATTACTTAAGGACTCACTTTGAATGTTGCAAAAATGCCTACGCTAACTGAATTAAGGAAAGGAATTGCAAAAGAATTGGGTATTAAAGGGAGGTGGAAAATGAAAAAGCAAGAACTAGAAGAGGCAATTTCAAGAGCTCAAGATGACAAGAAAATGATTATTCCTAATAAGATTAAGAAACCAATACCAACACCTAGATATATCAATCCTAATAACATTGATAAACCTATACCTAAACGTAGAAAAGAAGAAAGTTGGTTTGATTGGTTTGCGAAGAATTTAAGGAGAGTTGCTGAGGGACTTATTAACTATATTCCAGAAGGAAAAGTTAAGGATAATGCGAAGAAGTTATTAAGTTCAATTAATAAGAATGAAGAAGCGATGTCTAAATTTAGAATTAAAGGAAGAAAAAGAAGAAGAAAAACCAGAAGTAGAAGAGTTTTTAAAGGTAAAATTAAAAATATTAAGATTAGAGGAAAGCAACAAATGGATATTCCAACGTTTTTAAAAGAATATGAAAAAATGATAATGGAAAAAAATTCAAGAATTACAAAGACCGTTTAAGATAAGACTCGTTTTGTCTGGTGTTTATAAAATGTTTAAAGAAGGTGAGTTTTTGGAAGAATCAAAATTTATCATCATAAGACTAAAATGGAGGAGATTTGTGAAAGTACTGATTTTGAGGAGTTTTATAAGATGACATCGCAACTTTTGCTTTAAAAGTCAGAGAAATTTGTTAATCTTGGATCTGGTTGGATTTTTTGAAAAGATTGAATATTTAACGATTGAAGTTGACGGTTTTTCACCAATGTTTGGAGGAACTTATAAAGATCTTCTAAAAAGAATAATAAATAAGAAGGCAGTAACCAATATAAGAAATAATGATAACAAATGTTTTAAATGGTCTATCTTATAAGCAGTTTATCCTAAAGAATAGAATTCTGAAAGGATAGATTTAACATTTAGAGAGAAAGTTAAAGATTTTAATTGGAAAGGTATTAACTATCCTGTTGATATTAAGAAAGGACCATTAATTTTTGAGAAGAATAATCCAGGGTATAAGATTTGCGTGATTGGATATGATGATTGTCAACGCGAGAAAGGAGGATTTCATCCATTGAGACCAGTGAAAGAAGAATTTGGTGACAAAGTGATACATTTATTACTTTATGAAGGACATTATTGTACTATAAATTCATTGTCAAGATTATTGAGAAGTCAATATAAGAAAAACAAGAATAAGGTAAATGTTTGTAGGAATTGTTTTAATCATTTTTATGACAAATATTTAGAAGAACATAAGGAAGTTTGTTTTTCAAATGAAGGTTCAATAGCAATAATGCCAATTATAAAGAAGTGGATTGTGTTGGCGAAGATGGTGAAAGATGCAAGTCTTGTGATGAATGTAATGAAGGAAAGATATTTGTAAAACCTACATGTGAGTTTAAGAATTATCATAAGGGATTTAAACTCCTTTTTGTAATTTAAGCTGATTTTGATATGAAAAAATGATAATGGAAAAAAATTCAAGAATTACAAAGACCGTTTGGGATAAAACTCGTTTTGTCTTGTGTTTATAAAATGTTTAAAGAAGGTGAGTTTTTGGAAGAGTCAGTTTATCATCATAAGAGTAAAATGGATGAGATTTATAAAAGTACTGATTTTGAGGAGTTTTATAAGGCGACATGACAACTTTTGCTTGAAAAGTCAGAGAAATTTGTTAATCTTGGATCTGGTTGGATTTTTGAAAAGATTGAATATTTAACGATTGAAGTTGACGATTTTTCACCAATGTCTGGAGGAACTTATAAAGATCTTCTAAAAAGAATAATAAATAAGAAGGCAGTAACCAATATAAAAAATAATGATAACAAATGTTTTAAATGGTCTATCTTAAGAGCAGTTTATCCTAAAGAATAGAATTCTGAAAGGATAGATTTAACATTTAGAGAGAAAGTTAAAGATTTTAATTGGAAAGATTTTAACTATCCTGTTGATATTAGGAAAGGACCATTAATTTTTGAGAAGAATAATCCAGGGTATAAGATTTGCGTGATTGGATATGATGATTGTCAACGCGAGAAAGGAGGATTTCATCCATTGAGACCAGTGAAAGAAGAATTTGGTGACAAAGTGATACATTTATTACTTTATGAAGGACATTATTGTACTCTAAATTCATTGTCAAGATTATTGAGAAGTCAATATAAGAAAAACAAGAATAAGGTAAATGTTTGTAGGAATTGTTTTAATCATTTTTATGACAAATATTTTGAAGAACATAAGGTAGTTTGTTTTTCAAATGAAGGTTCAATAGCAATAATGCCAATTATAAAGAAAGTGGATTGTATTGACGAAGATGGTGAAAGATGCAAGTCTTGTGATGAATGTAATGAAGGAAAGATATTTGTAAAACCTACATGTGAGTTTAAGATTTATCATAAGGGATTTAAACTTCTTTTTGTAATTTAAGCTGATTTTGAGTCTTTTTTACAAAATTGTAGTGGACGATGGTTCTAAGATGAGTGAAGAAACAAAACAAAGATTGTTAAAACTTGGAATGAAAGAACGAGAAAAAGAAGATGATGCACCAAAACCAAAAGCAAAGTTAAAGGAAGAGTTCTTTACTATAAACATTCAAGAATATATTCCATGTGGATTTTCATACACAATTGTTTGTTTTGATGAAAATACTATGAAACCAAAACAAGTAATTACACAAAAGAAAGCGAATCAACAAATGTTGTTGAAAAGTTTAATTCTATGATTGATCAAGAAATTAAAGAGATTTATCAAAAGTATTTGAAAAATCCAAAGGATATGATTTTTGGTGAGAAAGAAAAAGAATTATACAATTCTCAAGATGTTTGTTATATTTGCAAAGGTTCAGAGGGTGAATTTGATTCTGATGATTCTAAATGTAATTTAAAGGTAAGAACACAAACTATGATTCCAATAATTTTTCATAATCTTCAAAATTATGATGCACATTTGTTTATAAGAGAATTAGCAAAAGAAGGAGAAAGAGTAAGTTGTATTCCACTTAATGAAGAGAAATATATTTCTTTCACAAATATTTAGTGAAAGTTGATGAAAAAATTGAAAAAGATGAAAATGGGAAAACAATGACTAATGAAGACGGTACAGATAAGATGATAAAAGTAAGTATGCAAGCAAAAGTTTATCGATAGTTATAATTTTTTCGGAATAGTCTTGATGGATTGGTGAAGACACTTGATTCTTCAGACTTTAAAATAACAATTTTTCAAAGAATTTTTAAAAAGGAAAGGTGTATTTCCATATGATTATTTTAACTCTTTTGAAAGATTTGAAGAAAAAGAGTTACCACCAATTGATATGTTTTATTCAAATTTGAATGAAAAAGATATTTCAATTGATGATTATCAATATGCAAAATAAGGTTGGAAAACTTTTGATATGAAAAAATTCAAAGAATATCATGATCTTTATTTACAAACCGACGTTTTACTTCTTGCTGATATTTTTGAAAAATTTCGAAGTTATAGTGGTAGTATAGAAATGGGGATTTTTACTCACCCCACCTCATAACAACTCACCTCACCTCACATTAGATTTGTGCTAGCACATTTTTTATTTTTAAAAACCATTTTTTAAAAAATTGATTTTTGAAAAAAATTACTTAAGGACTCACTTTGAATGTTGCAAAAATGCCTACGCTGACTGAATTAAGGAAAGGAATTGCAAAAGAATTGGGTATTAAAGGGAGGTGGAAAATGAAAAAGCAAGAACTAGAGCAGGCAATTTCAAGAGCTCAAGATGACAAGAAAATGATTATTCCTAATAAGATTAAGAAACCAATACCTACACCTAGATATATCAATCCTAATAACATTGATAAACCTATACCTAAACGTAGAAAAGAAGAAAGTTGGTTTGATTGGTTTGCGAAGAATTTAAGGAGAGTTGTTGAGGGACTTATTAACTATATTCCAGAAGGAAAAGTTAAGGATAATGCGAAGAAGTTATTAAGTTTAATTAATAAGAATGAAGAAGCGATGTCTAAATTTAGAATTAAAGGAAGAAAAAGAAGAAGAAAAACCAGAAGTAGAAGAGTTTTTAGAAGTAAAATTAAAAATATTAGGATTAGAGGAAAGCAACAAATGGATATTCCAACGTTTTTAAAAGAATATGAAAAAATGATAATGGAAAAAAATTCAAGAATTACAAAGACCGTTTAAGATAAGACTCGTTTTGTCTGGTGTTTATAAAATGTTTAAAGAAGGTGAGTTTTTGGAAGAATCAAAAATTATCATCATAACACTAAAATGGAGGAGATTTGTGAAAGTACTGATTTTGAGGAGTTTTATAAGATGACATCACAACTTTTGCTTGAAAAGTCAGAGAAATTTGTTAATCTTGGATCTGGTTGGATTTTTTGAAAAGATTGAATATTTAACGATTGAAGTTGACGATTTTTCACCAATGTCTGGAGGAACTTATAAAGATCTTCTAAAAAGAATAATAAATAAGAAGGCGGTAACCAATATAAAAAATAATGATAACAAATGTTTTAAATGGTCTATCTTATAAGCAATTTATCCTAAAGAATAGAATTCTGAAAGGATAGATTTAACATTTAGAGAGAAAGTTAAAGATTTTAATTGGAAAGGTATTAACTATCCTGTTGATATTAAGAAAGGACCATTAATTTTTGAGAAGAATAATCCAGGGTATAAGATTTGCGTGATTGGATATGATGATTGTCAACGCGAGAAAGGAGGATTTCATCCATTGAGACCAGTGAAAGAAGAATTTGGTGACAAAGTGATACATTTATTACTCTATGAAGGACATTATTGTACTATAAATTCATTGTCAAGATTATTGAGAAGTCAATATAAGAAAAACAAGAATAAGGTAAATGTTTGTAGGAATTGTTTTAATCATTTTTATGACAAATATTTAGAAGAACATAAGGAAGTTTGTTTTCAAATGAAGGTTCAATAGCAATAATGCCAATTATAAAGAAGTGGATTGTATTGGCGAAGATGGTGAAAGATGCAAGTCTTGTGATGAATGTAATGAAGGAAAGATATTTGTAAAACCTACATGTGAGTTTAAGAATTATCATAAGGGATTTAAACTCCTTTTTGTAATTTAAGCTGATTTTGATATGAAAAAATGATAATGGAAAAAAATTCAAGAATTACAAAGACCGTTTGGGATAAGACTCGTTTTGTCTTGTGTTTATAAAATGTTTAAAGGAGGTGAGTTTTTGGAAGAGTCAGTTTATCATCATAAGACTAAAATGGATGAGATTTATAAAAGTACTGATTTTGAGGAGTTTTATAAGGCGACATGACAACTTTTGCTTGAAAAGTCAGAGAAATTTGTTAATCTTGGATCTGGTTGGATTTTTGAAAAGATTTAATATTTAACGATTGAAGTTGACGATTTTTCACCAATGTCTGGAGGAACTTATAAAGATCTTCTAAAAAGAATAATAAATAAGAAGGCAGTAACCAATATAAAAAATAATGATAACAAATGTTTTAAATGGTCTATCTTAAGAGCAGTTTATCCTAAAGAATAGAATTATGAAAGGATAGATTTAACATTTAGAGAGAAAGTTAAAGATTTTAATTGGAAAGATATTAACTATCCTGTTGATATTAAGAAAGGACCATTAATTTTTGAGAAGAATAATCCAGGGTATAAGATTTGCGTGATTGGATATGATGATTGTCAACGCGAGAAAGGAGGATTTCATCCATTGAGACCAGTGAAAGAAGAATTTGGTGACAAAGTGATACATTTATTACTTTATGAAGGACATTATTGTACTATAAATTCATTGTCAAGATTATTGAGAAGTCAATATAAGAAAAACAAGAATAAGGTAAATGTTTGTAGCAATTGTTTTAATCATTTTTATGACAAATATTTAGAAGAACATAAGCAAGTTTGTTTTTCAAATGAAGGTTCAATAGCAATAATGCCAATTATAAAGAAAGTGGATTGTATTGACGAAGATGGTGAAAGATGCAAGTCTTGTGATGAATGTAATGAAGGAAAGATATTTGTAAAACCTACATGTGAGTTTAAGAATTATGATAAGGGATTTAAACTTCTTTTTGTAATTTAAGCTGATTTTGAGTCTTTTTAACAAAATTGTAGTGGACGATGGTTCTAAGATGAGTGAAGAAACAAAACAAAGATTGTTAAAACTTGGAATGAAAGAACGAGAAAAAGAAGATGATGCACCAAAACCAAAAGCAAAGTTAAAGGAAGAGTTCTTTACTATAAACATTCAAGAATATATTCCATGTGGATTTTCATACACAATTGTTTGTTTTGATGAAAATACTATGAAACCAAAACAAGTAATTACACAAAAGAAAGCGAATCAACAAATGTTGTTGAAAAGTTTAATTCTATGATTGATCAAGAAATTAAAGAGATTTATCAAAAGTATTTGAAAAATCCAAAGGATATGATTTTTGGTGAGAAAGAAAAAGAATTATACAATTCTCAAGATGTTTGTTATATTTGCAAAGGTTCAGAGGGTGAATTTGATTCTGATGATTCTAAATGTAATTTAAAGGTAAGAACACAAACTATGATTCCAATAATTTTTCATAATCTTCAAAATTATGATGCACATTTGTTTATAAGAGAATTAGCAAAAGAAGGAGAAAGAGTAAGTTGTATTCCACTTAATGAAGAGAAATATATTTCTTTCACAAATATTTAGTGAAAGTTGATGAAAAAATTGAAAAAGATGAAAATGGGAAAACAATGACTAATGAAGACGGTACAGATAAGATGATAAAAGTAAGTATGCAAGCAAAGTTTATCGATAGTTATAATTTTTTCGGAATAGTCTTGATGGATTGGTGAAGACACTTGATTCTTCAGACTTTAAAATAACAATTTTTCAAAGAATTTTTAAAAAGGAAAGGTGTATTTCCATATGATTATTTTAACTCTTTTGAAAGATTTGAAGAAAAAGAGTTACCACCAATTGATATGTTTTATTCAATTTTGAATGAAAAAGATATTTCAATTGATGATTATGAACATGCACAAAAAGTTTGGAAAACTTTTGATATGAAAAATTTCAAAGAATATAATGATCTTTATTTACAAACCGACGTTTTACTTCTTGCTGATATTTTTGAAAAATTTCGAAGTTATAGTGGTAGTATAGAAATGGGGATTTTTACTCACCCCACCTCATAACAACTCACCTCACCTCACATTAGATTTGTGCTAGCACATTTTTTATTTTTAAAAACCATTTTTTAAAAAATTGATTTTTGAAAAAAATTACTTAAGGACTCACTTTGAATGTTGCAAAAATGCCTACGCTGACTGAATTAAGGAAAGGAATTGCAAAAGAATTGGGTATTAAAGGGAGGTGGAAAATGAAAAAGCAAGAACTAGAAGAGGCAAATTCAAGAGCTCAAGATGACAAGAAAATGATTATTCCTAATAAGATTAAGAAACCAATACCTACACCTAGATATATCAATCCTAATAACATTGATAAACCTATACCTAAACGTAGAAAAGAAGAAAGTTGGTTTGATTGGTTTGCGAAGAATTTAAGGAGAGTTGTTGAGGGACTTATTAACTATATTCCAGAAGGAAAAGTTAAGGATAATGCGAAGAAGTTATTAAGTTTAATTAATAAGAATGAAGAAGCGATGTCTAAATTTAGAATTAAAGGAAGAAAAAGAAGAAAAACCAGAAGTAGAAGAGTTTTTAGAGGTAAAATTAAAAATATTAGGATTAGAGGAAAGCAACAAATGGATATTCCAACGTTTTTAAAAGAATATGAAAAAATGATAATGGAAAAAAATTCAAGAATTACAAAGACCGTTTAAGATAAGACTCGTTTTGTCTTGTGTTTATAAAATGTTTAAAGAAGGTGCGTTTTTGGAAGAATCAAAATTTATCATCATAAGACTAAAATGGAGGAGATTTATGAAAGTACTGATTTTGAGGAGTTTTATAAGATGACATCACAGCTTTTGCTTGAAAAGTCAGAGAAATTTGTTAATCTTGGATCTGGTTGGATTTTTGAAAAGATTGAATATTTAACGATTGAAGTTGACGGTTTTTCACCAATGTCTGGAGGAACTTATAAAGATCTTCTAAAAAGAATAATAAATAAGAAGGCAGTAACCAATATAAAAAATAATGATAACAAATGTTTTAAATGGTCTATCTTAAGAGCATTTTATCCTAAAGAATAGAATTCTGAAAGGATAGATTTAACATTTAGAGAGAAAGTTAAAGATTTTAATTGGAAAGGTATTAACTATCCTGTTGATATTAAGAAAGGACCATTAATTTTTGAGAAGAATAATCCAGGGTATAAGATTTGCGTGATTGGATATGATGATTGTCAACGCGAGAAAGGAGGATTTCATCCATTGAGACCAGTGAAAGAAGAATTTGGTGACAAAGTGATACATTTATTACTTTATGAAGGACATTATTGTACTATAAATTCATTGTCAAGATTATTGAGAAGTCAATATAAGAAAAACAAGAATAAGGTAAATGTTTGTAGGAATTGTTTTAATCATTTTTATGACAAATATTTTGAAGAACATAAGGTAGTTTGTTTTTCAAATGAAGGTTCAATAGCAATAATGCCAATTATAAAGAAAGTGGATTGTATTGACGAAGATGGTGAAAGATGCAAGTCTTGTGATGAATGTAATGAAGGAAAGATATTTGTAAAACCTACATGTGAGTTTAAGAATTATCATAAGGGATTTAAACTTCTTTTTGTAATTTAAGCTGATTTTGAGTCTTTTTAACAAAATTGTAGTGGACGATGGTTCTAAGATGAGTGAAGAAACAGAACAAAGATTGTTAAAACTTGGAATGAAAAAACGAGAAAAAGAAGAAGATGATGCACCAAAACCAAAAGCAAAGTTAAAGGAAGAGTTCTTTTACTATAAACATTCAAGAATATATTCCATGTGGATTTTCATACACAATTGTTTGTTTTGATGAAAATACTATGAAACCAAAACAAGTAATTACACAAAAGAAAGCGAATCAACAAATGTTGTTGAAAAGTTTAATTCTATGATTGATCAAGAAATTAAAGAGATTTATCAAAAGTATTTGAAAAATCCAAAGGATATGATTTTTGGTGAGAAAGAAAAAGAATTATACAATTCTCAAGATGTTTGCTATATTTGCAAAGGTTCAGAGGGTGAATTTGATTCTGATGATATTAAATTACGAAAAGTTAGAGACCATTTTCAGTTGACAGGAAAGTTGTAGAGGTGCAGCACATTCTAAATGTAATTTAAAGGTAAGAACACAAACTATAATTCCAATAATTTTTCATAATCTTCAAAATTATGATGCACTTTTGTTCATAAGAGAATTAGCAAAAGAAGGAGAAAGAGTAAGTTGTATTCCACTTAATGAAGAGAAATATATTTCTTTCACAAATATTTAGTGAAAGTTGATGAAAAAATTGAAAAAGATGAAAATGGGAAAACAATGACTAATGAAGACGGTACAGATAAGATGATAAAAGTAAGTATGCAAGCAAAGTTTATCGATAGTTATAATTTTTTGTGAATAGTCTTGATGGATTGTTGAAGACACTTGATTTTCTTCAGACTTTAAAATAACAATTTTTCAAAGAATTTTTGAAAAGGGAAGGTGTATTTCCATATGATTATTTTAACTCTTTTGAAAGATTTGAAGAAAAAGAGTTACCACCAATTGATATGTTTTATTCAATTTTGAATGAAAAAGATATTTCAATTGATGATTACGAACATGCACAAAAAGTTTGGAAAACTTTTGATATGAAAAAATTCAAAGAATATCATGATCTTTATTTACAAACCGATGTTTTACTTCTTGCTGATATTTTTGAAAAATTTCGAAGTTATAGTGGTAGTATAGAAATGGGGATTTTTACTCACCCCACCTCATAACAACTCACCTCACCTCACATTAGATTTGTGCTAGCACATTTTTTATTTTTAAAAACCATTTTTTAAAAAATTGATTTTTGAAAAAAATTACTTAAGGACTCACTTTGAATGTTGCAAAAATGCCTACGCTAACTGAATTAAGGAAAGGAATTGCAAAAAAATTGGGTATTAAAGGGAGGTGGAAAATGAAAAAGCAAGAACTAGAGCAGGCAATTTCAAGAGCTCAAGATGACAAGAAAATGATTATTCCTAATAAGATTAAGAAACCAATACCTACACCTAGATATATCAATCCTAATAACATTGATAAACCTATACCTAAACGTAGAAAAGAAGAAAGTTGGTTTGATTGGTTTGCGAAGAAATTAAGGAGAGTTGCTGAGGGACTTATTAACTATATTCCAGAAGGAAAAGTTAAGGATAATGCGAAGAAGTTATTAAGTTTAATTAATAAGAATGAAGAAGCGATGTCTAAATTTAGAATTAAAGGAAGAAAAAGAAGAAGAAAAACCAGAAGTAGAAGAGTTTCTAGAGGTAAAATTAAAAATATTAGGATTAGAGGAAAGCAACAAATGGATATTCCAACGTTTTTAAAAGAATATGAAAAAATGATAATGGAAAAAAATTCAAGAATTACAAAGACCGTTTAAGATAAGACTCGTTTTGTCTTGTGTTTATAAAATGTTTAAAGAAGGTGAGTTTTTGGAACAATCAAAATTTATCATCATAAGATTAAAATGGAGGAGATTTATGAAAGTACTGATTTTGAGGAGTTTTATAAGATGACATCACAACTTTTGCTTGAAAAGTCAGAGAAATTTGTTAATCTTGGATCTGGTTGGATTTTTGAAAAGATTGAATATTTAACGATTGAAGTTGACGATTTTTCACCAATGTCTGGAGGAACTTATAAAGATCTTCTAAAAAGAATAATAAATAAGAAGGCAGTAACCAATATAAAAAATAATGATAACAAATGTTTTAAATGGTCTATCTTAAGAGCATTTTATCCTAAAGAATAGAATTCTGAAAGGATAGATTTAACATTTAGAGAGAAAGTTAAAGATTTTAATTGGAAAGGTATTAACTATCCTGTTGATATTAAGAAAGGACCATTAATTTTTGAGAAGAATAATCCAGGGTATAAGATTTGCGTGATTGGATATGATGATTGTCAACGCGAGAAAGGAGGATTTCATCCATTGAGACCAGTGAAAGAAGAATTTGGTGACAAAGTGATACATTTATTACTTTATGAAGGACATTATTGTACTATAAATTCATTGTCAAGATTATTGAGAAGTCAATATAAGAAAAACAAGAATAAGGTAAATGTTTGTAGGAATTGTTTTAATCATTTTTATGACAAATATTTTGAAGAACATAAGGTAGTTTGTTTTTCAAATGAAGGTTCAATAGCAATAATGCCAATTATAAAGAAAGTGGATTGTATTGACGAAGATGGTGAAAGATGCAAGTCTTGTGATGAATGTAATGAAGGAAAGATATTTGTAAAACCTACATGTGAGTTTAAGAATTATCATAAGGGATTTAAACTTCTTTTTGTAATTTAAGCTGATTTTGAGTCTTTTTAACAAAATTGTAGTGGACGATGGTTCTAAGATGAGTGAAGAAACAGAACAAAGATTGTTAAAACTTGGAATGAAAAAACGAGAAAAAGAAGAAGATGATGCACCAAAACCAAAAGCAAAGTTAAAGGAAGAGTTCTTTTACTATAAACATTCAAGAATATATTCCATGTGGATTTTCATACACAATTGTTTGTTTTGATGAAAATACTATGAAACCAAAACAAGTAATTACACAAAAGAAAGCGAATCAACAAATGTTGTTGAAAAGTTTAATTCTATGATTGATCAAGAAATTAAAGAGATTTATCAAAAGTATTTGAAAAATCCAAAGGATATGATTTTTGGTGAGAAAGAAAAAGAATTATACAATTCTCAAGATGTTTGTTATATTTGCAAAGGTTCAGAGGGTGAATTTGATTCTGATGATATTAAATTACGAAAAGTTAGAGACCATTTTCAGTTGACAGGAAAGTTGTAGAGGTGCAGCACATTCTAAATGTAATTTAAAGGTAAGAACACAAACTATAATTCCAATAATTTTTCATAATCTTCAAAATTATGATGCACTTTTGTTCATAAGAGAATTAGCAAAAGAAGGAGAAAGAGTAAGTTGTATTCCACTTAATGAAGAGAAATATATTTCTTTCACAAATATTTAGTGAAAGTTGATGAAAAAATTGAAAAAGATGAAAATGGGAAAACAATGACTAATGAAGACGGTACAGATAAGATGATAAAAGTAAGTATGCAAGCAAAGTTTATCGATAGTTATAATTTTTTGTGAATAGTCTTGATGGATTGTTGAAGACACTTGATTTTCTTCAGACTTTAAAATAACAATTTTTCAAAGAATTTTTAAAAAGGGAAGGTGTATTTCCATATGATTATTTTAACTCTTTTGAAAGATTTGAAGAAAAAGAGTTACCACCAATTGATATGTTTTATTCAATTTTGAATGAAAAAGATATTTCAATTGATGATTACGAACATGCACAAAAAGTTTGGAAAACTTTTGATATGAAAAAATTCAAAGAATATCATGATCTTTATTTACAAACCGATGTTTTACTTCTTGCTGATATTTTTGAAAAATTTCGAAGTTATAGTGGTAGTATAGAAATGGGGATTTTTACTCACCCCACCTCATAACAACTCACCTCACCTCACATTAGATTTGTGCTAGCACATTTTTTATTTTTAAAAACCATTTTTTAAAAAATTGATTTTTGAAAAAAATTACTTAAGGACTCACTTTGAATGTTGCAAAAATGCCTACGCTGACTGAATTAAGGAAAGGAATTGCAAAAGAATTGGGTATTAAAGGGAGGTGGAAAATGAAAAAGCAAGAACTAGAGCAGGCAATTTCAAGAGCTCAAGATGACAAGAAAATGATTATTCCTAATAAGATTAAGAAACCAATACCTACACCTAGATATATCAATCCTAATAACATTGATAAACCTATACCTAAACGTAGAAAAGAAGAAAGTTGGTTTGATTGGTTTGCGAGGAAATTAAGGAGAGTTGCTGAGGGACGTATTAACTATATTCCAGAAGGAAAAGTTAAGGATAATGCGAAGAAGTTATTAAGTTTAATTAATAAGAATGAAGAAGCGATGTCTAAATTTAGAATTAAAGGAAGAAAAAGAAGAAAAACCAGAAGTAGAAGAGTTTTTAGAGGTACAATTAAAAATATTAGGATTAGAGGAAAGCAACAAATGGATATTCCAACGTTTTTAAAAGAATATGAAAAAATGATAATGGAAAAAAATTCAAGAATTACAAAGACCGTTTAAGATAAGACTCGTTTTGTCTTGTGTTTATAAAATGTTTAAAGAAGGTGAGTTTTTGGAAGAATCAAAATTTATCATCATAAGACTAAAATGGAGGAGATTTATGAAAGTACTGATTTTGAGGAGTTTTATAAGATGACATCACAACTTTTGCTTGAAAAGTCAGAGAAATTTGTTAATCTTGGATCTGGTTGGATTTTTGAAAAGATTGAATATTTAACGATTGAAGTTGACGATTTTTCACCAATGTCTGGAGGAACTTATAAAGATCTTCTAAAAAGAATAATAAATAAGAAGGCAGTAACCAATATAAAAAATAATGATAACAAATGTTTTAAATGGTCTATCTTAAGAGCATTTTATCCTAAAGAATAGAATTCTGAAAGGATAGATTTAACATTGAGAGAGAAAGTTAAAGATTTTAATTGGAAAGATATTAACTATCCTGTTGATATTAAGAAAGGACCATTAATTTTTGAGAAGAATAATCCAGGGTATAAGATTTGCGTGATTGGATATGATGATTGTCAACGCGAGAAAGGAGGATTTCATCCATTGAGACCAGTGAAAGAAGAATTTGGTGACAAAGTGATACATTTATTACTTTATGAAGGACATTATTGTACTATAAATTCATTGTCAAGATTATTGAGAAGTCAATATAAGAAAAACAAGAATAAGGTAAATGTTTGTAGGAATTGTTTTAATCATTTTTATGACAAATATTTAGAAGAACATAAGGTAGTTTGTTTTTCAAATGAAGGTTCAATAGTAATAACGCCAATTATAAAGAAAGTGGATTGTATTGGCGAAGATGGTGAAAGATGCAAGTCTTGTGATGAATGTAATGAAGGAAAGATATTTGTAAAACCTACATGTGAGTTTAAGAATTATCATAAGGGATTTAAACTCCTTTTTGTAATTTAAGCTGATTTTGATATGAAAAAATGATAATGGAAAAAAATTCAAGAATTACAAAGACCGTTTGGGATAAGACTCGTTTTGTCTTGTGTTTATAAAATGTTTAAAGGAGGTGAGTTTTTGGAAGAGTCAATTTATCATCATAAGACTAAAATGGAGGAGATTTATAAAAGTACTGATTTTGAGGAGTTTTATAAGACGACATCACAACTTTTGCTTGAAAAGTCAGAGAAATTTGTTAATCTTGGATCTGGTTGGATTTTTGAAAAGATTTAATATTTAACGATTGAAGTTGACAATTTTTCACCAATGTCTGGAGGAACTTATAAAGATCTTCTAAAAAGAATAATAAATAAAAAGGCAGTAACCAATATAAAAAATAATGATAACAAATGTTTTAAATGGTCTATCTTAAGAGCAGTTTATCCGAAAGAAAAGAATCCTGAAAGGATAGATTTAACATTGAGAGAGAAAGTTAAAGATTTTAATTGGAAAGGTATTAACTATCCTGTTGATATTAAGAAAGGACCATTAATTTTTGAGAAGAATAATCCAGGGTATAAGATTTGCGTGATTGGATATGATGATTGTCAACGCGAGAAAGGAGGATTTCATCCATTGAGACCAGTGAAAGAAGAATTTGGTGACAAAATGATACATTTATTACTTTATGAAGGACATTATTGTACTATAAATTCATTGTCAAGATTATTGAGAAGTCAATATAAGAAAAACAAGAATAAGGTAAATGTTTGTAGGAATTGTTTTAATCATTTTTATTACAAATATTTTGAAGAACATAAGCAAGTTTGTTTTTCAAATGAAGGTTCAATAGCAATAATGCCAATTATAAAGAAAGTGGATTGTATTGACGAAGATGGTGAAAGATGCAAGTCTTGTGATGAATGTAATGAAGGAAAGATATTTGTAAAACCTACATGTGAGTTTAAGAATTATCATAAGGGATTTAAACTCCTTTTTGTAATTTAAGCTGATTTTGAGTCTTTTTAACAAAATTGTAGTGGACGATGGTTCTAAGATGAGTGAAGAAACAGAACAAAGATTGTTAAAACTTGGAATGAAAAAACGAGAAAAAGAAGAAGATGATGCACCAAAACCAAAAGCAAAGTTAAAGGAAGAGTTCTTTTACTATAAACATTCAAGAATATATTCCATGTGGATTTTCATACACAATTGTTTGTTTTGATGAAAATACTATGAAACCAAAACAAGTAATTACACAAAAGAAAGCGAATCAACAAATGTTGTTGAAAAGTTTAATTCTATGATTGATCAAGAAATTAAAGAGATTTATCAAAAGTATTTGAAAAATCCAAAGGATATGATTTTTGGTGAGAAAGAAAAAGAATTATACAATTCTCAAGATGTTTGTTATATTTGCAAAGGTTCAGAGGGTGAATTTGATTCTGATGATATTAAATTACGAAAAGTTAGAGACCATTTTCAGTTGACAGGAAAGTTGTAGAGGTGCAGCACATTCTAAATGTAATTTAAAGGTAAGAACACAAACTATAATTCCAATAATTTTTCATAATCTTCAAAATTATGATGCACTTTTGTTCATAAGAGAATTAGCAAAAGAAGGAGAAAGAGTAAGTTGTATTCCACTTAATGAAGAGAAATATATTTCTTTCACAAATATTTAGTGAAAGTTGATGAAAAAATTGAAAAAGATGAAAATGGGAAAACAATGACTAATGAAGACGGTACAGATAAGATGATAAAAGTAAGTATGCAAGCAAAGTTTATCGATAGTTATAATTTTTTGTGAATAGTCTTGATGGATTGTTGAAGACACTTGATTTTCTTCAGACTTTAAAATAACAATTTTTCAAAGAATTTTTAAAAAGGGAAGGTGTATTTCCATATGATTATTTTAACTCTTTTGAAAGATTTGAAGAAAAAGAGTTACCACCAATTGATATGTTTTATTCAATTTTGAATGAAAAAGATATTTCAATTGATGATTACGAACATGCACAAAAAGTTTGGAAAACTTTTGATATGAAAAAATTCAAAGAATATCATGATCTTTATTTACAAACCGATGTTTTACTTCTTGCTGATATTTTTGAAAAATTTCGAAGTTATAGTGGTAGTATAGAAATGGGGATTTTTACTCACCCCACCTCATAACAACTCACCTCACCTCACATTAGATTTGTGCTAGCACATTTTTTATTTTTAAAAACCATTTTTTAAAAAATTGATTTTTGAAAAAAATTACTTAAGGACTCACTTTGAATGTTGCAAAAATGCCTACGCTGACTGAATTAAGGAAAGGAATTGCAAAAGAATTGGGTATTAAAGGGAGGTGGAAAATGAAAAAGCAAGAACTAGAGCAGGCAATTTCAAGAGCTCAAGATGACAAGAAAATGATTATTCCTAATAAGATTAAGAAACCAATACCTACACCTAGATATATCAATCCTAATAACATTGATAAACCTATACCTAAACGTAGAAAAGAAGAAAGTTGGTTTGATTGGTTTGCGAGGAAATTAAGGAGAGTTGCTGAGGGACTTATTAACTATATTCCAGAAGGAAAAGTTAAGGATAATGCGAAGAAGTTATTAAGTTTAATTAATAAGAATGAAGAAGCGATGTCTAAATTTAGAATTAAAGGAAGAAAAAGAAGAAAAACCAGAAGTAGAAGAGTTTTTAGAGGTACAATTAAAAATATTAGGATTAGAGGAAAGCAACAAATGGATATTCCAACGTTTTTAAAAGAATATGAAAAAATGATAATGGAAAAAAATTCAAGAATTACAAAGACCGTTTAAGATAAGACTCGTTTTGTCTTGTGTTTATAAAATGTTTAAAGAAGGTGAGTTTTTGGAAGAATCAAAATTTATCATCATAAGACTAAAATGGAGGAGATTTATGAAAGTACTGATTTTGAGGAGTTTTATAAGATGACATCACAACTTTTGCTTGAAAAGTCAGAGAAATTTGTTAATCTTGGATCTGGTTGGATTTTTGAAAAGATTGAATATTTAACGATTGAAGTTGACGATTTTTCACCAATGTCTGGAGGAACTTATAAAGATCTTCTAAAAAGAATAATAAATAAGAAGGCAGTAACCAATATAAAAAATAATGATAACAAATGTTTTAAATGGTCTATCTTAAGAGCATTTTATCCTAAAGAATAGAATTCTGAAAGGATAGATTTAACATTGAGAGAGAAAGTTAAAGATTTTAATTGGAAAGATATTAACTATCCTGTTGATATTAAGAAAGGACCATTAATTTTTGAGAAGAATAATCCAGGGTATAAGATTTGCGTGATTGGATATGATGATTGTCAACGCGAGAAAGGAGGATTTCATCCATTGAGACCAGTGAAAGAAGAATTTGGTGACAAAGTGATACATTTATTACTTTATGAAGGACATTATTGTACTATAAATTCATTGTCAAGATTATTGAGAAGTCAATATAAGAAAAACAAGAATAAGGTAAATGTTTGTAGGAATTGTTTTAATCATTTTTATGACAAATATTTAGAAGAACATAAGGTAGTTTGTTTTTCAAATGAAGGTTCAATAGTAATAATGCCAATTATAAAGAAAGTGGATTGTATTGGCGAAGATGGTGAAAGATGCAAGTCTTGTGATGAATGTAATGAAGGAAAGATATTTGTAAAACCTACATGTGAGTTTAAGAATTATCATAAGGGATTTAAACTTCTTTTTGTAATTTAAGCTGATTTTGATATGAAAAAATGATAATGGAAAAAAATTCAAGAATTACAAAGACCGTTTGGGATAAGACTCGTTTTGTCTTGTGTTTATAAAATGTTTAAAGGAGGTGAGTTTTTGGAAGAGTCAATTTATCATCATAAGACTAAAATGGAGGAGATTTATAAAAGTACTGATTTTGAGGAGTTTTATAAGACGACATCACAACTTTTGCTTGAAAAGTCAGAGAAATTTGTTAATCTTGGATCTGGTTGGATTTTTGAAAAGATTTAATATTTAACGATTGAAGTTGACAATTTTTCACCAATGTCTGGAGGAACTTATAAAGATCTTCTAAAAAGAATAATAAATAAGAAGGCAGTAACCAATATAAAAAATAATGATAACAAATGTTTTAAATGGTCTATCTTAAGAGCAGTTTATCCGAAAGAAAAGAATCCTGAAAGGATAGATTTAACATTGAGAGAGAAAGTTAAAGATTTTAATTGGAAAGGTATTAACTATCCTGTTGATATTAAGAAAGGACCATTAATTTTTGAGAAGAATAATCCAGGGTATAAGATTTGCGTGATTGGATATGATGATTGTCAACGCGAGAAAGGAGGATTTCATCCATTGAGACCAGTGAAAGAAGAATTTGGTGACAAAATGATACATTTATTACTTTATGAAGGACATTATTGTACTATAAATTCATTGTCAAGATTATTGAGAAGTCAATATAAGAAAAACAAGAATAAGGTAAATGTTTGTAGGAATTGTTTTAATCATTTTTATGACAAATATTTTGAAGAACATAAGCAAGTTTGTTTTTCAAATGAAGGTTCAATAGCAATAATGCCAATTATAAAGGAAGTGGATTGTATTGACGAAGATGGTGAAAGATGCAAGTCTTGTGATGAATGTAATGAAGGAAAGATATTTGTAAAACCTACATGTGAGTTTAAGAATTATCATAAGGGATTTAAACTTCTTTTTGTAATTTAAGCTGATTTTGAGTCTTTTTAACAAAATTGTAGTGGACGATGGTTCTAAGATGAGTGAAGAAACAGAACAAAGATTGTTAAAACTTGGAATGAAAAAACGAGAAAAAGAAGAAGATGATGCACCAAAACCAAAAGCAAAGTTAAAGGAAGAGTTCTTTTACTATAAACATTCAAGAATATATTCCATGTGGATTTTCATACACAATTGTTTGTTTTGATGAAAATACTATGAAACCAAAACAAGTAATTACACAAAAGAAAGCGAATCAACAAATGTTGTTGAAAAGTTTAATTCTATGATTGATCAAGAAATTAAAGAGATTTATCAAAAGTATTTGAAAAATCCAAAGGATATGATTTTTGGTGAGAAAGAAAAAGAATTATACAATTCTCAAGATGTTTTGTTATATTTGCAAAGGTTCAGAGGGTGAATTTGATTCTGATGATATTAAATTACGAAAAGTTAGAGACCATTTTCAGTTGACAGGAAAGTTGTAGAGGTGCAGCACATTCTAAATGTAATTTAAAGGTAAGAACACAAACTATAATTCCAATAATTTTTCATAATCTTCAAAATTATGATGCACATTTGTTTATAAGAGAATTAGCAAAAGAAGGAGAAAGAGTAAGTTGTATTCCACTTAATGAAGAGAAATATATTTCTTTCACAAATATTTAGTGAAAGTTGATGAAAAAATTGAAAAAGATGAAAATGGGAAAACAATGACTAATGAAGACGGTACAGATAAGATGATAAAAGTAAGTATGCAAGCAAAGTTTATCGATAGTTATAATTTTTTCGGAATAGTCTTGATGGATTGGTGAAGACACTTGATTCTTCAGACTTTAAAATAACAATTTTTCAAAGAATTTTTAAAAAGGAAAGGTGTATTTCCATATGATTATTTTAACTCTTTTGAAAGATTTGAAGAAAAAGAGTTACCACCAATTGATATGTTTTATTCAATTTTGAATGAAAAAGATATTTCAATTGATGATTATGAACATGCACAAAAAGTTTGGAAAACTTTTGATATGAAAAATTTCAAAGAATATAATGATCTTTATTTACAAACCGACGTTTTACTTCTTGCTGATATTTTTGAAAAATTTCGAAGTTATAGTGGTAGTATAGAAATGGGGATTTTTACTCACCCCACCTCATAACAACTCACCTCACCTCACATTAGATTTGTGCTAGCACATTTTTTATTTTTAAAAACCATTTTTTAAAAAATTGATTTTTGAAAAAAATTACTTAAGGACTCACTTTGAATGTTGCAAAAATGCCTACGCTGACTGAATTAAGGAAAGGAATTGCAAAAGAATTGGGTATTAAAGGGAGGTGGAAAATGAAAAAGCAAGAACTAGAGGAGGCAATTTCAAGAGCTCAAGATGACAAGAAAATGATTATTCCTAATAAGATTAAGAAACCAATACCTACACCTAGATATATCAATCCTAATAACATTGATAAACCTATACCTAAACGTAGAAAAGAAGAAAGTTGGTTTGATTGGTTTGCGAAGAATTTAAGGAGAGTTGCTGAGGGACTTATTAGCTATATTCCAGAAGGAAAAGTTAAGGATAATGCGAAGAAGTTATTAAGTTTAATTAATAAGAATGAAGAAGCGATGTCTAAATTTAGAATCAAAGGAAGAAAAAGAAGAAGAAAAACCAGAAGTAGAAGAGTTTTTAGAGGTAAAATTAAAAATATTAGGATTAGAGGAAAGCAACAAATGGATATTCCAACGGTTTTAAAAGAATATGAAAAAATGATAATGGAAAAAAATTCAAGAATTACAAAGACCGTTTAAGATAAGACTCGTTTTGTCTTGTGTTTATAAAATGTTTAAAGAAGGTGAGTTTTTGGAAGAATCAAAATTTATCATAATAAGACTAAAATGGAGGAGATTTATGAAAGTACTGATTTTGAGGAGTTTTATAAGATGACATCACAACTTTTGCTTGAAAAGTCAGAGAAATTTGTTAATCTTGGATCTGGTTGGATTTTTGAAAAGATTGAATATTTAACGATTGAAGTTGACGATTTTTCACCAATGTCTGGAGGAACTTATAAAGATCTTCTAAAAAGAATAATAAATAAGAAGGCAGTAACCAATATAAAAAATAATGATAACAAATGTTTTAAATGGTCTATCTTAAGAGCATTTTATCCTAAAGAATAGAATTCTGAAAGGATAGATTTAACATTTAGAGAGAAAGTTAAAGATTTTAATTGGAAAGGTATTAACTATCCTGTTGATATTAAGAAAGGACCATTAATTTTTGAGAAGAATAATCCAGGGTATAAGATTTGCGTGATTGGATATGATGATTGTCAACGCGAGAAAGGAGGATTTCATCCATTGAGACCAGTGAAAGAAGAATTTGGTGACAAAGTGATACATTTATTACTTTATGAAGGACATTATTGTACTATAAATTCATTGTCAAGATTATTGAGAAGTCAATATAAGAAAAACAAGAATAAGGTAAATGTTTGTAGGAATTGTTTTAATCATTTTTATGACAAATATTTAGAAGAACATAAGGTAGTTTGTTTTTCAAATGAAGGTTCAATAGCAATAATGCCAATTATAAAGAAAGTGGATTGTATTGACGAAGATGGTGAAAGATGCAAGTCTTGTGATGAATGTAATGAAGGAAAGATATTTGTAAAACCTACATGTGAGTTTAAGAGCGAATTTTCCTAAACACCGGGTGAAATGAGAAAAATGTGGCACATCAGTCAAAAATCGGGGTTCTTCATATTTTGTCCAGAGATAGCCTATGGTGTGCCAATTACTCTCGTATATTTATTTTGTTCAAACATTTTTGGAATTTCAAGAAAAAAGTTAAAACCGCTACTCCTCAAAATGACTAAAATGAAAGGAATTAATAGGACCACAAAAACCTTCGCACGCGACCGCGCAACGAAATTCTGTTCTTAAATGTCTTCATCTATTGATTAAGAAGACATCCACGAGCAATTTGAGCCTATAAATAGAATTATAGGTCAAATATTGAATATCTGGTGTCGGGGCAAAGACAGCCCATATTTCAATGCTCGCAAATCTCAGTTCAGAGCACTTTTTCAAAAAATCATTTCTATGTCCGGTATTACTCAGATTTGCACAAAAATTCGGTTGTTATATCTAGAAGTGTTGTTTTTATCAAGAATATAAAAATTAGTTTGGTACTTTTTATTGCTTGAAAGAACTAACGCGGCTAATTTTGCCAAAATCACTGACATCGACTTGTAAACAACGCGCAACGATCAATTCACACTTTCGAATAAACTCGAATAAATCTTCTCCTACTACCTCAAACTTGGCACAAAACTCTGTAGGAGACCTTATAATAAGTTTAACTTTCAATACCACCGGTTAACGATTGATTTATGTGGTTTTTTCCTATCAAAATGCCTCTTCAACTCAGTGGTCGACAAGCGCTAACTGATCGCTTCACTTTCTTTGCCAATTTACGCCTCATTTCGCTTTATTCTGCTACAATATAGCACAAATATGTTTCCAAGGATGTCCCTGTCGCTTTAAGAGCTCTTTCTTGAAAAAAATAAAAGAGTCATGCAGTCAAAACATACGTGCCGACGTGGCCGTGGTTCGTTATTGGTGTCACGCAATCTTAAAACTCAGCGAGATATGTTTATTATATTTAGTTATACTGATATCCCTTGTTTGACCCAAAAATATATTAACTTTGTTTTGCCATTATCGCTAACGGGAATGAAAATGCGACATAAAACTTTATTATTTGGGTATCAAAGTGGCCAAATAATGAAAACAACAGGAACCATAAACTAGAATGGTTATGGCCTGAGTAATCAAAACAGCACGAAGGCAAAAGTAACTCTTCTGACTTGACATTGTACCGTACACGTCATTAGGAGCTGCAAGACAACTTTATAGAAAATATCCCCAAAATGTTCCCCCCCCCTCTCCCCATACCCAGAAACGGATTATTATATATTTTGGTCTCCCCCCCCCCCCCCCCCCCACCTCTCTCTCTCTCTCTCTCTCTCGCAATTTCAATTTTCTCCAATACATTATTTGTACTTTACACCTTTGAGACTCCACTCCGTCCCAACACAACCCACCGTCCCATAGAATTGTGTCATAAACTGTCTTGGGGAGAAAAGTGCCCTTCCATTAAATCAAAAATCAAAAATCAAAAATCAAAAATCAAAAATTCCAAAAGCGGCAACTTTTAAGTTAAAAGCCCTGTATATATGAAAAAAGGTTGGCCCGGGGACCCTAGCCTGGGAGCGCCAACTATTCACACATTTTTTTATCATAAATCGAAGCGAGCTTGTACAAAGTGATATAAAGTTACAGTAGTCTACTTGAAATAGTTTTAGTATGTACCGTAAGCACACGCATGCACTGCAGATAATCTTAAAGTTATATTTTCCGTTGTTCTTTCTTTTTTAATTGTACCAAAGAGAAGATATGAAGCCAGATTTGGAAACGAATTTCCTGTCAGAGCAGATAACAAATTATAAAAAAAGACTTGACGCACGTATCCGAACCAGCCGCAACAAATATACCAGTGCGGCGAAGGATTGCCCTAGGGAGCGCTTTGTTGATCCCGCGATCAGCCTTGCGCAATTTCCCCTTCTCACCATGTCTGCATAGGCCCGCTGGAACTCGGCAACGCTGCGATCTTTTGCGCCAACCAATTCGCAAAGAATAGCGGTGTGAAGCGCAAATCGTCAATTTTGATATATCAGACGGCGGAATAAATATCGACGCCCGTGCTAATATCAATTCAACTTCGGTCTCAACATCGCTTATCCCATCGCCTTTTTGTGCCCCGAAATATCCTTATTACAGGAAAAGAGAACTTATCTCCATTACAGACTCGCGCCTCCGCTTCTCAATTCGCCAAATCTGTTTTGAAAAACTAAAACCTTTATGTCACCGTTGCTATCTTTTCCTAACACCTAACGGCAGCTGCTTCTACAACCAATATAGGTATTCATCTTGGTGTGTTGGGAAAAAGTAAAACGGAAGTTGCCCCACCCGACCCCGCCTTTACGAGTCCTTTCATTTTCTTTTTTTCCCCTCGGCACTGCCGTAACAAAGCAAGACGGCCACTGAATAGAAAGAAAAGTATGGTAAATAAACTAAAATGTGAATCTCTGTTAGTGATGTAGATTTGAGAAGAGGTCTTATTAGAGCCGAGAAAAAACAAACAAACAAAAAAAAAACATCAACAACAACAACAACATGAGGGTGTCTGAATGGGTGAATAAATGCAATATTTGTATAAGTCATGCGCTTCACGAACAGATAAAACTCTCGAGAGACAGTCACACAAATAAAGATTTCTTGCCAGTTAGGCCACTAATAAAATGTACATATCGCTTCCTTGTCAGTTTCTCATTAGATCTGTGTGCAGTTCATTAAGCCGGATCCGGTAAAATAACTCGTTTTGGTAAATAAAGTCAGCTCAGTTTAAAATCCAGGAGCCACTAAAAGCTACTGATCTTATCATGTTTTATTTGTGTATAAAAAAATATATATATTTCTTGGCCAGATATGTATTCATGTATCATTTCAAGTACAAATTCTATTGTTCTTGTTGTTTTCATTTGGCCACTTTGATACCCAAATAATAAAGTTTCATGTAGCATTTTCATTCCCGGTAGCGATAATGACAAAACAAAGTTAACATATTTTTGGGTCAAACAAGGGATATCAATGTAACTATAAAATATAATAAGCATCTCGCTGAGTTTTAAGATTGCGTGACACCAATAACGAACCACGGCCACGTCGGCACGTATGTTTTGACTGCATGAATATTTCATTTTTACAAGAAAGAGCTCTTAAAGCAACAGGGACATCCTTGGAAACATATTTGTGCTATATTGTAGCAGAATAAAGCGAAATGAGGCGTAAATTGGCAAAGAAAGTGAAGCGATCAGTTAGCGCTTGTCGACCACTGAGTTGAAGAGGCATTTTGATAGGAAAAAACCACATAAATCAATCGTTAACCGGTGGTTTTGAAAGTTAAACTTATTATAAGGTCTCCTACAGAGTTTTGTGCCAAGTTTGAGGTAGTAGGAGAAGATTTATTCGAGTTTATTCGAAAGTGTGAATTGATCGTTGCGCGTTGTTTACAAGTCGATGTCAGTGATTTTGGCAAAATTAGCCGCGTTAGTTCTTTCAAGCAATAAAAAGTACCAAACTAATTTTTATATTCTTGATAAAAACAACACTTCTAGATATAACAACCGAATTTTTGTGCAAATCTGAGTAATACCGGACATAGAAATGATTTTTTGAAAAAGTGCTCTGAACTGAGATTTGCGAGCATTGAAATATGGGCTGTCTTTGCCCCGACACCAGATATTCAATATTTGACCTATAATTCTATTTATAGGCTCAAATTGCTCGTGGATGTCTTCTCAATCAATAGATGAAGACATTTATGTGTAGAGTTTTGTTGCGCGGTCGCGTGCAAAGGTTTTTGTGGTCCTCCAAATCCTTCCATTTTAGCCATTTCGAGGGGTATGGCGATTTATCAAAAATTTCACGAAATGAAAAAGTTTCCAGACAAACTAAATATACCAGAGTAATTGGCAAACCATAGGTTATCTATTGACAAAATAAAAAGAACCCCGAATTTTGACTGATGTGCCACTCCTCACCCGGTCAGAAAAAAAAGTCGCTCTTAAGAATTATCATAAGGGATTTAAACTTCTTTTTGTAATTTAAGCTGATTTTGAGTCTTTTTAACAAAATTGTAGTGGACGATGGTTCTAAGATGAGTGAAGAAACAAAACAAAGATTGTTAAAACTTGGAATGAAAAAACGAGAAAAAGAAGAAGATGATGCACCAAAACCAAAAGCAAAGTTAAAGGAAGAGTTCTTTTACTATAAACATTCAAGAATATATTCCATGTGGATTTTCATACACAATTGTTTGTTTTGATGAAAATACTATGAAACCAAAACAAGTAATTACACAAAAGAAAGCGAATCAACAAATGTTGTTGAAAAGTTTAATTCTATGATTGATCAAGAAATTAAAGAGATTTATCAAAAGTATTTGAAAAATCCAAAGGATATGATTTTTGGTGAGAAAGAAAAAGAATTATACAATTCTCAAGATGTTTGTTATATTTGCAAAGGTTCAGAGGGTGAATTTGATTCTGATGATATTAAATTACGAAAAGTTAGAGACCATTTTCAGTTGACAGGAAAGTTGTAGAGGTGCAGCACATTCTAAATGTAATTTAAAGGTAAGAACACAAACTATAATTCCAATAATTTTTCATAATCTTCAAAATTATGATGTACTTTTGTTCATAAGAGAATTAGCAAAAGAAGGAGAAAGAGTAAGTTGTATTCCACTTAATGAAGAGAAATATATTTCTTTCACAAATATTTAGTGAAAGTTGATGAAAAAATTGAAAAAGATGAAAATGGGAAAACAATGACTAATGAAGACGGTACAGATAAGATGATAAAAGTAAGTATGCAAGCAAAGTTTATCGATAGTTATAATTTTTTGTGAATAGCCTTGATGGATTGGTGAAGACACTTGATTTTCTTCAGACTTTAAAATAACAATTTTTCAAAGAATTTTTAAAAAGGGAAGGTGTATTTCCATATGATTATTTTAACTCTTTTGAAAGATTTGAAGAAAAAGAGTTACCACCAATTGATATGTTTTATTCAATTTTGAATGAAAAAGATATTTCAATTGATGATTACGAACATGCACAAAAAGTTTGGAAAACTTTTGATATGAAAAAATTCAAAGAATATCATGATCTTTATTTACAAACCGATGTTTTACTTCTTGCTGATATTTTTGAAAAATTTCGAAGTTATAGTGGTAGTATAGAAATGGGGATTTTTACTCACCCCACCTCATAACAACTCACCTCACCTCACATTAGATTTGTGCTAGCACATTTTTTATTTTTAAAAACCATTTTTTAAAAAATTGATTTTTGAAAAAAATTACTTAAGGACTCACTTTGAATGTTGCAAAAATGCCTACGCTGACTGAATTAAGGAAAGGAATTGCAAAAAAATTGGGTATTAAAGGGAGGTGGAAAATGAAAAAGCAAGAACTAGAGCAGGCAATTTCAAGAGCTCAAGATGACAAGAAAATGATTATTCCTAATAAGATTAAGAAACCAATACCTACACCTAGATATATCAATCCTAATAACATTGATAAACCTATACCTAAACGTAGAAAAGAAGAAAGTTGGTTTGATTGGTTTGCGAAGAAATTAAGGAGAGTTGCTGAGGGACTTATTAACTATATTCCAGAAGGAAAAGTTAAGGATAATGCGAAGAAGTTATTAAGTTTAATTAATAAGAATGAAGAAGCGATGTCTAAATTTAGAATTAAAGGAAGAAAAAGAAGAAAAACCAGAAGTAGAAGAGTTTTTAGAGGTACAATTAAAAATATTAGGATTAGAGGAAAGCAACAAATGGATATTCCAACGTTTTTAAAAGAATATGAAAAAATGATAATGGAAAAAAATTCAAGAATTACAAAGACCGTTTAAGATAAGACTCGTTTTGTCTTGTGTTTATAAAATGTTTAAAGAAGGTGAGTTTTTGGAAGAATCAAAATTTATCATCATAAGACTAAAATGGAGGAGATTTATGAAAGTACTGATTTTGAGGAGTTTTATAAGATGACATCACAACTTTTGCTTGAAAAGTCAGAGAAATTTGTTAATCTTGGATCTGGTTGGATTTTTGAAAAGATTGAATATTTAACGATTGAAGTTGACGATTTTTCACCAATGTCTGGAGGAACTTATAAAGATCTTCTAAAAAGAATAATAAATAAGAAGGCAGTAACCAATATAAAAAATAATGATAACAAATGTTTTAAATGGTCTATCTTAAGAGCATTTTATCCTAAAGAATAGAATTCTGAAAGGATAGATTTAACATTGAGAGAGAAAGTTAAAGATTTTAATTGGAAAGATATTAACTATCCTGTTGATATTAAGAAAGGACCATTAATTTTTGAGAAGAATAATCCAGGGTATAAGATTTGCGTGATTGGATATGATGATTGTCAACGCGAGAAAGGAGGATTTCATCCATTGAGACCAGTGAAAGAAGAATTTGGTGACAAAGTGATACATTTATTACTTTATGAAGGACATTATTGTACTATAAATTCATTGTCAAGATTATTGAGAAGTCAATATAAGAAAAACAAGAATAAGGTAAATGTTTGTAGGAATTGTTTTAATCATTTTTATGACAAATATTTTGAAGAACATAAGGTAGTTTGTTTTTCAAATGAAGGTTCAATAGCAATAATGCCAATTATAAAGAAAGTGGATTGTATTGACGAAGATGGTGAAAGATGCAAGTCTTGTGATGAATGTAATGAAGGAAAGATATTTGTAAAACCTACATGTGAGTTTAAGAATTATCATAAGGGATTTAAACTTCTTTTTGTAATTTAAGCTGATTTTGAGTCTTTTTAACAAAATTGTAGTGGACGATGGTTCTAAGATGAGTGAAGAAACAAAACAAAGATTGTTAAAACTTGGAATGAAAAAACGAGAAAAAGAAGAAGATGATGCACCAAAACCAAAAGCAAAGTTAAAGGAAGAGTTCTTTTACTATAAACATTCAAGAATATATTCCATGTGGATTTTCATACACAATTGTTTGTTTTGATGAAAATACTATGAAACCAAAACAAGTAATTACACAAAAGAAAGCGAATCAACAAATGTTGTTGAAAAGTTTAATTCTATGATTGATCAAGAAATTAAAGAGATTTATCAAAAGTATTTGAAAAATCCAAAGGATATGATTTTTGGTGAGAAAGAAAAAGAATTATACAATTCTCAAGATGTTTGTTATATTTGCAAAGGTTCAGAGGGTGAATTTGATTCTGATGATATTAAATTACGAAAAGTTAGAGACCATTTTCAGTTGACAGGAAAGTTGTAGAGGTGCAGCACATTCTAAATGTAATTTAAAGGTAAGAACACAAACTATAATTCCAATAATTTTTCATAATCTTCAAAATTATGATGCACTTTTGTTCATAAGAGAATTAGCAAAAGAAGGAGAAAGAGTAAGTTGTATTCCACTTAATGAAGAGAAATATATTTCTTTCACAAATATTTAGTGAAAGTTGATGAAAAAATTGAAAAAGATGAAAATGGGAAAACAATGACTAATGAAGACGGTACAGATAAGATGATAAAAGTAAGTATGCAAGCAAAGTTTATCGATAGTTATATTTTTTTCGGAATAGTCTTGATGGATTGGTGAAGACACTTGATTCTTCAGACTTTAAAATAACAATTTTTCAAAGAATTTTTAAAAAGGAAAGGTGTATTTCCATATGATTATTTTAATTCTTTTGAAAGATTTGAAGAAAAAGAGTTACCACCAATTGATATGTTTTATTCTATTTTGAATGAAAAAGATATTTCAATTGATGATTATGAACATGCACAAAAAGTTTGGAAAACTTTTGATATGAAAAATTTCAAAGAATATCATGATCTTTATTTACAAACCGACGTTTTACTTCTTGCTGATATTTTTGAAAAATTTCGAAGTTATAGTGGTAGTATAGAAATGGGGATTTTTACTCACCCCACCTCATAACAGCTCACCTCACCTCACATTAGATTTGTGCTAGCACATTTTTTATTTTTAAAAACCATTTTTTAAAAAATTGATTTTTGAAAAAAATTACTTAAGGACTCACTTTGAATGTTGCAGAAATGACTACGCTGACTGAATTAAGGAAAGGAATTGCAAAAAAATTGGGTATTAAAGGGAGGTGGAAAATGAAAAAGCAAGAACTAGAGGAGGCAATTTCAAGAGCTCAAGATGACAAGAAAATGATTATTCCTAATAAGATTAAGAAACCAATACCTACACCTAGATATATCAATCCTAATAACATTGATAAACCTATACCTAAACGTAGAAAAGAAGAAAGTTGGTTTGATTGGTTTGCGAAGAATTTAAGGAGAGTTGCTGAGGGACTTATTAACTATATTGCAGAAGGAAAAGTTAAGGATAATGCGAAGAAGTTATTAAGTTTAATTAATAAGAATGAAGAAGCGATGTCTAAATTTAGAATTAAAGGAAGAAAAAGAAGAAAAACCAGAAGTAGAAGAGTTTTTAGAGGTAAAATTAAAAATATTAGGATTAGAGGAAAGCAACAAATGGATATTCCAACGTTTTTAAAAGAATATGAAAAAATGATAATGGAAAAAAATTCAAGAATTACAAAGACCGTTTAAGATAAGACTCGTTTTGTCTTGTGTTTATAAAATGTTTAAAGGAGGTGAGTTTTTGGAAGAGTCAATTTATCATCATAAGACTAAAATGGAGGAGATTTATGAAAGTACTGATTTTGAGGAGTTTTATAAGATGACATCACAACTTTTGCTTGAAAAGTCAGAGAAATTTGTTAATCTTGGATCTGGTTGGATTTTTGAAAAGATTGAATATTTAACGATTGAAGTCGACGATTTATAGCCGAGTCTGTCGCTGCAAACAGACTGTTGTTTGGCACGCAACATGTCATTTTCGATTTGCCACATTTCCGCTATCATTAAGCACGTAGACACAGGAGCAGGTTATGTAATTTCACCATTTTTTCTGAAGTGGGATAGCAACATTATCTCTATTTGCTCTGGATGGGTAACAGGGACTCAGCGGCACACCCCTATACCAATTTAAATTTAAGGAATTTAAAGGAGTGCTTGGTCGTCACTACAAGGAACCCGAGCCATGCGCGCTGGCCTGTATTTATCTTTCTTTGGATTTGTGTTTGCATAGTTTCAATTTGCATTCATTCCCCAGCACGTTATTGCTCATTTACTGTGTTTTCAGTTATTTGTGTATCTTGATCTAAGCTACACAAAATCAAGCTTGAGGAGAACATGGCGTGGATGCAAGGGCAACAGGCCCAAGAAAGTTATCAACAGGACATTCAGGAGGACGAGCCTTCAAGGTGACTATAAGCTGTTTGATGTTTGCTGGTATGAATAAAAAAAAACTCCCGTTACCTTGTCACCTTGTTTATGTTAACGTACGTATGTTAACGCAGAAATACCAAAATACACCCTTTTTGAATGTCAATAAAACAAAAATGCTATTCTCTAAGCGTCTTAATACAGTGGAGTAGATTGTTATATTCCCTGTTGGTATTTTTGCTATGACTGTATATGCATGGGACACTATTTGGGCACATATCAAAGGCTTATTTCTTGTCCACTTGGTTTCACGCTTTCAGTAAGCATGTTTTACCTCAACAAAGAAATGAGTAAATTGAAATTGCAACCAAAATTCTTATCAAGGTCAAGGATAAGGGTGTTAATGTTTGTTCATTACTTCCACAGACTCGCCAAACGCATTGCAGCCATGAATCTCGCAGCAGTCACGCCAACCCCTGCCGTAACACTCGCTCAACCAAAAGCAGCTGCTCGCACAGCTGAGTGGACTGCAGGGTGCAGGTCCGGGCCGGACAGCCAGAGCTCTGAAGACGACGAGGTAGCCAAAAGCGCCAGCGGGTCTGCAATGTCAATGTTCAATACTGCTATAGAGAAACTGAACCAAGTGGCAACCAGTGCTGGTCGGGTCAGTCCGTTAACGTTTCAGCTGAAAACTACATGGGATGAGGCAAGGGAAGACGAGCAACATGTGTGCATTGACAAGGCTACTGAGACCTGCAGTCTCGTATGTGACGTCGTAGCGCCGAAGGCTGGACAGGGGCTGTTTCAGGCATGTTTCACACCACATAAAGGGACAAACTACGGGGACCTTGCACCGCTAATGCATACCTATAGCAACGCCACGACAAAGAACGTAAAGACCCAGATTCTGAGCCAGTGAAGACGCTTCAGAGGATCCACGAGCCTTACGCCAAGTTAACCGAGTGGCAAATCAGACGCGCTAGAGCTCACGCAAGAGAGTATGGTCCAGGCTCCTTAGTAAAAACGTCGCCATCTCATCGAGTTCGACTGTCACCAGCGAAACTTGACCACTTTTTAGACTTTGTAACCGTCCCTACTTCTATCAAGATGTGGCATTCGGTACGAGGAAACTAAGGCGAGGAAATTAATAGCGGCGAGAAGATCACAATGCCAAATGTTATTCGCAAAGTGACGAGGTCAAAATGGTCAGACAGTACCTTCAGTTCTGCGAAGAAGAACAGTTCGAACCGCTAAGCCGCGCAACTCTATTGCGCGTTCTTGAGGTAAGGGAAGCCTCTCAGCAGCGTTCCCTGAGTGGCTTGGACAACATAGCAGCCGACGGGTCAGCGGCGTTCGAGCGACTACACCGAATAGTGGACGAGCTTGCTCAAATAGGGCTGGAGAAGAGCGTGGCAGATGAATTGCGGAGATCCCTTCGAGACGGTAAAAGGTATTTCAAAACTGAATACAAGAGTCACTGCCAGGTTGACGAAAGCCAATGTCCCGATCACTGTCGGAAGTTAGGTCTCAGCGATCCGAACAATCCAGATTTCCAAGAACAATGTACACACCAACATACACTTGGTTGCCCTCAATGTCATGACATCACTTCCTGTTTGCATAAGGTGCACCAGATTGTCAAGGATGGCAAACCCTTGAGCTTTTACAGCAAGGAGCAACAAGATGACTTGTTGTACGACATCGAGAAAGCGTCGGACACCATCGTCCAATGGAAAGCTCACATAATGAGATCCGTGAATCAGGAATGCGCGAAGCAAGATATCCTTGCAAATCTTGACCAGAGCTCGTGTCTTCTTGTCATGGATTGGGCCATGAAGTTCCTGCAGCTGCGTTATAGAGAGAAACAAAGCGACTGGTATGGAAAAAGAGGGCTGAGTTGGCACATTAGTAGCATGATATCTAGAAGCCAGCCTGACACGACTGAAGTCATTTCGTACGCGCACCTGTTTGACCAGTATACCCAGGACTGGTTTGCAGTCACGTCAATAGTTGAAGACCTTCTCAAGCATCTTAAAGTCAAGAATCCATTGCTGCAGAGAGTCTATCTAAGGTCGGATGAAGCTGGTTGTTACCACAACAGCTCCTTGATAGCCACTGTGAGAGATGTCGCAAAGAGGGTTGGTGCTGAAGTCCATGGTTATCATTACTCAGAGCCACAGTCTGGCAAAGATATTTGCGATCGTATATATCCTCTGTCCAATGAAGTCCTCGATCCGTACTTACTGCAACGAAGGCCACGATGTTCTAACTGCTGTGGATATGAGAGACGCATTAACGAAACACCCAGTAAAGGGAACAACAACCGCAGTCAGCATGGTCAACGAGTCGAAGAAGAACCTTTCTGTAAACAAGATAGAGCATTTCAGCAGCCTCCACAACTTCAGATATGAAGATACTGGTCTGCGAGTTTGGAAATGTTATGGTATCGGGAACGGGAAGTACATTCCACATGACGGGATCTATATCGAGCACCAGGAACCAACAGCGCTGCAAACAACAGAATCTCAAGGGTTTTACGATCCTCCAGAGAAGCGCGAAGTCAAGCGTCGTACAGAAGCGAGCAAGAAAACCGAGTGTCCGGCGCCAGTATTTGAATGTTCCGTGTTTGGATGTGTTGAGATTTTCGAAACCTTTGCGCAACTGGAGCTTCACCTGGACGTTTGCAAGCATACTCTCAGCAAGCTAAACCAGTATGATGCAATCCGAAGGGACTGGGCACTCAAATTCTCATCAGTAGATACTGCTGATACAAAGAGTTGTTCATCAGATTCAAGGGGGCCACAAACCTCTACGGGGAATACTACCGCTAGCTCAACTCTACAAACAGGATGGGCTCTGAGTAAACAGAGGAGCAACGTTAGATTTTCAGAGAAGGCGAAAGAATACCTAACAGCACGGTTCACACTTGGGGAAAGAACTGGGCACAAGGCCGACCCTGTCCAAGTTGCATCAGACATGCGAAACGCCGAAAATGAATCCAATGAACGTTTGTTCCTTACAACAGAGTGGATGACGAAAAATCAGGTCCAGAGCTTTTTCTCGCGGCTAGCAGCAACGTGTCGCAGAAATCAGGGTATGGTCGGGCTGTCTGTGGACAAGGAGGAAGACGTCCAATGCTTGCAGGATAATTCCGACAGACAAGATCTGGTGGACATGGTAAACAAGGAAATCAACGTCTCGCATCCCATCTGCTACGACAAGTACGATCTCTGCGAACGTTATCATAGCAACACGATTAAAGAATTTAACGTGGCCATGCTGAAGACCATCTGTAACCACTTTGAGATCCCTGTAAAATCGAGAGATAAAAAGAAAGTTCTTATAGACAAACTGTCGGACATGATCAGTGAATGTGAGCATGTTCCTCACTAGAACCATGTACAGCGATCGCATGAAAGAGCCGTTGTGCAGTCCTGGATCAAGCCCCCTGGCCTTTCCATGTTCGTGAAGCTGCCCAATGGAACCTAAACACAGCTCTAGGATGGAATATTTCGAGTTGTGTGTATTAACGTCACTGTAGTGGAAACATCTTGTTTTGTAAAATATGAATGCTTGTAACAGAGAGCAAGTTGAGGACAACCGCAACTGAAGGGAAAATACCTTTATCTGAGTGTACAATTTACCTGTCAAAATATGGTTTGTATACGATTGGATGTTTTAGTCATAATTTGCTTTCTCAAATCTTATTCAGGCGGCAGTGAATCAAATAACAGTGTTCGTGACAAATATTTGGATAAAACAAATATGATTTTAAACATCAGCAGTCTATTAGGTATATGTGGTTAGTGGTCTTATTTGAGAGGATCTTTTGCAACTGCGGTTTACCTCGTGAATTTAAGCGGACCTCGGTGGAAGCAGTGTCATGACAGAGTCGATCAATGGGGATAGTTTTTTCAACTTTTAAGCCCTCCGATCTCGATTTTCTTCCTAAAGACCGACTGTAATAGCTTATTGTCTGTTTAGTAGGCTATTTAGCGCAAAACGTAGTCATGGTGTAAAGCTCTGGTTCGCTAAACAAGAGACTCGATAGAGGCCGTGCTCTATAGTTATTAATTCGAAGGTTCGAAGGCAATACCTACCTATTTACCGGATCTGATTATGGTCTTCAGCCATCTGAGGGGTTGGAAAATGGCTGAATTTGGGAAAATGCCCATGTTGCGAAGCAGGTAAGCTGTATTATGACAAAATCTGCTCCAGATGGGCCAATCTTGCAATAACCGGAAATATCACAAATGTTCGCACATGTCCTGATACAAACGGTCATAACTTTTGAAATACTGAAATCATACAGGGGTTTTTGCACAGTTTTGCCAATAAAGGACTGAACGTTTCGGCTGTGTAAGGTTATAACTATGAATTAGGTCCCAAGTTTAAAAAGACAGGTTCTAAATCAAGGGGATTTCCGCCCTTTGTTCGATAGCGATTAGCAGGGGTCACAATATGCCTGATTTCGCCTTACCAGCTAAATTGAGGTGAAACTTGTTACTCTCTTAGAAAACTAGAGAGCCTTATAAACAATTCGATATACAATTCATTGCTAGATAAAGCGAATAGAACATTTTACAGCGGCACGAAAAATGCCAAAATTTCAATTTTCGAGACGTTGCGACGGGCCTTGACGGGGCAAAATGTTTAACGGCTCCCAGCGTCGCCAAAATTTTTTTTGGAATCAAACCAAGCTTGTTTTAGTTCTAACCTCAGTAAAGTCTTTCAGTTGCCAGAGTTTAAGGCAAAATTATTGTTGACGCGAAATAGAGTGGGTGGTTTTTACAGAGACAGCCTCTTAACTATTGCAGTTGACGAATTTACACCAATATCTGGGGGAACTTACAAAGATCTTCCAAAAAGGATAATTAATAAGAAAGCAGTAATCAACATAAAAAATAATGATAATGAATATTTTAAGTGGTCTATCTTGAGAGCACTCAATCTAAAGAAAGATCATTCGTATAGAACAGATACATCCTTGAGAGAGAAAGTTAAAGATTTTAATTGGGAAAGTATTAAATTTCCAGTTGATATTAAGAAAGGACCATCAATTTTTGAGAAAAATTATCCAGGACATAAGATTTGTGTAGTTGGATATGATGATTGTCAACGAGAGAGAGGAGGATTTTTTCCATTGAGTGAAAGAAGAATCTGACGACAACGTAATAGATTTATTACTTTATGAAGGACATTATAGTGTTATAAATTCATTGTCGAGATTATTGAAGAGTAAATATACAAAACATCAAAATAAGGTGAATGTTTGTAGGAATTGTTTTTTAAAACCATTTTTATAACAAAGGATCAATAGCTATAATGCCGACTTATGTGATCTACGCAGATTTTGAGTCTTTCAACAAAGTGATTGTAGACGATGAGTCTAAGATGAGTGAAAAAACAAAACAAAGATTGTTAAAACTTGGAATGAAAAAACGAGAAAAGAAGATGATACACCAAAATTAAAATCAAAGTCAAAATCTTTTACCACAAACATTCAAGATCATATTCCATGTGGATTTTCATATACAATTGTTTGTTTTGATGAAAATGTTATGAAACCAAAACAAGTAGTTTACACAAAAGAAAGTGAATCAACAAATGTTGTTGAAAAGTTCAATTCTATGATTGATTGTGAGATAAGAGAGATTTATGACAAATATTTGAAAAATCCAAAGAAGATGATTTTTGGTGTGAAAGAAAAAGAATTATACCATTCTCAAGATTCAAGATGTTTGTTAATTTTGCAAAGGTTTAGAGGGAGAGTTTAATTCTGATGATATTAAATTACGAAAAGTTAGAGATCATTGTCATTTGACAGGAACGTTTAGAGGAACAGCACATTCTAAATGTAATTTGAAAGTCAGAACACAAAGAATGATTCCCATCATTTTTCATAATCTTCAAAATTATGATGCACATTTCTTTATAAAAGAGTTAGCAAAAGATGGAGAGAGAGTCAATTGTATTCCACTTAATGAAGAGAAATATTTCTTTCGCTAAATATGTAAAAGTTGATGAGACATGGAATGGAAAAACAATAATTAATGAAGATGGTTCAGAGAAAATGACATCAATAAATATGCAAGCAAGATTTATTGATAGTTATAAGTTTTGTTAAGTAGTCTTGACGGAATGGTTCAGACACTTGAAGGTAAAGATTTTAAAATGACGTTTCAATTTTTCAAAGGAGATGAGTTGAATCTTTTAAAAAGGAAAGGTGTGTTTCCTTATGATTATTTTAACTCTTTTTGAAAGATTCAAAGAAAAAGAGTTACCTCCAATTGAGATGTTTTATTCAATTTTGATTGAAAAGGGTATCTCAAATAGTGATTATAAACATGCACAAAAAGTTTGGAAAACTTTCAACAAGAATAATTTTAAACAATATCATGATCTTTATTTACGAACGGATGTTTTACTTCTTGCAGGTGTTTTTGAAAAATTCCGAAGTGTTTGTATGAAATCTTATGGACTTGATCCTGCTCACTATTACACATCGCCTGGTTTAACTTGGGATGCATTTTTCAAGAAGAGTGGAGCGAAAATAGAATTACTAACAGATTATGATATGTTTATGATGTTTGAGAGAGGAATAAGGGGTGGTGTATCAATGATTATTGGGAGATATTCGAAGGCGAATAACAAATACATGAAGAATTATAACAAAAAGTTGAAAAGTACGTTTATTAAATATTTGGATGCAAATAATCTCTATAATAAGCTATGTCAAAAAAGATGCCGTATTCAAACTTTGAGTGGGTATCACAAGATGTTGTAAATGAGATGAACAATGATATTCGAAAGAGTAGATTTTTGAAGAAAATTCCTCGGTCAATTCTTGAGGTTGGTTTGGAATATCCAAAAGAGTTACACAATTTTCATAATGATTATCCATTAGCACCAGAGAGAAGAAAAATAAACAAAGTTGAAAAATTAGCTTCTACTTTTTATAACAAAGAGAAATATGTGCTTCATCATGAGTTATTGAAATATTACCAGAAGGTGGGTTTGAAGGTTAAAAAGGTTCACAGAATTATCATCTTTGATGAAAAATATTTCATGAAGGATTACATTTTATTTAATAATAAGATGAGAATGGCTGCGAAGATAAAGTTCGAGAAAAACTTTTACAAACTAATGAACAATTCTCTTTTTGGAAAGACGATGGAAAATATTCGAAATCGAGTGGATATTAGACTTACGACTCATGAATTACAATTTTCTAAGTTAGTCATGCCGTTCACATGGGTAAAACTAAGACTTATTACAACAAGCCAATTTACCTTGGGAAGGCCATTCTTGAATTTAGTAAATTGATTATGTATAATTTTCACTACGGTTACATCAAGAAAAGATATGGTTAAAAAGCAAGGCTTCTATTCACCAACACAGATTCTCTGACTTAGGAAATTGAAACAGAGGATTTTTATAAAGATATCACTCCTGACGTGAAAACACATTTTGACACTAGTGAGATCTCAAAAGATCATTCAAGTGGTATTCCATCTGGTTTGAATAAAAAAGCACTTGGAATGTTCAAGGACAAAACAAATGGTGTTGAGATTTTTGAGTTTGTTGGTTTAAGAGCAAAGTTGTATGGAATATCTTTGGAATCAAAAGACGATATCAAATGTAAAGGAATCAATAAGAAAGTAGTTAAGAAAACGATTGGAATGGATCATATGAGAGAAGTTTTATTTTCTAAAAAAACAGCAAATGAGAGAGATGGGAAGAATACGTTCTTATGGTCATAATCTATTTTCTCAAAGAGTTAATAAAATTGCACTTTCTGCTGATGATGATAAAAGAAACATATGGGACAAATGGGACAGACACTTTAGCACTCGGTCATTATAAAATTACGAGTGCTGATGCTTAGAATCTATTATTAAAAGTGATATGAAATCATTGTTTCAATACGAACTTTGGTGGTAATTCAGTATTTTCTGGAAATTTTGTAATTCTTCTCTGACGAATCCTATTTTTGGTCCATCGTCTAAATAATACAAAACTGGTTGATTTTTAGAAATTACAGTTTTCTTCAACTCGAAAACTTTTGTACTCCATATAGGATCTGTAGCTCTCCTAACACTTCCTCCTTCTTCCTGACCAGGAGAAAGTAAATATCTCACGTTTTCACCAAGATCCAGTCTTTTTTCATCAAATCCCACAGGTCGTGAATAATTTCTTAATTCTTATTCAACATTTTTTTCACGATAAGCATTAATTTCTTTTTAACAGTTAATCGAGTGACGAGGTTGTTGATAGTTTTTACGATATTTGGTAATCTATTTACCTACTTTGTTGATCTACCTTCAGTTAACATTTCGTCAGCGTATTGTTGACTAAATATTTTTTCTCCCAATGTTTTGTTGCTCTCTCAACAAAAGCCTGTGCTCTATGATTACCGGCTTCTGATTGTTTGATAACGGTGGCTTTTTTGTTCCTCAACGTTGTTACAGATTCCGTGAATTCTTTTCCTGGATCAACAATCAAAGTTTTCGGCCATTTCAACTTTCTTGAATAAATTTTTTTGAAAGCGTTTGATACTTCATCACTTGACTTACTTGTGAGAAATTCTGCGTCGACATATCTTGAAGTAATATCAATAACAACCAAAGCATATTTATAAGCAGCTTGATGAATTTCGTTTGGTTCTGAAATAATCCAGTGTGGCCTTGGAACATAATTTGGTGGAGGAAGATAAATTTGCCAAAGTGCTTGTTTTGATAGCCACTTTTTGGCTTCTTCAACACGGACACCAGATTTTGAAGAAAGTTTCTTAATTGTTGATTGTCCTTTCCAACATCCTTTTGACGAGTAATAAATCTTTTCCATCTTTTCAATTTAAAGATTTGGTATTACGTTTTAAAATAAATGTCATTTGCAGAAATACTTCATCCAACTAGAAAACCGAAATTGTCTAGGGCAATGAAGGCAGAAAGAACAATTCATAGAACGACTTTCACACCATTATCTTCTAAGCCTAGGGAAACGAATTATGTTGACGTGCCAAAATTAAATGAAAACATGGTGTTTGTTTCAAAAAGTATGTTTCTGAGGTTCAAGATAGATGTAGAAAAGGGGCATGCTGATGACCATCTTGTTCAAAATGTATCAAGAAACTTAGTAAAACGCATGAAATTACATTTGGTGGAAAAACTATTTGTGACACAGACAGATACGGTATTTTTCATGGATACCATGACATGCTGACGTGTGAGGAAGATGTAGAAAGAGGAATAATGAGTGAAGCTAAAAGAAAGGTTATGGCAAAAGGAAGTGGAGATGCTAAGATCAAGAAACAAACGAATACGACTTATCTTAATAGGTATCACATTCCTTTATCTCAACCAGTTTTAGATGATCACGGAGTTTATTACCAAAGCGGGTTGAAATCAGAATTGAAATTTGAGATAACGCTTCCTCCAGCTTCTGCGATAGTAAAAACGTCAGACAAGACAAAAGGACATGGTTACGAATTGAAAGAGTTAGAATTAGAATATGCAACTATTGAAGACGAAAATATAGCCATAATTCCTAGTAATGCTTATCAAAACGGGAGAACTTTTTATTATGAGGATGTTCATCATTTCAAAAAACAATCATCAATTAACATTCTTTCTGGATCTACTATTAATTTTCATATAACTACACCAAGAAGTTCTATGAAAGGAATAATGTTATTCTTTTTGAAAAATTTTGATTTTGGGGCGACGAAAGCAGAAGATTTTATTAATCCCCTCGTTAATTCTGTCAAAGTTTCTATCAATGGTGTTCCACACAAGTTATTTTCAGATGGAATTTTACGAGAGGATGTTTGGTCAATGATTTTGAAAAGATTTGATTATGTTGAGGATCACTTCAAGGAAATCGACTTTCATAACGACAAATTTGCTTTGTGGGTTGATTTAAGATCAACACCAGATAATAACCTTCATGGTGATGGAATTGTGGTAGGGAGATCACACGATGGTGTTAGATTAGTTGTTGACTTAGCCGGTATTTCAGGTGAGACCGTTGATTGTCACGTCTTTCTTGTATCTGATGCAGCAGTTTTTGTTAGTGACGGAGTAGTAAAAGATGTAAGAATTCAACCATCTTCTTGAGTTTCTAAGACTTAAAAATATACGATTTCATATCCAAAAATGGTAAATATGAAATCAAAAGTACCATTTCATTGTTTGATTACTGGACCAACTAATTGTGGAAAAACACAATACTTTAGACATGTGTCTTTAACTTTATCGTCTTGATTTGCCCAACTTTTGCAACAAACAAAACTTATGAAGGATTTTCCAATCTTGACAAATGCTTTTTTGTCATGATGCCAAATCCGAGTGAATCTGAAGATGTTGAAGAGTGTTTGGAAATTTGTGCAGATCTATTTCATGATAATAAAATTGATGATCTTGGAAGACAAACCAAAGTTCTCATAATTCTTGATGATTGTGCAGTGAGTGCAGATGTGAAAAAGAGAAGCAGTATATTAATTGATCTCGTGTTTAGTGGAAGACATATTGGAATTCCTGTTTGGGTTTTAACACAACAATTAACAAGCATCGCAAAACCATTCAGAGACAATCTTGGATGTGTGATTGCATTTCATAATCCAGAATGTGATGGAACAGATTTACTTTTCAAAAAGTTTGGTTCCGGAATTGATAATAATGAAAAGAAAATTATTTGTGAAATTTTAAAAAATGAGAAACACTCAAGAATTTGTTTTTCTCTTCGTCATCCATTTTCATATCATGTTGAAATTCCACAAACAACTTAAGATTTCATTTACACAAATAAAATGTAAACTGTAATGAATATGTTAATATTGAAGAAAATCAACCAAAAGAAGAACCAACTCCAGTCGAAGAACCGAAACCATAAAGAAAGCCAAGAGCGAGAAAAAATAAAGAAGAACCTGAAATAGATCCAGAGGTACAAATTAAAATATCAAGAAATAGAGATATTCTTGCATCAGTTGCCATGTTGGATGGTTTGGAAAAATATGTTGGAGAGAATATAAGTGCAGTTGATATTAGAAAAGAGAATGCCACTGAAATAGAATCTTTATTCAAAATTTATGAAGAAAAATCTGGTCTAGAATTAATGGAAGATGGAATGGGTGTATTTGTTGAATGAATTGTCAAAGGACTTTCGTTTTCTCTTACATTCGATGAAGAAGAGTCTTTGAAGAAAGATGTTTGATAATAAACAATTAGGAAGAAGAATTGGGAGATATGCGTCAAAAGTTTCTGAGGAATATGGAGACGTTGTGATATTGCAAAGCATATTGTATTTTCAAAAGATGAATCGACAAATGTTGAAATAAATAAAGAATAAATGTATTTCTATGCTAACATGAATTAAGAATTTGCAAGCGATTTCATGAAAATGTCAGAATCTACAGAAAATACAGATCAAATAACAAGTGTTCCGACCGATATCGAAAAGAAACCTGTGAAGAAAGAAGATCCAAAGAAAGTCCGCTGCTGCTGGTAAATCCTTGGCAAAAAAGAACAAGGAAGCAAGAGAAGCATTAAGAAAGAGTCAGGAAAATCAGAAAAATAATGACAGTGTTAATCCTTTGAGTTTCTTGGATGTGACTAATGGATTACAAATGACAGCCGGTTTGATAGGTTCTTGTTTTATGATTTATCACGGTTATAGATTTTTTTATCCACCAAAATCTGAAGAATCTGTCGAACATGTCAAACATGAAATGGTTGTGAAAAAACCTGTTGAGACGAATCAAGAGAAAGAATCAATTCCAGTTAAGAAACCTAAGAATCAAACAAATATTGATATGGAGTGAGATTAGTATTTCGTATTTTCAAAATGAGTAGTGACAGTAAACTTGTTAATAATGCGAAAGAGGCTGTCGCTCTGGTTGCGATTTCTGCAGGAATCGGATATGCAGTGAAGAAAGCATTAAGTAAGGCAGTAACTTTCCTTCTTCCAGTTTGATGAATGCCGTCGAATGGACAGGAGTTATGATTGCTGCAATATATGCAAGAGATTATCTTTTTGAACAATACAATTATTCCAACTTAAGAAATAAACTAATAAAATAAAATGGGATATATAACTTTATCAGTACTTGGATTCTTGCTTGGTAGAGCGCTAAATGATATTGCAATAAGGAGAAATAAGGTTCCCAAATTTTCAAATTTAGAATCTGGAATAGATCCAGACAAAGAAGAACTTGACATTATAGGTGCTGCTTTTTCATTCATTGGTTTTTTGCTTTTGGATTATTAGCATAAAGAATTACTATGCCATTCTAAATAAAAGAATGGCAATAATCCTAACGACCGCTATTGGGGCTATATTAAATGCAGGAACATTCATTAGGGATAGTTATTTAGCAAAATTCTTATCAGGAAAAGACCAAGACAAAGAAAGAAAAAGACATGATTTGGCGATGGAAAAATACGAAAAAAATTACAACGATTGGAAAGAAAAAATGGGGAAAATAGAACTTTGGCAAGAACAACGAGAGAGAGAGAAATAAAAAGGTTGCTTCATATAATTTTCGAAGCACAGACGAAGCGTTGAAAGCTTATGCTGAAGCTCATCCAGGCAAATCAGTTGAAAATTTGAAAGAACCTAATTTCAACAATTATTATTCTCCAAGCAAAGATCAAAAGAATGGAGAGATGATATTTACAGGATTGACTGTAGCTGGTTTAGCATATGGTGTTTCAAAAATTTATTGACTTAATGTTTTTATGACTCAATGGAGAGTTGAATGAGAAACTTCCAAAACCGATAAAGAATAGTCTCGGTCCACCTGCAGAAAACGTCATCGAAGACAATGAACTAATGAGAGCAGAAGTTCAGGAGAAACTCAAAAGTTTTGAAGAAAGAAGACCAGAAACTTCTGGATCCGCGAGAGAAAGAATTGATGAACAAGTAGAAGAACTAGAGCACGAGGATCAAGAGCTAGAGCGAGAAAACGAAATTATTAAAGAAAGAATGTCTTTAAAAGATTGAGTAAAGGCGATCTTTAAAAAGTATTGCTTGTCTGTCGTTGGTGTTTTAGCAGCTGTGGGAACTATAATTGGCGTCATCGTATCAAATCTAAAAGCAGGTCTAATCAAAGGTAGCAAAAGGTGTTGGAAATGGTCTCAAAGAGATTGGAAAAAAGTTGGCTGAAAGTCTTCCTGGAATGGCTGGAGCGATAGTTTCCTTTTTAAAGCCGCTGGCTTATGAGGCTATCAGTTTTCTCTCTAAACATGCCTGGTTATTGATTCTTCTTGTTGTGACTTTTGTCATTGAACAATTTAAGAATAAGAAAAAATGATTGTAAATTATGTATCAAACAAGTTTTTTTTTATTAAAATTAACCCCTGTCGAAGTAGTAGGAAGAGCCATAAAAAATGATGGTGGTGTCAAATCCAAAGTAAAACTTGCTAAACAAATTCGAGGAGCAAAATGTTTTGAAATGTTATGTGATTTCTCTTACCTTAACTCAGCCATGGCAGTAAGATGTGATCTTTCTGAGACGATAGTTTCCACTTCACAAACATAAAGAGAATTAATTTTGACGGTACTTTATAGATAGTTAGGCAAGAAAAAACTATGTTGCTCATAAAAAACGACAAAGCCACCAGAGTGATTCCAATAAATCCATCGAAAGGCGTAATAGATGAATTCCTCATCGAAATTTTCTTTCTCAGAGATAAAGACCTATCACCAGACGATGAAAGGGAGTCATTTGAATGACGACAAAATGTGTGAAGTTATTACAAAAGAGAAATTGTACCCTGACATTCCAAAGGATTCTAACGCTTTCAGGTTATCTGTCTGCTCAATAATTCTTGAAACGATGAAAAAGAACTTGGAACATGATGTCAAGAAGAGAAACGAAAAATAAAAAAACATTCTAGGTTAGGAACAGTAAACATCTTTTCTTCAGCAGGCGCTTCAGTTTTATCACTTTCTGGAGCAGGTATTTCAGGAACTGGTTTTGGTGTCATTGTTGGTGCACCTCTCAACGGAGTCGGAGCACTCCAGGGAGCTACATCTCTTTTAACTATTGCACTTGATAAGGATGATAAGGAAACAATTAGAAAATTAACGATTTACAAAAAGCTAATATCACTTGGTCAATCAAAAATTAGCAGCATTCATGAAATGGCGAATAAGGCACTTTCAGATGAAAACGTCTCTGAGGAAGAGTTTAGAAAAACGAACGACGAACGAAATAATTACGAATCACAAAGATCAGAAATTCGTAAGGTTCCAAATAAGGAAGGAACGCTAAAAAGATCGCAAAACATAAGAGATTTGACAGAAGAACTTTTGAAACGTCTTCAACAATCGAAAACTTTTTCGATAAACTCGATATTGACATAAACATTAGAATTAGAACGCGAGACCAAAGGCTAGAACCAAGCGCACCTCCTCCATATAATGAATACTAGATTTAAAAGTTTATTGTTTTGTATTAAACAATACAAAACAAAGACATGAGTAAAAAATGTTTTTCAACCAAATGAGTACCTTATCCATTCTAAAGAATAAAGAATACTTTGGTACTGATTATACAGGCCAAACAAATCAAAATAATCCTTGGTTTCCGCAACAACATAATGCTGCTGGTGATGAAAATATAAAAGTTTAGTCACACGAAGAAGTTGAAAGAATTGCAAAAGAAAATAAACTCAGAAAAGAGAAAGTTGAAGAAGTACTAAAGAAAAAAAGAGAAGCTTATAATATGTTCAAGAAATATTTCCCTGATGCAAAAGATGAAAAGTTTCTCGCTGTTGATGAGGGAGATGGAGATGGAAAATTTTCAATTGAGTGGAAGGACTACACAACACCTTTCAATCATTCCACAAAACCAGTGCCAACTGATTTAAAAATTTACCTTACGCCTGACAAAGTTCTTCATCGCGAAGATGAAAAATGTTTTCATGAATGAAACGCTCACTTTTACAACTGCTAAACAGGCTAAAAAATGGTTAGCAGGACCTGACACAACATTTGGCCACAACAACTGAGCTTTGCTGTTTGGTGTGCCACTTGTGGATGCGGTATTGGTTTAGATGAAAATTATTCAAAAGTAGTTCAAAGTTTAATTGAATTTCATGTTTACTTTACCATAAGAAGGGTCTTAAACGAGTTGGGTGTTGCTTTACCTAATAGAAATGCTTTTATTGTATTGAATAATCCTGTTGACAAAGAAAAATATCAAGCTTTGTGTAAAGAGTTTGGATTGAATAACCCTGACCTTCGATGGACACGTGGAACAAATGGTGGATTAGGTGATGTTTACGCTTATGATCACGTTCACGGTCATTATTCTAACACAAGAACAAGTCCTTGGTTTTCAAATGAAGATGCAAAGTGGCCTAATGGAGGATTACACTTTTCAGATCAGAGCGGTTCTTCGAATAATTGATTCAACAAATTCGAAATGATTTTCATCAAGGAAAACAACATGAATGGTTCGCTTTAAGGAGGGGAAAAGGTGTCACAAAAGCAGGACTTGGAAGACTCAATAGAAGTATCGAGGCTTTCGTCTATTGTGTTTTGGGAGCACAAGCGAATGTTAGAAATCCGATCGTTGGAGGCGGAGGTGGAGTTCAAGAAGCGCAACAAGAAATGTTGATTTTGTTTGAAAGCGCTGTGATCGAAGAAGATATTTCGAAAAGTATTTCAAGATATCAACTAGCTGTTCAAAATGCAAAAGTAAAATTAGACTTTGCCATAACTCCGGGAACTTGGTTAATTCCTTCTGAATTAGTCATCAACACAGGAAGAGTCGATGGTTATAACAACAAATTACAAAAAGCTACGGATGAAATGAAGTTTGGGGTGAATGATTCAGTAAACAAAAAGAAAAGCGAAAAAGATGTGAATACTAATGAAACCACAGATGAAAAGCCAAACAGAAACATGAATACTAATGATGACGAAAATAAAAAGCAAAATCCTATTAAACAAAAAGGGCAGACACGAATTCTTCAACAAGCGCTAGAATACATGAAGAAAAATTGGCTTCATTCGCTTTAGTTGTCGGTGGATCTGTTTGGTGGTGGTTTCATTAAGGAACACACTAATGTTACAAAATCCGACGTGTCTGGTTTTTTCAACAACAAAAATCTTTAAAGCAAACAAAATGAGAAAATCGCGCAGGCGTTGGGTCTATGTCGAAACGCTACAAACGAAATTATAATGTAAAGCGAAAAACTATTAAATTCATAACAAATTTGTTATGAATTAATTTAGTGATCTCTTAATTACATTCATAAAGCGCAGTCACCCAACGCGTTGGGTTGATGTAAATTTTAATCTTCTTCGCTTTCAACTTTATCAACAAAGATTTCTACCTCGCCATCCTCAATTCTTGACATTGGACTAACAATCGCTTTCGTCAAACTTACTTGTAGATACGCGTTTGTAAATACCTTCAGGAAATTTGGAGCAGTTTCCCTTCCAACCAAAAATGTGGTGTTGTTGACCAGGAGCTGATGTTTCTGTATTATCCATTTCAGTTTGATTTGGTGGTGGAGATGTGACAGGGATTGAGCATGTCAAAGGCATTTCATTGAGGTGAGATGGTTGTTGTGACTGTGAAATATTTGCTTCAGGGTACGTTTCAGAACAGTTTTCCATGGTGTTTGGGTCTGTTTCTGCAGCGTAGTTAGGTTGTAGGTCCACAGTTTGGGCTGTTTGGATTTCATCACAACCCAAGTCAGGTACTTGATCCTGGACCAAGGATACTTCAAGCACTGTTACTTCCATTTCTTCATCTTGGTTGTCAGATAGTCCTCCCTCAATTTCGCTCACAACTGGATCTTCATTGGGCTGCTGGTCACCAATATCTTCTTCAAGAAAGTTGGTAACAAATCGTGTAACTTTGCCATTTCCATCAGGTATGTTGAGGAAGTGGGCAGGAACTGTTAGGTTCTGTTGAATGCACTCACTCCAGCACTGAGCAAGGTATTCTTCTTCTTTCTTCAAGTTGGAAGATCGAAAATGGTGAAGAATGGGGCCATCACTGTGCACGTCGTGTTCAGCATCTGAGTCGAAGAATTCTAACTCTCCTCTCACCTGGTTGTACTTCCACCTTACTCCCTCCCCTGGCAACAGAAAGTCACTAATTCGTTCCAAATGAGCTTGCCACCATTTGTTGTATTTTGCCTTATCATCCAGAATCCAGCTGGGCACCTTGGTGTTTCCAAACTTTGGAAGAGTTGCAGCAAGCTTGGTGCTTTTGCTCTGTTGCTTTTGCTGCTCTGTGTGTGCATGTTGATGTATTCTAAGTTGCTCTTCAGCCTGGAGCCTCAGGAACACATTTGTGATGACATGGCCTGGTTTGTAGCTTGAGGTTGAATTGGTGATTCCTTTGATTACATTGAAGATTCGTTCTTCATTTTCTGCATTGGAGGACTGACCAGATATTAGGCGAAGCTGTATGGGCTCATGGGATACAAGGTTGTGGAGGTATTTCCCATACAGTTTTCTGGCACTCTGTGCTAAAGGTGTTGAACCAAACTCAAGGTGACACATGGCAAAGTGAAGGAAGCTGACATTGTGATACCTGAGTATGAGACGGGGGCATCTCTTGCAGTCTTCAGAATACAGTACTTGCTCCATCTCCACAGGGGTATCCAGAAGTGTCTGTAATGTCTCTGTCAGAAGCCCTCTCAACCTCTTGGCAAACATGATGATGGCAGATCGGTAGTCACATGCTCGTTTGGTTTCCTTGTCTCCCAGGGTAAGCTCCCAAGTCTCATCAAATGTCGTCTTCTGTTCACCAGTGAGGTGCTTGGGCAACTCCTCCAGTAGGTTAGAGATGTGGCTGGACAGGTCATGCATAGGCTCACATGGAAGGGCTTCATAAGACCCCAGGCCAAGGCTTTCCAGAGATGCTTGTGGGTTGGAGTAAAGCAAGGCTGGGACACGCTGAACTCCACGTAGCTCATATGTGAGCTCACTTTCCAGGTCAACTTTTTTCATGCTTTTCACCCCTCCAAGAAGTCTTCTTCCTTCCAGCTCCTCCATCAACTCATCTTTCTTGATTCCTTTCAGTGGTTTTGGCCTTCCCAAACGAGAGTTCCGCTTGCCAAATGGACCTGCAAGGATGACCTTTTGTTTTTCCTCCAGTGACCGATGTTTGCATTTAAACATATAGTCCAAATCATCCCCCATGGCAGCGTGCATGCCACAAACAGAACAGAAAAAGTGGCCTCCTTTCTCCTGCCCAGTCTCGAAAGCCACAGCTGGACCATCACCTTTGAAGAATCTCATTATGTCACAGACTGGGATGCCAGGTGAGACATCTATGTGATTGGTGAGTTGTTCAAGGCAGTTAGATCTGGTTTCTATGTAGGCCAGCTGCTCAACATCACTGCTGCACACCTTCCCACAATGTAAATGTCAGGCTTTTCCACTTCTATTTGAACATCTACCCACTGGCCGGTCATCTGGTGATACTCTGCTGGTGTGAGGTAGAATGCAGGGTCGTAAATGGAGGAGACCATGAAGACTATATGGCCATGGTTTGCCACAGTGGAATGGTCGTGCCACACCAGAAGATGTCTTTGCCTTTCAATTTTCTTTAGCTTCTCTCTCATCATTGTCAGCCCTTCCCCATCATCCAATTTACCAAGTTCACTGAGGCTGTTTGACACTGCAAGCCGGGTCATGTCGTCATAGTGCTTATCAGCATGCTGCCTGATGTATTTCTTGTGCTTCGTCAAGGTTTTTCTGCGAATTTCATCCAGAGGCCTCTTTTGTCCTTCCACTACAAATTCTTCCCTCTTTACATTTCCCTCTATGTCGATGACAAGCTTTTCATACCTTCTCGGGACAATACGTTCAGGTCTTTTTTGAGGTCATCATTGGTCTGTGGTGTTGGAATTGTTATTTCTCCTATGAGTTAAAACAATGCCAAAAGTCAGGATACGTAATTGCATAGAACTGTCATATGTCTTAATTATTTTGCTGACTGTCATATTCATGCCAGTGTTCGTTTCCATAGTTTTTTATTGCATGTAAAATATTGTAGTTTGTCAGATTATGACAGTACATGTCAATCATCCATTAGTTACATGTACATGTATCAACATCAGTAGATTATATGTAGTATTTTTACATACCCCTGATTCCTCGCAGCTTCTTTCTCCTGAGCCTTGGCTCCTCTGTCTCGTCATGTCTCCTCTTAAATCGCTGGATGTTTATCCCCTCTTTGTTAAGAAATTCCTGAATTATTTGTCCACCATTCTTGGCTGGCTCTCCTTTCTGGTTCACAACATTATACCTCCTGGCCAGATCATTTTCTCGATGTTGCCTGTATGGTCCTTTTTTGTTTCTGGAGTCTTTTCATTTAATTCCTTTTTTGCCTTGGCTGCTGGTCCACTCTCGAAGGACATGGCAATTCTGTCACGCTGCCGTGCACTGAATGACTGCCGGTTGCCTATTCTCTACCAAAAAAAGGATTTATGTGTTCATAAATCATACAAACTACTGTCATTGCACGCATGTGAAATATACTAAATCCTGTTTTGTGTTTATTCTCCAACTTTTTTTATTGTCTTGTTATGTGCACTACAATATTATAATTTATACAATTGTGAAAAACTGCATATTTTTTTCTGTTCTTAGTAATAACTATTTTATTTCATTAATGAATGTTTGTTCATGACTTCATTCACGACTGTATGTAACAGAATTATACAGTCATGCAGGTACATCAAGTTTGTATGTATGTATGTAACTTTCATTTATGATGTTGTTTTGTTTGTATGTATACTGTATGCATATGTTAACATACATGTATGGTGGTTCTGTTTTAATATATTACAGTTATAGTATTCATGTATGTATATGCACTTATTGAATATATACATGTGCTATAGGTGTTCCATTATCTGCCACCTGTGACATAAAATGAAGTGATCTTTCCCCAGTGGCTTCTCGTCAGTTGTAATTATGTTAATTACCTGATGAGAGATGTGTTCCGCCATTGTCCCTCTATGTTCTCCTTGACTTTTCGCAATATGCTTCTTCTTGCAGCCTTTTTCTCAGCAATTGCTTTTTTTTCATTTCCAGGTTTGTGTCATGGACTTCAGTGAGTGCTTCAGCAAATGAAATGCCACCAGACACACTTTGAAACACAGGATTTATGCTGTCGTACAGAGATTTGGCAGTTTCTTTGATCCGACTTAGAAGCTTTGTTGTCATTCCCTTGACCAGTTCCCTCGTTTTGACAAAGCGATTCTCCTTGGCTCGTTTCTGTAGTCGTGGAGACCTTACTGGAAATAAAGCTTGCACTTCTGGATAGGTTTGGTGACATCCTTTACAGTCAAATAATGTGTATGTAGCAAATGATGCAAGTGACATTGTTTCAAATTCTTTCCTTTCGGGTCGTTTTGGGTACATTTGAAGAATACCAACTATAAACACTTCTGTACTGTTTGGTGGAAGCTCATCTGGTTCATCTTTTGGTTTTACAATTCTAACTCGCTTAGCTGGTGGTTTACAATTGATAGATACTGTGTCTCGAGAAGAATCTACTAGTGGTAGACCAGTTATTCTGAAGACTGCTTCTTGTGCACTGAGTTCTCTTTCACGTAGGATTGGAGATCCAAGTTGAGAATGTTGTTTACGGAAACTCATGTTTTGAGATTGTTTAAGTTGCTGAATTGTTTCATAGATTGCAAGCCTTAGTTGTGCTGGTTCTGATTTGCATATGTAAGAACAGACATAAACAGCTATGCTATAGGTGCAACCAACAAACTGAATATCCATGTTGGCCTTCCATACCTTTAACACAGTTGAATTATAAGCATTGGCACAAGTAGCATTAACACTTCTTTTTGTTTCATAGAAATTTGCAGAAGATAGTGGATCGATGTTTGGTTTGATGCGAGTTTCTGAACAAGATTTTCTTGGGTAATTGAATTTACACAATTTTGGTCCTTTCTTGCAGTTGGTGGTGTGTCTGTGTATTTGAAGTTGTTCCACAAGGTTTTTCAGTTCATTGTCATTGTTTGATATTTCAGTACATACATACTTGTCAATGAATTCTGATAGCTTTCTACTTCCTTCAGCTTGTGCTATATTAGGAGCTTGTTTTATCCACAGAAAAATATGCAGTGAGGACTGCCTCTGGCCTGAAACTCTACTCTAGTGAAATAGTCTGTAATTTCATCAAGTGGTTTTGATTTACCTTTTAGAACATATCTGAAAAATGCTTTCCATTGTTTAACATAGTGACGTGCTGTCATTGCTGGGTTTGATCTTACAAAGTCATTGTTTGATGCAGAGATCTTTACATTTCCTGTGTTATCTAATTTCAAAAATGCAAGAAGATCTTCCCAGTGACAGTTATTTGCACTGAGTGTTACAAACCATGTAGGTGGGCCAAGAGTTCTGAACTTTGCAAAAAGATCAAATAGAATATTTTTCCAGTAGGCACTTGTGCCTCATATTTGTTTCAAATGAACTGTCGTTAATGAAAGGTTCTGCTTTACCACTTTGAAAGTTTGATGCTGTAACGATGGTTTGGAGACTTATCAAGTGGGTGGAAAAGACAATCTTAATGCTATGGATATTTGACTTTGGAGCTTGTGTTGTTCAAAGACATTTACTGCCCAAAAAAGATAACTTATGTCTTTTCGCCAAAGAGGATTTTCATTCAAAAGCCTGGGTAAGTTTGTTCCGTGAGTTTTATAGGTCTTTGTTTATAAGCCAGTTTTTCTATATGGATAAAGCCATGGGAAAGAGAGTTCTTCAGTCTTTTCATGGTTGAATATGTTTACAGGTTTAGAAGTTGCTTTTGGTAATTGAACAGTAGGAGTTGTTTCTATTTTGTAGTATTTGTTCTACATTTTTGTCTGGTAATACATAATCTTTTGGCACAAAATATATCTCAGTATCAGTATCTAAACTCATGGAAACTGTATTTTCGTCAGAGTGGCTAACTTGAGGGATCACCTTTACGTCACTGTAGAGTGGATTGTTCAATTTTAACCACTGCAATGCTCGTTCGATTTTTGTTTTGTTAACCACATTATCAATTGATATTTCCACAGGGTTGCTTGAATGTGAAAATGGCAGTACAATGATGTTATCACTTGCTGTGTTTGGTAGTTGTCCATACAGTTGTTGAACATCAACCGGAAAGTTTATTACCGTACCCTTTTCACCATATTGTCCACCTACTGGAAGACTGATGATGGTCAAAAATGGGTGGATGCGACAAATAAATCTTTTCTCCAGAAAGTTTAGTTTAGTTAAACATGCTGGTGTTTCACCAGTAGCCATATTGTTATGGTTACTTTTTACAATAGGCTTTCTATTTTGTTCTTGTATTTTCGTTCTCACAAACAAACGCACCAAGGGCTCTGTACTGGTTGTTTATTTGTTAAATAGGTCTTTAGTTTTCTTCTGAGAAGATTCTTCAAATGAATACCATTATCTGTGAACTATTGGTAAATTAATAACGGAGGTCATATTTCAGTCACATTTCATTGTCATAATTTATGTCTAAAATGAAGCGGGTTTTCACCATGCGCGAGGACTTCAAATACTCTGCAATTTTGGTTGTTGTTAGTTTGAATGTTGATCTTTTAAAGTATCGACTTTCTTTTTTGGGGTCTGTGAGAGTTTCTTCTAAAAACGCCAGCAAAACTGCTCGATTTCGCGCTAATGACGTTTCTCTCGCCGGTTATCGCGTGGATTGAAAAATACAACTTCATTTCTTTTAGGTACTTTCTATCAAAACTGTGACACCTCTGGTAACTCCGTCTTTCGTTGTTGAAAATAAAACTGATCTAATATCAGTTTTCTGCATGTAAACAAACGTTAAAAATTTGCATATATATCGCGAAAGGCGTCTCACTTTAGCAAGGCGAAACGTCGTCCTTTAAAATGATATGTAGGTGAATAAGCGTTTGATTAAGTAGTAACAAGACAGGCCCGTGGCCAGTGCGCTTGTGACGTCATTAGTACAATGAATAGAGACACGCGGGGTCCCGGGAGAGGAACTTTTGTCGTGCGTTTATATGCAAAAGATATTATAGCCGAGTCAGTTTTTGCACATGACGGATCCAAGAGCTCCCTTTATTTTTCTTGCCCTCTTTTCTTCTAATTTCGGTCAAACAGATATTCACGAAAAAGTGTATTATAATAATTGAAAGAAAACAATTATCGAAGGCCCCGTAGGAATATTCTTCGTTTGCAACAACCCAGTTTTCATTGCTTTCCGATGCACGTGACAGTACTTGTGTGACGCTTGCTATACAACCTGGCAACCTTTCAAGCTGACATGTTTTGTGGAGGAACTGTGTTGTCATTTTGTAATGGGATTGACTGGGGAATACCCGACATCTTAAGTAGCTGTAAGACAGCGTAATAGCCTTATCTCATCTTCCCAGCGTGTGCATCATGTTCAAGTAGCTGTAATTGAAAGCTTTCAGACTTATCTCTGTAGCACATTAAAACATGACACTTCCCATGATGAAATTACTTCGTATGAAAAAGCCATCTCAGACGTTACTCATCCTACATGTACAAGTCTGATCACTAATATGTTCAAGACTGCTATGCATTAAGCTTTAACGCAAAATTCTGGGTCGATACGAAATTAATCTCTATCGGAAGCTGCAGACGTTTGAATACCGTGACAACAAAGGCGTGCATCACGGGCTTGTGGAGCGAACATTACGGCTCGGATAGTCGGATATCAACCTTGAGCTTTTTGAAGACTTCGAGGTATTCAGTGACAAATATTCTCGATGTAATCGCTGCCGGTCTTTCCTGCTTTTGTTAAAGCGGAAAGTGAGTGAAAGCTAAGTAGCTGATGATTCGGGATTCCCCGTTCTATGATATTATGCTCGTGACATTTCATTGACAGATCTTGTATCTTAATCTCGCGTGATATTTGCCTCAAACCTATTAGTAATTCAATATCCTCAGACAATAAACAAAGAACCTTTATTATATACATACTGAGACATACTCACGAAAAAGTTACTGCACGCAAAACGAAGTTAAACGCCGACTTGTTCGTATGCGCCGCGCGTTACATAAAGCCGCAGAGTTTCCGACAAAGGGAGACGCTCTGCCCGCAGGGAAAAGTTCAAGTTCTATCAAGTTTCGACACGTCTTCTACTACTTATTCGATGTTCTTTCACACAAATATTGCTCAGAACACAGATACATTGGTTGAAGCGGTATCTATAATCGAGCATTTGCAAAACACAACCCTTCGTACTTTACGGGGGTCCCGCTGGTAACACATCAAGCATTTGTGTACGGCTATTTTCAAGTCTTCCGACGCTTAAAAACAATGCAAGCCAAAATCGCTCTTAAAGTATGGCTTCCGTGCATCCAGAAAGCCAACCGATGATCGTTTTGTTTGGATCAACAACTGAAGGACCGGAATTTTTTTCTATATCCCTTGACAGAGAAAACCCATTGTACTTGGTTCTGTGATTTTGATCTCTGAGTACGTCTGATCTTGCAATGCCTGTTTTTTTAACACATTTTAAAATACAAACGTATCTTAGCACCTCAGTTACTTTTGGCAATCTTCTTTTTGAGCTTCTAGCTTTCTCGCAGCGATGGTTTATTGATCCTAATTTTCTCTTTCCATTTCCATCTGTGGCTTTTTATTGTTTACATGTTGTTTACATGCACGTTCTCGGAACGCATTAGCATTGTGAAGTACGTAAGCTCGGGTATAATCATGAACTTTTGACGACTTTGGGACATTCTTTGAAATGTATTCTTGTATTAGTCGCCTGCTTTTTCTACTCTTGTTCAAAATGCGTGAAAGGTTATTCAAGGGTACGTGGCTTGGCTCACGACTTCGTCTTGCAGGACTTCGGTTTTCTTTCACATAAACATTTGTGGGAATACAATAAAACTGAGCGAAGCGAGATCTACCAACGGTCACTTTTTCCTCAGCCATTTCCCAATTTTCAAATAATAACGCCATCTGTTCCACTGATTGTTTGACCTTCATGGCACCGAGCCAAAATGTCGCAACAACAACATAAATGCACATAAATGCACAGCAGAGTGAAATTTTGATCCCAAACAAAAGCCAGATTTTCTGACGCTTTACTTGTATCAACAAGAATAATACAAAGTAAAAGAATACAAAGTACCTTCAAGTTCACCCTCATACTAAACAGTTCCATATAATCCGGTATCAAGCGCTTGTCAAGAATCGCCGTCTTTACACAGGTTCTCGTCTTTGTATGTCGAGCGGCTTCGTTCAGCTTGTTCCTTCAAGTTCTCAAGGTTCTGGATGTCAAATTCTTCGTACATTTCTGTACAGTTGTGCATAGTTATGCAGTTCATTGATAAGTTCATTGCATTTGCTTTCATGGCTTTCAATATGGCTTTTGAGGCTGAACGGACCGACCCAAGCCAAAACCGCTCAATGAAATTTAGTATGGGTCTACCGCAGCCGGCGTATGCGTTTGTAAGTAAGATGAGCGGTCCATAAAATGATCCACAGAGCCAACTAAGGCAAGCAACTTGCTGTCTTCAAAATGGCGAAACTGCTCGCCCGCCAAGTCACTTGATCACAACGTCATCACAAATCACATGATAATATGAACCAATCACCGCATGCAGATCTCTAACCCAGAAAAATAAAAAAAATAAAAAATCGTTGCATTTTATAGCTTGTGACGTCACAAGCAATAAACCGATACTTTAACTTTTGAGTAATTTAGGGGGCACTGCTGTAAATGCCTCCGCCTTTCAATCCACACTTTTGTGACACATTATAAGTGCAGACCGCGGTCACGCACGGGACTGTTCACTCCGGCGACAAAGAAACAAGCGGAAAAATAGTCGCCACTAATTACGGTTTTCTAGAATGATGGAAATCATGAGTAACTGTGATACATATGAGTGTTTCCCCGCTTTTTGCATTCCAAAGCTCCCTAACAACCAGCCAATTTGGAAATAAATTTTACGTTTACATCAATTGACTCAAGTTGTTAGGGAACTTATGATTGCGGTCTATTGTTACCTATTGTCACGTTAAGATATTCATGTGAACACTCTTTCAGCATGTGACAACCTCGTGCGAAAACAATTAAAATTCATAACGTCATTCGTTAAGAAATATTTAGTAACGCAACTCATTTATTTTCTCTCCTTGAACCCATAACCTCTAGTTTTCAAATTATTTCCTACTTCATGAAATTCTTCTCTATCAACGGATCATTCACGTCAATTTCCTCCTCGCCTCTCTTCTTTCTTGTTATTCATAGCCTTAACAAAGTCATCATAAAAATTAATGAATCCTACAATTCTTACAAGATATCATTTTCCTGTTGTGTTCACAAACAATTGAAGGCTTACAAATTTTGCATGAATTCTTACTAACACCATGATCACAGTCATATTTAACACTTTTTGGTGAAAATTTTAGCTCCTCTCTTCCAACACCTTCGGCTTTCCTTATCGCTTCTTCAAGAGTTTCTCTATTCATCTTCCATCTGCCTCTTATTTTAAGCTCTTTACCTTCTTCCATATCTGAATTTGTCTAAAGTCGGCATCTTTCTTTGTTTTCTTAATCTCTTTAAGCCATTATTATTCTAAATCAATTTTCATTATGACGGGGGTTTCCCATTTTTGTGGTTACGTCATACTCCATTTTTAACGAGGTGTGCTAGCACAACTTGGGGTGGTGGCTCTGAAGGAACAATTCTACACTACTGCGAGAGAAACGTCATTCGCGTTAAATGACGGTACTCTCGTGCGTGACCGCAGTCTAACGAGTTACGAATTCTAAAACGGCGGGTGTGCTTCCTAAGCTACCCAAAAGGTAAAGGAACAACGTTACTTTATTATTGCTTATCAATTTCAAATTAGCTTAACATGATCAATCTGGCAGGAATAGAGACTCCGGAGCTGTTACGAAATATTCTACGGCACCACTGGTATGACTGATTTGTCATATGTATCACAGTTACTCATGATTTCCATCATTCTAGAAAACCGTAATTAGTGGCGACTATTTTTCCGATTGTTTCTTTGTCGCCGGAGTGAACAGTCCCGTGCGTGACCGCGGTCTGCACTTATAATGTGTCACAAAAGTGTGGATTGAAAGGCGGAGGCATTTACAGCAGTGCTCCCTAAATTACTCAAAAGTTAAAGTATCGGTTTATTACTACTTAATCAAACGCTTATTCACCTACATATCATTTTAAAGGACGACGTTTCGCCTTGCTAAAGTGAGACGCCTTTCGCGATATATATGCAAATTTTTAACGTTTGTTTACATGCAGAAAACTGATATTAGATCAGTTTTATTTTCAACAACGAAAGACGGAGTTACCAGAGGTGTCACAGTTTTGATAGAAAATACCTAAAAGAAATGAAGTTGTATTTTTCAATCCACGCGATAACCGGCGAGAGAAACGTCATTAGCGCGAAATCGAGCAGTTTTGCTGGCGTTTTTAGAAGAAACTCTCACAGACCCCAAAAAAGAAAGTCGATACTTTAAAAGATCAACATTCAAACTAACAACAACCAAAATTGCAGAGTATTTGAAGTCCTCGCGCATGGTGAAAACCCGCTTCATTTTAGACATAAATTATGACAATGAAATGTGACTGAAATATGACCTCCGTTATTAATTTACCAATAGTTCACAGATAATGGTATTCATTTGAAGAATCTTCTCAGAAGAAAACTAAAGACCTATTTAACAAATAAACAACCAGTACAGAGCCCTTGGTGCGTTTGTTTGTGAGAACGAAAATACAAGAACAAAATAGAAAGCCTATTGTAAAAAGTAACCATAATAATATGGCTACTGGTGAAACACCAGCATGTTTAACTAAACTAAACTTTCTGGAGAAAAGATTTATTTGTCGCATCCACCCATTTTTGACCATCATCAGTCTTCCAGTAGGTGGACAATATGGTGAAAAGGGTACGGTAATAAACTTTCCGGTTGATGTTCAACAACTGTATGGACAACTACCAAACACAGCAAGTGATAACATCATTGTACTGCCATTTTCACATTCAAGCAACCCTGTGGAAATATCAATTGATAATGTGGTTAACAAAACAAAAATCGAACGAGCATTGCAGTGGTTAAAATTGAACAATCCACTCTACAGTGACGTAAAGGTGATCCCTCAAGTTAGCCACTCTGACGAAAATACAGTTTCCATGAGTTTAGATACTGATACTGAGATATATTTTGTGCCAAAAGATTATGTATTACCAGACAAAAATGTAGAACAAATACTACAAAATAGAAACAACTCCTACTGTTCAATTACCAAAAGCAACTTCTAAACCTGTAAACATATTCAACCATGAAAAGACTGAAGAACTCTCTTTCCCATGGCTTTATCCATATAGAAAAACTGGCTTATAAACAAAGACCTATAAAACTCACGGAACAAACTTACCCAGGCTTTTGAATGAAAATCCTCTTTGGCGAAAAGACATAAGTTATCTTTTTTGGGCAGTAAATGTCTTTGAACAACACAAGCTCCAAAGTCAAATATCCATAGCATTAAGATTGTCTTTTCCACCCACTTGATAAGTCTCCAAACCATCGTTACAGCATCAAACTTTCAAAGTGGTAAAGCAGAACCTTTCATTAACGACAGTTCATTTGAAACAAATACGAGGCACAAGTGCCTACTGGAAAAATATTCTATTTGATCTTTTTGCAAAGTTCAGAACTCTTGGCCCACCTACATGGTTTGTAACACTCAGTGCAAATAACTGTCACTGGGAAGATCTTCTTGCATTTTTGAAATTAGATAACACAGGAAATGTAAAGATCTCTGCATCAAACAATGACTTTGTAAGATCAAACCCAGCAATGACAGCACGTCACTATGTTAAACAATGGAAAGCATTTTTCAGATATGTTCTAAAAGGTAAATCAAAACCACTTGATGAAATTACAGACTATTTCACTAGAGTAGAGTTTCAGGCCAGAGGCAGTCCTCACTGCATATTTTTCTGTGGATAAAACAAGCTCCTAATATAGCACAAGCTGAAGGAAGTAGAAAGCTATCAGAATTCATTGACAAGTATGTATGTACTGAAATATCAAACAATGACAATGAACTGAAAAACCTTGTGGAACAACTTCAAATACACAGACACACCACCAACTGCAAGAAAGGACCAAAATTGTGTAAATTCAATTACCCAAGAAAATCTTGTTCAGAAACTCGCATCAAACCAAACATCGATCCACTATCTTCTGCAAATTTCTATGAAACAAAAAGAAGTGTTAATGCTACTTGTGCCAATGCTTATAATCCAACTGTGTTAAAGGTATGGAAGGCCAACATGGATATTCAGTTTGTTGGTTGCACCTATAGCATAGCTGTTTATGTCTGTTCTTACATATGCAAATCAGAACCAGCACAACTAAGGCTTGCAATCTATGAAACAATTCAGCAACTTAAACAATCTCAAAACATGAGTTTCCGTAAACAACATTCTCAACTTGGATCTCCAATCCTACGTGAAAGAGAACTCAGTGCACAAGAAGCAGTCTTCAGAATAACTGGTCTACCACTAGTAGATTCTTCTCGAGACACAGTATCTATCAATTGTAAACCACCAGCTAAGCGAGTTAGAATTGTAAAACCAAAAGATGAACCAGATGAGCTTCCACCAAACAGTACAGAAGTGTTTATAGTTGGTATTCTTCAAATGTACCCAAAACGACCCGAAAGGAAAGAATTTGAAACAATGTCACTTGCATCATTTGCTACATACACATTATTTGACTGTAAAGGATGTCACCAAACCTATCCAGAAGTGCAAGCTTTATTTCCAGTAAGGTCTCCACGACTACAGAAACGAGCCAAGGAGAATCGCTTTGTCAAAACGAGGGAACTGGTCAAGGGAATGACAACAAAGCTTCTAAGTCGGATCAAAGAAACTGCCAAATCTCTGTACGACAGCATAAATCCTGTGTTTCAAAGTGTGTCTGGTGGCATTTCATTTGCTGAAGCACTCACTGAAGTCCATGACACAAACCTGGAAATGAAAAAAAAGCAATTGCTGAGAAAAAGGCTGCAAGAAGAAGCATATTGCGAAAAGTCAAGGAGAACATAGAGGGACAATGGCGGAACACATCTCTCATCAGGTAATTAACATAATTACAACTGACGAGAAGCCACTGGGGAAAGATCACTTCATTTTATGTCACAGGTGGCAGATAATGGAACACCTATAGCACATGTATATATTCAATAAGTGCATATACATACATGAATACTATAACTGTAATATATTAAAACAGAACCACCATACATGTATGTTAACATATGCATACAGTATACATACAAACAAAACAACATCATAAATGAAAGTTACATACATACATACAAACTTGATGTACCTGCATGACTGTATAATTCTGTTACATACAGTCGTGAATGAAGTCATGAACAAACATTCATTAATGAAATAAAATAGTTATTACTAAGAACAGAAAAAAATATGCAGTTTTTCACAATTGTATAAATTATAATATTGTAGTGCACATAACAAGACAATAAAAAAAGTTGGAGAATAAACACAAAACAGGATTTAGTATATTTCACATGCGTGCAATGACAGTAGTTTGTATGATTTATGAACACATAAATCCTTTTTTTGGTAGAGAATAGGCAACCGGCAGTCATTCAGTGCACGGCAGCGTGACAGAATTGCCATGTCCTTCGAGAGTGGACCAGCAGCCAAGGCAAAAAAGGAATTAAATGAAAAGACTCCAGAAACAAAAAAGGACCATACAGGCAACATCGAGAAAATGATCTGGCCAGGAGGTATAATGTTGTGAACCAGAAAGGAGAGCCAGCCAAGAATGGTGGACAAATAATTCAGGAATTTCTTAACAAAGAGGGGATAAACATCCAGCGATTTAAGAGGAGACATGACGAGACAGAGGAGCCAAGGCTCAGGAGAAAGAAGCTGCGAGGAATCAGGGGTATGTAAAAATACTACATATAATCTACTGATGTTGATACATGTACATGTAACTAATGGATGATTGACATGTACTGTCATAATCTGACAAACTACAATATTTTACATGCAATAAAAAACTATGGAAACGAACACTGGCATGAATATGACAGTCAGCAAAATAATTAAGACATATGACAGTTCTATGCAATTACGTATCCTGACTTTTGGCATTGTTTTAACTCATAGGAGAAATAACAATTCCAACACCACAGACCAATGATGACCTCAAAAAAGACCTGAACGTATTGTCCCGAGAAGGTATGAAAAACTTGTCATCGACATAGAGGGAAATGTAAAGAGGGAAGAATTTGTAGTGGAAGGACAAAAGAGGCCTCTGGATGAAATTCGCAGAAAAACCTTGACGAAGCACAAGAAATACATCAGGCAGCATGCTGATAAGCACTATGACGACATGACCCGGCTTGCAGTGTCAAACAGCCTCAGTGAACTTGGTAAATTGGATGATGGGGAAGGGCTGACAATGATGAGAGAGAAGCTAAAGAAAATTGAAAGGCAAAGACATCTTCTGGTGTGGCACGACCATTCCACTGTGGAAAACCATGGCCATATAGTCTTCATGGTCTCCTCCATTTACGACCCTGCATTCTACCTCACACCAGCAGAGTATCACCAGATGACCGGCCAGTGGGTAGATGTTCAAATAGAAGTGGAAAAGCCTGACATCTACATTGTGGGAAGGTGTGCAGCAGTGATGTTGAGCAGCTGGCCTACATAGAAACCAGATCTAACTGCCTTGAACAACTCACCAATCACATAGATGTCTCACCTGGCATCCCAGTCTGTGACATAATGAGATTCTTCAAAGGTGATGGTCCAGCTGTGGCTTTCGAGACTGGGCAGGAGAAAGGAGGCCACTTTTTCTGTTCTGTTTGTGGCATGCACGCTGCCATGGGGGATGATTTGGACTATATGTTTAAATGCAAACATCGGTCACTGGAGGAAAAACAAAAGGTCATCCTTGCAGGTCCATTTGGCAAGCGGAACTCTCGTTTGGGAAGGCCAAAACCACTGAAAGGAATCAAGAAAGATGAGTTGATGGAGGAGCTGGAAGGAAGAAGACTTCTTGGAGGGGTGAAAAGCATGAAAAAAGTTGACCTGGAAAGTGAGCTCACATATGAGCTACGTGGAGTTCAGCGTGTCCCAGCCTTGCTTTACTCCAACCCACAAGCATCTCTGGAAAGCCATGGCCTGGGGTCTTATGAAGCCCTTCCATGTGAGCCTATGCATGACCTGTCCAACCACATCTCTAACCTACTGGAGGAGTTGCCCAAGCACCTCACTGGTGAACAGAAGACGACATTTGATGAGACTTGGGAGCTTACCCTGGGAGACAAGGAAACCAAACGAGCATGTGACTACCGATCTGCCATCATAATGTTTGCCAAGAGGTTGAGAGGGCTTCTGACAGAGACATTACAGACACTTCTGGATACCCCTGTGGAGATGGAGCAAGTACTGTATTCTGAAGACTGCAAGAGATGCCCCCGTCTCATACTCAGGTATCACAATGTCAGCTTCCTTCACTTTGCCATGTGTCACCTTGAGTTTGGTTCAACACCTTTAGCACAGAGTGCCAGAAAACTGTATGGGAAATACCTCCACAACCTTGTATCCCATGAGCCCATACAACTTCGCCTAATATCTGGTCAGTCCTCCAATGCAGAAAATGAAGAACGAATCTTCAATGTAATCAAAGGAATCACCAATTCAACCTCAAGCTACAAACCAGGCCATGTCAGCACAAATGTGTTCCTGAGGCTCCAGGCTGAAGAGCAACTTAGAATACATCAACATGCACACACAGAGCAGCAAAAGCAACAGAGCAAAAGCACCAAGCTTGCTGCAACTCTTCCAAAGTTTGGAAACACCAAGGTGCCCAGCTGGATTCTGGATGATAAGGCAAAATACAACAAATGGTGGCAAGCTCATTTGGAACGAATTAGTGACTTTCTGTTGCCAGGGGAGGGAGTAAGGTGGAAGTACAACCAGGTGAGAGGAGAGTTAGAATTCTTCGACTCAGATGCTGAACACGACGTGCACAGTGATGGCCCCATTCTTCACCATTTTCGATCTTCCAACTTGAAGAAAGAAGAAGAATACCTTGCTCAGTGCTGGAGTGAGTGCATTCAACAGAACCTAACAGTTCCTGCCCACTTCCTCAACATACCTGATGGAAATGGCAAAGTTACACGATTTGTTACCAACTTTCTTGAAGAAGATATTGGTGACCAGCAGCCCAATGAAGATCCAGTTGTGAGCGAAATTGAGGGAGGACTATCTGACAACCAAGATGAAGAAATGGAAGTAACAGTGCTTGAAGTATCCTTGGTCCAAGATCAAGTACCTGACTTGGGTTGTGATGAAATCCAAACAGCCCAAACTGTGGACCTACAACCTAACTACGCTGCAGAAACAGACCCAAACACCATGGAAAACTGTTCTGAAACGTACCCTGAAGCAAATATTTCACAGTCACAACAACCATCTCACCTCAATGAAATGCCTTTGACATGCTCAATCCCTGTCACATCTCCACCACCAAATCAAACTGAAATGGATAATACAGAAACATCAGCTCCTGGTCAACAACACCACATTTTTGGTTGGAAGGGAAACTGCTCCAAATTTCCTGAAGGTCTCAACGTGTTGAAGAAAGTCCTCGAGGTTGCTAACCTTCTCTGATCCGCCAAAATGGGGTGAAATCAAAGTATACATATTCGAGCGTTATAGCGCATGGGTTAACACACGTCGCTACCATGCGCACAACGTGCTCATCATCTATCTCCATCAGGATCTTTGCTTCCTTGAGAAAAAGGCATTGCTCGTACTTCTCCTTGCTCAAAGTTTTCTTAATGACAACCTTCTCTCCTTCACAGCTTCCTCTTTTCGCAACAAATACAGAGCCGAACGTGCCTTGACCAATGGGATCTTCTTTTTCAAACAGCTCCGTCCAGTTGAATAAGGGAACATTTGCGCCCAACAGGGATCCTAGCGCGTCTGGTGCCGTAGACGGCTTCAAAGTTGGAAACATGGAAGACATATTTGCTCTATCAGGTCACATTGCGAAGAGTATAGTGTTGAACTCAACATGCAAATTTTGTATGTGCGACGCGAACCCCAGGAGCGCGAGAATATTTTTTAGTCCGATTGATGATGTCAACTTCCGGTTTAAAAGGCTTCTCGATTTGGACAACTGACAGTTATCGAAATACCTTTGCTGTTTTTTATTATTATTAAACAAATTAAATAGTAAGTTAAAATATCAAAAGTCATTTACGAAATCAGAATGACCACACGCTAGTTTTTATTACTCCTGACTTTATTACTCTTTTGCATCTGTCAAAGGTGCGAATGTCGCAGGAATGTGCGACATTTCTTTCCTTAATTAAATTGATAATGCCTGCAATTATACTTCCTCGCACTTCTGATCGTAGATATGCTTGTTGTTCGTACCAACCTACTAAGGTCTTAGTTTTCGTAAAACGAAGGGGGTATTACAAAAACTAAGACCCCCGTTAAAACGCACGTAGAATAAAACAGACACCTCCGCTTGACTGTATTCGTTTCACTGTTCGTCTCGGTCGCAGCACGGAAGCAGATATGCTTGTTATGGCAAAGTTGTGATAGGGTCTTAGTTTTCGCAAAACGAAGGGGATATTACAAAAACTAAGACCCCCCGTTAAAACGCACGTAGAATAAAACAGACACCTCCGCTTGACTGTATTTGTTTCACTGTTCGCCTCGGTCGCAGCACGGAAGCAGATATGCTTGTTGTGGAAAAGTTGTGATAGGGTCTTAGTTTTTGCAAAACGAAGGGGATATTACGAAAATTAAGACCCCCCGTTAAAACGCATCCAGAATCAAACAGACACCTCCACCTGACTTTATTCGTTTCACTATTCGCCCTGGTCGCAGCACGGAAGCAGATGTGGTTGTTACGGCTAATTTGTGATAGGGTCTTAGTTTTCGTAAGACGAAAGGGGGAATTACCAAAACTAAGACCCCTTCTTAAAACGCACGTAAAACCAAATAGACACTCGCACAAAGTAACAGAACACACCGCGGGCTCCTATGAGCCGTCTTAAGAGTGTTTTAGGGGGTCTTAGTTTTAGGGTCTTAGTTTTCGTAAAACGAAGGGGGGGATTAAGAAAACTAAGACCCCCTCTTAAAACGCACGTAGGATCAAATAGACACGCGCACAAAGTAATAGAACACACCGCGGGCTCCTATGAGCCGTCTTACGAGAGTTTTAGGGGGGTCTTAGTTTTTGGGTCTTAGGTCTTCGTTTTCATAGGTCTTAGTTTTCGTAACAACCGCAGTTTTAATGACAGATGGCAGCACTGAATTGGCATGTCTTAGCAAATATTCATAAATTACAGATATTAGGAAAGATTTACCAGTACCTCCTGCACCTGTATCAAACATGAAGAGTGGTTTAGGCTTATCTAGAATTTCTCCAGTTGCATTAAATGACATTTGTTTTTTAATATGTGATACAACACAATCAAACACTTCTTTTTGATCTGTGTTAAAGGTTTTAAGTTTGTCTACAAATTCAGTATCTGTCATTGTGAATGTGTTCAGCACTTTCCATGGATAGTCATTATGAGAAGGCAAAATATCTTTTAGGTCTTCTGTGGTCCTTGAATCATCAGGGTTGTGTGTATAAGTATCTTCTGGTAGAAGTATGTTTTGCCAAAGTGACTCAGTTGAATCTATTTCACATTTTTCATTAGCTATTTGATGTGTTGTGTTAGGTAGTAGAGAAGAAATGATGTCATCAGCTTTGTCAGCCATTAAGACTCTAAGTTGCTGGACTGCTCTTTCAACATCATCTGTAAACGACTTAAACATTGCAGAGCTCATTTCAAATTCTTTTGTTTTGTAGAAAAAAGCTTGCTGTGCAGATGTGAATGGCAGTAGTAGTTTGTTATCATCACGCCATGGTAAAAACAAAAGGAGCATTTGGTAGTAGTAGTCTTCACCATCCTTGTATGGGGTGATGTATGGAAGTCTTAAGCAAGCAAGCTTTGTCCTTTTGTAAATCATTTTCCATTTGACAGCAGCCATGATGTTGCTTTTTTGGATGTAGAGCTTGCTTTAAAGTTAGTAGCAAATGATGCAAGTGACATTGCTTCAAATTCTTTCGTTTCAGGTCGTTTTGGGTACATTTGAAGAATACCATCTATAAACACTTCTGTACTGTTTGGTGGAAGCTCATCTAGTTCATTTTTGCTCGCGGGGGCGTGGGCGTGGGCCCCAGCGAGCTTAAAAAAGGAAATTTTTTTCTTCTGGGTCGAGAATCAGCACACGGTGATTGGTTCATATTATCACGTGATATGCGATGACGTAATTGACTTCGCTAAACAACTCGAGATGTGGCCAGTCAATTACTCGTTATTTGTGTGTAAAAGTTAACTGTATCCTATCCAAACTCAACACCGTTTGGCTCTGTGGAACATGCACGGATAAACTGGATTTTAGGGAACGATTTTGGCTTGCGTTTATAAGTTCACCGCGGAAGCTTAGAATAGCCGTAAACAAGCGTTCGTGGATACCGCTGGTGGATTGCAAAATCTCTGTCGCCGCTAATTATTTAGTACCGACGAAACTTTCTGTGGCGACACAAAATACTTCTGGGAAGATAACAGGCCAAAACGGAAACCAAAGGTACGATGAGCTTTAGCCGCAAAACAATGGCGATTTATGCTTTACTCTGTACATGACATCTGTTGCCTCATAAAATGCTTCTGCTTATCGTACATTGCCTGTTGAAATGTTTCTTTCATTCGGTCATGTAGCATTTGTTTCGCAACGGTCATTGTATAGTAGAAATGAACAAGATACTGGCGTTGGCCAGTGTACTTGGCCTTCGTGTTTGCGTATAAGTTAGAGTGGTTTATCTGTCTTGTCTTTGTAGCTTTACGCGACTTCAAAACGCGCTGCAGGAGCCTGTTCGAATTTCCGGTGTTGGCACAGAAACGCGGTTTAAGTCAATCAACGCACACAGCTTTGGCTTTGAAGTGTTGACATGACTTGAAATTAGAGCTTATCGCCAACCTCCGTATACTGTTACGCGGTTTTGCGCCAGCAATTTAAGTGCTGCTCTGATATACCGTGAAGCATGGTCTGAATTGTTATTCATCCTCGTCTTCGGTCAACCTCTTGATCATTTGATCAAGTGGAATTTATGCCGTTCAATTTGCGTTATTATTGGCGGCGAAATTGCGTATTTTTCCCCCAAAGAGGCCAGGGATGAGAATCGAGCAAACCTCGAGCTGTTCGGCTTGTCGAGAAAGGTGTTCGTGTCGACAGCGTTCGGCCTTTTGGCACAGTAGTTGAAGAAGAAGTTGCAGACAATTTCTTCCGTTCTAAAGGTTTCCGCTGCTATGAGGGAACAAGTCAACTACATTGAAGAGCTGACTATGTTGGCGCGCTTTTGGAAACAACTCCGGAAATTCTAGTGGCAATTTCCACATATACGGCCCACGACACTCCGAAAATCGCCCAGGTTATCATTTGTAAAAAATATGTCTGTCCGCACTCCTGCGAAAGTTACAAACAAAGGTAACACAGCTCGGGTAAAGGGCGCTTGAGTAGGATCTTTAGTGTTCATAGATTAATTGATTTGAAGATTTTGACAAAAAAAAAAGTCTGACTCACGCCTAGATTACATTTGATGCTCTAACCAACAATAACACTGGTTGGTTCTCTAAAAGAATGCATCCTACATTATTAAAGGATCACCTTTCTTCTAAGTGGATCTTGTGTTTTCAAGATTGGAATGCTTTTAAATCCACAAATGTAGGTAATTGAATTATGCGTCTGTTCGTCTCACTTACAAAGTCACACAACAGCGGCGGTAGATCCACACTAAATTCCGTTCATTACACGTCTAGCTATAACATTAAGCTGTTTACAAATGTTTAAAGTGCACGCAACGCAGCTTTATGGTCGCAGTTATTTTGCCAACGAAAGTCGACGGTCCTGATATTGATACACGATGCTGGCAATAGAAATCGACGCTTACAAACAGTGCAACTACATGTATGCTTATCTGTATGTTTGAACACTCGCAGCATTATGGTCGCGATTAATTGCCCAAATAAGTTGACGATTTTTACATTGATGCACAATGCTGCCGCAGTAAACAATGCAACTACGATTTTCTCCGTGTATGAATATTGCTTTCATTTCAAATTCTCGATTGAAGGCTTCTTTGCTGTAATCACACATACTCTGACAAGACGTACCAACATCCGAAGAACAGAACGCGTCAGCAAAAATCACGTGTTCATAAATAGAGCGCCCAACCAATCAGCGTGTGCCATTTCTCGACCCCAAAACAAAAAAAAAGAGGCCATTCCTAGACTTGGCTATAGGCCAAGTAAAAATACACCGAATGAGTTTGCAGTCACGGTGATGGACTGTTAACATGGATGTTGTTAACATGTCTCGTGTTACATTCCTCGCTTTCAATTTTACATTTGTTACGGAGCACGAATACTCGAAAGCCTGGTAGAAGAAACGTATTCGGTAATAAAAGAAAACCCATAAATATTGAAGCGAAGGCTGGATTAATGGTAGCCTCTGATTAGAAAGTAAGTGTCGAAGTCAAACTGTCAAAATCGATTGTGTATAAAAAGATGTCACGCATTCTCAAAATGCAGGGTCGCTCAACCTTTAAGAAGCAAGTATTATGAGTGTTGTAATGATAATTTATAGTTCAATCTGGTTTCATTTGAGCAAGGTATCAAAAGCCAAGTTCTCTATACTGTGTGATATTTTTCTGGTGAGAAACTGGAAGTCTCTCTTGGGAGTTGCGCTCTTGTCCCTACTTTTATTTCCTTCTGGTCTCGACGTAACTCACGCCGCGAGCTCACTGGCAACGCCAGTCTAGTTTGGTTTTAGTATTCTAGCTCGCTTAGCTGGTGGTTTACAATTGATAGATACTGTGTCTCGAGAAGAATCTACTAGTGGTAGACCAGTTATTCTGAAGACTGCTTCTTGTGCACTGAGTTCTCTTTCACTTGGGATTCGAGATCCAAGTTGAGAATGTTGTTTACGGAAACTCATGTTTTGAGATTGTTTAAGTTGCTGAATTGTTTCATAGATTGCAAGCCTTAGTTGTGCTGGTTCTTATTTGCATATGTAAGAACAGACATAAACAGCTATGCCATAGGTGCAACCAACAAAATGAATATCCATGTTGGCCTTCCATACCTTTAACACAGTTGGATTATAAGCATTGACACAAGTAGCATTAACACTTCTTTTTGTTTCATAGAAATTTGAAGAAGATAGTGGATCGATGTTTGGTTTGATACGAGCTTCTGAACAAGGTTTTCTTGGGTAATTGAATCTACACAATTTTGGTCCTTTCTTGCAGGTTGTGGTGTGTCTGTGTATTTGAAGTTGTTCCACAAGGTTTTTCAGTTCATTGTCATTGTTTGGTATTTCAGTACATACATACTTGTCAATGAATTCTGGTAGTTTTCTTCTTCCTTCAGCTTGTGCTATATTAGGAGCTTGTTTTATCCACAGAAAAAAACGCAAGTGAGGACTGCCTCTGGCCTGAAACTCTACTCTAGTGAAATAGTCTAATTTTATCAAGTGGTTTTGATTTACCTTTTAGAACATATCTGAAAAATGCTTTCCATAATTTAACAAAGTGACGTGCTGTCATTACTGGATTTGATCTTACAAAGTCATTGTTTGATGCAGAGGTCTTTACATTTCCTGTGTTATCTAATTTCAAGAATGCAAGAAGATCTTCCCAGTGACAGTCATTTGCACTGAGTGTTACAAACCATGTAGGTGGGCCAAGAGGTCTGAACTTTGCAAAAAGATCAAATAGAATATTTTTCCAGTAGGCACTTGTGCCTCGTATTTGTTTCATGTAGGAAAATGAACTGTCTTTAATGAAAGGTTCTACTTTACCACTTTGAAAGTTTGACGCTGTAACATTGCCATCATGATGGTTTGGAGACTTATCAAGTGGTGGAAAAGACAATCTTAATGCTATGGATATTTGACTTTGGAGGTGGTGTTCAAAGACATTTACTGCCCAAAAAAGATAACATGTCTTTTTGCCAAATAGGATTTTCATTCAAAAGCCTGGGTTTAAAGTAAGTTTGTTCCGTAAGTTTTATAGGTCTTTATGTTTTTAAGCTATTTTTCCATATGGATAGAGCCATGGAGTAGTAGAGAAGTGTTCCTTCTGGAACACACCCCACCTCACCTCACCTCACCTCGCCCTGGCTCTAGATTTGTGCCAGCACGTTTTTCATTTTTGAAAAATTAAATTTTGAAAAAATTACTTAAGGGTTCACTTGAATATTATAAAATGCCCACATTAACAGAATTAAGAAAAGGAATAGCAAAAGAATTGGATATTAAAGGAGGTGGAAGATGAAAAGTCAGAGGTAGAGGAGGCGATTTTGAAAGCTGAGGCTGAGAAGAAACCGATTATCCCTAAGAAGATTGAGAAACCAATTCCTGTTCCAAGAACTGTTTTTTCAAAAAAGATTGAGAAACCAATTCCTGCCCCTAGAACCATTCTTCCTATAGGTGTTAAACCAATTCCTGCCCCTAGGGAAAAGGAAAGGTGGTTGGATTGGTTTATGAATAACTTATTAAGAGTTGGTGAAGGGCTTATTAAGGATGATTCCGGAAGGAAGGGCAAGGGACGGTGCGAAGAAATTGTTAAATTTTATTAAGAAAGATGAAAAGGCTATATCTCAACCAAAATCAAATGATCAAGAAAAACAGCCAAATATCGAGGTAGAAGAGTTTCTTAGAGGGAAGATTAGGAACATAAGGATTAGACGTAGGCGAAAAATGGATATTCCAACTTTTTTCAACAGAAATCAACAAAATGTATTAGAAAAAATTCAAGAACTTACGAAGCCATTCAAGGTTCAGTTTGTGTTGTCATGCACTTATAGGATGTTTAAAGAGGGTGAGTTTGTGGAGAGATCTATTTGTCATCATAGAAGTGGAATTAAGGAGATTTATGAGAGCACTGTCAATGAAGAGTTTTATGAGACAATGTCACATATTTTGTTGGAAAATTCAGAGGAATTTGTTCATTTAGGATCTGGTTGGGTTTTTGAGAGGGTTAAATATTTGGTTATTAAATTTGACGAATTCAGGCCAATATCTGGCGGAACTTATGTGGAACTCCCTGAAAAGATAACTAAAAAGAAGGCAGTTATTAAGAGCGAGTTCGTGTAAATATCACCTACGCCGTGCAGGGTAGAAAAATCAAAATTATCCAAACTTTGTCACGATGAAGGGTTAATGTATCTAGTTATAAAAATATAAGTTTTAGTTCGTTCAGTTTCTTATTTCATTTTTGCGGCAACAGTTCCTTCCCGGTGCTCTGCGAGAAGACAAAATCGACCTAAAAATAATGCTTCCATTATCGGCTCTAATGGAAAAACTGGGATATAAACATAACAGCTTAAATTATGGCATGCAAGTGGGGTCTTTCCCGTATGCGTAACCGTTGTCAAATTTAAATTTGATTGAAACCAACATTTTTGACTGATTTTTTAGTATTAACCACTTTGAGCGACGTTTTCTCACGCGAAAAATATGCTAATTTCATCAGCAAAAATCGCGTCCTGGTACATGGCTTTGCAATTAAAGACTATGTTCATCGGCAAAAGCAATGTTTCTTCTGTGATTCTGTGAAATAAAATTATGGGGTAAATAAAATGGTGAATTTTGGAAACGCCAAGTATACATGGTACTTGCACCCAAAATGTGACCTTGTGATCTTTGAAGACGCGTGACATTCGAAAACAATGACAATACGTGACCGCAGCATTTTTTGGATTTTATGAAATCGTTGTACAAATATCGCCTAGATTTAATGTAGAATTGCCAAAAGAGTGTTCAGCTGAAGATGAGACGGCAATTTCGCCCGAAAATGTTCTTTCTTTTATTTGACGATTTGGTGGTTCAAGTTTACAAAAGAAAATTGCATTTGTAACGCTTGGAATTAAAGTTATCTCTTATTTGATTTTGAATGAATAAACGGAAAGGGCCGATGTATCTGTTTTTATGTAGGTCTTTCTCACCTCAGAAAGGACGAAATTCGAGATTCGCCGTATTAGAAAAAATGCTTGATCAACCGCACGTGTCGATTTCATTTTATCGTTTTAGAAAGCACCGGTATCCCCGACTATCAGTTATTTTGGTTTTATTTTCTGTCGAAAAATTCGTAGCTTTACAACTGTGTATTAACTGTCAACCTTATGTAATAGGATCACGTTCCGTGCAGTCACGTCCCATCTTAAGATTCGTGTTACTTCATCAATTTTATCTTTGTTTCCATTTATTACCGTATAAGGATTGTATTCTCTATTCATCTAGTTCGGAAACGCCTAGGAAATGCCTATGATATTTTGTAATGTTCGTAATCAACAGCCCTATTATTCTGTATGTTATATCTATCCGCGCATCATTTGATTAGTTCAGAGTTAGACTTGGGTATTCCATCTGTAGAGCCATTTTGCAGAAGCTCGGGAATAAAGTATCTGCCATCTGCCCATTATTTGACAACATCGACGGGCTTAAGTCAGTGGTGGTCTTTTCGAAGCACCATGGCTTCGTGTGGGTATTCTCAAATTGTTGGAAGAACTTGTGGCTCAAGTCCAGGCAATCCAGCAATTTCCCAATGCGTGATTGTTGGTGAGTACCGTAAAGATATCAAGGCGCATTTGAAAAGCCATGAAGTTCTGGACTCTTCCCTGGATTCAGAGGCGAGGCTCTTGCTGGCACGGGCAGGTAAATTATATTTTTTTGATTCTACGATTTCCGTTACCCTGGGCCCACTTGTTCAAAGCTCAGTTAGGCTAATCCTGAATTCGAAATGTTCCCATTTTGTGCGTGCAACGCATCTTATGATTACTGTACTTTTTCCAAGGTATTTTTGAGACAAGCGACGTTGTTCTTGGTGTCACGATATGCCCACGGCACATTTGGCATTAGATGGCGCTGCAACAGAATGAAGGAACTGTACGTGCCCGAGTGAGTGGGCATCGCTCAAAGCCGTGAAAGGAGACCGCGGGATTAACCTTGCTCAGTCATGAAAGACCCTTCCGACTAACTCAAGTGCTGATCCCTGTCGCTTCACGTAAGTTTAATTCAAAGCAGCAAGGCAGCTGTCAGCTTGCGAATTTGAAAAAAGTAGTTTTTCGGGAGTAGGTATTAAAGTCATTAACACTGAGGGTGGTCACCGCCAGAGGTTTGGTTACGTCCTCAGACTGTTCAAGTGAAATGATATTATGGAATGAAAATATGGAAATCCTTTAACATATATTCAACCAGTATAACCTCTGAACTGAAAACTAAATTGAACATTCTCAAGAGTGAAAGGGATTTTTGCAGCAGTCATAATACTGGGAAGTATATTCACTTGTTTTCATCATAATCTTAATTGAAAATTTAAAAAATATTTTGAATAGTGAATTTTAATAATATTTTAATTTTAATTTTAACTTTTTAAAAAAAGGTTTTCAATAAAGTTCACCTGCTCAATCACTTTTTAGCTCGCAGATTTAAAAATTTTTAAATGTAACCTTAAAATAGTCCGACTATTATATGTGTAAATAATATTATTATGGCATAATACCTACTCCCGCAAAACTACTTTTTTTCAAATTCGCAAGCTGACAGCTGCCTTGCTGCTTTGAATTAAACTTACGTGAAGCGACAGGGATCAGCACTTGAGTTAGCCGGAAGGGTCTTTCAGACTGAGCAAGGTTAATCCCGCGGTCTCCTTTCACGGCCTTGTGCGATGCCCACTCACTCGGGCACGTGCAATTTCTTCATTCTGTTGCAGCGCCATCTAATGCCAAATGTGCCGTGGGCATATCGTGACACCAAGAACAACGTCGCTTGTCTCAAAAATACCTTGGAAAAAGTACAGTAATCATAAGATGCGTTGCACGCACAAAATGGGAACATTTCGAATTCAGGATTAGCCTAACTGAGCTTTGAACAAGTGGGCCCAGGGTAACGGAAATCGTAGAATCAAAAAAATATAATTTACCTGCCCGTGCCAGCAAGAGCCTCGCCTCTGAATCCAGGGAAGAGTCCAGAACTTCATGGCTTTTCAAATGCGCCTTGATATCTTTACGGTACTCACCAACAATCACGCATTGGGAAATTGCTGGATTGCCTGGACTTGAGCCACAAGTTCTTCCAACAATTTGAGAATACCCACACGAAGCCATGGTGTTTCGAAAAGACCACCACTGACTTAAGCCCGTCGATGTTGTCAAATAATGGGCAGATGGCAAATACTTTATTCCCGAGCTTCTGCAAAATGGCTTTACAGAGGGAATACCCAAGTCTAACTCTGAACTAATCAAATGATGCGCGGATAGATATAACATACAGAATAATAGGGCTGTTGATTACGAACATTACAAAATATCATAGGCATTTCCTAGGCGTTTCCGAACTAGATGAATAGAGAATACAATCCTTATACGGTAATAAATGGAAACAAAGATAAAATTGATGAAGTAACACGAATCTTAAGATGGGACGTGACTGCACGGAACGTGATTCTATTACATAAGGTTGACAGTTAATACACAGTTGTAAAGCTACGAATTTTTCGACAGAAAATAGAACCAAAATAACTGATAGTCGGGGATACCGGTGCTTTCTAAAACGATAAAATGAAATCGACACGTGCGGTTGATCAAGCATTTTTTCTAATACGGCGAATCTCGAATTTCGTCCTTTCTGAGGTGAGAAAGACCTACATAAAAACAGATACATCGGCCCTTTCCGTTTATTCATTCAAAATCAAATAAGAGATAACTTTAATTCCAAGCGTTACAAATGCAATTTTCTTTTGTAAACTTGAACCACCAAATCGTCAAATAAAAGAAAGAACATTTTCGGGCGAAATTGCCGTCTCATCTTCAGCTGAACACTCTTTTGGCAATTCTACATTAAATCTAGGCGATATTTGTACAACGATTTCATAAAATCCAAAAAATGCTGCGGTCACGTATTGTCATTGTTTTCGAATGTCACGCGTCTTCAAAGATCACAAGGTCACATTTTGGGTGCAAGTACCATGTATACTTGGCGTTTCCAAAATTCACCATTTCATTTACCCCATAATTTTATTTCACAGAATCACAGAAGAAACATTGCTTTTGCCGATGAACATAGTCTTTAATTGCAAAGCCATGTACCAGGACGCGATTTTTGCTGATGAAATTAGCATATTTTTCGCGTGAGAAAACGTCGCTCAAAGTGGTTAATACTAAAAAATCAGTCAAAAATGTTGGTTTCAATCAAATTTAAATTTGACAACGGTTACGCATACGGGAAAGACCCCACTTGCATGCCATAATTTAAGCTGTTATGTTTATATCCCAGTTTTTCCATTAGAGCCGATAATGGAAGCATTATTTTTAGGTCGATTTTGTCTTCTCGCAGAGCACCGGGAAGGAACTGTTGCCGCAAAAATGAAATAAGAAACTGAACGAACTAAAACTTATATTTTTATAACTAGATACATTAACCCTTCATCGTGACAAAGTTTGGATAATTTTGATTTTTCTACCCTGCACGGAGGAGGTGATATTTACATGAACTCGCTCTTAATATTCAAAATGATGATAATGAATGTTTTATATGGTCTATTTTGAGAATCCAAAGGAAGATAATCCTCATAGAATAGACTCAATATTAAGGAGTAAGGTTAAGGATTTTAATTGAGAAGGAATTACCTTTCCAGTCGACATTAAGAAAGGCCCAACAATTCTTGAGAAAAATAATCCAGGATATGAGATTTGTATATTTGTTACATTTGCGATGGTTTTGAGGGCGAGTTTAACGATGATAGCGCCACTCATAAAAAGGTTAGAAATCATTGTTATATTAGTGGAAAGTTTAGGGGAGCAGCTCATTCGGAGTGTAACTTGAAAGCAAGAGTGCCAAATTTTGTTCCAGTTATTTTTCATAATTTGCAAAATTATGACGCACACTTGTTCGTGAAAGAAATAGCACAAAAAGGAGAAAATGTAGACTGTATTCCTCTTAACGAGGAGAAGTACATTTTTTTTCGAAACACATTAAGGCAAATGAGAAAGAGGCGATTGACAAGAAAGGAAATGTTTTATTGAATGACGACGGAGAGGTGAAGATGAATCCTATTAATATTGAGGTGAGGTTCTTAGATAGTTATAAGTTTCTTTTAAAAAGTCTTGACAAGATGGTGGAGACTTTAGGGGGTGAAGAGTTTAAGACAACGTCTAAAATTTTTTGCTAGTGATGAACTAAGACTTGTGAAAAGAAAAGGCGTGTTTCCTTATGATTGGTTTAACTCTTTTGATAAGTTTGACGAGGAAGAGCTACCGCCCATTGAAATGTTTTATTCTTTATTAAGCGAGAGCGGAATTTCGGAAGAGGATTACAGGCACGCTAAGGAGGTTTGGAAGGTTTTTAGGATGAAAACTTTTAGAGATTATCACAATCTTTACAATAGGACTGACGTGTTGCTTTTAGCCGACGTTTTTGAAAAGTTTAGGAATGTATGTTTAGGCGCTTATAAACTTGATCCTTGCCATTATTATACGTCGCCAGACCAACTTGGGATGCCTTATTTAAGAGAAGTAGGGCAGAGCCTATTAACTGATTATGATATGTATATGATGTTTGAGAGGTGGCATTAGAGGCGGGATTTCGATGATTACCAAGAGACATTCTAGGGCAAATAACAAAGATGCTAATAATCTTTACGGCACGGCCATGTCTATGAAGATGCCCTACTCAAGTTTTAAGTGGGCGTCTATTTATGAAATTGCAGAAATTGAGAGAATTCTATTAAATGAAAAAAAGTTTACGAAACTGCCTACCTCAATTGTTGAAGTAGATTTGTCATATCCAAAGTAGTTGCACGGCTTGCACAATTATTATCCTTTAGCGTCAGAGAAGAAGAAGATAAACAAGGTGACGAAATTAGTTGCAACTTTTTACGAACAGAATGTTTATGTAGTCCCTCACACGCTGTTAAAGTACTATATTAAAATGGGGTTGAAAGTAACTAAGGTTCACAAAGTCATTACTTTCAATGAAAGAGATTTTATGAGGGAGTATATTAGCTTTAACACGAAAATGAGGATGGCAGGCAAAACGGAATTTGAGAAGGAATTTTATAAGTTGATGAATAACTCTCTTTATTGGAAAAACGATAGAAAATATTAGAAATAGGGTCAACATTAAGTTGGTTACTAATGAAAAACATTTTTTAAGATTAGCTAAGAAGTCGAATTATAGATGGCGCAAGGTTTTTTTGTGATCGATTAGTGGCTGCTCACATGGGTAAAACGAAAACCTATTTCAACAACCCTATTTACCTCGGCATGGCTATTTTAGATCTTAGTAAACTTATTATGTACAAATTTCACTATGGCTATATTAAGAAGAAATATAAAGACAAAGCAAGGCTTTTATTTACAGATACAGATTCACTTTGTTAGGAGATTGAGACAGAAGACTTTTATAAAGATATTTCTCCTGATGTAAAGAGATATTTCGACACTAGCGCAATGAAGGAGCATAAGAGCGGGATTCCAATTGGTTTAAATAAGAAGGTTTTAGGCAAGTTTAAAGATGAGACAAATGGGGTGGAGATTTTAGAATTTGTTAGTTTGAGGTCAAAGTTGTATGGAATAGGTCTTGAGGAAAAAACAAACAGTGTTAAGTGTAAGGGGATATTAACAAGAGCGTGGTTAGGAAGTCTATTGGTGTGAATGACTTGAAAGATGTGCTATTCTCAAATGGAGTGCCAATGAGGGAGATGGGCGTGATTCTATCTTATTACCATGACGTAAAAACGCAAAGGGTATAAGGTGGCACTTTCCGCGAATGATGATAAGAGGTTTGTTTCAGAAGATAACATTCACCTTAGCTATTGACCATTATAATATTGAGTGAACTTATGGAACTAAGGTAAATCTTACATTATTTTAATATGAGATTATTGTTTCAAGACGAATTTTGGCGGTAATTTGGTGTCTTCTGGCACAATTTGTAATTCTTCTCTGACGAATCCTCTTTTCGGTCCATCGACTAAATAATACAAAACTGGTCGATTTTTATATATTTTGGATTTTTTTAACTCAAAAACTTTTGTACTACATATAGGATCTGTCGCCTTTCTTACGTTTCCTTCTTCCTCTCCTGGGGAGAGAAGATATGTCACTTTTTCGATTGAGCCAAGCCTTTCTTCATCAAACCCAACAGGTCTTGAATATTTTTTAACTTTTTGATCAACATTTTTATCACGATAAGCATTAATTGCTTTTTTACCAGTCAATCGAGTGACATGGTTGTTGATATTTTTCACAATATTTGGCAATCTATTCACCCACTTTGTTGATTTGCTTTCAGTTAACATTTCGTTGGCACATTGTTGACTAAATATTTTTTCTCCCAATGTTTTGTTCGCTCTCTCAACGAATGCTTGTGCTCTGTGATTAGCAGTTTCTGATCGTATGACAACTACTTTCTTTTCATTCATAAGAACTGTTACAGATCCCATAAATTCTCTTCCTGGATCAACGATTAGTCTTTGGCCATTTTAACTTTCTTGCATAAATCTTTTTGAAAGCGTTTGATACTTCATCGCTTGACTTACTCGTCAAAGCTTCTGCATCAACATACTTTGAAGCAATATCAATAACGACTAAAGCATACTTGTAAGTTTTTCTTCCAACTTTATCGTGGGGGAGGAATAAAAGACCAGCTTGATTAATTTTGTTTGGTTCTGAAATAATCCAATGTGGTCTTGGAACATAATTCGGTGGGGGAAGATAAATTTGCCAAAGTGCCTGTTTTGATAGCCAATCTCTTGCTTCTTCTAGGCTAACTTTAGCTTCTGTAGAAAGTTTTTTGATTGCGGATAAACCCTTCCAATATCCTTTTGACGAGTAATAAATCTTTTCCATCTTTTTCATTTAAAGATTTGTTTTGATGTTTTTAAAATAATATGTCTGTTGCAGAAATACTTAATCCGAATAGAAGGCCAAAATTGTCGAAGGCAATGAAGGCAGAGAGGACAGTTCATAGAACTATCTTTACATCATCTTCTGCTAAGCCTGGAGAAACATTTTACGTTGTGATGTACCGAGGTTGAATGAAAACATGGTGTTTGTTCCAAAGAGTATGTTTTTGAGGTTTAAAATCAAGATAGAAAAGGGGGAAGCTGATAATCATCTTGTTCAAAATGTATCAAGAAACTTAGTAAGTAACATGAAGATTTTCTTTGGAGGAAAAACTATTTGTGACACAGACAGATACGACATTTTTCATGGGTACCATGACATGCTAACATGTGAGGAAGATGTAAAAAGAGGGGTAATGAGTGAGGACAAAAGGAAAGCTATTGCGAAAGGATCTGGTGAATCTAAAATAATGAAACAAACGAGCACTGCTTATGAAAAAAGGTATCATATTCCCTTATCTCACCTGGTGTTAGACGATCATGGGGTTTATTATCAAAGTGGGATGAAGTCAAACCTGAGATTTGAGGTAAAACTTGCTAATGCGTCTGATATAGTCGCAACGTCAGACAATAGCAAAGGACATGGTTATGAGTTAAAGGGCATAGAATTGGAATACGCAACCATTGAAGATAAAAATTTAGCGCTTCAAGCAAGTAACGTTTGTCAAAGTGGTAGAACTTTGTACTTTGAGGACGTTCATCATTTCGAAAAGATAGCCTCGAGGGATATCAGTTCTGGATCTGTTATCAATTTTCATGTTAATACTCCAAGAAGTTGTATGAAAGGAATTATGTTATTCTTTTTAAAGAGGTTTGCTTCTGGCGAAAGGGACGCTGAGGAGTTTATTAATCCTCTTGTTAATTCTGTTAAAGTTTCTATCAATGGTGTTCCACACAAGTTATTTCCAGACGGAATTTTACGACAGGATGTTTGGCCAATGATTTTGAAAAGGTTTGATTATGTTGAGGATCACTTCAAGGAAATTGACTTTCATAATGACAAGTTCGCATTGTGGGTTGATTTGAGATCCACACCAGATAATAATCTTCATGAAGACGGAATTGTGGTAGGAAGGTCTCAGGATGGTGTGAGACTAACCACTGACGTGGCTGGTGTTGCTTCTACGACCGTCGACTGTCACGTGTTTGTTGTTTCCGATGCAGCAGTTTTCGTTAGTGATGGAGTTGTGAAAGATCTAAGAATTCAGCCATCTTCATAAGATTTGAAAATATACGATTATACGATTATACTAAAGTACCGTTTCATTGCTTGATTACTGGTCCGACTAATTGTGGGAAAACGCAATACTTGGTCGATCTTTTGAGAGGGCATTTAGACATGTCTTTGACATTTTTGATTTGTCCAACTTTCACAACAAACAAAACTTATGAAGGGTTCGCCAATCTTGACAAGTGCTTTTTCGTCATGATGCCGAATGCAAATGAATCCGAAGGTGTCTAAGAATGTCTAGAGATTTGTTCCGATTTGTTTCACGACAACAAAATCGATGATTTACAAACAAACCAAAGTTCTAATAATTCTTGATGATTGTGTAGTGAGTGCAGATGTGAAGAAACGAAGCAGTAAACTCATCGATCTCGCTTTTTTTTGCAATGCTAGTCAACAATTGACTAGCATTTTTTTGCAATGCTAGTCAACAATTGACTAGCATTGCAAAACCATTCAGAGAAAATCTTGGTTGTATTATAGCATTTCATAATCCAGAATCTGATGGAACAAATTTACCTTTCAAAAAGTTTGGCTCTGGAATTAATCATAATGAAAAGAAATATTTACCCATTTTGTTGATCTGCCTTCAGTTAACATTTCGTTAGCATATTGTTGACTAAATTTTTTTTCTCCCAATGTATTGCTTGCTCTCTCAACGAAAGCTTGAGCTCTATGATTACCTGCTTCTGATCTTTTGATATCAACTTTCTTTTCATTCATTAAAGTTGTTACAGATCCCATGAATTCTCTTCCTGGATCAACAATCAAAGTCTTTGGCCATTTTAACTTTCTTGAATAAATTTTTTTGAAAGCGTTTGATACTTCATCACTTGACTTACTCGACAAAGCCTCTACATCAACATATCTTGAAGCAATATCAATAACAACCAAAGCATATTTATAAGTTTTTCTTCCAACTTTGTCGTGTGGGAGGAATAAAAGATCGGCTTGATGAATTTTGTTTGGTTCTGAAATAACCTAATGTGGTCTTGGAACATAATTTGGCGGAGGAAGATAAATTTGCCAAAGTGCTTGTTTTGATAACCACCTTTTGGCTTCTTCTACGCTAACTTTTGCTTCCTAAGAAAGTTTCTTAATTGCTGATTGTCCTTTCCAATATCCTTTTGACGAGTAATAAATCTTTTCTATCTTTTAATTTAAAGATTTGGTATTACGTTTTAAAATAAATATGTCAATTGCAGAAATACTTAATCCAACTAGGAAACCGAAGCTGTCGAGGGCAATGAAGGCAGAGAGAACAATTCATAGAACGACGTTTACACCATCATCTGCTAAGCCTAGGGAAACGATTTATGTTGACGTTCCAAAATTAAATAAAAATATGGTATTTGTTCCTAAAAGCATGTTTTTGAGGTTTAAGATTGATGTAGAAAATGGGGATGCTGATAACCATCTTGTTCAAAATGTATCAAGAAACTTAGTGAAACAAATGAAAATTACATTTGGCGGAAAAACTATTTGTGATACGGACAGATACGACATTTTTCATGGGTACCATGACATGCTAATGTGTGAGGAAGATGTAAAAAGAGGAGTAATGAGTGAAGATAAAAGAAAAGCCACGGCGAAAGGGTCTAGTGGTAATGAAAAGGAGTTAAAACAAACTAAGACAACTTATGATGAAAGATATCACGTTCCTTTATCTCATCCAGTTTTAGATGATCACGGTGTTTATTATCAAAGTGGGTTGAAATCAGAATTGAAATTTGAGATAACACTACCTCCAGCTTCTGCGATAGTAAAAACGCCAGACGATACAAAAGGGCATGGTTATGAATTAAAAGAAATAGAATTAGAATATGCAACTATCGAAGACAAAAATTTAGCCACAATTGCTAGTAACGCTTCTCAAAACGGGAGAACTTTCTATTATGAGGATGTTCATTATTTCAAAAGAATACCAAAGATTGACATTGGTTCTGGATCTACTATTAATCTTCATATAACTACACCAAGAAGTTGTATGAAAGGAATCATGCTGTTATTTTTGAAGGAATTTGATTCAGGTAAAAGAGACGCCGAGGAGTTTGTTAATCCTCTCGTTAATTCTGTTAAAGTATCTATCAATGGTGTTCCGAACAAGTTATTTTCAGATGAAATTTTACGAGAAGACCTTTGGCCAATGATTTTGAAAAGATTTGATTATGGAGGGGATCATTTCAAGGAAATACTTGACTCTATTGGAACTGCATATAAACAATACTGAAAACCATCTACTAAAAATGACTTTCATAACGACAAATTTGCTTTGTGGGTTGATTTAAGGTGGCTCCATAGGGTTTTCAGGCGCAATTTCGCGTGGGAACCAAAATCACAATGAAATAAAAACCCGACTTTCGTAATTCTTTGAAGAAAATCTGAATTTAACAGGAAATTCTAAAAACTCGGAATAAACAGTTTACGATGCGTGCACGACGAAGAAACCAAACTTGCAAGCCTTTCAATCAAACTAAGTACACGCCGGCTTTACTTGATTGCCGATCTTTATCACTTTGCCTTTGAGTGTATATAACTCTATTGAATTAGTTTGAAAGTATTTTTTCTGCACATCCTGTCAGGCCAATAACTAAACAAGCAACACACGATGAAGAAGTTTTACAATTCAGATTTTATTTTGTTTGACTTTGAAATGAACAGCCGTGGCAAACGCGGCTCGAACGGTCATTTCGGCAATCATCAGTTGCAATGGACAAACCAGCACATTCGGCCTAGTCACAACACCAGTGACAGCAATTCTTGGAAGTAAGCAAACTTATACAGAAATTATTGGCGTTGTTATGAAGCTTTGCAAATCCTACTAACCTGCAGAGTTTGATCCCGTGTCAGTCTGGCATATTATCTCAGGTGAGCAGTCGCAAAACTAAATATTCACGAACTGTACTGAATAAGTATGAATGAACTTGATGGGACACAACTGCCAACAAACTTGTTGGGAGCTAGTGGACTAGCATACGACGGCTTGAACTGGCGACTTCCGAACGGTCTTCACGGCTTTGTATTGAAAAGGATTGAGTTGTTGAACAGCAAATTCAAGTTCGAGACTTCGCCAACAGTAGTTCGCACAGCATAATTCGTGGCTGACATATCCAGTACGAGTTTCTCAAGACAGAAATTCAGGAATTGCATGGTGTTTCCTTTTAGCTTCGCACCAAGAAAACTTGCTGTACTTGCAGGCGTGCGATCGCCGCTTTCTCCTCGTGTTTACAATTACGGCTAACGCATGCGCACTTGTCGATCTTGTCGAGTCATTATTTTGCATTTGATGGCGCAATACGCACGTAAAATATCAAGTTTTTCTCTGCATTTTTCTCGAGTTTCCTTCGGTGAATCTGTCTTAAATTTTGCAGGCAAACGAAGATTATATCCGGTTTTGCAATATTTGATTTTAATGGAAATTTAATTTATGGAGCAGAATTTTTTTTATTTGCAAAAAACTTAAATTGTTAATTAGCTCGAAATCCGCTTCTCTAACCCCAACTTTTTTTCAGTTATGTTTACCTTATAAAAATCTCTAAACATACTGAAAGTTTCAGAAAAATTCACCAAAGAAAACTCCAGAAAATAGAGCAGAAAGTTTGAAAATGGGGTCATATGAAACTCACTCTTAACAAAAGGTCTTATGACGTAACTACTGCCACGCCCATAACAATTTCTCACTCAGAATTCTTGTGTTTTTGCACCTTTTCTTCTCGCGCTCGCTTATCGTTTGAAAAGTTGTCAATGCACCTCCGGATTTTAAAAATATAACATTCTGGCTTTCCAAAACAATATTTTTTAGGCTAAAACATTATATTCTAGCTGCGGGTTTTTGAGGGTCTTTTCGATCAGTTCGGCCAAAATTAATAAGGCGTTCCGCGCCGTTTGAGCAGTGCGGCTCAAAGATTGGGCTCTAATTCTTCTGCGCAAGCGTGTATCTCAAATGCACCGCCAGATTCGAAAAGAGCATTAATTTTGGCGCAATTTGGTATATTACAAAGTCAAATTAGGTAAAATTTGAGTGCGGGAATAAGGTTTTCAAAAGTCCCAATCTGTTTATTTTGGTAATATTGGTCAGCGCGTTGTGTGTTGAAGCGGCCGGAGAGGAATCAAGTTCGGAAGGCGCCTTCGGAGCAGAGGTTCCATCATTCAGCCACGAAATAAACAAGTAAATGACTTTCATACTGGTCTCTTCTCCTTTTTAGCTGATTTATAAGTTAGTTCCTCAACTTCTACCTTCCAGTTTCCTGATTTACACAGTCTCGAAGAAAATAGAAGGGGAAAGAGGGGGAAATGACGAGTCTGTTCTTGCTGCTATTATACAGAAAGTATTCGACGATTCCGGTATACGTGGGATCAGTATCAACGACCGCATAATAGTAGTATGGGGTCCGAAAAATGACCCAATTTGCATACTAATGAGATGCCTTACCCCCACCCCCTGGGGATGGTTTTTGTCACCCTAAAAATGGGAACTGAGGGGGTGGGGTTGACCGGAAGTGGAAAAGGGGTGTGCAAAGGGCGCCCTGGGGAGAGGGGGTAGTGGTGGAATAGGAGTTTTACTTACCATAGTGAGGTCAGGCCTTTTTTGCTTCGATGGGTTAATTTTATTTTTGGTCATTGTCGGACCGGGGATTCGAACTGTGGAAAGTTGAGAAGGGTTGCGGGTTAGAGGGAATAGGGGTTACACAGGGCGCCACAGCGCACCACCCGAGACAGAGTGAAGAAATAAAAGTTTTTATTTGCCATGTCCTTTACAAGAGTAGTTGTTTGTACAGGAAAAGCCGTTTAAACCGGTAAAACGGCGGTCTTCACAGCTGGGGCAAAAAGGTCGTGTTTGGTGAACCAGATTTTGGTAACGACCGCATAGGAGACAATAACTGTGTCCAACAGGATAGATAATGTGCCTTGGAGTAGGAGTGATGGTACATCCGTCAGGGGGGCGGGCTGTTGCATATTTCCCGTTTTCGATGTCGTTGACGATGCCTTCAATCTGTTTGACCACACCGGTAGCGATTTCTGAGTCAGTGTTGAAGGCGTCTGTGTAAGAGGGATTCTCGATTTTTTCGTAGTAGTCTCGAGCGGTGGAATAGTTGGTGACGACCATGTTGAATTTGCGGCGTTGTAGGTAACGCAACATAGCGTAGATGCAGCAGATGCATTGGCTGTTAGGCGGTGTTTTGCGAGCATCTCGGCATTTGTCGTTTAGCCAGGTCAGGAAGCGTTCGGGTTTCGAGGGGCTTGCTAGTAGGACATGGAAGCGGACGTGTTCGCTGTCTTCTAGGATGATGTAGGATGGTTTCTGTTCTTCTAGTTCGAGTTGGTGAACCATCATCCGCGGGTAAATGACTGAGGTCCGTGAGACGATGTAATCGGTCCATTCAACATCGTTTAGTTTAGCGGCAATTCCGATCATGTTGTAGTAGCCAGGAAATAATATAAATGTAAAGTGTTAAAAGCCAGCATGCTTTGGAAGATCAGGTAAGGCCTGTGCAAGGTTTCAACTAATTCGCCCATATCATTTTTTATTTGATTTACTGCATTCATACTATACGGTAGGAGAATCGAGTCTCAAATGTTTGAGATACAGTACATAACGAGGCAAGGAAGGAGACTTGGTTATTAATATAAAACGCATTACTCTCGCCGAACAGAATTCTCCATGAGGAAGAATCATGTTTCTGGATTACCCTTGCTGGTTTCAGTAGTTTTGACATAAATTTGGTGTACTGGCAAAGACTAAAAGCGATACTGAAGAAACCGTCAAGAAAGCGACAAAAAATGGAGTAAACGTTGAGGATTTGCTATCCCAACAAACCCTTCCACATGTACAAGTCCCTGATACTCCCAGCCCGTTACACGAGGAGGCTGTTATCCAATTACAGCGTGCCACTGACCCCCTCGGACCTGAGAGTGGTAAAGTCCTTGTAAATTACCACTCTCAGCTCTCGCACTTTGAGGTCTCAGCTCAGTGGAAGACCCTGAGGAAGGTGCACGATTCTGGTCGGAAAAGGATAAAACTCAGTAACAATTATGTATGGGAAAACAATTCGACGAAAGCATTACCTGATCTTCGGATGTGCGATCAAGGGCCTCTGTTATAGCTCTAGAAACAGCAGCGGAAAGCCGTCTCACCAGGTCCTCTCTGTTTGCCATGACGCGAAAATGATTTTCCGCCGACTTCCCGCCAAAATGACAGCAATTTTAGGCGTTTGGGCCTGGGAGTGAGGTTGCACGCTGACCTCATGTGAGCCATCATCATGTCGGTTTCGCAATCATAAATTGCACACGCTAAATAATATATTTATATATAAATCGCACATTGCGACATATATAAATCGCACAATGCGATTTATAAATCGCAAGTTGCGATATATATAAATCGCACGCTGCGATATATAAATCGCACAATGCAATATATAAATGGCACATTTGTTCTTGCGATTTATAAATCCCAGAAGAGCCACATTTTCTGCGGTAGACATTTATATATTGCATCCTTCATTTTACGGGTGATTTATATATCTCAATTTTATGGTTCACGGCCGAAGGCTGACACTTAAATAATAAATTATGCGAAGTTAATTATGCATGACGTCATAGCGCGAGCATTTGGCTGGAAAGCGGTCGATATTTTCACGCTAAATAGCATCACGGAGGCAAATTAAAGCATCGTTTGGATTGATGATATGTAAAGTAAGTCTTGTTTGAAAGAAAGTTATCGTTTCTGTTTTCAGAATTTTGGTTTAAAAAGGTGCAAAATGAAGTGTCGTGTTGTTAAAAGGCAAAATTTTAGTGGCAAACTTTTGAATTTTGAAATTATGGAACGACAATTTCTTGACAAATGTATTCAGTTTGCTTCTGGTGGTGAAAGTAACACAGTGAATAGTTCCCTCAACCTTCCATTTCGATTTACGTTCAACTGGTTCGTGCGTTTCTTCGACGTGAATCCGAACCATGCAGCATCGAAAGACGACAAGAAGAATCGAAACCACAACACCACACAAGATGTTGAAAAGTTTACTTTTTATATTTCGCGCGGAGCAATTTGTTGCCATAGTTATTATGCTGGCAACCGCGGCCAAATCGCAGGCGCGAACTTTCATGACGTCATGTACAAATTCAAGACTGCATCCGATTTGCCCACAGGCCGTGAACCATAAATTTCAGTGTCCAGGCATCTACTCGTGATATGTAAATAACACGATTGCTCTGATGTTTTGCGATTTGTAAATGTCAAGAACACGAACATGGTACACTTTGCAGTTATTTATAAATGTCAAACCTTTGTAGCTTAAATGACAAAAAAATCGCTGAAATTTCGCTAAATAATATTTTTACAGTTGGCGCCCCATAGTTTCTTAGCTGCCAGATCACAGTTTAGGTCCCCTAGAACAATCATCTCCTTTTCCTCGCTGCAAATGCAGTCAAACAGGGATTTAAGTTTTGGATTGAAGTACTTTACGGAAATATTTGGTGGGCGATACAATGACGATATCAGGATCTTGCTCTTGTTCGGGAATATAATCTCAAGACAGGTAGTTTCAAGTTCATTAGAATACAAGTCAGTCCTGGGGCGCGCGATGAATTTCGATTTATAGTGAATAGCTGTTCCGCTGTCTCTCAGTTCATCTTTCCGATCAATTCCTGGCGTCATGCCAGGAATTGTTCAGCCAAGTTTCATTTAGGCAGTGCGTCAAATGGATTTTCATGCAGCAGAATCTTAAGTTCATCAAGGTGTTTGGGTAAGCTCCGAATATTTAGGTGGCCGATCTTGAGGCCAGGTTTGGACGGGTTAGGAGACACATCCCCTGACAGAAGAGCCATCAGGGAGGCAATGCAGCCATATTGGATTATCTTAAGAGCCTTGCCTACCCTAGACGTAGGTGGAGCAAAACGTCAATGTAGCGAGAAGGCCTGCTCGATGTTGCACGGCATGCCACCAAGTTTGCTGGGACTCGTGGTGCCATCAATTCTTTTCCAAGGTGGAAATTTGCGGTACTAGAGTCTTTCCCAGAGACTCTAGGCAAGGTTCCATCGAGTATAACCAAGAACAGGATTTGAATCAAGAGCTTATGGCGAAAAGGTTGTGGAGCACCAAAACGTGCTCTTACCGCCATCTTGTCCCAACTCTTGATAATTGTAACTCGTTATCAACGAAGAACACCAAAGTAACCTTTCGTTCAAGGGCTTCGACATACACAATAATTATACTTCAAGTCTTGTGGTAATTTATCCAGGCAAATTTAAGATATTGTAAACAACTTAATCGTGTGCATCCACTGCATAACGAGTGTCGATAGAGATGAACGACGGGTTCCTGTATAAAGTCAACCGACTGAAACAGACACAAAATGATAACTGCATATTTATGCTTGAAACACTCGAGGTATCGGCCAAGAACAAGTATAAACCTTTGGAGCGTCTTCTGCATTCATACTTTCACCAAAAGCTGTGATTCACAGGCCATAAAATTCCGTGCCTTTAAAGTTCATCAACCTCTTGAAATCTACTTCGTAGTGTGTATTTAATCATGCCCAAATTTGGAATAAACTTCCTTATTTGGAATTCTATTGTTGCCACAGCTATGACTGATGGACTGACTGACGCAGTCTTGGCTGCAATAAGGTCTCGCTTCCCACTTTCAGTGGGACGCTGACCTTAAAAATGTATCCCTTTGCGCCAGATGGGTCATATAATCAAAATCTACCATGTGACTGAAAATTCATCTCCTTTTTGAGTTGTTTTGGCTTTCTGAGTGCCAAAATGGAAAGAGCATCGAAAAATATGTAGAAACGCAAAATTTGGTCATGAGTGACCCATCTGGCGCAAAGGGCCTATTCCAAGGGACACGGCGGACGTACCTTGGTCTGATTGGCCAATACACCTTTTGTCCATTCACAAGTTAATTGGGAAGCAAAAAACAAAACAAAAAACAACAACAACAAAAAAAAAAACAGAATAAAATGATCGAGACTGTTTCGTCATAAAACAACATTTGATAATCACGGCCTTCTTTGCTTTGTGAGTTTTCTTACATAAGATAGAGAGGGGGGGATGGGAATGGGGTGGATCGCGCTCGGACCTGAGCCCCTCCCCTCTCCCGGGAGAGCCACTATGCAGCCTGCGTAAACCAAAAGAAGCTGGCCACTCAGAAAAGAACTCCCTTTATTGATATAGTATAAATTATACATTATAATCATCTTAACACTTTGAACGCCAGGCTTGACCCAGTGTTAACCAGATTATTTTTCTCACGCTGATGGCTAACAAACTGCAGTTTTCATTGACAACTAGCTAAAAGTTTGCACTGGTTCACAATATAGCAAGGAAATCGTTTTGTGAACGAGAGCTTCTCAATTTCAGGTGTAAAAATAACAAAAATGGTTAGACCTAGCCACGGACCACAATCTTTTCAGCGACTGACATTTTCAGTCAAACCCAAACAGTTGAAAACAATACAGCAATGTGATAGCAGGCTTTGCTGCTTACGGTCTAAAACTATAATTTTACCTTTTTATGGTTCACGGTTTATGGTTTATGGTTCACCTATGATTCACGGTTTTCTTTGCCTGGAACATAAATCAGATTCAATTCGATAAGTTCTGCAGAGTGTTTACATGTTAGACCAATTTCAGTACACATCAAAACACTATAATCCACCTGCATGGACAAATAATTTTGCAATTGTCCTGCCTTTATCAGATTAGAACCGGTTTAGAGGGGCTAGAATGATCCCACGTTGTAAAATTCATGCGAAGTTGGGTATCGCATTGATCCCTGGCTTCTTGGCAGATCTAAATCTCTCAACTACTGGCTTATTATTAGGGCCGTTTCGGAAGACTGTTGAATACCAAAACCAAACTAAGCATACCACCCATCACAGAGGGCTGTAAGAAACACTTTCAACCAATTGGAAGCCAAAATAATACCGCCGATTTACTTTAAAGAAGAAACCAATCAGAAGTGCAAGGAAACGCCATCGCTACTGGCTCTTTTGCGTAGAATATCGCAATCAAGTTTTGCATTTGCTTTTGATTGGTCATGCTTGTTGGACCAGTCGGAAAGCGTAGCAAACGCAAAACCAAAGCAATCACACGATTACTTTCGATAGCCATCCGAAAACGGGACCAGACCGTGCAGGCCTGTTTAATAAAGTCAGTATTTACAAGATTAGAGTATTTTGGCTATTTTGGTAAGTTCAGGTCCGCTTGCTTCTCGACCGTAGCTGCCGTGTCATGATCTTAGTGGCTGGATCCAATTCTTGTTCCTTTGCACTTTCAAACCCAGCCTGGTGACAGTAGACAAAAACACTTACGGAAAACCGCTTATAAACATTTACATGCACCAGTCACAATCCAAACAAAGAGTGACAACAATAAGGCTTGAAATAAACCATTCTCTTCTGTCCAGGAAGTGCAAGGGGATGGGAAGACGTCTATATTAAAGAAATAAAGCAGGTGTTGAGTTATAGATGCACTTGGGAATTTGAACAAACACGAGAGAAGTTTGCAGAAGCACGAGGCCACCGAGATAAGATAAGGCAAACGAATTTTGTAAAAAACAACAAAGGAAATCAAAGCAGCGTCGCCGCTGAAAGGTCACCCATTTCTTGTCAATCGATAGGTTTCGTCGCACTTGCTAGCTCAGGTATACTTTTCTACTATTTAATGAAGCAGAAACAAATTCGATAATTGTTTGCAAAAGTTAGTTTGGGATGGGCATTGCTATATAACAATGAAATAATTTTTTCGAATATTTTTTAAAAAGGATTGAAAACAGCAAATCAAAGCAGCAAGGCAGCTCTAAGCTCGCGAATTTATGAAAGTTAAAGTAAGTGGAGCGTCCCAACGACTTTTGACCATGATTGTAGATGCGGCGCTCAAAATGAGAGAATTTAGATTTATCTCCAAAACACTGCGGCAATCATTTAGTACTCTGAACCATGACAGGACTTCCCAAGCCGGCAAAGAAAAAAAAGGTCTATCCGTGAATTTTTCGACACCTCAATATTTATCAGAGACCATGATATTCCAGCCTGGGCGGCATCCAAACTAAATACGTGCGCAATAAAAACTATGCCTTTCTTCTTTTGGCCGAGTTTCAAGTTAAATAAATTCTAGGGAAATCTGATACACTTGTTGACAACTGTACTTGCAGTTTTGGTCAATCATATTCACTTTTGAATTCTTCTTCCAGTATCCAGTATCATGCACAGCTAGTATTTGACACCTACAAATTTATCAGAAGCCATGATACTACGCTTGGGCTGCATCCAAACTAAATACGCACGTAGAGAAAACTGTGCCGTTGTTCTTTTGGCTAAGTTTCAAGTTCAAGGACATGACTTGCGGTTTCAGTCATGCATTATTCTTCTTCCATTTGTGTAAAGTTTTTACTGCTGTGGAATATGACAATTTGAACAAGTGACAACAATATTGTTTCTTTCTGTTGTGCCCTCATTCAGCGACTGGGTTTCGTTTAAAAACAACGCAATGGCTGCACTTAATGATAACAGTATAGCCATGCAGTTTGACTATTAATTTCAGTGTCTTCAGCGTCCGCGCTCAATGGCCTTATATTTTCGTGCCTTAATAATCACAATGTAATGGAAACTTTTAGGCTCAGTGACCAAACAAACTTTGAATGCTTGACCAACAGAATGACGCCAGAAAAGCTCCCGCACAAAACCTACTTGGAGAACTGCTATTATAACGTGTAACACGATCATGCCCAAATTTGGAATTGACAAAATCCTTATTTGGAAGTTCAGTGTTGACACTCAGGCTGGAAGGACACCGCAACTCCTTTAAGCCATTTCGCGGGCGACCTTAAAAACGAATTTGACTCAAGCTGACGCGTGCATATGTTGAGTTATAACGCACATGCGTTTGCCAATCAGATTGTGCGTACTATCCACCTTATCTTATAAATAAATAAATATTTAACAAATAAACCAGCTGCAAGCGTGCTCCATTCAGAAATAAAGCACGCAGCAGTTTCTTTTTTTCCGAGACGGTTCTCTGGTCGAGTCGCTTCTGAATATAAATCGACTTTATTTATCCTTAACACTCCATTTAAATAGTAACGCGAGCGTTCGTCAAACATTTCAAGTTCACAAGCTGCTGGGGAAAAGCATTTTCTTCTTGAGTGCTCTCGGCACTTGCTAAGTGCTTTATTTCTGAACGGAGCACGCTTGAAGCTGGTTTATTTGTTTTATAACAGAACTTCTCCAGTTTTACAAAAAGCTGTCTTTATTCATCAAAAATGTTGGAATGCTAACAGTGATGAAAAAACAGATTCTCCTAAACGGCTCGGCGGTCCGAATTGCCAAGTTAGTGCAGTTTCACTTCAACTTTTTAACCAGCTCGTCTGTTCTATAAAATTAGACAACATCTCACAGTAAAAAACTATGTTTTCCCGTAGAACTTTGGACTACAAGTACGTGAAATCATACAGTCGGCTAGTGCATAAAATGCAAATTTCAAGGGAATCAACAAACGCTCCAACGGCCGACTAAAAAATTGTGTGAATGAAAACTTACCAGTTTCTTGACTCTACCTTGTAGTACAATCAATTGAAGTCTGTCACAAAATTCTTCAATCATTTTTTGTCGGTCACATCGTCGGAAATGCTTTCTCTTGCATCACTAAAAACACGTCTGCTCGTCTGTCTTTGCCGTTCATGTTCAGTGATTGCTTAGTTGGCCGATCTTCTTCAACTGAATGGTTTGCCTTCTCCTTCCTTGTTGAAGCATTCAACTTCAAACAACCCACAGATGTAGTTGTGACTCCCAAATATGCTGTACTTAGGGACAGTGCTAATAAACCGAGTCGCTTTTTACGACGTTGACAAGAACTGAACTTGTGCCGCGGCCGTTCTTCGACATAGATGTTCCCTCTCCAAACTGTTGAAGTGCTTTTTGATGAGGTCAGGTTTGCCGATTCACGGTGAACTGCTTTGATCATGCCGTAGTAGCTGGTGTCTTTTACTTAAAGCCAAACTCCATTCTCGCATTATTTTAATTTTTTTTTTGCCAGAGGATGACGTAAGCGTGGTTTAGAACTTATAAACCATGGGTAAGTGTGGTTTATACTCTGGCAAACCATGGTTTTCGACCAATCAGCGCGCGGCTTGTATCGTGACTATGTTATAAATATATATATATAAATAAATAAATATATATATATATATATATGTATGTATATATATATATACATGGGGTGGGATGGGTTAAAGTGTAAAAAATTTAAGATGAATGGCTAAGTGTCCCAACACTTTTGACAGGATTGTAGTTTGGTCAACAAACTTGTTCAATGGGGAACAAAGATGCTTTTATCAGACAGTACAAGTCCTATACGCACAAATGTGCGTTCCTGGTCTCACCGGAGATTCTAGGCCAAATTTGTTCCATGGTTCATAATTATCACAATCCTGCTGAACAATCAAGTGACATTGCACTTCTGGGCAATTGGAACCAAGTTTCCGACTCAGACAACTAAAATGCTCCCCCCCCCCCCACATCAAATAAGCTTTAAGCACAAAAACACAGTGCTTACCACATAGTCCAAAACAAGCGTTTCCTTCTTTTGAAGCCTTCGTTTTGCCCTGGGTGGCTTGTTTTCAGTTCCTGTTGCAAAAAAAAAAAAAAAAAAAAAAAAAAAAAAAAATTATAATAATAATAATAATAAGTTAGAAGGAACAGTGAAGACTTCATGGTACTAGGCAGTCTTGCAAACATGAAATTGAAAGAGAGTATTATGCATTTCCAATGTAGTAGCAGCAATAGTGCAAGCAACAGACTGGTATAGCAGTGGAAGTTAGCAGTAAGCATAGAAGCATAGAAGAAGTACATTATCAGTACCTGTTACTTGAAATTTTCGCGACACGTCAATTTCGATTTTGGGGTGCATATTTCCCGATTTTCGGAAATTTTGTACTTTAGGTCATTTCAATTTCGATTTACTGTATTTTCGAATTTGCGACACAATAATTTCGCGAATTTTACACCATCGCGAAATTTTCATTTAATAGGGTAGTAATGTAGTTATAATAGAAGAAGCAGCAGCATTCCAGGTAGCTGTCGTAGAACTGTAGGAGAATGTCCCAAGATAGAAGGATGCATGTAGGGGTAGTAAAAGGTATCGACAGTTAACGACGATGAAAACGAAGCCGAGGCTTACCATTGCAGACACTGCTAGGTGTAGACAAATCAACTAGGGATTTGGTTTCCTGCTGTTATAAACAACAACAACAACAACAACAAACTAGTGTTAGTAAAATATGCACATGCAAAATCAGATTTCCACACGTACTAACCAAGTCCTAAATCCTAATCGGATTCAGAGGAAGTTTTACTTTGGTGAATTAGAGTGGTTTTTGGATGACTGTCGAAAACCAAAGTATGCAAACATCACAAAGATTTTTTTCAAAGAATGACTTTGTAGGGCATTTACACTAAGTAAGTACCGGGTGTGTTGTTTTGGGAGGCTTCGCCGACTGTTTCTGTCTCAGCACATCAGCTATTCTGTTTGCAGAATCTGTAATTTTTATCTTGGAATAGGAATAGATGTATGTGAAATGATTATTTCATAATACCGTGAGTGCCAGGGCGGTACGTGGTTTCCTTGCAGACAGCGGCTTTTGTTTGCTTGCAGATCGACCACGTGACCTGCAAAAGAAACAAGATACCACGAGTTTACACACTCTGCGCTGTGGTAACCCATTCTCAACTGAACGCGTCCATATACTGCAACGGTTCTAGTAAGCACCCCAGGATCAGTGTTGCTTTCTTGATAAGTGCTCCCATCCTCCCCCCCCCCCCCGATGATGGTGGTGACGACAGAGAATGCACGCCAGATGTTGCACTCGTAGATTTGAGTGATGAGCTCATTGATATGGAGTGAATTTTTATCACATGCGGATAAAATAAGGGCCCTGTCTCCAATTAACGCCCTCTCAAACTTAAAAGCACACCGGGCGGTTATTAGAAACATTACGGTATTTAGACAAAAAATATTGTCAAGTTACAGGCATTGATTTGGCCACACAACTCACTTGGTCTTCGTCACCGAGCTGGGAGTAAAATCGTCATCGCTGTCAGGCTTTTGCTTTTTAGCTGACAGCTGAGCTTTTACCTGTGAATGCAAACAGGTAAACTTGAACAACAATAACGTTTCTACATGTCTGTGTCATGCCTTTTTCCTCTCTGACAAGCAGAAAATGTTAACTTGTCACTTCTTATTCACTCTATACACTGCCAATCACAGAGGCTGTAAGAAACACTTTCAAGCAGTCAGCAACCAAAGTAGTTTGGTTTCACTTTAAAGAAACTAACCAGCAGTGCGAAGAATTTATGCCATGCACTTGGTTGCGTGAGAATATCGTAATTGGTCAAAAATGCTGCCAAACTTGTTTGAACCAGTGCAGATGGGTACCAAGCGCAAAACTAAAGCAATAACACAGATAATTTAGACTAGTACCTCCGCCAGAGTAAGCTCACTTGAGCTCTTTCGCTTCATCTGCGAACAGTCCACGGAGCTGTCTGAGGAGTCCTGTGAAAACAACAACAAAACAAACGGGAAACGGTATTAAAATACTTTGCGCGAGATTTTGACTAGCTTCGTAAATACCTGCCTATGTATTTCAAATGAGCATCTGCACGCGTGTGTGCCTTTTGAAACATCCAGCACAAACGTCCAATACGACTGATGCGCTACCGACCAATGTGTTTTGCTCACCTCATTGATTGGCTCTGTGATTGCTTTGGTTTTGGTTTTCGACAGTCACCCGAAAAGAGCTCCATGATAATTGTTTAGCAAGTATTCATGCATGACTGTTGTGGTAAACGGATTTAAAACTCAAAACAGCCGTCCTCACTCAAACAAGAATGCAGAATGAAGCATTGACATCAAGGCCAAACACAGTCCGCTTTGAAAGAAAGTTGTAAGTTAAATTTAAAATTTTACCACAACACAGTAGTGATTGGTCGATGCTGACGCCAGCATGTCACGCTTTGCAGCGAAATACAACAAAACGTTCCTGTGTATTTCTAAATATTGTGGCAAAAAAACAAATTTCCACTGGTTTGTTGTGGTGTGGACTCTTATTTACCACAATTTACATCATGACATGGTCAAAATTTGTTGTGGACTCAACGACATTTTGACCATGTGATGACGTAAATCGTGGTAAATAAGAGTCCACACCACGGCAAACCAGTGGAAATTTAAAACCTTGAGAAGCTGGTCTAATTGTCCAGAACACACCATTACGCTAGACAAGAAGACCGCTGTACCAATTTTCCACTTTGCACGGGCATCATAAATTCACAATAAACAATGTGATGTTTAATGTATCGTTTCTTGCACTTAAATATTTGTCAACGCCTGTCTATTTTTTTTGTTCGTTAAAGCTTGCAATTTCGAAATTTATTCTAACACAGGTTGTCGCGTCGATGCTGCTGCACGAGCTGTGCGTCCCCTCACCCAGGGCGTGTAATGATGTGTACTGACGTAATGACGAATAATTCAAAATACAAATTCTCTAAACCATTCAAGATAAAGAAATGAGTAATGCAGTGAGAATTGATAGTTCAATCAGCTATCAAGCAGCAAAGTCTCCATAATTTATGCTATATCTCTGTTGACAAAACTGAAGGAGAAAATTGAAGTTGATCCTTACCGAAGTTTTGCTTCTTGTCTGCCGTGGAACTTGAATGTCCCTCTCTTTGTCCCTCAACTGTTTTTTCAGCGACACAATTTCAGCTTGGTATTTCTTCTTTACTTGATCTTCCACCTTAAAAAACAATTTTCAAATGTCTGTGATTAAAACCAATAATCAGTCAGTAAGGGCTGGTCACACTGGGAAATTTAGCCCATAATAGCTCAGCATCGAGAGCACTATGACGGCCTCTTCAATGTTTGGTAGAAACTTGCTGACATTTATTTCTGGCCACAAGCGCTGTTTGCACTTTAAATGATGCAAATGTCGATATTAATGTTGTTGAAGTTACGAGTGCAACCGAAGCCTAACTCAAAGAAGTCGGAAAATCACCGTGGCAGTGCTCAAAGTTAGCGGTCATCCGAGACGACCAAAAGTTTGCTCGGACGACTGGTTTCTGCCAAATTGATAGTCTGGTCGTCTGGGAGAAAACCCACCGGGCAACCTAAAAATCCATGAGAAATGTACTTGCGCCTTCGCATATTGATTTCGTAGGAATAAAAACAAGTATTTATATTCCCACGCCGTTTAGACAATTTTAGAAGCAATCAGGATTACTACTCATTCAAAGTCGTTGTAGCTGTGTAGCGGTGATGTGGCGGTTTCAGCTGTGGGAGTTCAACCTACAGCAGCAAAGCAAAGAAAATATCGGACGAAGACACCGGTTACGAAAAAGAGAAGCACAAAAGGAGGCCCCAAGAATTGTGGAACAATGACCGGCAGATCTTGGGCATGATTTGCATGTGGTGCATCAGTGCGAATGAAGACCTGAAGACTGAATTCGCGAGAAGATGCCAGCCAAATCGCCTTGAATCTAGTGAAGTGCACATTCATGCGGTTGAGGTGTGGAAAAAAGGTCAAACTCAATGCGGTATTTTTCTGGACGATTAACCCATTAGCGCCCACGCCGCCTGAAACTGCCCGAGCAAAAACAATGGCATTTGCGCCCACGTCGCCCGAAAAAAAAAAAACATGTCGGAAAAAACCTCTTCCCACCCTCCCCTGGTCAATTTTTGTCGAATCTATTGTTATAAACCTTTATTGTATGAATGAACCAATCAGAATCTGTGTTTTGTGCATTTTTTGACAGCTAAACAAAGAGATCAGAGAAGGATGAAGTTTCAAGATTTTTGTCACGCCACCATCAGCGCGTACGCTATCTGTTTTTGTACTTTCACGGACAAAAAATGCGACTTTAATGCTCCTAAATGTGGAAGGTTATCTCCTCAACAATAACTGGCGTCTTATGAACAGATTTTGACAGATTTACAATCTGAAAGAGCCTTCGGCCGATGAAGACGAAAGGAGAGATGTCATGTTGTTTGAACTTACAATGGCGGACGTACGAATGCGGATTCTTGTAAGCTTCTGATCTGTCCAAGGCAGTATGTTTCTTCGTTGTGTTTACCGGAGATGGATTTGTGGAATTATTCGTCTTGATAGTGACTGCGAAATGAGTCCGTAGGGAAGAAATATTGATCAATTTCTTTGTGAAACTGACTTTGTTTTTCATCACGTGGGGATGTACTTCGCAAAATTATTTCCAGCCCGATTGCTAATTTTCCTCTTATTTTGTCTGCAGACTTAATAGATTTGCTTTAACGAGATCAATCTGTGATTTTAGAATATCAGTCTGAAGTCTAGAACCATTAAACTCAAGTATTGTATAGATAAATTAGCTTTTCGTCTTCGGATGGATGAACACTGCGAGCAAAATATTTCATTCAACTATTTTTAACTTCACCTTTTGTTGCCTTTTGAATTATTTTTTGTCCTTTTTATGACATATTTTGGTCATTTATGTATTCTAGTTTAAAATAAACTTCATTTGGGAATGGTATCTCGCTTCTGTAATTACTGCACATTTGGTTTATTTTTGCGAGTCGCTTTGCGTTTATCATTCCCGTAAAACTCCCAGGAATTGGAGGTGGCTGTGCGCGTTATAAGCCTGGGAGTGAAAGGGTTAAAAAGTAATCCGGGCAAACAATTTCTCGAGCTTGGCCATCCTACATTTACAATACGGAAAACCTGGATTTGTTTTAAATTTCGAGCACTGCCGTGGTCTCGACTTTTTCATTCCTAAAGTGCTTTTTAAATTGGAGACGCCACGAGAATTCTCACTAAATGTGCAATCAACAAAGTGTGACCAATTTATAAATAAAACTAAAAGGGATGTTGGGTCGAATTACCTTTCACAATAACACATCAGTTTCTCCCTCTATGATAAGATTAGCTAATATTCACCATCAATAAGACACACAAAATCAAGCGCTGCCGACAATGACATGGACGAAGAATGTGAATTCTAATAGGTTAGCTCAACGTACATTATTTCTATAACAAATTTTTGACAAGAAAGACGGCCTTGCACACGATAGAAAATTTGAAGTGATAACAACGAGTGCTGACCAACGGAAGTGACATCAATAGCGTCTTTTCCATGACGTACCTGCTCGTGCACGATGATCATCCTGGCTTTGTACTCCGCAACCTGAGCTTTAGTTACTTGGTACGCCTCCCGCATGTCCTTTAACATTTCATCACCACTTGAGCCGCCTTTGCTCAGCTCAGCGTCCTTCTGGGCGCACTTGTTTTCCAGCTCTTGCTGTTTGAGTTTAAGGCGGTCAATCTGTCCTTCCATTCTTGTGATTTTCTGGTCTCTGTAGCCAATATCTCGGGTCAGCTTGCGCACCTCTCTTCTTTCTTCTTCCACTGCGATCCCCTGCGCCTCGATCACAACTTCGTGCTCCTGCACCGCTTTCTGCAAATCGTCGTTTCCTTCTTGAAGGACATCAGCAACTGAATTAGACAAATAAGTAAAACATTATCATCGTCACCAGCATCACCATCACAACCTCCACTGACCATCATCATCGCTACCTTCATCATGACCACTATCATCATCATAATATATTAACATAATAAAAACACACCATACGCAGTCAGTTATGTAGCATTCTACTGAGTCTGACATCGCTTTTCAAGCAAACTAATGCTCCGCGTGGACTTTTGCAAATCGACATTAACTCTTACTCCAATCTTCTCTTTACAGTCTCTCACCAGAGATATATTGTACAGTATGAAGAACTTGGTATTTGGTATTACAGAGTTTGTACAGCCTTTTTAAATCAAACACAAGACCAACAATCATTATTTCAAGGACCTAAATAATTTTCCTGCAGTGTTATTTAACAGTTAGATTATGAGCTCGAAATTTCTACAAGGTAATAGTTGATGAGGGCAAAGCTGTAAACTGTAAGGGTTTGTAAACAAGTGTGAAAACCACAACTTGCAAGAAATTCAGTTTGCTGTTTTGAATTCGCGCCGGTAAGTTGTGCATGGAAATTCAATTTTCCACTTCGTTTCTCACTTTCTCACTGTAGAGAATCTTCGCTTTATATTTCGTAGCACAATTAGGTTTCTCTGGAATTGCATTCGTCTGTGAATTTTGTGAATCCTTTTCAGAAACTTCGCAAAAACATGAAGCGGCGGCCAAGTAGAAACCAGTTTTACGCTACTCGACGTCTATCGGCTGTTATGACCTATCAAATATTTCCTCCCGCGCATGATTAGTAGAATAGTGACACAACCAAATAACGTCCGCTCTATATAAACAATAAACTACTTTTAGCGAGGAATATGCACAGATAATTTTCCGAGGATATTATCTGTTCCAAGAAGCGAACAGTTGCCCGAGAGTGAAGCTTGAGGGCAACTGTGAGCTTCAAGGAACAGATAATGTCCAAGGGCATTTATCTGTGCATATTTCCGAAGCCAAAAGTAGTTTATTGTCTTTATTATCCTTCAAATGTTTCCTCTCGCAGCGTAAATAACGGCGCAGAAAGTGTGAAGCTTTTTAGTGCTTTCTGGAACTGCTTGTTCGACCAATAAATTGATGTCCTCATTAGTAGTCATCTTGTAATAATTTTTGTGACTAAATAAATAGAAATGTGTTAGGATATTGTCAATAAACAGCGTTAGCTCGCCAGGCAGGGGTTATTCGCTGATAGCGTCCACTCAAGAGCGGACATTAGTTGGTCACGTGTCACGACTCTACCAATCACGTGCGGGAGGAAATATTTGATGGGTCATAACAGTGAATAACCCCCGCCTGGCGAATTATCGCTGTTTATTGACAATGAACCGAATACAGTTTTACATATTAACTAGAAATACGATAATCGCAGATTCCCCCTCGCCCTGACATGGATGTTTTACTGAAGTTTTGACGCAAACACATCTTGGAAGTCAAGTGCTGGACGCAAAGAAAGGCAAAAAATATCGTGTTGAAAAATAATCCTTGCATGAGGCCTATGCCTTTCTCACGGTGAGGACATCGTTGCGCCAAAGAATGAACACAAACGAAGAAGTGTTTCTAGTTTTCCAGTTCTGAATTCATTCATTTGCAGTATAAATAAGTAGGCATTTTCTGCAATTTATTTGAACTGTGGAGTGCACTGAACCGTAGCATTGTCTAGGGCGTACATATTTATGAGACCAATTAAACTGTTTTGTACATCGAAACAGCCTACCTACCAAGAATCGAAGCAAAACCTGAAGGGTTTACTTCAAGTTGTAAATGGGCTTCAAACCTAGTCATCCTTCGAAGGGCTCTTCAAGGATTCTCGTTGAACTCGCTGCTGGTTAAATTGCAGCCGCATTTCTCGAATTAGACAGTTACAGTTACAACTGAATTGTTTGATCTTAAAAGAAAACAGTAACTCCATCTGACTAAAGCACTCTAGACTCCAAGTTCAGGATTGCGCTGAGGGAATACGCTCAAACTGGCAACAGAAGCGTATTAAAAACAATACTTCCGAGAGGAAATGATCAGCATACAAATTTTTCTATTTTTTGAATAGTCGAGTCACAGCCGCATGATAGAATATAAACGTTTGCAATTTGTCACAGTGATTGTTCGATTTCCACTGACTGCAGACCTTTGTTGCTTGTCCTTTCTCAGTAAGTACTGATCGGGAGTTTGCTCTCAGATGCCTCATAGAACCGCTTTACGATACTGATTCCGATCCGCTTTCATGCGCAGCTGTGGTCTTTGCAGAGTTCAGTTGTCTGCTGTGTCCGCTTTTGCTTCTAATACTCTGTCATATCATCCTTTTGTGGCAGCAATTTCTGGTCTCTGCTTTTGTTTTCGAAGGCTTTGTACTTCGCGTCTTTGCTCAAGATGGATTTTCCACTATTCGATTGTTTCACGCTTGCGCCTTGCTTTGTCATACTCTCTTCGTTTTTGAAGATGAGCTTCATTAAGTTTTTCAGCTTCCAAATTCATTTTCTTTAACGCAGAACGAATCAATGATCCATTCAATTTGACGTGCTAAGCGATGACGTAATTGACTTCGCTAAACAACTTGAGATGTGGCCAGTGAATTGCTCGTTACTTGTGTGTAAAAGTTAACTGAATCCCATCCAAACTCAACACCATTTGGCTCTGTGGAATATGTACGGATAAACTGGATTTTCGGGAACGATTTTGATTCGCGTTCACCGCGGAAGCTTTGAGCCGTAAACAAATATTTGATGGATACCGCTGGGGATTGCAAATATCTCTGTCGCCGATAAATATTTAGTCCTGACAAAACTTTCTGCAGCGACATGAAATACTTTTGGGAAGATAACGGGGCAAAAACAGAAACCAAAGCTACGGTGACCTTTAGCCGTAGAACAATGACGCTTTATGCTTTACTCTGTACATGACATCTGTTGCCTCATAAAATTCTTCTGCGTATCGTACATTGCCTGTTGAAGTGTTTCTTTCATTCGATCATGTAGCCTTTGTTTTGCAATGGTCATTGAATACCAGAAACGAAAAATACACCGAAATAATTCTGGGGATTGATTTTGCAGTTACAAATGGACTGAACACACTGTGAACAAAACCGCAATAATATTGTAAACATCTCTCGTGTGACATTCCTCGCTTTCAATTTTATGTTTGTTACAGAGCACGAATACTCAAAAGCCTGATAGAAAAAACGTACTGAGTTAATAAAAGAAAACACATAAGTAGTGAAGCGAAAACGTTAACTGTATCCCATTCAAACTCAACACCATTTGGCTCTGTGGAATATGCACGGATAAACTGGATTTTAGGAAAAGATTTTGGCTCGTGTTCACCGCGGAAGCTTTGAGTTTTGCCGTAAACAAATGTTTGATGGACACCGTTGGGGGATTGCAAATATCTCTGTCGCCGATAAGTATTTAGTCCCGACAAAACTTTCTGTGGTGACACGAAATACTTTTGGGAAGATAACAGGGCAAAAACAGAAACCAAAGCTACGGTGACCTTTAGCCGCAGAACAATGACGCTTTATGCTTTACTCTGTACATGACATCTGTTGCCTCATACAATTCTTCTGCGTATCGTACATTGCCTGTTAAAGTGTTTCTTTCATTCGATCATGTAGCCTTTGTTTCGCAATGGTCATTGAATACCAGAAATGAAAAATACACCGAAATAATTCTGAGGATTGAGTTTGCAGTCACAAATGGACTGAACACAATGTGAACAAAACCGCAATAATATTGTAAACATCTCTCGTGTGACATTCCTCGCTTTCAATTTTATGTTTGTTACAGAGCACGAATACTCGAAAGCCTGATAGAAGAAACATATTGAGTTAATAAAAGAAACACATAAGTAGTGAAGCAAAGGCTGGATTAATCGTGGCCTATGATTAGAAATAAGAGTCAAGGTAAAACTGTCATAATCGATTGTGCATAAAAAGATATGTCACACATTCTCAAGATGCAGGGTCGCTCAACCTTTAAGAAGCAAGTGTAGGAGTGTTGTAATAATAATTTTTAGCTTAATCAAGGTGTCAAAAGAGCAAGGTGTCAAAAGTCAAGTTCTCTATACTGTGTGATATTTTTATGGTGAGAAATTGGAAGTCTCTCTTGGGAGTTCTGATCTTGTCCCCTACTTTCCATTTTATATTCTGGTCTCGACCCAACTCACGCCGCGAGCTCACTGGCAAGGCCAGTCTAGTTTAAACTAGTCCCCCCCTCCTCGAGTAAAAGGTAAAAGTCATATGATTGCCAATTTCGCAAGCTTGTTGTCAGATGACTGCATCTGAACAGGTATTTTCCCACACTGTTCTTCGAGAGGTGTTTGAATTGATGACCAAATCAAATTGCCAGCTGATTTACACCACTCTGGTCAATGTAGTACTTAGACATGCTATCTAAATTCAAGAACTTTTGGAGGCATCACACAAATTCTGCAAGAAGTGCAAGACGAGCAGGCGAATTCAAGAAATTTTCAAAATTGTACAAACTCTGTAATACCTCGTCCAAACAAAAACTCATTTCATCACTTACACATTTTTCTTATATATGGTAGGGAGAATTTGTATTCTGAGCTTGGGAGTGAAAGAATCAGAGCGGTGTTTAGCATAACAGAGATGAAGCCTAAACGAGTCAATTTTCATACAGGTGACCAGCAGTATGCTGCTTCTACATACTTTTCTGACGAGCAGTAAGCGCTTCTTCGAGGTTTCGCCGCTCCTCTTTCCTTTCCGCCAGCTCCTTGGACAACTTCTTCTTTTCCTTCTCGAGACAGGCAAGCTTCTCGGACATGTCCTGGTTCTCACTGATTAGCTTTTTTGTTTGGATTTGAAGTTGTTTGATTTCCGCATCCTGAGACTTTCGCTGATCATGTAACTTGTTTTCAAGCTCATCAATTTTGAGGTTTCTTTGTTCAATAGTTCCTTGCACGAAGAGAAGCTGCTCACGCACCTAAACGAAGAAACACACCATGTGAACACAGAAGAAACACATAAAAAAATCTAAGAAAGACCAACCGGATAACTACCAATAAGCTTCTTTCACAAATATGCGCATTAGTACTTTTACTGCTCGTAAAAAATCTCTCCTGAGCTTCGTTTAGTGATCAAAGGAGCATTTCTCCAGTCTGCCGACCAAGTTTCATCGTTAAGTTTAACCCGCAATAAATAGCTCACCATCGCACATGATTGTAAAAATGGCTCATAATCATATGTGTATATAACAAATGGTCATCCTTTCTGACAACTAAATTTGGAGTTTGTGGTATTCAATATTGCAACCTCATTTAGTAGGTCTCCCATGGTCACAAATTCCGTTCAGCGGCTACCTGAGGCCGTAATTCAGTGAGTTCACACAGAGAGGCTTCACCGTAAATCTGCTTACAAAGAAATACACAAGGGCCCTAACGAAGAATAAGAAAGGCACTAGTACCCCAGAAAGTTCTTGCTCCTTCTCCTGCTCCCCTTCGGCATTCTTCTTCAGAGCAGCGTTCACTTTGTTTAGATTTTCTTTCCTGCTAGATTCTAAAACTTCTTCCTTCTCTGCGAGTGAGGCTTTTAGACTCTCGATTACCCGGTCTCTTGCCATTAGCTCGGCCGCTTGGGCCAGGCCGGTTGTCATAACCTCATGAAGCTGTTCAGCTTCTCTGCTGGATGCTATAGCTTCTTCCTTCTCCGCAAACGAGGCTTCCAGATTCACGATAACCTGGTCTCTTGCCATAAGCTCGGTGTTCACTTTGCCCAGGGTTGTCGTCGTCTCGTTAAGTTGCTTTTCAAGTTCTTTTTCACTGCTGGATGCTATAGCTTTGTCCTTCTCCGCGAGTGAGGCTTCTAAATTTACGATAACCTGGTCTCTTGCCATAAGCTCGGTGTTAACTTTGCCCAGGGTTGTCGTCGTCTCGTTAAGTTGCTTTTCAACTTCTTTTTCTCGGCTGGATGCTGTAGCTTTTTCCTTCTCCACCAGTGAAGCTTCTAAATTTATGATGTCCCTTTCTCTTGCCATTAGTTCGGTGTTCACTTTGCCCAGGGTTGTCGTTATCTCGCTGAGCTGCTTTTCAAGTCGGAGTTCCCTATTAGACTCTTTTACTTGCACATTTTCCTTCTCCACTAGTAAAGCTTCCAGCCTCTTGATGGAAGTATTTCTTGCGATTAACTGGGCATTTTTCTTATCCAGGGCTTTGGTTGACTCTTCCAACTGTTTCTCCAGTCCTTTGAGCTCAGCCTTAAACTTCTCAACACAGTTCTCCAAACCGTTTCGCTCTCCCTGTTCTTCTTCTGGCTTGCATGACGCCATTTCCTCGTCCAGTTTCAAATAATCCCCGCCTCTCCCCACGCATGCGCATCGCACCTCCATCTGCCTCTCTAACTCCACAATTGTTTCCTCCGCTTCTTTCAGCTTGGCCTGTAACAATTCTTCTGTCTGTCTGTCTTTGATCCTCAGAGCTTGGGCGATTTCTAACCGGGTTTTCAGCTCAGCTGCGTCAGTTGAGGAACTCACCAAGAATCCATCCTTCATTGAAATTTCCTCTTCCAGTCCTTGGATATTTCTATTGGCTTTCTTGAGGGCATCTGTAGCTTCATCCAATTTTTCCTGAGTATCTTTCAACTGCTGTTGCAACAGATCCTCACGCGATGCAACGCCGAGCCCGCCTCCGATTCGCTTCTTCTTCACTGATTTAATGAGCAGTGACATCCGCCGGTCACACTTCTCCTCAACAGCCGTCACTTCTTCCTGTACTCTCTCGCTGGAAACAAACAAAAAAAAACACACAATTTCATCATCAAGTTCCATTCATATTTCCCTCCGATAGGAAATCGGCACCACCGACATGTTTCTCGACTGTGTGATCACCTTATTTTTAAGACGGTCATTGCACAAAACCGAGCAAAGGAGAGGAAACTCAAGTGCAGTTTTCATACTTTGTGTAGCCTGCAATGCAAGTGTCCCAGTTCACATGTCAAACCCTTAGCCAAAAACAAAATCAAAACGTAGACTCGACTATTCAAGTATAGAGTGAATTCCCCTCAAAGTGGACACCTCTCTAAGGCAGACATGTTTGCGCGGTCCCAGCCAAGTTTTCTGTGCCTAAAATAGGGAGCTTAAGCAAACTAGGACGGCGATGGCAACGCGAGGAACCAGGAAAAGAGTGTCTGTAACTTTGCCTATTCTTAGTTTGCTCAAATTTGTTGTTTTTGCTGAAGTTTTATTGCTTTCATTATCTTCTACTGAGAAGAGTGATTGTCAAAATTTCTCAAAATGTCGTCCACGTCCTGACAACAGCATATAAAAGAATTTGGAGTTGCACGCGAGAGCACGACAACCTGAGATCATGTCAATTTCACATATTCACGTGCGCCTTTTGTCTTCTGCAATAAGTTTTGTTACACCGACGTTGCCATCGTCCTCTCCCGTCCTGGTGCTTAAGCTCTCTATTATCTTTAAGGCGGACAGCCGCTAAGAACGAACACTTGAAATGCAAACTTTCTCGAAATAAGTACTGGTGTTAACAGCATGCAACAATGACTTTTATACAAATACAGAGAGATCAGAGAACAATCCACAAATCGAACTCATTTTCATAAAAAAAGGATCGCACTATGCCTCGGTTTGAAACAGAGGTATGACCTACTGAGCTACAGTACTGTACTGTTTCACATAAATACATTTATGACCCATCAAATATTTCCTCCCACGCGTGATTGGTGGAATCGTGACACGTGACCGAATAACCACCGCCTGGCGAACTATCGCTGTTTATTGACAATATCTGAACACAATTTTAAATATTAATCACACAAAAACCATTACAAGATGACTACCGAGGAGGACATCAATTCATTTGTCGAAAAAGCAGTTGCAGAAAGCACCAAAGAGCTTCACAGTCCTTGTGCCATTATTTGCACTGCGAGAGGAAATAGTTGAAGGATAATTGTCCTTGGACATTATCTGTTCCTTGAAGCTCACAGTTGCCCTCAAGCTTTGCTCTCGGGCAACTGTTCGCTTCTCGGAACAGATAACATCCTCGGACAATTATCCGTGCATATTTCCTCGCCAAAAGTAGTTTATTGTTTATATATATGCAAATCTGCACTTGTATCGTCAGTTTCATGTAGTGACCGCAGACTAAAAAATAAGCTGACCGCACGGCAGAAAAACGTTTTTCCGCAGTATCTCCTGGATCCAAGTGTTCATATTACCTGTAGGCCTCCTCTATCTCAACCAGCTGTGCGGCCATCTCCGCGCACACTTCCGCTCTGATGTCCAACTCCAACCTGTTGAATTTGCGCTTTTCCTCGACTAACTGCTCTTGTAACGCCATGATCATCTCCTGGAGTTGCTGAAAACATAAAGAGATTAAAATAATTAAACAAGTAATAATTCAGGGTTCCCATTTAGCAGGAAAAATATCCCTGATCATAAACAAATTTTGGCCAACACTTTTCAAAAAGGAGTTGCTTCCAAGTTTACTCTTTATGCTCATATTCATATTGCATAAAAATACCACAAATGTATGCAAAACATAAATTTTAGATTGAACACGTCCAAAACAAAAATAACTAAAACCCGGAGTGACCTGGAAATAAATCTCCCTGACTTTAGCAGAAATTTAGAAGTTATCTGACTTGATGAAAAAATGTTTTTCCTGACTTTGGTAACCATGTAGCTACAACATATTCCTTTCACATTTTGCTTCAGATTGGCTAGCCTGCGAAACAGACAGATTTTCCACTTGTTGCTTTGTGAGGCCAAAAATACCATCTGCGAACAGTGAGCCAACAACAACTTCCATGACATCATAGGCTTTGTCCAATCAGACTTTAGCTTTCAAAAATCAAGAAGAAAGAGGAAAGACCACTATTTCGTGATTTCTGATTGGTCGCTCTTGGAAAATTGTCTGTTTTCGCTTACAGTTTGGCGCGGTACTGGTGTATACACAACATCTAATGTGAGATTTTCGGTAGGAACCACTGTTCCGGTTGCTGTTAATTGAAAACTAATTTTCTCATGCCCCATAACTTCCAGTTAAAGGAGTCACGATTTCCATTTCTCTTCCTCTCCCTCCTCTGTCTTTTACCTGCGTGTATGTATCTTGTTTGTCTGTCTTACAGAGTGTTTCAGTAGCCCAGGCCATTGATTCCCGTGATGGCTTGCTCTGCTCCTGAGGCTGTTTGGTTGGTTTGGCTACCCTTGTCGTAACCTGAGGAAAAACAACACATTAAAGGGCCATACTAAAGACCATTATCATCCGGCAGCCTCTGCGGCCGTTTATTATTGTTTTCAAAAATCACAATGGCAAAGTTTTTAGGCCGCTCAAATCACCTGGAAACAAGATTACGAACCATGCCAAGTGTAACACCAGAGGTTTTTAAAGCAAAAAAGACATTCTTCAGTGCTCACAGCAGCATGTGGCCTTTCCGCGTGCCAGCCAGTAGAAGTTTTGTGGTGACGATTCACTCACACTCGCGCATTTAACCAATTATCAAAGACCCCTTTAATCAACCAGGGCCCGGTTGCATAAAACGCTAGCACCTGGGACTAGGCATAAATAACAATAGGAAGGTGTTGGGTCATCAGCAGATGCTTGTTTTACCTGCTTTGCAATAGCCGAAAATTTCATCACATGAAACGTCTCATCGAACATGGACGCGCACTTGCTGATGTTCACAATCATGGATGCTCTCCCTTGCCCACAGAAAAACGCCTGAAACAGACGCGTCAACTTGCTCTCTCGGAATGGGATAATTAATGGGTTACTCCTGTAAGGAAAAAAAAGTACAGGGCTCTAAAAATCTTCTTCTGCCTCACTCACGACGGATCATTATGTAAGACAAGTGTATAGCCCAGATTCAGGGAATTCCACCCCTGAAAATAAGGCCTGGGTCAAACGACAAAGACGATCTCAGTGCAAATGAGCAAAAGCCATTTTCTAGAATTAACATTGTTTGAATTAAGTTCGTCGGTTGACCTGGGCCTAACACTACATTTAAATTATCGTGCGTCACTGACATAACTTACAGAAATGGAATATGCCATTTCTAAGACACCTATTGCCTGTTTCAAACCAAGGCCTAGTGCGAACCTTTCTCATGGAAATAAGTCTGGTCTGCATGAAAACTAATTTTCATAAGAAAGGTTTCGCACTAGAACTCGTTTTAAGGTGCCTCCGGAGTTTCATCGGGCGCATTCATCCATGACAAACTTTGGTTCATAACTTTTTGGCTTTTATGTGAATCCTATAAAACTTTGAGAAATGTTGCAGCTATCATTCAGCAATATGATAGAATTCGATTTAAATGGAGAAAAAGTGGAGATAAAGTGGACAGCACTTTTTGAATTTTACTGGACGGTATATTTTTGTCAAATTTCTGGAATCAGCTTATATTGACTTAATACATACCTTAACCAAGTTTCAGAAAATTGTCGGAGCAGAAGAGCGGAGGTAATAAAACCATCAAAATTTCGCCAGGAATTTTCCTTCATGGAACGAGGAACCTTGGGGACCAGGGTACCTTCCCTATAGCCTTCGCCCATTTGTCTTTTTTTTTCTCAAGAATTGTTGATTACTGCTGTTAATTATGTACGTTGTCGGTATGGTGTCAGTATATATGCTTACAAAATTTAGAAGTGCACCAGGGCTCGGAATTCGCTAACCCGATGCACGCTAGCAAAATTTGACATTGGGCAAATCTGTAGCCAGAAATGTTACTTTGGTAACTTTTAGAAAAACTATCTATTCTCCGCTATCTACTGTATGCTTCCTAAGATTATATTTTTAATGGATGAAAGCTGATTAAACTATCAATTCTCACTACATCACTAAAAGGCTGAAAGGATCTGCATTTTGAGCCAAGGAGTAAAAGGGTTGAGTGAGGAGAAACACATACGGATGATGCTGGTTGTAACGCAAGTTGTCCAAGCATTTGCCAAGAGTCATCAGCGAAGTGTTGATATTACCAGCTTCTTTGAGGCGCGCGCCTTTGCTGTTGGTCTTTGTGTAGCGTTCTGAGCCAGCAAGGTCGACAAATGAAAGCCTGCAATTCACAAAAATTCGAAAGTTATCGACCAGACGCACTGTAAATCACAACAACACAGTATCACAAGTCAAGGATTATGCATCAATCAATTCCAGCAGCAACGTTTTGCGTAAAACCGCTGTAAAACTATGCTATTGCGCCACCGCCATACAATCTTCTCTTGTGATTTGCTTGAGTCCATAACTGTCAAAAACGACGGGCCAAAAATGAACAGCAAAGGATTTATTTGAGTAATAATAGGAACCACATAGACTGAAATTTTACAATCAGGCCGTACATTTCAAGAAAGTGGTGCATAAGGGAGCAAAATCGAGCATCAAATTTGGGTGAAATTTGGCAAATTTACAGCTAATCAGATTACGCTGCGGGGTGACAGAATTTGACCCAGAGGCTAAAGTTACACGATTATTTGCCATGCATCATCAAACAATTTGTGAGCCCCATAATGTAAAAACAGCTGCCATGGTAACCGTAGGTGGTCAAATTTACACCGGTAAAGCGGTAAAGCTGGCAAGGTTTCACATGCCATACTCACATACCAAGTCATGTGATCAAAAGACATCATCAAAATCATGTGATAGTGTAAACCAAACATCATGTGCTGATTCTCGACCGAGAAAATGACGATTTACAAATTCGCTGCAATTTTAAGTTCGTAGCACATGCGCGTCATGAGCAAATAGGCAGAAATCTTATGGACATATTTTACGCAGGTGAAAGAAATGCTACGGATCAAGTCACCACATCAACTTCCCACCAATTTTTGGTGTTAAAATAAATTTGGAGCTATTCACATATATTTTTTCTGTGACAGGTGAATAATCAATAGAATCAAGTTGACAGTTTGCTGATATTTCAGACTCCATTAAAAGTCATTGCTTATTTCCCAGTATTGGGGTGCACGCAACAGACGCTAGAACAGCATATTCGTCAGCTTGTGCCATAAAAACGAGCACGGTGAACCCTTGTTTTTATTGCATCATTGTGACCCACTTGAGTTGTACAATTTTGCCAAGTTTCATTACAAATCTATGACAGATTCTTTTTCTGGGGAATCACCTTAATCTCTCTTTTGTTTTAACTTCATAGAGGTGAAAATATACCCAGTAATGACGATAGAAAACTTTTAGTAAATTTTTTTCGTTAGCATTTCCAATTGAAAATATTACTGAGGGATTGTCAAATGCGTGATAATTTTAACCATTGAGAGCCACCTGAACCAGCCTATAGTGTAGAGGGAAAACCTTTTTAAAACCGAAAAAACCTTGTTACAAACGAAAACAATCAGTGTGGACGCATGTGGCCCAAGACTACTCTCATTTTCACCCTTTACTACCAAGAGTGACTAACTTCGATGTTTTTCTTCAGGTTTTTCACCAGAAACATACGGTACAGAAGGCAGACCTTAGCTTTTGACACCTTGCTTAGGTGAAAGCTAAAACTATAATTCCTCATTACGTCACTCGTACGCTTTAAAACGGTGGGAGAGTATAGAGTTTGATGTTAGACACGCAAGGGGTGTACTCACTTGCTCACACGTGCAACATGAGGATCGTCAACATCCATTACTCGAAGGACTTTCACAGTGAAAACACAGTGACTGCAAGAAAACAAACAAAAAAAAAAAACAAACTCAACTAATGGGCGGGCAAAACAACACATTGGTAAGCGCTCATGTTTTCCAAATGCTGCCCCGTTTTGTCATGTGCAAAGCATTTGTTGTGTCCTGGACACAACAATGTTGCCGCAACAATGTGTCCTCGAAATGCCTTTCCGTGCCACTGGTGAAGTTTGTTATTCTCACAGTTTTCCAGCGGCACACAAAACAACAAAACAGTAGTTCCTGTAAAACAAATATTCTGTGGAATTTGTCTCCGCAAATATTCTAAAATGTTAAAAATCTCGATTAACCCTTTCACTCCCAAGAGTGATCAAGTTCAATTTTCTCCTTCAGCTTCGGCAGCACAAATATATCCTACAATTAGGTGAATATGGCTTTTGATACTTTGTTCAGATAATAGCTGATTAGACTATCAATTTTCAATACATCACTCATACAATTTCCTCTTAAAGTGCTGGGAGAATCTGCATTTTAAACTTGGGAGGAGTGAAAGAGTTAATAAGACGTTACTAGCCAGCAATCTCCAACACCTGTTTGCCAGGCAATGCCACTTTGTAAATGATGAGGTTTAAATATGAAAGTCACTAAAAACTCATAGATGCAGCGCAGTGGAAAATTGTTCAAGACTGATTCTTTAAGACTTAGACAAAGAAACCAAGCCCACTTTTCAGATGAAATTGAATTTACCAGCTAGCCTAAAGTCAAGTTGTAACAGCCATAACTTACTTAGCCCAAATAATTTAAACAGAGCAAGTTGTTGGAAAACTCTACTAGTCTGACAGGAAAGTCTGGTAGTCCCAGGTCAGCACCTGCTTCCTCAAATTGTTAAAGAAATATTGTTTTATATTGGAACAATATTCATTATTGTTACCTAAGAGTAACATGGAGAAGTAGCTCACCTCCTACTTGAACAATGGTTTAGCTTGGTTGAAGCTATTTTCTGATTCTTTTGCCCTATTTTCAAAATCTGGAAAAAGAACAACAACTTGACTTGTTACACCAACACTACAGCTCATGAACCATACATGGCATGATCAAAATCAACACATTAACAGAATGTAATGCAGACTGAGAGATGGTAACAGTACCTTACCTTGTATGCCTCATCTGCTGTCAAGACACAGACTTCCCTCAGCCCTGCAATAGTACTATACTTAGTTGCCAAATATGTTACACTCCAAAACCACAGTCCTTTACACGCCAAAATACTTGATCCATCATTTTTAGGGTCACCAAAAGTTGAAATAGAAATCCATTTCCATTCCATTCAGTTGAGAAGAATGTGACAGTAGCCTCTGTTAGCCTAAAAGGGCTACTTACACACTTACCTACTTGTTACTGATCTACAGTCAATTACCTCAAAAAACAGACACCCTGAGACTCAGGACCAGTTCCAACTGTCCATTTTAGAGAGGTGTTGGTCTTAAAGAGGGTCCAGTTTAATAGTAAATGATTAAAAAAAAAAAAAAAAAAAAAAAAAAAAAAAAAAAGACCAGAACTGCTCCTATTGTACCAAGTGCCTGTCTTAGAGGGGTGTCCATTATGAAGAAGTTGACTGTATTACATTACCAACACTTTATTGCATTAGGAACCAAATTTAGCCTTGTGATTTCTTACGTGATTATGTCTCCAGAAGTAAACAACAAACAATTGCCTGAGAGAGATACTTGGTCAGAAGCTGATTTTTTTTGTGAGATGAACCCAATTCAATTAAACAATGGCTAATTTTGCTCATTCACATTAAGTTTGGCTCACAAAAAATTTAATGTTTGACAATAACCTTGATCTACTAACTGTTCATGAGCAATCTGTCACCAGTGTGACATCAAACTTGATTCTCTCATATCACTGATTATAACAACTAGCAAGTTTTGTTAGAATATATAATTTCTAAACCCTAATCTACTAAATAATGACCTACAAATTCCTGTACCAGTTGGTGTACAGTACACTATACCTTTGATGTAGGGGTGCCCCGACTTGTCATCCCCAATTTTCAAAGCGGTGCGCTTTTTCCCCTTTCCTGTGGGACAGGGCTCTAACAAATCATAGATAATTTCATTGTAAATTTCTGCAAAGGACACCCAGATGGAGAATCTGATTGGTCCTTGAGTGTCAACATTAACTGTTGTATCATCAGCAATTCTTGATTCCTCATCCAAAAAGTCAATCGCAGAGTTTTCTGAAAGATAATGGGGTTTTTAGAGCGTCAGTTTATAGATGACCCTGACTGCTGTTTAAAGTAATGGTATTACTTAATTATTAATATATGATTGCTTTGCTTTGGACCATGCTATTGGTCAGACAAATTACAAATTGCATCATTGTACACAAATCACAATAGAATATAACATAGTGGGCATCTAGTCACTGTGAAAACTACTTATTGGCCTATGTCCACATAGAGCTAAGACATTGTAGATATAATAATTAAATATAATAATTAGACATAAAGGTTAATGTGGATCATTGTGCTGTATACTGACCAAAAATGCCAGATTTAGCTGACATTTTGTCAATATTAGCTGTGTAATAGCCTTACAGATAGCTGGTTTAGGTTACTGTATGAAAAAAAAAAAAAGTTTTTTAGTTATAGCCATTGTACATACTATACATAAATAGCACCCTTTTCAGATAACTGTTGAAAATAATCATGTGACTCCTGTGTTTGTTATGTACACTTTCTGATTGGTCCAAACAAATTTAGCAGCATTCATGTACAATTAAGAGCAAAATAAAAACTTGCTCACAATGTTCTCGTAGAAAGCAAGTGGCAAAAATGGCATTTCGTGACACTTTTGATTGGTGTCTTCTTCAAAGTAAAATCAAATACAGATTTAATTAGAGCCGTTTCCACATGACTGTTGAAAATAATCATGTGATTGCTTTGGTTTTGCATTTGCTACACTTTCTGATTGGTCCTAACATGTTTAGCAGCATTCTTGGCCAATCCAGAGCGAAAGCAAAACCTGGCTGTGATATTCTCACACAAGAAAGCAAGTGGTGCCATGGCATGCTCAGGCACTGCTGATTGGTTAGTAAAACCAATTGCAATTACTTGGCTTTGGTTTTGCTCGTACTTTTAATTGGTCGGACATGTTTTTGCTCACCTCAATGATTGGCTCTCTGATTGCTTTTCGACAGTCATCTGAAAAGCACTCTAATATCCCATGTCCAGAATCTTGGCAAGATCTTGTGAGATCCCCCAAGATCTTGTCAGATCCTGTCAAGATATTTAGTGGGTTCAGGATCTTGCCAAGATCTACCAAGATCTTGTCAAGATCTTGTCAAGATCTTGCCAAGATCTTACAAAATCCTGTCAGAAGTTCTTGTTAAGATCTAAAGTTGGTCTTGCCAAGATCTTACAAAATCCTGCCAGAAGTTCTTGTTAAGATTTCAATTGGATCCTGCCAAGATCATGTCAAGATCTGGCCAAGATCTTACAAAATCTTGTCATTAGTTCTTTTAATTCTTGCCAAGATTATAGAAGATCTTAACAAGGTCTTGTCAAAGAAAATCTTGCAAAATATAAAAGACAGCTAGGTATATACATATCCCCTGTAATCGCTATAGCTAATGGCTCGGACCATCTTGAGATCGATACATTTGTTATTTGTTATTAAATGAGATATGCAAGATATTAGAAATCACTTTAGTCAAGCTTGGAATCATTCCACAGTACAAAAATGACACGGAAAAACAGTCCAAGAACTAGATGCCTGCGAACACGAAAGCGGTCTGTGAACTCCAACAAGGAAACCCACACTAAATTCAGGCATTGTGACGTTTCGCTCACGAATTAGCGCCTACAGAAAAACATAATCATCCAACTTGCTAATAAAGTTTGCTAAATAAGCGATGAATTTAACTCCCTGACGCTAAAACCGATAGAAAAACACTGATGTTCGTTCGTGCAAACACGTGATGTTCATCGCTACTCGTTTGAGACTGGGAACAAGTATGTGGTCACATGTTATACATTGGCCTATAAGGACGCAGGAATTTCGGCGGTCAAAATTTTAACGGTTCGAAGTTTTACGGCGGTTCGTACTGACGTTGATTTCTGGACAGAGCTGACAAACGCATTGCGTATGATGGTGACGTCATCAGTCCGTCCGCTTGTTTACTTTGTTCAGAGTCACTGAGGTGAATGTTTTAATCTAAAGTAACCTTCAAAAGTTTAAATTTTTGCAATAAAGCCTGAGAGCTTGGCTCATCTGGTGAGCTCCTCTCTGGGACAGAGCAACGAGTATCCCTCCGTCGTAACTCGTCCCAGTGGTTACGGCAAACTGGATCATTTTCTTGGAGCCCAGAACCTTTGGCCAGTCCTTCTGACAAGGGGTAGAACTTTCCTTTTCATTGCTTTGCTTGGCCGATCCTTTTACCTTGGGTATATTATCCTTTATACCTTCTACGACTTTCACGGAACGCAGCAGTACCACTGTCGCTATGGCGATGAAAACACTCCGACAAGGACGAATTTGTTTTGCAATTTTCACCACGGGTGCAAGGAGGAAAGTGGTAGGTGCAAAAGCTCAGGAAGAGAAAAACTATTGAACTGCAAACTCTGAAAATTTGTAGCTTAACTTTTGCTTCTGCGTCTTAACTTTTTTAAAAAACCCCGCCGGAAGTTGTGTTTCGTACATCATTCAAAAATACAAAGGGATTCAGTGGAGCGTACACCCGCGCCAGTTTCCGTGGGAAAAAGTTTTGCTGCGTGGCCACGCATCACAGTGCGTTTGTCAGCTCTGTCTGATTTCTGTACGTGCGAAATTTAGCTTTTATTTCACTATTTCAAAGCCTTTGACCGACTCAAGCGCAACATAAGGATCCTTTGATGCCATGGAAAGGACAAGCAAGATTATACCAATTGCCAAACCGCCTGCAAGTCGATCGAGTGCTCACATTGGAGTGGAAATCTGAATCATGCACTAAATATAGTAAAAGGTGAGAAGAGATTAGTTTGCTTGGTTATGTTAGTGAGTAGATTGCTTTCAAGGGTCTGAGTAACTTTGTGCATTCCCTACTTTTGGGCACTGGATCTTTGGATTTCTATAAAAATGCACTGATGATGTTTGTCTGTGATGATCGAGGCACTTCTTTTGGCTGGAGTGCTGTATGTTACACGTTTAATTTTCCATTTCCAATTCTTTATACTTCGCAGTAACTAAACCAGCATTACAATCTATGCATATATGTATCACTATCAAAATGCAGGGTACAGACTCGTACAGAAAGTAGACTACCTTTACTATTCAGTCATGCATGCGTGATGTCTATTTACTGTGGATTATATGTTTATATATTTACCTTGTGAAACACATGTATATGCATTAACCTTTGCTAATACTGTATGTTCAATTACTTTCCTGCAGACTCAGATGTAACACAACCTGAGGAAGCTGAAGAAATGCTAGCACATCCAGATGAGTGTGTACATAATACACCACATACCACTTGACTCGCCAGAAAATTCATCATTCGTTTATATGTAACCATATTTCAGTTGCAAATGAAGAATAGGGACACATAGTTAATCTTCTAGTCTTCTTTTTACTTGTAAACATGTTGCCAAGATAAAAAAATACACATACCTCACCAAGAGAAGCCATCAAGCTGTGGCTGTAATCAAAAGTGTAGGTATTTTCTCCCAAATGAGAAGAAATATCCACATAAATGAGTTAGGTATGGTATTCTGAAATGTTTGTGTTATATTTTGCAATCCATTTTTTTCCCCGAGTTGGAAAGAAAATTTATATTTTATATAGCAATATAGCTAGAATTTTGTAGCTGAATAATGCATTACTCTCACAGCAAAATTGTAATTTTATGTAGAATTTGATTTTCCGATAATAAAATAGTAATTACTTGATACAGTTTCATTCATTGTTGTTGTGTCTGCTTCATCAAGACTGATGAAACAATAGATCTGCTTGGGCAGATCACAAGTACATGAATATTGCAATATCTTATAAAGATCATGCAGGATCTTGGCAAGAACTTACCAAGATCATGCCAAGACCATGTAAGATCTTGTAAGATCTTGCAAGTTCTTCTGGGATCTTGGCATGATCTTGTAAGTTCTTGCCAAAATCCTGCAGGATCTTGGTAAGATCTTGCAGGATCTTATTTAAGATCTTGGTAAGATCGTGGCAAGATCTTAGCAAGATCTTGCCAAGATTCTGGACATGGGATAATGGCTTCTGATTGGTTGAAAGAGTTTCTTTCAGTCTCAGTGTGATTGGTGGTGTACTAATGCTTTGCTTTAGGTGTTTCAACTTGATAACAGTTACCAAGAAAACGGTTCTATTATGATAATTTGGTTTTAGTTCTGGCAGTCAAACATACTGTTCTTTTACTGTATACTATGTAAAAATATATATATATAAATACCATGATAAAGTAAAAAAATGTGTGTAAAGTGCAAATTACTTCAGTCTATAAAATAAAAGAATAAAATATTATAGAACTACAGCCTTTTGCTTGCTTTAATGGCAAACAAGTGCATGCCTTATGTTTAACTTGAACGCACTTGTGTTGCCTTACCTTCGTCCCCTGCAACCTGACTGTCTGTGCCAATGGAATGAAGAGAAGATAAATCACTGGCAACACTGCTGCTGGCTTTGGAAATATCAGCTGAGTGTTCAAGTTTCAGAAAAGACTCCAGGTCAATTGCCTGTAAATAAAATGACAGTGTTGATTGGAATTACCATCCAAGGACTGTAAATGTCACTCATTCATTTAATTTTAAAAAAAATTATATCAATTTTTGAAAATTATGTTCTTGTTCGACCTTATACATTTGATCCAGAGGTCATTGCAAACTAAATAAATAAACTTTACCAAAATGACAGAAAATCAAGTTACAGTTTTCAGAGAGTGTGCATTACAAATTCAATCAAACTCAAAACTTAGACTCATCATGCACTCTAATAAGACAGTATAATTTATCAGAAAAACAGGGCTTGCTACTTAAAAATATATTAAAGTTTTCCCCAAGTGTCCCTCTAGTTAGAAGTTAGATCAGTAGAATGGCTGACCAATGGAAGTGTGGTGTCCACAATTCCCAGACACAGCTGAATTACTTCCGGTGGTCAGCGTCAATGCTCTCTCTCCATAGCAAAGGCTTCACTTTGTGGCTGATTTCACAAAGGGAATGAAAAGCATGCAGGGAGCTGGGGGAGAGAAAAATCAAGCACGTCCCTTCCTGTTGCACCCTGCATGCCCTTTTTTTCTCTTTAGATCCCCTTCCCCCTACCTCTCCTTAAGAAGCCTCTCAGACCAAGCATGAATCCAGTATCTAGGTTCTCAGATATTTAGACTCTCAGATATTTAGAAGTCTTAGATGCTGTAGGAAGTTAAAAATGGCACCTCATCTCTGCATTCACTTGTTAGTATTACAGTACCTGATAGCACCAGAACCCCTCCACAAAAATAGAAACAACAGCACAGTGAAGTTCAGGGTTCAAGTAAGTTGCAATAGCCCAAAACCTTTTGCTATTCTGTGCAAACTCATGTTTATTATTTGACCGATAATAATATCATGCAAACACAAGTTCAGGTGCTCAGGTGGCCTGGCCAAGATAACCCAATATACAACTAACCAGAGCAGGGTCACTGGTGCTGTGATATGACTCCTCTTCCATACCACTGCTGATCAAATCAGCTCCTAAATGACATGTACCAGTATGTAATATTGTGTGCAACATGTAAACACAGGCACACTGACATACAATTTTTGGCAAGGAATACAGATACAGAGTATGGATAACAATTTTTCATTTGTCCAGCTATAATGCACAGTATAGTACATGTAGTACAGTACCTCCTTCTCCAATGATGCCATCAAAGCAGCCTTCACAGCCTGTTCCACCTGCTCCTCTTTCGAATCTAGTCGCATAACGTCACAAAAATACTTGGGCTTCAGGTTAGTTTTATGGTACTGTCTTCCACCAATGCTGTTGAAAAGTACATCCAAGGTTCTGGGAAGGACACCGCCATCTTTTGGTGTACCTTGGATTGTGTAGGTCTAGAAATGGACACTGAAGTTACTTTCATTGACACTGGGTAAATTGGGGGTACTTCTGGTTCACACAAGTACAAGTTAAGTTTGTAAAGTGAAAGTGCAAGAGACTAGGAAACTTTTCCATTCCTTGTGCTCTGCTTTACTACTTTAAATGTAGTGGTGCCTTTATGCGATCAACTTGGCCGCTAATCACAGACAAACTCGAGACTTTATTACTGTAGATTTGCTCGACAGTCCAGAACGATAACACGCACACAAGTCTATCACGTGCTCTCTGTCACTGGGATCCGTTATTAACTAATTAACTAATTATTAATTACCGCTAACCTACTACATAAACTTAACCTGAGTATCAGGCTAATTTTTCCCTCTACCTAAGAGACTGGGGAGAGAGGCAAGAAATGAAAATTAGCCCTGCCACAAACCCATTCAATGACCCATGTCGAACGTCCAGATTCTGGACATTGTGCTGATTGGATAATAAACAAGACTCAGCATGTGCAGACACTGACAGTCATCAAATTGTCGCTCAAATGGTTTTGTTTGTAAACCTAAAAGAAAGCCCAAATCTTTCCAAAAATCAAAGCAAAATCTTAAGCTTTTGCCTTACTAGTTTCTGCAGTGCTCAAATACTGTCTATTTCAAGTGCTTTGTCAATGTTAATAGCTGTCAGTATTAATATTGCCACTGAGTTCAAGCTAAAACCGTTTATGTGAATTGAAATTGCACCATTTCTCCATTTACAGACAGCTTTTGAAAAGCGGTGAATTTAAACAAAGACTGACAGAAAAACTAAAAGAAACCACTCCCTGTTCTGATTGTGCTGTATGACTGTTGAGCTGAATGCGCTGGCGGAACTGGCAGAATAATATTCAGTGAATGTCTCACAAAATCAGCCAAAATTACTCACAAAAACTGAATTTTATTTCCTTGAACAAGTGGGAGCCGCTTGCGACGGGACGCATGTCAATTAATGATTGGCCGAAGATGTAGTGACGCGTGAAGGAAGGCTTTTTTCAATGGATTTGTGTCAGGCTTTTTACCCCTCTCTTTCGCCCCTATACCACATCTCCCCAGAAAAAAGCCTGAAACTCACAGGTTATACTGTGAACTAGCCTTTGGGCCTCACAGGGAGAAGAGTGTTTACTGCATGTACAGTACCTTTGATCAAGTTTGAATCCCCTGCAAGAAGTGTACTTCCACCGACTAATTCTTTTAGGGTGTACGTTTGACTTAACCAATATACCGCCGTGACCAAGGTAAACTACATTAGGTGCAGGCTACTCTCTAGGGCAGCAACGAAAACCACCGATATATACACAGAAAAAATACACCTTTGCATAAATCTTCCCAAAATAAACACACCGTATTTACCTTGCCAGACTTAGTTACTCCATACGTGAATAGAAGACAGTTCTGCCCATCAATGAAGTCCTTTACCATTCCCAAAGCTGTGTCATCGAAGAATGCTTTCTGAGTTGTATCAGGCGAGAATACACTGGAAAATGTGAATCGATGGCTGACCTCTCCGATTCCCCGAGTGCTGTTCTTGAACGTAAATGAGTTATTAGGTGCATGGGTTAGCACCGCCGATTGGTTTTCTATCTCAATACATTGCTGATCTTCACCAGTTAAAATCTCCTCGCTATCAAATGGCCGAATTCGTAAATACACTTTCATGAATTCGCGGTCAGATGAAGGAGAAGAACGCTTTGAACCAGCTGCAAAATCTTCGAAAAGGTTCTTGCGGATTGTTCCATGTTGGAAGTCTGGTACTTCAAAGCAATCATCCACTTGTTCTTCGCCGTCGGAAATGCACTGGTCTTGCTCAGACATCTTCTTACTTCTGAACCAAAGTTTGAAAAAGAAACAGACTTTCAGAACTGCCTCCTGATTGGCAGACGGATGTTCGAATTGACCAATCATGCTCGCTCGACTTCCCGCAACTCCGCTGACCATGGGCGGCACACTTGGGAGACTAGGCCCGAATTAAGCACGATGAAAGGTAGAGAACTCATGTATGCTGCACAACGCTTCCCCAATTATAGCGCATGCGTGCATACTGTATTAGTTACCAGTCCTAATGTACCATATAAAGCTTCATATTCATCCCTATACATCCCTATGCATCCCTATGCATCCCTATGCAGCCCTATACATCCCTATACATCCCTATGCAGCCCTATACATCCCTATGCAACCCTGTACAGCCCTATACATCCCTATGAAACCCTATACATCCCTATACATTCCTATGCAGCCCTGTACATCCCTGTACAGCCCTATATATCCCTATACATCCCTATACAGCCATATATACCCCTATACAGCCCTGTACAGCCCTATACATCCCTATGCAGCCCTATACATCCCTATACATCCTTATACATCCCTATGCAGCCCTGTACAGCCCTATACATCCCTATACATCCCTATACATCCCTATACAGCCCTATGCAGCCCTGTACATCCCTATACATCCCTATGCAGCCCTGTACATCCCTATACATCCCTGTGCAACCCTGTAGAGCCCTATACATCCCTATGCAACCCTATACATCCCTATACATCCCTATACAGCCATATATACCCCTATACAGCCCTGTACAGCCCTATACATCCCTATGCAGCCCTATACATCCCTATACATCCCTATACATCCCTATGCAGCCCTGTACAGCCCTATACATCCCTATGCAGCCCTATGCAGCCCTATGCAGCCCTATACATCCCTATACATCCCTATACATCCCTGTACATCCCTATACATCCCTACGCAGCCCTGTACATCCCTATACATCCCTATGCAACCCTGTACAGCCCTATACATCCCTATGCAGCCCTGTACATCCCTATACATCCCTGTGCAACCCTGTACAGCCCTATACATCCCTATGCAACCCTATACATCCCTATACATCCCTATACAGCCATATATACCCCTATACAACCCTGTACAGCCCTATACATCCCTATGCAGCCCTATACATCCCTATACATCCCTATACATCCCTATACATCCCTATGCAGCCCTGTACAGCCTTATACATCCCTATGCAGCCCTATGCAGCCCTATGCAGCCCTATACATCCCTATACATCCCTATGCAGCCCTATGCAGCCCTATACATCCCTATACATCCCTATGCAGCCCTATGCAGCCCTATACATCCCTATACATCCCTATACATCCCTGTACATCCCTATACATCCCTACGCAGCCCTGTACATCCCTATACATCCCTATGCAACCCTGTACATCCCTATGCAGCCCTGTACAGCCCTATACGTTCCTATATATACCTATACAGCCCTATACAACCCTACATGAGGAGCCGCAGCCGGGTTGAGCCGTAAGTACCCGTTGCTAACCAAGCTGTTTTAATCCCAATTAACTGCGACGAACAAAGGTGTAAGCAAAACAGCAGGCAAGCGCCTCGATCCTTGGGGTGAGAATGTTTCCCGTGGGGCAAACGCCAGCCTGCTGAGCTGCTTTGTGAAAACCGGATATCAAGAATTCACTGAGCTTTGGGGCTGTTTTGCTGTATTTTTTGAGTCTCTTCAAAGTTTGTCATTTTTTCTTCGACAAATGGGCTGATACACTAAAGTATTGCGCAAATTTAAAGTAGCCGTCCGTCGCCGAGTATTAAAATTGACAACTTTTTATCCTACCAAAATAAGCTGATAAGCAAGATTGAAGCGTATATCAGTCTTGGAAAAAAGCCAATCACTACAAAAACGGTTTTACCTGATTTTGACTTCACTTCCGTGCAATATTCCCTCCCAAAGATTCGTGTCGGAACATCCACTTCCTGGGAACATTGCAGCAACTAAGATTCTGTCTAGTCAGGTAGTAATAGAAAGATCCCAAATGGCTAAAATTTGGTCCAAAAAAAAAGCCGAGATGTTTACTTCGCACAGGCGAGATCTTACTTGTTTTGTTTGAGTTACGATCGCAACGACAAGAAGACTGCTGAAACTGGACGGCTACAAGCTATTTTACCTGAATTTGACTTCACTTCCATACAATGTTCCTTCACAAAGATTCGTGCCGAAACACACACTTCCTCAGAACATTGCTGCACTAAGATTCTGCCAGGTCAGGTAATAACCGAAGTCGTAAAATATGTATCCGAAATTATAGTATTTCGCAGTAATAGTAGCCGGTTGAAAGCCAAGGTGTTCTCTTTTTTTCGCACAAGGTTGCAGTTCAACTCAAAACCCCCAAACACCACTGAAAACACCAGTAGAGTTCTCGACAAAACTTCAATCAAACTATAAATACTTCGCCCTATAATTGATCAAAGACTCAAACGACCACGTACGAGTTAATCTTTCGCTATGACTATATAAACCTTTGGCCCTGCGCGAGTTTACAAGTAACCATGTTGTGATCAGATAATACTATACGCGGGCCGAGGGCTAGACCTTTGACAAGTACCCTGGGCTTCGTTCGCGAGGTGATCTCGCAGTAATATGGTTCGCTCAAAACCACCGATTGAACGGATCTGGCCGTCACACAAAAAGAGCCACAATCACTTCAACATATAATTTTTAAAGCTATGAGCCATACTTCAAGAAACATAAGTCTAAACTAATATATCTACCCATCCTGAAATTTGCAGCTAAACAATTACAGAGCAAGATCCGGCCACAAAACCAAACATGTGGCCAGAACGTACACACGGGAAATTGGCCCAAATAAATCTCGGGGATTAACTGAAATAGCGATAGCTTACCCTCAACCGATTATACCACTACACAAGTGATTCGCTAACCCTCTCAATCCTGCCTGTTGTCCTTCCCGCGTAAAATAGTAATGCCCCGCGAATGTAATTTTATTCCTAAAACAGGAACTGGATGCTATCATGCTGATTTCATGACAGCTGAGAGTTGCCTGATGTGGATGAGCCTGATTGAATCGACTGTTATTGGAATAATACCGCGGGACATTTTTCACTGATAACTAAACTTGAAACAGTCTTTTGTAAGATTTTGATAACGGCTTCAGCATCTAATTTGAAATTCGGATTTACAAAAATTAACTTTCGATTCGGCACATTGTCTGCTAGCAGCTGATTCAGTCATAAAACTCGATAACGTGACATAACAGGGAAGAGATTGAACGGACATATTATAGCTTTTTGATTGCGATGCATAGAAACCATTCATTGAGTGTTTCGGCGACTACCTGACCACTGTAATGTTCTCAGGAAGTGCGTGTTTCGACGCGAATCTTTGTGAGGAAATATTGCACGGAAGTGAAGTCAAATCAATGACATTGATTGTGACTGGCGGAAAACTAATAAGATTTTTTTTACTGGGCATCAAGCTCTTTCGTTAGACGCCGACTGATAATTTTCGCCACATAAGCGCGACTTCTGTTATAGAGTGAGAAAGGCACCCCAGAGCACGATTGCCGGCTAAAGTTACAATTTCTAATTCAGGACAAAGTGATTATCGGCACACCGACTGTGCTAATGGTTTGGAGTTTACACCTCTGTCATTCATACCAAGCAGACCGCACTCCACAGGCGGTGGGGACAAATTGTCCCCACCGAAAGGCCGTTGTCAAGGCGTGCGGCTCGTCATGCATCCCTATACAGCCATATACAGCCCTATACAGCCCTATACATCCTTTTACAGCCCTTTACAGCCCTGTGCAGCCCTATACATCCCTATAAATCAAGTCGGGACAACAACATGGCGGCCAGTGACTCGGAACAAGAACTGAAGCTGGTTTTGGAACTCCTAATATGAGCCTAGTTCTCATATGATCACTGACTCCAGCCGGTTAACCGGGATGAGAATGTTTCAACAACATGTCTGAAATGTACTTGACACTATCTTTATGGACACTTTATCTCGGTTGCTAGGGCTTAAATTTTCTATATGAACACATGACTGGGCTCATATAAAGGGGCCCTTGTGCTCAGTTAGATCCTGTTTTACGCTTGTAAATTTTTGGTATTTAAAAATTCTTCACAGTCTCCAAACCGAGAGGGCCAGCTTTGACCCGGTTACGTGGAACAACTTTTTTCCATGTAAAAAATCGGCAAACTTGGGTGAAAACAATGAAAACAACGAAATTATGGAATGGCGCCTCACAAAGTCCACCGCCTTTTCCGATATTAAAGAAGTTTTAGAAAATGTCAGGAACCGTGCTGGGCGTAATCTTCAATCCATTATAATAGATAACTGTTGTCAAATGAGAAGGCATTTGCAAGAAGTCTTTGGCAATGTACCCGTCAAACTGGACTTATTTCATGCTGTTCAGCGAATAACAAGCAGCGTGCCTAAAGGAACAGAGTTTAGTAAGAAATTCTGTAAGGAGTTTTCGCTTGTTTTTAGAAGGGATGGAGATGTTGGTAAGGATCGGAAGCTTCCAACTGCAGAACCAGGGGATATGCTTAGAAACTTAGATTCCTTCTGTGCCAGATGGGAAAATATCCTCTCTACAGAAAACTTGAAAACTATGAGCGAGATTTCAAAATTAAAACAACACATAATTTTGGGATGCGTTTCAGGAATCAGTGCAGGTCAAGGAACGGCTGGAAACGAAAGACTCCATCGCATTCTAAATAGATCCCTTCTTTGCGGAGCGGGAGTGATAAGTCCGGAACTTGCAATTGCAGTTCTAACAGCGCTCTTTTACAGCCTAAATTCGAAGCGAAAAGGTGCAAAACACTTTAAAAATTCTCGTGTGGTGCCAACTGTACCGATTGAGAGTTGTCGTTTTGTAGGCAACCACGTAGATTCATTGATTGCGGCCCATGTGAAGTCAGACGTCACCAATCCTACACATGAGTCGCGGGACGGTAATGAAGGTGTCACTGCAGGTATTTCATCCACCCAAAACAGTGTCTATACAGATGCAATAATAGTCGCAGACCAGGTGGAACATCTCTTAAATGATGCTGTCGCTAAAGAAGTAATTGACTACACGCAACAGTTATATAGAGTTCTGGAAGAAATGGACCAAGCTTCGTCGGACAAATCCTCAAACTTCTTCGATATTCCATTCACCCAGACCATAACGTCTCAAATGCTGCAAACCTCTCCAACCACAACGGAAATAGAATTGTCTTCCCACGCACAGAAGCTAAATAGGAACCTAGCAAACTTTGGACTGTGCGTTGATCAAGTACAAGGGGATGGAGACTGTGCTTTTGCAAGCATTGTGAAACAGTTATTCAAACTAAGAGAACTCTTATCCGGGGATTCTGGATTAAACGAACACCTCGAGGGAATAGGACTTGGAAAGTCTGAAAAGAAGGATACATTCGAGCTGCGTCAGTGTTTCGTCAACCAAGTTCAAAGCAACGAACGATACCAGTGGGTCACTGGAATACCCTCAGAAAGACTAAACGAGGAGACAGAGCTTTTTAGGGAAACAGGGACTTTCTGTGGACACCTGGGTGATTTAGTGATGAGAGTGTGCGCGGATTTCCTTCAAGTGCCAATAGTTGTCGTTACCTCCCTGGATACCTTTCCACTCGCAACATTCATACCAGACAGTCCAGTTATCACGTGTCCTATATACCTTGCATATAACGCATCAGGGCCCGGACACTATGATGCCACCAAAACCAGAGGTAATTCGTGAAATAAATATAAGTAAGTTTAATTGTGTGCGAATATACATGTTGTATACGCCAATGTGATTAAATTTCTCGCAATGACAATTGTAGAGCCATCTGTGGAAAATATATCCAAACTGTACAATTACACGGCGTTGTCTCGTTTTGCTAAAGTAGTGCAATCTCCACCCAAGGCTAAAACAACCTTGCAGATATCAGCGAAGCTAAACCACTATGAAAGCAAAAAAGCAGTAGACAATGCACGCCTTGGATACAATAATTAAGTTCAAGTAAAATATATAGTGTAGTAGGTTCATTATGAAAAAACGCCAAAATAAAAAGAGGGAGTTAATTTATGGAATCGCATGCCCAGCACAGTAAAACAATCTAACACATTAGCACAGTATAAAAGAAAAAGATGAAACTACAACTACAACTACAACTATATATTGTTTGTTTTTAATCACATTTTCTTTATACTTTCCATTAAAGCTCAGCAACACTTGTAAAATTGAACTGATATTTTGTCATTATTGATAATATAATTTAGGTTTATTAATTGAGAGGGGTACTGACAGGAAATGTCTGTAACACAATTTGAAATGTTAATAATGGTTAGCTGGACAACTAAAATAGAGTACAATGCACTGAACATCAATAAATCAACTACGAATGACTTTTGCAATACCATCTTGATCTTCTTGTAATGTATAGAGTTCTACAGAGATGTGCAGGGCTTTACATAGCGGATAGGGTTGCCTGTATATGGCCGTACAGGGCTGTATAGGGCTTTATAGAGATGCATAGGGATGTATAGGGTTGTATAGGGCTTTATAGAGATGTATAGGGCTGTAAAGGGCTGTACAGGGATGTAAAGGGATGTATAGGGCTGTACAGGGCTGTATAGGGATGTATAGGGAAGTACAGGGCTGTATAGGGATGTATAGGGATGTATAGGGATGTATAGTGATGTATAGGGCTGTATAGGGATGTATAGGGTTGTACAGGGCTGTATAGGGTTGTATAGGGATGTATAGGGCTGCATAGGGATGCATAGGGCTGCATAGGGATGTATAGGGATGTATAGGGTTGTATAGGGCTGCATAGGGATGTATAGGGCTGTACAGGGCTGTATAGGGCTGTATAGTGATGTATATGGCTGTATAGGGATGTATAGGGATGTATATGGCTGTATAGGGATGTATAGGGATGTATAGGGATGTATAGGGATGTATAGGGCTGCATAGGGATGTACAGGGATGTATAGGGATGTATAGGGATGTATAGGGCTGTATAGGGATGTATAGGGATGTATAGGGCTGTATAGGGCTGCATAGGGATGTATAGGGCTGTACAGGGCTGTATAGGGCTGTATAGGGCTGTACAGGGCTGTATAGGGGTATATATGGCTGTATAAGGCTGTACAGGGCTGCATAGGGCTGCATAGGGATGTATAGGGCTGTACAGGGCTGCATAGGGCTGCATAGGGATGTATAGGGCTGCATAGGGCTGCATAGGGATGTATAGGGCTGTACAGGGCTGCATAGGGATGTATAGGGCTGTACAGGGCTGTACAGGGATGTATAGGGATGTACAGGGCTGCATAGGGATGTATAGGGATGTATAGGGCTGCATAGGGCTGCATAGGGATGTATAGGGCTGTACAGGGCTGCATAGGGATGTATAGGGCTGTACAGGGCTGTACAGGGATGTATAGGGATGTACAGGGCTGCATAGGGATGTATATGGATGTATAGGGCTGCATAGGGATGCATAGGGCTGCATAGGGCTGTACAGGGCTGCATAGGGATGTATAGGGCTGTACAGGGCTGTACAGGGATGTATAGGGATGTACAGGGCTGCATAGGGATGTATAGGGATGTATAGGGCTGCGTAGGGATGTATAGGGATGTACAGGGCTGCATAGGGATGTATAGGGATGTATAGGGCTGCATAGGGCTGCATAGGGATGTATAGGGATGTATAGGGCTGCATAGGGCTGCATAGGGATGTATAGGGATGTACAGGGCTGCATAGGGATGTATAGGGATGTATAGGGCTGCATAGGGCTGCATAGGGATGCATAGGGTTGCATAGGGATGTATAGGGATGTATAGGGCTGCATAGGGCTGCATAGGGATGTATAGGGATGTATAGGGCTGCATAGGGTTGCATAGGGATGTATAGGGATGTATAGGGCTGCATAGGGATGCATAGGGCTGCATAGGGATGTATATGAAGCTTTATATGGTACATTAGGACTGGTAACTAATACAGTATGCACGCATGCGCTATAATTGGGGAAGCGTTGTGCAGCATACATGAGTTCTCTACCCGATAAAACTTAACAAACTAGACTGGCCTTGCCCAGGGGTGGATGCAGCCTTTTTCGTGACCAGTGCAAGCGCCGAGAAATTGTGAATTTGCGATTTTCCGCTCGAATGGATTTTACATTTTTCACATGCCGTTGTCCAAAACGTGAGCGGAGATCGAAATAGCTTATTCAGCTTTGCGCCATTCTTTCCATATTCCATCCCAAAACAGACACAAGGCAAACAGAACGCGCCATCCAAGTACTTGGAACTAGAAATACGATATTCGCAAAGGTCCCACGCCCAAGTAATCGATTATGCATGACATTGCTTAGAGCTCTCATGTACTGTATGCTTACACCACACTATTCAATATATTAGCATTTACATGATATTAGCATGTGTTCCATTCCGGGGGACACTCATCATAATTTTGGGTGGGGGTGTGCCACCTGGACCTGAAAACCCTTACCCTATTTCAGACCAAAATATCTGATTTACTATACCCTATTTCAGACCCATACTCCATAAATGTATACCCTATTTCAGACCTATTTTTGAGACTTTTTTCTTTTGCAACAGTTTCCACCTGTTTTTTCTTCCATTTGCCATGCATTGTCTGCGGTGACACATTTCTATATATGCTATTCCAGGCCAAAAACACAAAATCGATACCCTATTTCAGACCAAAAAGGCAAACTCTATACCCTATTTCAGACTAAAAATGTTTGAAAACAATACCCTTTGGGGTGGCACATACCTATATGGCATATATATATAAGAGTACCCCCCCCCCCCCTCCCACCACCACCAGGGTCCCATTGCTGTTTGAAGAGTACAGTAGTTTCATTATATAATATGTAGGATGGTCTTGAAAGAAGGAAGTTCTCACGATATTATTCATCATCCCATGTCCATTTCACAGTAATTTATTGTCTCATAAGAAAGTATACAGAGTCAGTTTTAGCACCACATTCATAGGTGAAATATAGCCCCAGCCCAATACTCTCCCCTGTACTCTACTGTGAGTGAAAATGTAAAAATGCATTATAAATATACAATAATTCTACAGAATATTAGACAAATGAGAGTCCGGTTTGCACATTATCCACCACAAGTACTGTAAGATACTGTGAGACACGAGAAGGGCATCAGTTTAGTACTGTACTGACATTCTTGTCTTTACAAAGTCTCATTTCCCATGCCATATGGCTATAAACTAACTATTCCTAATCACAGAAAGATACTTTTTCCAGTTGGACTTAGTGAACTTCATGTTTGTCTTGATATTTAGGGACCTATGGCAAACAAAACAAGCATCAAGTATAATTAGGAATGTTGTAAAATGTGTTCTGTCGCATGAGATAGGTGGGTGGGTGGGTGGGAAAGCTAATTGTGGATATTATGTGCCATGTAAATTATAATATCTCACCAGAAATTAATGTCATGCAGCTGCATTGGAAAAAAAAAACTTGTTCAAAGGAAAACTTATTAAATTATAATTATCACCAAATCTACCTAGGAAAAGGAAGAAATTAATATTAAGTAGTAAGTATGTAGTAAAGTACTGGCTTAAGTAAAATGATACAAACTGTGGTAAATGCAAATTGACTCTTCTGGCATATAAATCAGAATAATTATGTATCTTTTAGTTGCAAATTGATTGTTGACCTTGAGTCACTGATTGGGGCATTGGCTCATCAGTGTTATCTGATTTGAACTTGTTTAGATCATGGCAATTTGTTTCTGCCCACACCAGCTACTAAATACAGTTAATCTCTTCTGAACATTAATTTATATACAGTAATGTTGTATAGTACAGCTAGACAGCTAATTCAAAAAAGCAAAAGGAAATGCAGCAATAAATTACACTTCTTTTCCTGATGCCAAATTGATAAAATAATAATTCATAATAATTTCTAGTTTAGTGAAACATCATTCTGTTTATACACATTTCATAATAGTATATGTACTATTATTTATAGCAAGGGAAAGGGAGGGGGGAGCTTATTAGACTGAGAGAGGCATATTTCTGGGCAGTTAAAAAACTGCATGTTCAAACCAAAACTCACAAGTTCTTGAAATACGAAAGGTTTTACGATTTCTTACTCCAGTGTGTTCAAAACTTTGACTGAGCACTGCAGGTATAATTTCACAGAGGACAAATATTTTGATCTGTTCTTTGATAGACTGAAATGGTTTACTCTAATCAAATGCACAGAAACACCAAGACTCTTCTGTGTGAGAGATATGTTGTGATTTTGTCTGAGCAAGTTGTCAAGTGGCAAAATAACCTCTGCATTGTATGCGACACTGGAAGTTGATTTAAATGTCGAGACTCAAATGGTCAAAACAATTTTCTGTCGTGAAAATGTATAGCATTGCAACAACCAAGTTTTACCGCGATCACAAAATGTTCGATAAACTAGAAGCATTATGCAGAACGAACGAATTGAGTGACGTGAACAAAGTAAATTTACGTGTCTTACCTTCCCCTTGGAGCTATCGGCCGCCCTTCAAGCACTATTTTCTGTCTTGAATTGTTTCTCGGGCCTTGCTCTTGATCATAACTTGCTTTTAAGTGCCAGTAACCATGTTAGGCAGTTCAAATGGTTTATTCCCACGCCCTGCGTGGGTACTAATCTGAACACATATCGTTTTTGAATGTCGTTCACGGGGCGACCTCCCCGCGCAGCGGGGTTTGCTGGGAAGAACCTCGGAACAGAATCACGTCGCCGCGGGGATTGCTGGGTAAAACCTTCAACTTCGTTCCCAGGCTCTTCGGTTTCCCGGCCGAACACGTAAGCTTTTTTGCGATTTGAATGTTGTTCGCCAACATGTTCTCGAGGCAAACTTTAACGAATACAATGAAATACTATCTGACAATGGCATTCACTGATATAGAGAAAATTAATCCCATTCCGCGCGTAACCTGGTAACTACCCTCCAGCAAAGAAAATGGCGTCTACAACACGATCTCCCGAAAGCCAAGAAAGCTTGATAGTACAGGCAAAAAAGTATTAAATCGACCAAAAAGAGAAAGCTTGCGACAGTTCACCATTCGTATGATCCGCAGATGGGCAGAAGAATCTTCAAAGGACCCTATCGCCCCAGTGAAACAACATCTAGTCGGCCACGACGGAAAGCCCGAGCGGAAGGTGGATATATCGAGCCGCGGAAAAGAAAAAAAGAAGAGAATGAGTTCGAGTTTTATCGAGATTCTGTAACAGGTCATCGGATAAGCGAGCACAAGTATCGTCCACGTTCTGGGCTAAAACGTGGTTGTCTAATGTGTACGCTATGCTTCGTTTCAGTTATAAAAAAATACTTGAACCACCAATGACTGATACACTTACGAGTTATGCAGTAATTGCGAGTAACATGCAAGTTGATACGGTATGAATTTCACGAAATTTTACAACTTAAAAACGTGAAACATGCTGTGGGCTAGATGAGCATCACGGAGAGGGAGAGGAAGCCATAGAACTGTAGATAATGACATAGATGCAGGGTCTATATGTCCTCCTTTCCCTCTCCAAGCAGTACAAGCATTGAAATACTCTTGCACTGAGAACGACCCTGCAGTAATTCAAGGCAACATCACTGGCGTACTTGCCGAAGATGATGATGCGCGTCAGACAACTGCGACGATGAAGTACCGTTTCTACCGTTACCACCTTTTAGGTTTACCATTTGATTTTTTATATTGTTGGAGTAATTTTCGGAATAAGCGTTAAATGTAAATCATGACGCAAAATATCCTGCCGCGAATAAATTGTAGATGGTCATAGTTTGAAGCTTTTTCTAGGCTATATCTACTCGAAAATTATATCCGAAAATAGAAAAGCTAACTCAAGCGGAATGTCATATTTTCAGATATTAAGTGTATATTATTAGAAAGTATAAGCTGCTTGGTGTGCGTGGATCGCACACATCCGAGGCAAAAAATAGTACTACATATGAACTGCAAAGGTTGTAGACTTCCAAAGTTAAACAAAATACTAATATGAAAACGAAACCAGTAACAAAGTGAGTTCAACAGATGAAAGAACCGATCTTATCAAAAAGGAGAAAGAATATATGAAAGGGGCGCCGGTTTTGATGCAAACATTCCCCCACCCAAATGACATTTCCTGTAAATTATTGTGGGCGCGGCATGGAAAACTCAAGATATCTAGAGGGTGGTACATGTCGCACAGCTCGACCAAAAGCTTTTTATAGTTGCAGTATATCTAGCTGTGTAGGCCACTATAATTTCAAAGCATGATATATCAATTGGACGTTTGACATACAAAACTCACTCATTTCTCATTTATAAATCGATCAAAAACAGTTTTTTACCGCGTTGGAGAAGATGCATGCGCTCATACGACATCGGTGAACGTCAAAGGTCAAGTGAGAGAGATATTTGTTAAATTCGAGAAGAATGATGGCTTGAGTTGATCATAAATTGCGTTTTTTAAAATACGGCTTGGTCACAGCCACGACATTTTTTCCCCAACCCCCACCCCCTCCCAAACCAAAAATGACGGCATCGTTAACCCTTGTTCATGTTGTGCTAGGAAGAGTTTGGACAATCCTGAAGTGATTTACGGTATGTATATTTCACATACGATATACTTCAGGCAAATATAGCGTTTGTAACTACCTGATTATGTAGTCTCATAAACTGTTGGTATTTACTTTCAAGGGGGTAGGGTGAGGATTGACGGTGCGAATTAGTCAATCTTTGCTCGAAAGAAGGATGAAATACCTTTTATTCAAACGCTACAGTGTGCAAAACATGTGAAGAACCACATAGTGCGTAGAAAATGGATTTGAGCGATGTATGCGAAATAGTCGTTTTTTGCAATGAACCGGATGAGACTCGTTGACTTTAGACGCTACAGTGCAGGAAATAAGGACAAATTTGCATAAAAATGAAAAAGAAGGCGATGAAACAGCAGTTATGAAAAAAAATTATGTTTCTTGCTTTGAACCAGATGAAATTTCATACTATTAGGTACTACATTGACCGAAATACGGGCAAAATCGCATAAAACGTTAGGAATCAGAGTCTAAAACCTTCAGATAGTTTGACGAAATCACTTTGGTCTTCAGCATTTATACCATACGCTAGGGAGTTAGACTCTACTGAGATTTCTCGTGATGAAGATTTAGAATGCTTATGGGTGTAATATTAGGGGTTCCTGCTCTCCGTCCCTCTCGAACACAATTTACGGTCGTTCGTCATATGTGCGTTATCATAATAAACATAAATAATCAGTCATAACACTGTAGCTTTTGTAAATTTTATTGCTACATTGAAACCCACTGATATCACCAAGGGAATAAGAAATTATTTTGACTACTTCTTGCAAATAGTAGGTTGGCCAACCGACATATAAATACGTGACTAGGGGATGTTGGCGTAATATTGTCAAGCCAGGCGCGAGGTGTATGTCCGCATAAAGATTTCTACGAATTTACAAATTCTTCAAGAACATTCTTGCTCCAAGGAAAACAAGAGCGCTCACACCTTCGAGTTCCTCATGAGCATTTATTAAGCATTAATTGTACTGAAGTAATTAGGTTCAAGATTTCTGAGGGCTTGACGTTCGGGTATGGGTACAGTTTGTCAATTCATTACCGGCAACCGATGCCGGACGACTGATTGAAGGAAATTGGCCCGAAACAAGTAGCGCGCCACCTCCGAGCTCATGATGAAGATGAGAATCCAATAGACTAAGTCACCAAAACCTAGGCTATAGCAAACAAATCTGACTTCCCCTCAAATATATATCAAGCAAATGCTACTTGTGGGGTTGCAAAAACAAAAAAAAACAAAACAAAAAAAACAACAACAACAAAAAAAAAGAACTGCGCAAGGTGTCAAGCAATGTGCTTGGGATGTGGGGATCTTAAATTCTTACTGGCAATGGAGCATCTACCTTAACATCAACAGAACCTTCTAGCATATTTGCGGCTTCTACTGCGAAAAAAAGGCGGATTTGAAGGCTGCTACGTGCGGAACCATAGACAGCATTCCCCAACCTTATGCAACTATTTCTTAGCGATAAAACTGTGGCCCCCAAGCCTATGTCACTCACTGTTTAGGGAGTATCGCCTGTTTCCTTTACGCACATGCCGTAAAAGGTGGATTGTTTCTCCCCACGATCGCTGTACGTGTTCGAAGTGGGTATATAACAGGCATCATTTGTAACTATTGTAAAGGTGGTGTTACACTGGTCGATTTGCAACAATGCGATGTTGCGCTAAAAATCGTTGAGATGTAACACCGCGTTGCGGACGATTTTTCGCGATATTTGCAGTGCTGCAACGCGTTGCAAGTTTTTGAAAGCGATTCAAAAACTTGCAACACCGTTGCGTGAGTTTGGAGCAAATCGGCGTTGCAAATCGACCAGTGTAACACCACCTTAAAACTCCCTGGTGAAGTCTGCGATAGTCAGACGAAACGTGTTGGAGAATTAAAGAAGTTTTACAACTGAAGTTCGCACCGCGTGCTTCTCACTAGTTTAGCTTTCAAAAAAATGTTTTAAAAAAATATAGTCCAATAACGAGGTCCTCATTATCATTCCACCGTTACTGGTCTAGTCATCAAAAGGAAGGGCAGACAGGAACTCCTGTAGGTTGTAGGAACTCGCTTCACCACTCAGAACATCCGTTGTCTTGGATACTACAGCGTACCTCCCACTTTTGACCTACAAGGGGAAGGTTATAACATATCCCACAACGTTTTGTTTTGGTAATGCATAGCGCGAGAATAGGCCTTTTTCACAGAAGCAGGCCACTACAAAAGTGTTCCCTGCGTGATTCGTGAGGAAAGCAGCTCTTTTAGCCGAATCAATCCTGCCTCTTCTGTTGAGCAAAAATTAGGTATACATAGATTACATAGGTACCGCTCTACATGAAAAATAAACATATGACAGGAATAAACTCAAGCAAAAAGCAATGCCATAATATGGTTTTGTATTAAATAGTGAAGCATTATTTACCACATGGCGACTGTGTCAAACATGCACGTATGCAAAGTGTATAATTTTTCACCTATTTACTATTTCCATCATATTTATGTCATGTACTGTCTTGATATGACCTTAAATTGCAGTGTAAACAGTTTCTATGGGCGATTAAAATATACGGGAATAAAACGGTTATAATATCTAAATTTTAAATATAGCCACCCAATTTTGTTTTACAACAATTTTTATAACATAGTAATATAATAATATAATATATTTATTTAGTTGTAATTATAATATGTGATAACTATTATAAAGGTGAAATAACCTACTGTCACCCAATTTCCATCGCAATCCAAAGAACCTGTGGATGGAGCAGGTCTAAAACAGCATTCAGCAGCTATATTGTGGTCAAGAAATGGTAAAAACTCATGAACAGTTTGATCACAAGGGCTACAAAGTCTCTTATACTTGTGGCTATGGTGACAACAAATAAGAGCATTGTTGTTATTACATATGTCACAAGTGCTGTCAGCAACTGCATGGGTGGACAGTATAGTATTTAAAAGGTCTTTGTGGCAGTCTGCCTGGCTTTCATTTAAACTGCTTGTGCATTTATTCCATCTCTGATGGAGTGGAGCCTTCCTAGTCTCCCACTCTTTGAGGAGTACATCTGCTGCTTTAAGTAAGTCAAAAGGGGGCTAAGTTTTTCTATAACAAATTTTAATTTAAATGACTCTTTCATTGCTTATGAAATGAACATGCAGCTACTCTCTGGGCCATAAAATATAATAATTTATTGCATAATATATTTATCATTACTTATTTAGTATTGCTCCTATGCAAAGTCCTTACTCTGTAAGAAGATGAAGAAGAGGAAGAAGAAGTTAGAAGAGGACGGAAATTCCCACACCGGGACTTGAACCCGGGCCTCGACGCTGAAGATTGCGTCGCATCCTAACCACTGGACCATATGGGATTTCATGCAGGTAATGAGAAAGTAAGGTTATTTATTGTCATCACTGCCACTACTTGAGTATCCCTCCACTAAAATAGAGTATCATTTTACACAGACATACTTGCAGCTGAAACTGTGCTCATCGAGGTGGCTTTATCATCATTACCATGAGTCATATCATCTAAAGAAAAAATAATAAATATGCAAATATAAGTATATAATATACATATAAATAGGCACATCAAAAGCACTATGACATAAATATAAATAGTGACTCTTTTGCTGTGAATAAGGAATATAGAAACACAAACTGCTTTGCACACTGACACATGTATACTTATGTACATGTATACCCTACTGTACATTTACTTACACACATAAGCATAATGTAATTCAAACACTCAGTATAAAATATCCATTACACAGACAAAAGATCACATAAAAACACTGCAACCGAAACAGTACTGGAGGAATCTTCAAAGTCTTGCCCATGATCTTTTCTTGAGGCTCCTTTTGGCCTGTACTCACAGTGAGTTATTGGCCTCCCTGTGACAGGAGGATCTTTGAAAAAGTAAAGGGTTGTGTCTGCCCTCTTTTTTGCTTTTGTGCTCTTTTGTGCTTTTTTCTTCTCGTCAAGATCGGCCAAAACACTTTTCGCTTGCTCCATCACCTCATCGAACTCTTCCTTCTTCTTACGCTTACGCTCCCTACCTATATGAAACAGAAAGTATAAGTACAATTGCGACTGTTGGTGTAAACATTTTGATCCAAGTACTCTCCCAGGTTTCAGATGCGTTTTCACGAAAAGACAAACCACCTACGATAAATTTTCGAATCACATGAATTTTTGATCATCGCAGTGAGTGAAGCAACTTAAGCAGTTGCAATGAGCCCGGGAAAAAAAAAATCCGAGCTTCAACGGGAATCGAACCCATGACCTTCACGATACCGGTGTGATGCTCTACCACTGAGCTATGAAGCCGTATGGGAGCTGGTCAAGTGTTTGGTTCGATTTGTACCCGTCATAGTGATTTGAATGATATGATGTATATATGATAAACATGTTTATTAGTTTATCATATATACATCATATCGATAAATTTTCGGTTACACGGGTTAGAAATCGCCATTAAAAACAGCGTTACACAATACAGTAATGTGTGTATGAGAGTCACGATTATTGGATTTATGTAATAGTAATAATCTGAAAACGGCTCTGTCATCAAATTGTCCCAGGCAAACAAGATAACGCTCCAAGCCGATACTGACCTCGGGAAGATTCAGCAAAGGTTTCATGCTAGTTGCTAGTTGCTAGTTGCTAGTTATGATAATAATAATAATAATAATAATAATAATAATAACAATAATAATAATAATAATAATAATAATAATAATAATAATAATAATAATAATAATAATAATAATAATACAGTCAAATGGAAATGGAGAATATTACCTAAGTAGAGCGGTGGCAACTGTCCATCTGTAATGGGAGCTAAGTGTTATCTAAGAATTTGCACAAGGCGATTGTGAATTAGACTGTAAAAGAGACAAAGAAACTAAGCTGTCAATAAACAGGACTGGTACACAATCCTCGATTGTTCCTTTTTCTCCTCTCCCCTACCCCCTCAACTACATTTTTGCGCTCGCCCCAATTCTCGCGCAGTCATAAATCGAAAAAGTCCCAGCAGCTCTAATGCTTGCTACGCAGGCTAGGATCAACTGAGTTTCTAGCTTATAGTTTGAGTAGTTTCTAGTTTATGGGAAAAGGTCTCTGGTACTAGACAGTTCAAGAGTCTGTCGCACCTGTCAAAAGTCCATTAAAGAGGTGACAACGGGGGCGTTTATGTTCGATTCGTGAATTGCGCCACCGTATTCAGGTTAAAGGACTAGCAACTAGCAAATCGCAACTAGCAACTAGCAAATCGCAACTAGCAACTAGCAAATTGCAACTAGCAACTAGCAAATTGCAACTAGCAACTAGCAAATTGCAACTAGCAACTAGCAACTAGCAACTAGCACGTTAACTTCTCTCGGGAAGATTCGGCCGCCATGATTATTATAGCTTTGCGTGTCCCAGTGCCCTGAGCCGGTTATGAGCGCGGCCAGTGGCATACATTATCTATATCAGTGAATGCCATTGTCAGATAGTATTTCATTGTATCCGTTAATGTTTCCCTCGAGGACATGTTGTGTTCGCGGTGCGACCAACCCGCACCGCGGGGAAGGCCGGGTAGAACCTCGAAACAGAGTACCTCGTTCCCAGGTTCTTTCCTCTCCCGGCCCAACACGAAGGCTTTTTTTGCGATTTGAATGTTGTTCGCGGGACGACCTACCACCCGCGCCGCAGTTTCTTTTGGGAGTCCGTTGCGAAGCAACAGACCATCACTTCATCTGGGAAGGTACTGTACTAACACGATGGCCTTCAAAGGCGATGACAAGACAAGCGAACAACGGTACACCGAGAAGCAAGACGAAAAATCCGATCGGAGAAACACTAGCGGTTGATTTATAGCTGAGATAATAACGGTCGACCGTTCACAGCTGACTCGCATTTACCTTCTTGAATCGAACTTTCATAAACCATTTGAACTGCCTAACATGGTTACTGGCACTTAAAAGCAAGTTATGATCAAGAGCAAGGCCCGAGAAACAATTCAAGACAGAAAATAGTGCCTGAAGGGTGGCCGATAGCTCCAAGGGGAAGGTAAGACACGTAAATTTACTTTGTTCACGTCACTCAATTCGTTCGTTCTGCATAATGCTTCGAGTTTATCGAACATTTTGTGACCGCGGTAAAACTTGGTTGTTGCAATGCTATACATTTTCACGACAGAAAATTGTTTTGACCATTTGAGTCTCGACATTTAAATCAACTTCCAGTGTCGCATACAATGCAGAGGTTATTTTGCCACTTGACAACTTGCTCAGACAAAATCACAACATATTACTCACATAGAAGAATCTTGGTGTTTCTGTGCATTTGATTAGAGTAAACCATTTCAGTCTATCAAAGAACAGATCAAAATATTTGTCCTCTGTCCTTGTCCTCTGCAGTGCTCAGTCAAAGTTTTGAACACACTGGAGTAAAAAATTGTAAAACCTTTCGTATTCCAAGAACTTGTGAGTTTTGGTTTGAACATGCAGTTTTTTAAGGTGGCTCCATAGGGTATTTCCCTGCACTTGCTTGTATTTAGTTTATGACACCAAAACCGTCATATTTTCATTTCATTATACTCTTTCTTGATGAAATTCGCAGGGTAGATATTTCGAAAGGTCTGTTGCGTATACGTCTTACTTTTGTCACTCTAGTGTGGTTTCTATGGAAACAATACGTCCTTGAAATAAAGGTCTTCTGCCCCATTTTCAAACTTTCTGTTCTATTTTCTGGAGTTTTCTTCGGTGATTATTTCTGAAACTTTCAGTATGTTTAGAAATTTGTATAAGGTAAACATAATTGTGAAAAAAAGTTGGGGTTAGAGGAGCGGATTCCGAGCTAATTGGCAATTTATGTTTTTTGCAAATAAAAAAAATTCTGCTCCATAAATTTCCATTAAAATCAAATATTACAAAACCGGATATAATCTTCGTTTGCCTGCAAAATTTAAGACAGATTCACCGAAGGAAACTCGAGAAAAATGCAGAGAAAAACTCGATATTTTACGTGCGTATTGCGCCATCAAATGCAAAATAATGACTCGACAAGATCGACAAGTGCGCATGCATTAGCCGTAGTCCTTGCGCGTGAAAACAAGTTGTGCATGTAAACACGAGGAGAAAGCGGCGATCGCACGCTAGCAAGTACAGCAAGTTTTCTTGGTGCGAAGCTAAAAGGAAACACCATGCATTTCCTGAATTTGTGTCTTGAGAAGCTCGTACTGGATATGTCAGCCACGAATTATGCTGTGCGAACTACTGTTGGCAAAGTCTCGAACAATTTGAGGGTGATAACTGTTCAACAACTCAATCCTTTTCAATACAAAGCCGTGAAGACCGTTCGAAAGTCATCAGTTGAAGCCGTCGTATGCTAGTCCACTAGCTCCCAACAAGTTTGTTGGCATGCAGTTGTGTTCCATCAAGTTCATTCATACTTATTCAGTACAGTTCGTGAATATTTAGTTTTGCGACTGCTCACCTGAGATAATATGCCACAGACTGACACGGGATCAAACTCTGCAGGTTAGTAGGATTTGCAAAGCTTCATAACAACGCCAATAATTTCTGTCTAAGTTTGCTTACTTCCAAGAATTGCTGTCAGTGTTGTGACTAGGCCGAATGTACTGGTTTGTCCATTGTAACTGATGACTGCCGAAATGACCGTTCGAGCCGCGTTTGTCACGGCTGTTCATTTCAAAGTCAAACAGAATAAAATCTGAATTCTAGGACTTCTTCATCGTATGTTGCTTGTTTAGTTATTGGCCTGACAGGATGTGCAGAAACAATACTTTCAAACTAATTCAGTAGAGTTATATGCATTCGAAGGTAAAGTGATAAAGATCAGCGATCAAGTAAAGCTGGCGTGTACTTAGTTTGATTGAAAGGCTTGCAAGTTTGGTTTCTTCGTGACACGAAGAACCGTGCACGCATCGTAAACTGTTTTTATTCCAAGTTTTTAGAATTTCCTGTTAAATTCAGATTTCCTCCAAAGAATTACGAAAGTCGGGTTTTTATTTCATTGTGATTTTGGTGCCCACGCGAAATGCGTCTGAAAACCCTATGGAGCCACCTTAACTGCCCAGCTACTGTTATCATGTACTGTATAACACTGTATAAGTACTATAAGTCAGTGGCCTAAACTTTAGAGTACTCAGCCAATAACTTTCTAATACAGTCTTTGTTTTGTCTTTGCTTTGTTCTAGAAGTATCATCAGAATATATTAGAAACAATAATTGGCTGGGTGTGCTATAGTTCCTTCATACAGGTAACCATCCCTCTTCTCTCACAAGGTCAATTTTAGAAATATGCCTCTCTCAGTATAATAAGCTTCCCCCTCCCTTTCCCTTGCTATAAATAGTACCATATACTATTATGAAATGTGTATAAACAGAATGATGTTTCACTAAACTAGAAATTATTATGAATTATTATTTTATCAATTTGGCATCAGGAAATGTAGTTTAATTTATTGCTGCATTTCCTTTTGCTTTTTTGAATTAGCTGTTTAGCTGTACTATACAGCATTACTGTATATAAATTAATGTTCAGAAGAGATTAACTGTATTAGTGGCTGGTGTGGGCAGAAAAAAAATGCCATGATCTAAACAAGTTCAAATTAGATAACACTGATGAGTCAATGCCCCAATCAGTGACTCAAGGTCAACAATCAATTTGCAAAGATACATAATATTCTAATTTATATGCCAGAAGAGTCAATTATTTTGCATTTACCACAGTTAGTATCATTTTACTTAAGCCAGTACTTACTACATACTTACTATACTTACTATTAATTTCTTCCTTTTCCTAGGTAGATTTGGTGATAATTATAATTTAATAAGTTTTCTTTTGAACAAGTTTTTTTTTCCAATGCAGCTGCATGACATTAATTTCTGGTGAGATATTATAATTTACATCCACATAATATCCACAATTAGCTTTCCCACCCACCTATCTCATGCCACAGAACACATTTTACAACATTCCTAATTATACTTTGATGCTCTTTTTGTTTCCCATAGGTCCCTAAATATCAAGACAAACATGAAGTTCACTAAGTCCAGCTGGAAAAAGTATCTTTCTGTGATTAGGAATAGTTAGTTTATACCCACATGGCATGGGAAATGAGACTTTTTAAAGACAAGAATATCAGTACAGTACTAAACTGATGCCCTTCTCGTGTCTCACAGTATCTTACAGTACTTGTGGTGGATAATGTGCAAACCGGACTCTCATTTGTCTAATATTCTGTAGAATTATTGTATATTTATAATGCATTTTTACATTTTCACTCACAGTAGAGTACAGGGGAGAGTATCGGGCTAGGGCTATATTTCTCTGGCATGGGATTTTGTGTGTTTGTACATGTACTAGGCAACACTTGCAACAATTGAGAACTTCTGAGAAATATATTGTAACCTACTTGAGAAGTATCTATATATTTCACCTATGAATGTAGTGCCCAAACTGACTCTGTATACTTTCTTATGAGACAAAATAAATTACTATGAAATGGACATGGGATGATGAATAATATCGTGAGAACTTCCTTCTTTCAAGACCATCCTACATATTATATAATGAAACTACTGTACTCTTCAAACAGCAATGGGACCCTGGTGGTGGGGGGAGTACTCTTATATATGCCATATAGATATGTGCCACCCCAAAGGGTATTGTTTTCAAACATTTTTAGTCTGAAATAGGGTGTATAGTTTGCCTTTTTGGTCTGAAATAGGGTATCGATTTTGTGTTTTTGGCCTGGAATAGCATATATAGAAATGTGTCACCGCAGACAATGCATGACAAATGGAAGAAAAAACAGGTGGAAACTGTTGCAAAAGAAAAAAGTCTCAAAAATAGGTCTGAAATAGGGTATACATTTATGGAGTATGGGTCTGAAATAGGGTATAGTAAATCAGATATTTTGGTCTGAAATAGGGTAAGGGTTTTCAGGTCCAGGTGGCACACCCCCACCCAAAGTTAGGATGAGTGTCCCCCAGAATGGAACACATGCTAATATCATGTGAGAAATTGTGCCAACAGTTAGTTTGTGTTAAACCGGAAGTGACGAATTTAGGTTTTGTTAAGTTTACTTATTTGGGCATGTACACGTGATAGACACACGGAACCGACATGGTGTAGGTTTACTGATAGAGAGAGAGATAGGATTTCAGGCGAGCGAGCGAGAGTTGTGTGTGTGATTGTACTGTGACCATTAAAAGACGCATTCACCAACAGCGAGTGAAATGTTGTGTTAATCTGGAGGCAATTCACGACATCTGGCACCTCCGACGGGGACACGTAAGTATAATTACGTCCTAAATTTATGGGAAACTGCAACAAACAGAAGTGATAGCGCTCGAACAAGAGCAAGGACCGCAATCTTCAAGCAAGTGGAAGATGGACGTCGCCAAAACGACACTTCAAGCGAAGCTCACGCAGCTTCGCGTCGCGAGAGAGAGAACGGACAATGTTATCTCGACAGAGAACAGTGAGATCATTGCAAGGCAGCAGCAAGCGCTCAAGGCCTTAGTGAACGAGACAGACTACTGGAAGAGAGAATTGGAAGGTTTAAAAATAGCCGACAATCAAGACCTGGCGGACATAACCACATGGAACGCCAAGGTAGAGAAGGAAATCAGCGAAGCTGATACGGAGATAACTCGACTCAGAACCTGGCTCGAGGACGCTAAACAAAGGGAAAATAGGAAAGAACGAGAAGAAGAGTTAGAACACGAACGACAACTTTTCGAGACACGCCTCAAATTCCAGACTGAACTACAGGCAGCCAAAGCGCAGCACGAATCAAAGGACGACAAAGAGAAATCCGAGGTCAGCGCCTCCGGTTCCGCAGCGAAATTGCCTAAACTTGTCATTACACGGTTCGACGGCAAGTATGAAGACTGGCCACGCTTCTGGGGTCAATTCCGGGAGACAATTGACAAGACCAACATTCCGAGCGTGACGAAATTTGCCTACCTGAGAGAGTTGTTGGATCACAAGGTCAGGAAAACAATCGAAGCCTTACCGTTTACAGTTGAAGGATACAACCGCGCCAGGAGCATTCTACAGGATAAATTTGGCAAAGAGTCAGAAATCATCAAGGCGTACACGAAGCAAATACTTGAGCTGCCAACCATCTCGAATGTCAACGTGAGGAGAATACATGAGTTTAGCGATAAACTAATGTATTGCATACAATCACTACAGACGATGGGCAAGCTGGAACAAATAAACGGAAACACATCCATGATTCTAGACAAGCTGCCGGGGATTCGAGGAGATTTAGTCCGCACCGACACAGCATGGGAGGATTGGGATTTTGCCAAACTAACTGAAGCTTTGCAGTTGTGGACTCGGCGTAACCCGTTAGACCAACAACAGTCAGAGGGACTCGCTGAACCATCAGCGCGAAGCCGTGACCGCCCTAGGAAATTGTTCCACGCAAAACACCGAGAGGTCAAACCTCGTGGGTGTGTTTACTGTGAAGATGTGTCACACAAGTCTGGCGACTGTCCAAATGTCGTCACATCCAGCGACAGGAAACAAACGCTGGCCAAACGTCGCCTTTGTTTTAACTGTACGAGATCAGGCCATCGAGCTGCAGAATGTCCAAGCAAAGCGGCATGCCAACAATGTGATCGACGCCATCACACATCAATCTGCGAAAGGGAAAAGGAAACTCGAACAGTTTCGATGACGACAACGAAGGAGTATTTCCGGTGGTGATTGTGAAAGTGGATGAAATCACATGCCGAGCGTTAATTGATTCCGGCGCAGGGAGTTCTTACGCGTCGGCCAAACTCATCGATCTTCTGCACAAAAAACCGTTCGAAGTAAAAACGAGGCGTGTTGACATGCTGATGAGTTCACAAGTCCAGAAGATGGAGACCTACGAAGCCATGATCAAATCCACTGATGGAGATTTTCAAATGGCCATGGATCTAATTAAAGTCAACAAGAGCGAACTGTTGTCGATTGACAACCCACACTACGCAGATCTGATTGGAAAATATCCACATCTCAAGGGGGTACGCATTAACGACCATGATGACAAGTCACAATTGCCCGTGCATGTAGTGTTGAGCGGAGGGGATTATGCGCGCATTAAAACCACCACCAAGCCACACGTGGGAAAAGACGGTGAACCAATAGCGGAATTCACCAAACTTGGGTGGTTCATTATGTCTCCCGGGAAAGAGGCTGATCTCTCCAAGATGCTGCTAACACAGACATCTCACACAGACTACGAGAGCTTATGCAAGCTTGACATTTTAGGCCTGGCGGATTCTCCTGAGGGAGACCAAGGGGAAGTCTATGCAGAGTTTAAGGAACAACTAACAAGAAGCCCAGACGGATGGTACGTAACCGGTCTCCCTTGGAAAGGGAACCACCCGCCTCTTCCGTGCAACGAAGCTGGGAGCTTGCGCCGACTAGACAACCTGGTACAGAAGCTGGAGAGATCAGAAATGCTGACACGATACGATCAAGTGATAAAGGATCAATTGCAGGAGGGGGTGGTGGAGCGTGTCTCCGGTCCGGCTGAAGGGCCGGAGTTCTACATACCCCACAAGCCAGTCATACGTGAGGCCGCAGAAACCACTAAGCTCCGTATTGTATACGACGCCTCTGCGCGGGCCTTCGAGAAGGCACCGTCGCTGAACGAGTGCCTCAACGCGGGCCCACCCTTGCAAAATCAGCTGTGGAACGTACTGGTGCGGGCGCGATTTCACCCAGTCGCTGTTACGGGGGACATTAAGCAGGCATTTCTCCAAATTAGGATCCGGAAGCAAGATAGAGATGCCATGCGGTTTCACTGGTTAGAGGATCTGCACTCCAAGAAAGTGGAAACCTTACGCTTCACTCGTGCACTGTTTGGACTAGCCCCATCACTGTTCTTGCTTGGGGGAGTGGTCCGGCAGCACCTCGAGAACTGTCGCCCTAACTATCCAGATGAAGTCCAGGAAATAGAGAGAAGTCTCTATGTGGATGATCTTATCAGCGGAGACACAACTCTGGAGAAAGCGCAACACCTCAAGTCAGCCTCGACAGAAATATTTGCCAAAGGAACTTTCCAGCTACATAAGTGGCACTCGAATGCGAGGGAATTAGAATCTTCAAGTGTAACCAGGGTCGGTGAGGAAGAAACGTATGCCAAGGAACAGTTAGGCACGCCGCAAGAGGAAGAAGGAACCCTCCTGGGGCTCGGCTGGAACAAGAGCAAAGACACAATCAGCATCAAGTTCCCCTTGGAGCGCGCTGAACCCACGAAAAGAGGGATCCTCGGGAAAGTGGCGAGGGTATACGATCCCCTGGGATTGGTGTCGCCTACCACGTTGGGTGGTAAACTCCTCTACCGAGATGCATGCAACGCCAAACTGGCTTGGGGCACACAACTGCCAGGCGAGCTGCTGGGCAGGTGGTCGCGGTGGGAGAGAAGCCTGCCTGACAAAGCAAGAACGCCCAGAGCATTAGTCAGCTACCGGGAGGAGATTGAATCCATCGAACTCCATGGTTTTGGAGATGCCAGTGGGCGGGGAGTGGCCGCAGCTGTGTACGCGGTGGTAAAGCAGCCGTCTGGAGTAACACAAGGGTTGGTCGCAGCCAAGTCAAGGATAGCCAAACAGGGTCTAACCATACCCCGTTTAGAGCTGGTCTCCGGGCATATGGCTGCAAACCTCGTGGCCAACGTGCGTGACGCCTTAGCAGGGTTTCCGCTGGCTCAAGTGCACTGCTGGCTCGACAGCAGTGTGGCCCTGCACTGGATCCGGGGCGTGGGTGAATATAAGCAGTTTGTCGCAAACCGGGTTCGGAAGATTCAGGAACGCGGGGAAGTGACCTGGCGGCACGTCGGTACCCAAGATAATCCAGCAGACCTCGGAAGCAGAAGCAGGGATGTCAGAGACCAGCAGCTGTGGTGGCATGGCCCCAAGTGGTTGGCGCACCATGAGCACTGGCCACCAGATATCACGACGAGCACCACCAAGGAATCCCAAGTCGAGGCCAAGGCGACCAGAGAGCTGTTTGCGATGGCGGTGGCAGCAACTGACCTGCTCGACACCCTCCTTGAAAAATGGAGCTACTGAAATGCCTGAAGGGTAAAGGCAGAAAGAACCACGGGTCCGCTGACCACAGACGAGATTGAGCAACAGAAGCTTTTCTGGGTGAGAAGGGTCCAAAACAGATGCGCAGGAACGGAGAGATTCCCCGAAGATCAGTTACAACTCAACCTGCAATCAGACGAGACGGGAATTTTAGAATGTCGAGGTAGAATCCAAGGACATTTCCCGGTATATCTCCCCGACACCGCGATGTACACGGAGAAATTTGTCCAGCACGCCCATGAAGCCAGTCTCCATGGGGGAGTGGGCCTAACCATGGCAAAGGTCAGAGAGAAAGTCTGGGTGCCGCGGTTGCGCCGCCTAACAAAACGAGTCATCAAGAGGTGCTGGGGCTGTAAGCGCTTCCAAACAACCGCACTGGCCAGCCCGCCACCAGGAAATCTACCCACAGACCGCACCGTGGGACACACAGCATTCCAAGTTGTGGGGGTGGATTTCGCAGGCCCGTTACGCTATCGCACAAGAACCAAGAAGGAGGGCAAGACATACATTGCGTTGTACGCCTGCAGCCTTAGCCGGGCCCTGTACCTCGAGTTACTGCCCACATTGGAGACCAACGAATTCCTGGGGAGTCTAAAGAGACTCATTGCTCGCCGTCGACGACCAGAGAAGATATATTCTGACAACGGACGGACCTTTGTCGGGGCAGCCAAGTGGCTGGAAACCGTCATGCGCGACGAGAGGTTCAACAACTTCTTGGCCCACCAGGGCATACAGTGGCAGTTCAACTTGAGCCGAGCACCCTGGTGGGGAGGACAATTTGAACGGATGGTTGGACTGATGAAGGGAGCTCTGTACAAATCAGGGTTCCTCACTTGGAATGAGCTGGAAGAAATCCTGCTTGACGTAGAAGTGACGCTGAACAACCGGCCCCTCAGCTACGTTGAAGATGACGTCCAGATGACCACCCTGACGCCAAACTCGCTCATGTTCACTCAACCCAACACGCTGCCAGAGCTAGAAGCTCACCACCTGGACAAGGGAGACTTACGCACGCGAGCAAGATACCTGAAGAGGTGCAAAGACGCAATGTGGGAGAGGTGGACGAGAGAGTACGTGCGAGGCCTTCGGGAACGCCACAACCTGAAGCACAAGGTATCACAAATGACCCTAGCAAAGGGGGACGTGGTTCTCATCAAGGGTGATGACAGGAACAGAGGCCACTGGAAAATAGGGATCGTGGAGAGTCTGATATCAGGGCGTGACGGGATTGTCAGAGGAGCGAAATTGCGGGCAGGCAAGAGTTACTTGGAACGGGCGGTCCAGCACCTATACCCACTAGAGCTGTCCTGCGATAGGACAGTGTTGGAAACACAGGGCCCTTTGAACGCCGATGCTCCTGCTTTCAGGACAAGGCGATCTGCTGCTGTTGCCGCCGGGTGTCGCATTCAAGACATCGTGCAAGGAGAACGGGATGAATGCTGAAAACAGTTGAACTTTGACTATTCGTATTGTTAATTGAACATTGATCAGTTGTGAGAACATTGGGACAATATTTAAGGTATTCGCCTCCACAGGAGACGAATAGGGGAGTGTGTGAGAAATTGTGCCAACAGTTAGTTTGTCTTAAACCGGAAGTGACGAATTTAGGTTTTGTTAAGTTTACTTATTTGGGCATGTACACGTGATAGACACGCGGAACCGACATGGTGTAGGTTTACTGATAGAGAGAGAGATAGGATTTCAGGCGAGCGAGCGAGAGTTGTGTGTGTGATTGTACTGTGACCATTAAAAGACGCGTTCACCAACAGCGAGTGAAATGTTGTGTTAATCTGGAGGCAATTCACGACAATCATGTAAATGCTAATATATTGAAAAGTGTGGTGTAAGTCACACAGTACATGAGAGCCCTAAGCAATGTCATGCATAATCGATTACTTGGGCGTGGGACCTTTGCGAATATCGTATTTCTAGTAAAAGTTCGATCCAAGAAGGTAAATGCGAGTCAGCTGTGAACGGTGGACCGATTATCTCAGCTATAAATCAACCGCTAGTGTTTCTCCGATCAGATTTTTCGTCTTGCTTCTCGGTGTACCGTTGTTCGCTTGTCTTGTCATCGCCTTTGAAGGCCATCGTGTTAGGTGAGCGCGCTACGCAATCCCTCAAAACGAGATCACCGAAGTTTCGCCTCGCTTAGGGAGGTTAGGTTTAGGTTTAGAGTTAGGATTACGTTAGGATTAGGGTTAGGGTTAGGATTAGGGTTAGGTCATGGTTAGGTTATCTAACCGCCATGAGCACAGCGAAATCTCTGTGATCTCGTTTTGAAGGATTGCGAAGCGTGCGCACCATCGTGTTAGTACAGTACCTTCCCAGATGAAGTGATGGTCTGTTGCTTCGCAACGGACTCCCAAAAGACCCTGCGGCGCGGGTGGTAGGTCGTCCCGCGAACAACATTCAAATCGCAAAACTAGACTGGCCTTGCCAGTGAGCTCGCGGCGTGAGTTCGGTCGAGACCAGAATATAAAATGGAAAGTAGGGGACAAGAGCGGAACTCCCAAGAGAGACTTCCAATTTCTCACCATAAAAATATCACACAGTATAGAGAACTTGGCTTTTGACACCTTGCTCTTTTGACACCTTGATTAAACTAAAAATTATTACTACAACACTCATACACTTGCTTCTTAAAGGTTGAGCGACCCTGCATCTTGAGAATGCGTGACATATCTTTTTATGCACAATCGATTATGACAGTTTGACCTTGACTCATATTTCTAATCAGAGGCCACGATTAATCCAGCCTTCGCTTCACTACTTATGTGTTTTCTTTTGTTAACTCAATACGTTTCTTCTATCAGGCTTTCGAGTATTCGTGCTCTGTAACAAATATAAAATTGAAAGCGAGGAATGTCACACGAGAGATGTTTACAATATTATTGCGCTTTTGTTCACAGTGTGTTCAGTCCATTTGTGACTGCAAACTCAATCCTCAGAATTATTTCGGTGTATTTTTCATTTCTGGTATTTAATGAACATTGCGAAACAAAGACTACATGATCGAATGAAAGAAACACTTCAACAGGCAATGTACGATACGCAGAAGAATTTTATGAGGCAACAGATGTCATGTACAGAGTAAAGCATAAAGCGTCATTGTTTTACGGCTAAAGCTCACCGTAGCTTTGGTTTCTGTTTTCGCCCTGTTATCTTCCCAAAAGTATTTCGTGTCGCCACAGAAAGTTTCGTCGGGACTAAATACTTATCGGCGACAGAGATATTTGCAATACCCCAGAAGTACCATCAAACATTTGTTTACGGCTATTCTCAAAGCTTGTGCGGTGAACGCGAGCCAAAATCTTTTCCTAAAATCCAGTTTATCCGTGCGCATTCCACAGAACCAAATGGCGTTGAATTTGAATGGGATGCAGTTTACTTTTTTGCTTCACTACTTATGTTTTCTTTTATTAACTCAATACGTTTCTTTCTATCAGGCTTTCGAGTATTCGTGCTCTGTAACAAATATAAAATTGACAGCGAGGAATGTCACACGAGAGATGTTTACAATATTTTTATGCGCTTTTGTTCACAGTGTGTTCAGTCCATTTGTGACTGCAAACTCAATCCTCAGAATTATTTTGGTGTAACGAGCAATTCACTGGCCACATCTCGAGTTGTTTAGCGAAGTCAATTACGTCATCGCCCAGCACGTGATAATATGAACCAATCACCGTGTGCTGATTCTCGACCCACAAAAAGGAAAAAAAAAATTCCCATTTTTAAGCTCTCGTGGGCCCCAGGCCCCCGCGAGCAAAAAGCCTTCGTGTTGGGCCGGGAGAGGAAAGAACCTGGGAACGAGGTACTCTGTTTCGAGGTTCTACCCGGCATTCCCCGCAGTGCGGGTTGGTCGTACCGCGAACAACATTCAAATCGCAAAAAAGCTACGTGTTCGGCCAGGAAAGGGAAGAGCCTGGGAACGAAGTTGAAGGTTTTACCCAGCAATCCCCGCTGCGCGGCGACGTGATTCTGTTCCGAGGTTTTTCCCAGCAAACCCCGCGGGGAGGTCGCCCCGTGAACGACATTCAAAAACGATATGTGTTCAGATTAGTACCCACGCAGGGCGTGGGAACTAGAAATACGATATTCGCAAAGGCCCCACGCCCAAGTAATCGATTATGCATGACATTGCTTAGAGCTCTCATGTACTGTATGCTTACACCACACATTTCAATATATTAACATTTACATGATATTAGCATGTGTTCCATTCTGGGGGACACTCATCATAATTTTGGGAAAGGGGTGTGCCACCTGGACTTGAAAACCCTTACCCTATTTCAGACCAAAATATCTGATTTACTATACCCTATTTCAGACCCATACTCCATAAATGTATACCCTATTTCAGACCTATTTTTGATACTTTTTTCTTTTGCAACAGTTTCCACCTGTTTTTTCTTCCATTTGCCATGCATTGTCTGCGGTGACACATTTCTATATATGCTATTCCAGGCCAAAAACACAAAATCGATACCCTATTTCAGACCAAAAAGGCAAACTCTATACCCTATTTCAGACTAAAAATGTTTGAAAACAATACCCTTTGGGGTGGCACATACCTATATGGCATATATATATAAGAGTACTCCCCCCCCCCACCACCAGGGTCCCATTGCTGTTTGAAGAGTACAGTAGTTTCATTATATAATATGTAGGATGGTCCTGAAAGAAGGAAGTTCTCATGATATTATTCATCATCCCATGTCCATTTCACAGCAATTTATTTTTGTCTCGTAAGAAAGTATACAGAGTCAGTTTTAGCACCACATTCATAGGTGAAATATATAGATACTTCTCAAGTAGGTTACAATATATTTCTCAGAAGTTCTCAATTGTTGCAAGTGTTGCCTAGTACATGTACAAACACACAAAATCCCATGCCAGAGAAATATAGCCCTAGCCCGATACTCTCCCCTGTACTCTGCTGTGAGTGAAAATGTAAAAATGCATTATAAATATACAATAATTCTACAGAATATTAGACAAATGAGAGTCCGGTTTGCACATTATCCACCACAAGTACTGTAAGATACGAGACACGAGAAGGGCATCAGTTTAGTACTGTACTGACATTCTTGTCTTTAAAAAGTATTTCCCATGCCATGTGGGTATAAACTAACTATTCCTAATCACAGAAAGATACTTTTTCCAGTTGGACTTAGTGAACTTCATGTTTGTCTTGATATTTAGGGACCTATGGGAAACAAAACAAGCATCAAAATATAATTAGGAATGTTGTAAAATGTGTTCTGTGGCATGAGATAGGTGGGTGGGTGGGTGGGAAAGCTAATTGTGGATATTATGTGGATGTAAATAGATCTTATTAACCGAGCGCGCGGTCCGTACAGTAAGTTATGGACCGAGTTTTTTTCGTCGCCTTATGGCCCGAGCGCGCTCCGCGCGAGGGCCATAAGGCGACGAAAAAAACGAGGATCCATAACTTACGGTACGGACCAAGCAAACGAGGTTAATAAGATATTTATTATATGGCTTTAGATCTTTCGGCAAACACAAAACAAGGCCCCAACGAGTACTCGTCTCGTTCATTCAACAACATCAATCGTGATCAGCAGGCATGAATTACGCACGTTTGTTTTCACAACAAATTCAGTTAACAGCTTACAATTTTACCGATTTGAAAATCTTGAAAGAAAAATAAGCGTCTGTCAAACCAACTGCCTAGATAAATACTAAATTTTTTCTTAGCTGAATGAAATGGCCGATAGCGTGTGTCAAACAACGACACTGCAGTGAACTTTATTCGGTGAACGACTCGAACTCGCCCTTGCTCGCTCACTAAAGATTTAAAAAACTGCAGTCTTATCTCTTTCCAGAAGAAACTGCTTTGTGACTTAGAGTATTTTCTATTCTTTTGAATAAGTTTCTTACACATGCAATAATGTAGAAGGCAAAATGGCACTAAAAGAAAATAATTTCATCACAAACTGCGACCGACACATCGTTGAAAGTTATATTATTCAAAACTCACCGCTTAATTTTCCTGCCTCCTCGTGGAGCGTTTAGGTTTCTTCCAGCAAAATAAACGTCCTCAAAGCACCACGGCGTTTTTGTCCCAGTCAGTGAGTTCTCGTGCATTGTGAAAAATATATTTACAGTCCTCACAGTGCGCCGTGGCGAGCAAACATGTCTGCAAAACTTGATTCTTGCACGGTTTTAGTCATAACTGTTCACGGTAATTGTTCGCTTTCCACTTTTTTCCTGGCAAGTGTGCAAATTTTAACACAAGGGTGAAACAACCCTCCATACTCTGCAGCACTTGTTTTTAATGACGGCTGAGGTCGCAAGCAATTTTTTCCTCGGATGTTTTCCTTCTTCGTAACGGTCATTTTCCAAGATTGTGAGCTTTCCCCGATCATCATGACTTAACAGTGAGTATCCGGACCGTTTAAACTTCCCATTGCACTTCTGGGCCTTTTATAACAAACGTTTAGCAACTTTTCGAGTAATCATTTGCGATCCACATGTGCAAACTGATTTTGCGGTCCGTACAGTAAGTTATGGACCGGTAAAATTGACCAATCAGAACGTGCGTAAAATCAATTTGCGGTCCGTACAGGAAAGTATGGACCGGTAAATTAACCAATCGTAGCGTGCGTAGTATCAGTGCCATATAATAATATTATTTATAGCAAGGGAAAGGGAGGGGGGGAGCTTATTAGACTGAGAGAGGCATATTTCTAAAATTGACCTTGTGAGAGAAGAGGGATGGTTACCTGTATGAAGGAACTATAGCACACCCAGCCAATTATTGTTTCTAATATATTCTGATATATCTGATACTTCTAGAACAAAGCAAAGACAAAACAAAGACTGTGTTAGAAAGTTATTGGCTGGGTACTCTAAAGTTTAGGCCACTGACTTATAGTACTTATACAGTGTTATACAGTACATGATAACAGTAGCTGGGCAGTTAAAAAACTGCATGTTCAAACCAAAACTCACAAGTTCTTGAAATACGAAAGGTTTTACGATTTTTTACTCCAGTGTGTTCAAAACTTTGACTGAGCACTGCAGGTATAATTTCACAGAGGACAAATATTTTGATCTGTTCTTTGATAGACTGAAATGGTTTACTCTAATCAAATGCACAGAAACACCAAGACTCTTCTGTGTGAGTGATATGTTGTGATTTTGTCTGAGCAAGTTGTCAAGTGGTAAAATAACCTCTGCATTGTATGCGACACTGGAAGTTGATTTAAATGTCGAGACTCAAACGGTCAAAACAATTTTCTGTCGTGAAAATGTATAGCATTGCAACAACCAAGTTTTACCGCGGTCACAAAATGTTCGATAAACTCGAAGCAATGCAGAACGAACGAATTGAGTGACGTGAACAAAGTAAATTTACGTGTCTTACCTTCCCCTTGGAGCTATCGGCCGCCCTTCAAGCACTATTTTCTGTCTGAAATTGTTTCTCGGGCCTTGCTCTTGATCATAACTTGCTTTTAAGTGCCAGTAACCATTAGGCAGTTCAAATGGTTTATAAAAGCTCGATCCAAGAAGGTAAATGCGAGTCAGCTGTGAACGGTCGACCGATTATCTCAGCTATAAATCAACCGCTAGTGTGTCTCCGATCGGATTTTTCGTCTTGCTTCTCGGTGTACCGTTGCTCGCTTGTCTTGTCATCGCCTTTGAAGGACATCGTGTTAGTACAGTACCTTCCCAGATGAAGTGATGGTCTGTTGCTTCGCAACGGACTCCCAAAAGACCCTGCGGCGCGGGTGGTAGGTCGTCCCGCGAACAACATTCAAATCGCAAAAAAGCCTTCGTGTTGGGCCGGGAGAGGAAAGAACCTGGGAATTCGAGGTTCTACCCGGCATTCTCCGCGGTGCGGGTTGGTCGCACCGCGAACAACATTCAAATCGCAAAAAAGCCTACGTGTTCGAGGGAAGAGCCTGGGAACGAAGTTGAAGGTTTTACCTAGCAATCCCCGCTGCGCGTGGACATCGCGCCGCGCAGCGGCGACGTGATTCTGTTCCGAAGTTCTTCCCAGCATACCCCGCTGCGCGGGGAGGTCGCCCCGTGAACGACATTCAAAAACGATATGTGTTCAGATTAGTACCCACGCAGGGCGTGGGAATAAACCAGCCAAGAAAAAGATTAAAAATAAAAATTTCCGTTTTTAAGCTCGCTTGGGCCCCAGGCCCCCGCGAGCAAAAACAAATGTGATGATGATAATAACAATAACCACAGGCAGCCCATGCTCCGGGGGTCTGTCTGTCTGTCACAGCTCTGAGTACGATTTTGCTGATATCTACGATAAATAAAATTACGAAAAATATCACGCTTTTACGTCTAATAATTGTGTCCTGGATCTCTTTCGAACGCTTTGGAACCGTTTTAGAGCTAATATAAAGATGTTTTAAACTATGCTTCCTCGCCCCCCTACACAAAAAACGACAAGGCTGGAAAGTAATTTTAACCGTACCTGACATTTCGCTGATAAAATCAATGTGAAAATTGACAAACGTGAGATCAATTTTCACGTTCGGGACAAGGCTGGGGTTTGTTTTGGTCTCCCGAATTCTCCGCACCCTCGGGTGCGTGTGTCGCGGTTTGCGTTCACCAGATCGAGACTCGAGAGACGGTTGGTTTCCCTTGTCCAAATTCGTTGTTGGCAAGCCTCGAAGGATTCGAATCTAGTACTATTTCTCGCGTTTTCTCAAGAACGGAAGTTCACTGGACCTTCTAACTTAGCCAAAGAGAAGCCTATTTATCTCAGTGGCGATCGCCGGAGTTTGAGCTTGACTGCTGTTGGAGAAGTATGATTTTATCAGCAAAATGTCAGGTACGGTCGAAATTACTTTCCAGCCTTGTCGTTTTTTGTGTAGGGGGGCGAGGGAGCATAGTTTAAAACCTCTTTATATTTATTTAGCTCTAAAACGGCTCCAAAGCGTTTGAAAGAGATCCAGGACACAATTACTAGACGTAAAAGCGTGATATTTTTCGTAATTTTATTTTATTGTAGATATCAGCAAAATCGTACTCAGAGCTGTGACAGACGGACAGACCCCCGGAGCATGGGCTGCCTGTGCAATAACTAGAAATACAATTATCGCAGATATCCCCTCGCTCCGTAGTGGATTTTCGGAAAGCGGGGTTCTTGTTTATTTTCCGCTTTTTTTACAAAGCATGGTTGTATGGCGACGTCACCAGTCAGCCGCAAAAAAATCTTTGTCGCACGGAAGTCTGGTTTAGTTCAGACAACGTGCACAGTCTGCAGTCTGTTTTCGTGGACACTAGCTGAACTCCAAAATTCGCCGAGACATTATACTTTTACACGCAACTACAGAATACTCCCGAGACCCGCAAGCCAGAGAAAGCGCAACTGGAATTGTGACTCGATCAGTTTTGCCCAGTCAGCAAAGTCGATCTTCACCACCGAAATTTTTATTAACTTCAAGAAAAGCCGCGATTACTCCAGCCAAGTACATACGTGGTTTTTTTACTTTATCAATTTAATACGCTCCTTCGAGTGTAATAACTTGAGAACTGTCAAAGCGAGAGTCGCTTGTTTATACGCTTTCGAATCCTCGGAATGCATGAATTTTGGCAAGGATTCAATTTTGCACAACAACCTTTCAAACCGCGTTTGACGAATTTAAAATCTTTGACAGAAAAAAGATTTTAAGTCACTAAATAATACAAGGTCCGATTGTTGAGCGAGCAAACCCGGTCACTAAATAATACAAGGTCCGATTGTGTTGAGCGAGCAAACTCGGCCACTCACAGACAACAATATACATGAATAGTAGTTCAAACCATTTGCCAATATACATGAATAGACTGTAATAATTTAATTTGGAAAGCATGGCCCCTGGCCGGGTATTTTCTACTTTAGTAGCTTTCAGAAAGCGAGAGCACTTCAACCTGGTTTATACATTTCATCCTTGAATACAGTGTGCTAACAAATACGGCGAGAAAAACTTCACAGCATTTCCATGTGTCAGACTGTCAGCGAAATTATGCAAAAATGTCAGGAATCGGATTACACAATCTTGCTCAAAGGCACTTTGAAATAGCTTTAAAACGTGGAAAGATCACAGTATAATCCTAGTTGGCCTTCATCATAGTTACCGGGGCATCAAACGACAAAATATACGGCGAATGAATAGCGTAACGTACTGTACGTTAACTGAGATGTAATTTTTCAAACTCACCGGTTCCTGAAAGCCATAGTTTTTTTCTTTTCCAGCAAAGGAAATAAAACCCAAAACACTATTGTTTACGTCTTCAATGATTTCAAAACACACAGAATAGAGCAGTCCTCGTACAGTACGAAAATTCCACTTTCCATTGCATTGTGAGTCGTCATCTTGTCAAAACTTGGATTCTGAAAGCTACAATCCTGTTATTGTAAAAGGTGAAATTTGCCACGGCGATTGTTCGATTTCCACCGACTGTATTTTGCTATTACCGACCTTAAGATAACCTGGACGGCGACCTCGAGGACGGTCAACTTGGCCGAGGAGACCTGGGTACGGACGGTCGTCTTCGCGCGGAAAAATTAAGCGTTAAGACGAGGGTGGACGCGGCCGTATTAAAATAAACTTCGAGCGTAAAGAGATGGCTTCTTTTAGGGAGACAAGAGAAATTTTAGCTACTTATTTTAGGGAAGGCATAATTTCGGATGAGGAATTTGTTCTCCTTTACGACCTAAATCATTCCAAAAACATGGAACTACCGTACGAGGAGTATGGAAGATTTGATCTTGATGAAATGGAGGACAGTGAGTGTATAGCAGAGTTCAGGGTGAGCAAGCATGACTTGACAACTCTAAGAGACGCCCCCCAGATACCAGAGTCGTTTACGTGTCAGCAAGGTTCCGTATGCGATGGCATGGAAGGTCTGTGCATGTTGCTTAGAAGACTTGCGTATCCTTGTAGATACTCCCTCGGTTTGGAAGGCCCACACCTGTGCTCTCTATGGTGACTAACAAGGTGCTTGATTTAGTTTATGAGACACACGGGCGCAGGATAACCGAATGGAATCATGCACTACTAGAGCCTGTCAAGCTCCAAGCCTATGCTGATGCAGTCTATGCAAAAGGAGCAGCCCTTGATAACTGCTTTGGGTTTATAGACGGTACCGTCAGACCAATCTCGAGGCCAAGGGAGCACCAACGACTTGTCTACAACGGACACAAGAGAGTGCATTCCTTAAAATTTCAATCTTTAGCTCTTCCCAATGGAATAATTGCTAATATGTATGGACCTGTTGGTGAGTATTGTCATTTACACATTTGTGTGTTTTATTGTTTTTGTTGTTTGTCTATCTTTTTTTTTTGAGGGGGGGGGGGGGGTAATGTTTGGATTTTTTTCTGATACTTCAACTATACAATGTAGATATAGCTAAATCAATGCACAACTAATGTTAAAAAGGGATCAGCTGAAATACATTGTTCACTTCCTTGTTATCTTTGTGTCTATTTTCAGAAGGCAGGAGACATGATGCTGGCATGCTGGCCGAGTCTACATTAATACAGCACCTACAACAGCATGCCTTCTCTCCCCTTTGCCAGCCTATGTGCATATATGGGGACCCAGCATATCCACTTAGAATACAGCTTCAGGCACCATTTAGGGGAGTGGCCCTAACCCCTGAAATGCAAGCATTCAACACTTCCATGTCTGAGGTTCGAGTATCTGTAGAGTGGCTATTTTGAGATATAATCAATTATTTTAAGTTTGTTGATTTTAAGAAGAATCTCAAAATTGGACTAAGTAATGTTGGCACAATGTATGTAGTTTGTGCAATTCTACGAAATGCACTAACTTGCTTGTATGGTAATTCTACATCCCAGTACTTCGGGCTTGACCCTGCCACACTGCATGAATACTTTGCATGAAAATACTTTCTGCCTTCTCTATTACTAACACTAACATACACTGGATGTTACTGTTGTTTTTATTTTTACGGTTTTTTTAATACACACACTCTTTTTGTTTCATAAAGCAATAAATGTGATGTATAGCAAAAACTGAATTATATTATTGGCATCAATCAACTGGTGTCACAATGTAGTCATGCCTATAAAATAAATAAGGCAAATAAAAAAACAACTGCTGCAACTCATTGCACAACTTTAATTAACCTGTATGAAAGACAACAGTATAAATAAAGTCCAACGAGCTGTTTGGTCAGTTAAATTGATCTACCTTATTTCTTTGCAAAGCTTGTAATCAACGCCAGCATTGCTTGGTTTTGCTGTTGCATTATCTGCATCATTTGAGTTTGCTGTTGTTGTTGCTGCTGTTGTGCAGATACAAACTGTTCGTACAGTTGTGTTTGTCGTTCCTGTTCCCTTTGTTTGGCTTGTTGTTCTTCCTGTCTGAGCATAATGTCTTGCTGTACTCTTTCTCTGAGAAAAGTAATAGTATCTGCTCCACTTCTTCTTGCTTTTCTTGACTTTTGATCTGTGGCACTCGCTTCTGACTTTCTCTTCATGGTTTCGCCCAGCTTTTCACAGGCCTTCATTCTCACATCCTCCCCACCTGCTCTGTCTTTCTCTGCTTTCTTCTGGACGCTATTTAAGGAGTCCTCCGCTGCTTCCCATTTTCCCCATATCTCTTCCATTGCTGTGTCAAGCTCAGTATCTTCCACAACTACACCACTCAACTTTGCTTCAGCTCGCCTTTTTGCTTTGTATTTTGTAAGCAAGAGGTTGAAGTGATCTCTGGTCGACCGCTTTGTCACACGAAACCTTGGTAGAGTAGTTCCGTTTAGTCTGTCTGCTATGTCCTGCCACACTTTTCCTCGCTCAACAGTTCTTGGCTTAAACCGAAATGGTTCACTGGCAAGTACTTCACGAGCAAGTAGAATATCGTGGGACTCCGACCATTCCATTATCGAAGCTCTAAAATAAACACATGTTGTTATTAATGATAAACACACTTTTCATCGGGTAATTAGTAGAAAATAGAATGCTAAAAAAGGAATCTATTCACTAGGAGTGATTTAGCTTTCAAGTTTACACATAAATTAAACAAAAACCTTCATGATTCTAGTGAAATGTCTTACCCGCTTCTGCCACGATTTCCAGCCGTGCTGGCGGGAAAATCCATGGCGAACGTTTTCTTCCAGCTCTCGCAATGACTGAAAAGTTAAAGCAAAAATTATGTGGTTAGCATAAACAATCATTCGTAAGGCTTCAACACTTATTTCTATTGAACACAACGTCTCTTTGCAATGAAAGAAGAGAAAAGAAACTCACGTTCTCCAGAGTACGCGAGACGACCAACTTTCCCGGTCTAGACTTGATGTGGACGGCAAGGTGATATGCAAATTAATACCCAAACTTCCTCACTTGACTTCCGGTTGACGTCCTCGAGGTCGCCGTCCAGGTTATCTTAAGGTCGGTATTCCTTTCTGAAGAAGTGTCTGCGTTTTAACACAATATTGGCGTCTGGGATTGTGTTCAGGTCGGCCAGTCGATGCCTTGAAGAATTCGTTTCACGGCAAGCAAGCTTGCCTCCGATATACTGGCAAAATATCCGGGCAGTTTACAGCCGTCCGTCGAACTGTTTGGCTTTGTATCTGCATCTTGTTGTACAAAATCACTTCCACCAAACAAAATGGCGGTTTACAGCTCTGGTCTAAGAGCCTGGGAAAGAGATCGTACGCCAGACTGACAGACTGACTGACTGAGATGGCGACCCGCTTGGAGTCTCCAAGAAAGGCGATACTACTGCATTAGCGTTGTGATTATTACCCTCGCTTACGCTCGGGGATAATAACTAGAAATACGATAATTGCAGATATCCCCTCGCCCTGTAGTGGGTTTTTGGGAAGCGGGATTGTTGTCTAGTTTCCACTTGGAGACTATAATCGTTTTTACAAACCATGGTTGTATAACGACGTCAACAGTCGGCCGCTAAAACTGTTTGTCGCACGGCAGTCTGGTTTAGGCTACGTTTACACTATACCGGATAAGTCTTTGAGCTGATGCTAAAACCTATCCGGTACAGTGTAAACACGAAAAGATCGGTTCGGAGAGACTTTGGCCGAAATGCAATCGAAGCGTTTTCTTATCCGATGCATACCATTTCAGAAGCGGAGCGGAGTAACAGAGCTCCGTTCCAAAAATCGCTCTGAAAACAGCGTATCCAATGTAAACGGAAAGGCCTATCTGGTACGTTTTTGCGACGCTACGCCAAGCTATCCGGTATAGTGTAAACGTATGCGTCCAAAATTCGATGAGGCAACTTTTTGCACGCACTCGCTTTCAATTTTAAATTATTTTTTACACTCAAAGAAACGTAATTTATGAATTAAAAAACCACAAACATTTTGGTTAGGATGCAGCGTACGTTGGCTGGAGTGATCGCGGCTTCTGTTAAATTGAAAAAATAAACATATAAAAAATCGGTGAGTCACGATTCTAATCTCGGATGAATTTTGTAGGAGTCGCTTGTTTCACTTTCGAAGTCTCGGAAATATTTCAATTATGCAAACTGTCTAAACTGTCTCATTCACACGGTTTATCTCTCACGAAGGCACTCTAAAATAGCTTCAGAAATAGCAAAAAGGTCACAACATAATCCTACTTCAGTCCCACCACAGTTCCGGGGCCACTTCTTTGCAGTCCCGAGGCATCAAACCACAAAATATACGGCGACTGTTGAAATACACGAAAGGCGTTTGCAATTAACATACTGTAGTCAACTGTAATTATTAAAAGCTCAACGGTTCCTGAAAGTCGTAGTGTTAGTTCTTTTCCAGCAAATGAAGCAAAACTCCAAACATTATTGTCTACGTTATCCTTTAGTGATTTCGAAATATAGAGCAACCCTCATACAATTCGAAAATTCCAATCTCCATTGCATTGAGCGCCGGTCACAGCGGATTTTATCCTCCCGGATAGAATTCGCTAGCGGATTTCATCCCCTCTCGCGGATTTTATCCCCGCGGATTTTATAGCCCCGTCATTTCTCTCGATCGCGGGAAATGCGAAACGTGATCCTTTTAGCCAGAGTCATCGGATAGAACCGCTTACTATGATTTCAAATCGGGATCAAAACCACTAATTAAACGTTTTCAACGTTTCACTATAACGAATTGAATTGAATTGAGTTGAAGTCTTTTTTTAAACCGCCTATTGTTATAAAGGCGGTTACACTTCGAATGGATAGAAGCTTTCCGTTTACACACTAAAGGCTGGTTCACACGGTAAAGCAAGCGCAAACGCAAGCGCAAGAGAATGAAAACTTTTCCAAACTCTTGCGCTTGCGCTTGCTTTACAAATTTTATCGTGTGAACCGGTCGCTTGTGCTTGCGTTTGCGTTTGCGTTTGCGCTTGCGCTTGCTTTACTCGTGTGAACCAGCCTTAATTAAACGTTTTCATCAACGCTTCACTATAACGAATTGAATTGAAGTTTTTTTAAAAACCACCTGTTTGTTATAAAGGCGTTGAACACTTCGAATGAATAGAAGCCGCCTAATTAAAGGTTATCAACGCTTCAAAGAAACTGAATTGAAACCCAGCCGCGTATCTGCTTTCGAAAATAACAATGAGTTGCCGATCCAATTAAATGGATCTAAACAGTCAGCAGACGCGCGATGCTGTTTAGTCTAATTTAGTTGATCGAAGCAACATTAGCATGCCACCTCGAAAGACTGATTCACGCCCTTGCACTGTTTGCGGATCCTTAACACACAAGCATAGCTATAGAGCAGTGTTTTTGTTCGCGCGGGGCGTGGCCCCGGCGAGCTTAAAAATGGAGTTTTTTTTTCTTCTGGGTCGAGAATCAGCACACGGTGATTGGTTCATATGATCACGTGATATGCGATGACGTAAACCGCCGCCCGGTTGGCTCAGTTGGTTGAGTGCCGGTCTTTCGTGCGGGAAGTCGCGGGTTCGAACCCCGGCCGGACCAGCACTCAGGGTCTTAAAATAACTGAAGAAGAGATGCTGCCTTTGTTTCTATCAGCAAATGGTAAGATCTTCATGTGGCTCGGCTGACTACGTAAAATGGCGGTCCCCTCTCCCTATACTTCTATACTTGATGACAGGGGGGACGTAAAAGAACCACTGAGGGCGTAAACAAATCTCTGGCAGTGACCACCCTCAGTGCCTGTACTCCACAGTAATATGGCGAAGCCAAATTGTTGCTGAAAAGCCCTTTGAGGGGAGCATCAATAAAAATATGTATGTATGTATGTATGTATGTATGTAATTGACTTCGCTAAACAACTCAAGATGTGGCCAGTGAATTGCTCGTTACTTGTGTGTAAAAGTTAACTGCATCCCATCCAAACTCAACACCATTGGGCTCTGTAGAACATGCGCGGATAAACTGGATTTTAGGGAACGATTTTGGCTTGCGTTCTTAAGTTCACCGCGGAAGCTTTGAGAATAGCCGTAAACAAATGTTTGATGGATACCGCTCGGGGATTGCAAATTTCTCTGTCGCCGCTAAATATTTAGTCCCGACGAAACTTTCTGTGGCGGCACGAAATACTTCTGGGAAGATAACAGGCCGAAAACGGAAACCAAAGCTACGATGAGCTTTAGCCGCAAAACAATGGCGATTTATGCTTTACTTTGTACATGACATCTGTTGCCTCATAAAATTCTTCTGTTTATCGTACTTTGCCTGTTGAAATGTTTCTTTCATTTGATCATGTAGCCTTTGTTTCGCAATGGTCATTGTATACCAGATATGAAAATACACCGAAATAGTCCTGAGCATTGAGTTTGCAGTTCACAAATGACTGAACACACTGTGAACAAAACCGCAATAATATTGACGTAAACAAGTGTCGTGTTACATTCCTCGCTTGTTACAGAACACGAAAACTCGAAAGCCTGATAGAAGAAACGTATTCAGTTAATAAAAGAAAACACAAAAGTATTGAAGCGAAGGCTGGATTAATCGTGGCCTCTCGTTAGAAATAAGAGTCGAAGTCAAACTGTCAAAAATCAATTGTGCATAAAAAGATATGTCACGCATTCTCAAAATGCAGGGTCGCTCAACCTTTAAGAAGCAAGTGTACGAGTGTTGTAATGATAAATTATAGTTTAATCAGGTTTCATTTGAGCAAGGTGTCAACAGCCAAGTTCTCTATAACTGTGTGATATTTTTCTGGTGAGAAACTGGAAGTCTCTCTTGGGAGTTCCACTCTTGTCCCTACTTTCCATTTTAGTATATTCTGGTCTCGACGCAACTCACGCCGCGAGCTCACTGGCAATGCCAGTCTAGTTATAGTCTAAGCTTAAGTGTATATTGCTACTTAAGAATAACCTGTTTAAATAAATCATCGTTGTTACAGTCAGGCGTCTTTTACGTGACACTTTTTATTTAGTTTGTTGGTTGTGATTGTCCAGGAAGACTGCTGTTGGTGACTGACGTTTCGACTACCTGAGCGGAATTCATCTTCAGAGTCAAGTGTCAAGTGAAAAAGTTCAAACCTATGAGAGCTTTCGAAAACGATGTGTGTGGCCGGCCGTGGCCGACCAGCCACGACTCCGACCGACGGTTAAAGGGAAAGGCGTACGGCTATGCCTATTGTTAAAAACAATCTTTGTTTCAAGTCTCCAATGTGCTTTGCATCCAACTACATGATAAATTTCAAGACACGGCTTCTAAGACCTTTGAACGCTTCGTTGTCAAGTACGAGTTAGGGGGGATAAAATCCGCAAGAGGGGGATAGAATCCGCTAGCGGATATTATCCGGGGACATAAAATCCGCTAGGACACCGTGGCGGTCTTGTCAAAACTTGAATCATCCTTAGTGTAAACGTCAAACGGTAAACTTTGCCACGATGATTGATCAATTTTCACCGACTGTATTTTGCTTGTCCTTTTCGTAAAAGTATCCGAGTCATTAACACAATATTGGCGTCTGGGATTGTGCTCAGGTCGCCGCTCCAGTCGATGCCTTAAAGGGGTACTTTGACCAAAATCGGACCACTTTGAAATACTATTTTAACCACTTTAAATGAAAGTGTATGGTATGAATAGCAAAATGTCCCAAAAACTTTTTTTCAGATGTAAGACTCCCGAGATATATTAATTCAAAGGAGGCTAAAACGCCTGTCCGCCATGTTGGCCGTGAATAAATATTTCGGACCAGCGGTTTACCACTCTGACGTCATCTTACCAACGAGACGCGGACTTCACACACATTTCTTTGCAAATGTCTTTGAGTGAGAGCGAACTTTCATTGATAATTTCTTCGAATTCTTCTATTTTATCGACTCACGAGTCATTATTAGATGTTTGACATGTACATTCAAGTGTTGAAGGCAGTACGTTTGCGTACGACGACAGTCTTTGAACCAGTTGCCACGGAAGAAGAACTAGCGGTGTGCGTCGAGCAAGTCACAGTCGAAGAAGAACAAGAAGCCGAATTCAAGAAAAGATTCAGCCGAGAAGTAAATTTTGGAACGTGGTAAGACCATTATTAATGTCGCTTGAGAACTCGGAAATTTACGAAGACGGTAGCGCTCAAGTTACTGCAAAATCAACATGAACTTTTCGATTCTGTCAAAACATTTCAATTCTATTAAAACATCGAAGAACTAGCGGCGTACGTCGAGCAAGTCACGGTCGAAGAAGAAGCCGAATTCAAGAAAAGATTCAGCCGAGAAGTAAATTTTGGAACTTGGTAAGACCATTATTAATTTTAACACACTTCAGAACTCGGAAATTTACGAAGTCAGTAGCACACAAACTACTGCAAAATCAACATGAACTTTTTGATTCTATCAAATTATTGAAGGATCTAGTAAATGCATGGGTTTTAATGTAAAGTGGAATTCATAGATCGTATACAATGCCACTATTTTGAATAAATACAATTACGTTGATTTGACATGCCGACTGTTATGTGATTCCGCCCGGCGTTGTGTCTATATGAAAAGCCGCCGTCTAGTTAACTTGACCGTTTTATTAAGCTACAACAATCACACTGAAACACCGCCTTTTTGTATTCACTAACGCTTGTAATAGTATGGTTTTTAGTTGCATCAGTCCGAAAAATGCTTCAAATTTACTCGAATGGACTCATAACAAGTTGTCACGCCGCCACAGCGTGCGATATGCGATGAAAACGAAAGTTCAGTTCTTGCAATTTCTGCTAAACGAAACATCTAAGAAAGCAGTTTGATGACAGTTTGCAAATTGTGGGACTCTTAAACTGCTCAAACTTCGAAAAAATTCCCTCGTCAAGACATACGACAATCTCTTGCACTTTCGCCTCGATCTTTAGTCAGTGCTCTCCAAATTGTGGGGACTGATCCTGGAATCAGTCTGCTGGAGAAAACCTTCTTGGTGGAGCCTTGAAAAACAGCTCTCTTCGAAATGCTTCGAGCAGACAGAGAAGCGATCACCAGGATTGAAGTTCTTGCGATGAAGTAGTACAAACCGTTCTTCCACATCGCGCACAGCGCTTTATTGTTGAGCGAAATGTGAAGGGAAATGCCCTCTTTCGGGTTGGACTTGCTGTCGCAGCCCTGCACTACACACCTACCTGGCATGTTGTGCAGTTTTGTTTGAAAATTCCAAATTCTACTGAGATTTCAATCAAGAATTACACGCGCTCTTCTGCAAAACTTCATACTTCCCTTATAGTTGTGATACTTTGCGTTGGTAAGATGACGTCACGCCGGTCTCTCCAATCCCCACTCGGAATTATCGATTTATTCACGGCTCAAGAAAAACAGAGGTCAAAAAGTGGCACTTCCAAAAATAATTTCGACAAACGGTTTGGTAGGATTGTTAGTGGTGTGCTAAAGATTGTTTTTGACTGTTTTTAATTGAATTTAAGTGATGGTCCGATTTTGGTCAAAGTACCCCTTTAAAGAAATCGTTTCATCCTTTTAACGGCTAGCAAGCTTCCCTCCCATGCAATGGCAAAATATCCAGGCCGTTTATAACCGTCCGTCGAATTGCATGAATTTTAAGAAAAGCCGCGATTGCTCCAGCCAATGCTAAATACATGTATGTTTTTTTCACTTTATCAATTTTATACGCGTCTTCGACTGTAACAAATTTAGAACTGTCAAAGCGAGAGTCGCATGTTTATTACGCTTTCGAAGTCTCGGAAATGTGTGAATTTCGGCAAGGATTCAATTTTGAAAACAACAACTTTTCCAACCGCGCTTGCCGAATCTGAAATCTTTGACAGAAAAGAAAAATCAAGCAAGGTCCGATTGTGTTGAGCGAGCAAACCCGGCGGTCACTAAATAATATAAGGTCCGATTATGTTGAGCAAGCAAATAATATACAATAGACTGTAATTGTTTAATTTCGAAAGCAGTGGCCTCTTATCAATTTAATTTCAAAGAATTTTCACTGCAAACTAAATGGGGAAGGTTTCCACCCAAGGTAACCAAATCACGCCGTTTTCAACACCAAACATCGTCATGGAGTTCAAATGACTTTAAGTCAGTTACCTTGGACCCTATACTGAAGCACTCACTCGGACAATTTTCATACGGGCAAGATCGCTGTGAAAATCAAGCTGAGTTTCTGGTAACCGAGCGATGCAAATGCGAAGAAGCCTTTATAAGAATACTAGAAATACAATATTCGCAAAGGTCCCACGCCCAAGTAATCGATTATGCATGACACTGCTTAGAGCTCTCATGTACTGTATGCTTACACCACACATTTCAATATATATTAGCATTTACATGATATTAGCATGTGTTCCATTCCGGGGGACACTCATTATAATTTTGGGTGGGGTGTGCCACCTGGACTTGAAAACCCTTACCCTATTTCAGACCAAAATATCTGATTTACTATACCCTATTTCAGACCCATACTCTATGAATGTATACCCTATTTCAGACCTATTCTTGAGACTTTTTTCTTTTGCACCGATTTTCACCCTGTTTTTTTTCTTCCATTTGCCATGCATTGTCCGCAGCGACACATTTCTATATATGCTATCCCAGGCCAAAAACACAAAACTGATACCCTATTTCAGACCAAAAAGGCAAACTCTATACCCTATTTCAGACTAAAAATGTTTGAAAACAATACCCTTCGGGGTGGCACATACCTATATGGCATATTTATGGGAGTACTCCCCCCCCCACCAGGTCCCATTGCTGTTTGAAGAGTACAGTAATTTCATTATATAATATGTAGGATAGTCTTGAAAGAAGGAAGTTCTCACAATATTATTCATCATGCCATGTCCATTTTACAGTAATTTATTTTGTCTCATAAGAAAGTATACAGAGTCAGTCTTAGCACCACATTCATAGGTGAAATATATAGATACTTCTCCGACAAGTAGATTACAATATATTTCTCATAAGTTCTCAATTGTTGCCAAGTACATGTACAAACACAAAAAATTCCATGCCAGAGAAATATAGCCCCAACCTGATACTCTACCCTGTACTCTACTGTGAGTGAAAATGGAAAAATGCATTATAAATATACAATAATTCTACAGAATATTAGACAAATGAGAGTCAGGTTTGCACATTATCCACCACAAGTACTGTAAGGTATTGTGAGACACGAGAAGAGCATCAGTTTAGTACTGTATTGACATTCTTGTCTTTAAAAAGTCTCATTTCCCATGCCATGTGGGCATAAACTAACTCTTCCTAATCACAGAAAGATACTTTTTCCAGCTGGACTTAGTAAACTTCATGTTTGTCTTGATATTTAGGGACCTATGGAAAACAAAACAAGCATCAAAGTATAATTAGGAATGTTGTAAAGTGTGTTCTGTGGCATGAGATAGGTGGGTGGGTGGGTGGGGAAGCTAATTGTGTTGGAGTAGCAGTTTAAATTATAATATCTCACCAGAAATTTATGTCATGCAGCTGCACTGGAAAAAAAACTTGTTAAAAAGAAAACTTATTGAACTATAATTATCACCAAATCTATCTAGGAAAAGGAAGAAATTAATGTAGTAAAAGCGCTGGCTTAAGTAAAATGATACTAACTGTGGTAAATGCAAATTGACTCTTCTGGCATATGATTAGAATATGTATCTTTGCAAATTGATTGTTGACCTTGAGTCACTGATTGGGGCATTGACTTGTCAGTGTTATCTAATTTGAACTTGTTTAGATCATGGCAATTTTTTTCTGCCCACACCAGCTAGTTAATCTCTTCTGAATGCAGTAGGTCAGCGGTAATTAATAATTAGTTAATTAGTTAATAACGCATCCCAGTTACTGAGAGCACGTGAGAGACTCGTGTGTGTGTTATCGTTCTGTACTGTCGAGCAAATCTACAGTAATAAAGTCTCTCGAGTCTCGAGTCTCTGTCTGAGATTAGCGGCCAAGTTGATCGCATAAAGGCACCACTACATTGGCACCTCCAACGAAACTTGATTTATACGAAGTTATATGCACATAGAGAGAATAATTACTAATGCACTGGGTTGTTTATTGCATACAATACATGTTTTGTGCATGTATTGTCCAGTATCATAGTCATGCAGGAAGGCTTACTTTTGACTTGTTGCCATCTAACCACAGGTAAATGAGCTAATGTCCTGTGTATTTACACCACCGTTGTGTTTCTTGGAATTAAAGAGCCCTTATCAGTAAAGGAGAAGTTCAGATCTCAGTTAAAATGAGAGTTGAGATGGAATTTTTACACAGTATGATAATAAGAAATAATAGAAATAATTTGTTGACCTTTTTTCTGGGGTTCCTTCATATTGTTGACATACAAAACCATTGAACGGAAGAAATGGAGGATTACAGTTTGGCACAATCTGTTGGAGAATCAATTTCATTATTAAATGATGCTGTAATGACAATATTTAACTATCAACACCCTGACAAGTGAAGAACGACGCTCATCTATTGTATAACACAAATTCACACACTAAATTATTATGTTGAATAAAAAGAGGTTATTACATGGGAGGGAGTGCAATACGGCGAAGTATTTTTACGAGTCGGTTTTATTTTTCGAGCCTGCTTCAGGCGAGAAGAAATAAAACTGACGAATGAAAATACAGCCGTATTGTACGACTTTTTGTGTAATAAATTGTTTATTATACGACAAACGAAGCAGGGCAAACGTTCTCGCCGCGCTCAAAATGGAACAAAAAAATGACGCGTTCGTAAACTTTGCTTGCGAAAATGATCACGTAAGCTAATAAACCAGTTGATCTGGTTCCTGACGAGTGCAATACGCTCCCATCTTTGCACTCGTTTTGGCCCGTATTTGCACTCGAAAATGTGAAGTCGTGTAATAATAGCTGGTATGTAAAATTTGTGAGCATGTACTGTTCAGGTTGACCAATCTCTGTTTCTGTTTTTATACTCACTACTGTGCTACACTTCCTGTTAATGATAAGATCCTCTGTGCATATATCTGCCTGTAGTGCAATAGTATTCTCCACAATATAGTTAACATCAGTGCATAATGTTAAGTGACTCTAGATTTTGTTTCCTTTTTAAAACTCTTACAAAACTATGCCAAGAGTCTGTAGTAGTATGGGGTCCGAAAAATGACCCACTTTGCATACTAATGAGATGCCTTACCCCCACCCCCTGGGGAGAGTTTTTGTCACCCTAAAAATGGGAACGGAGGGGGTGGGGTGGAGTGAAATTTTGGAGGGGGAGGGGAGGGTGGGGAGGGGGGTGACCGGAAGTGGAAAAAAAGGGGTTTGCAAAGGGGCGCCCTGGGGGAGAGGGGGTGGTGAACATTAAAGAAAACAAAAGATATGAAATAATACGTATTGACGGCATGATGAAATACATTCTTTATAGGTTTTCCAGGCATTAAGAGCAGAACGAAGGAGTAGGGTGGTCAGGCTTTTGGGGTGATCCTTGTAGAAGAGTCTTCGCGTGTTGACCAGGGTTCGTGTGAAGTCATCCGATGACCCCAGGATGGAGATGGGGAAGGGAGCTTTGGTGGCATGTTCGAGAATAAAGCTGGTAGGACGTCGGGCGAGCCGCCCATTGCCATCGGCGAAGGGGTGAATGTCCAGGAGTTGATAGATGAACCAGGCACAGAGTTTGAAGGATTCGTAGAGTGTGAGGAGTCCAAATTCATGGAGATCATTGAAGCGATCGCAGAGGGTTTCTAGACATTGTTTAATCTCTTCTGGGGGACAGTAGGTGTATTCGTCTCCGTCAAAGGTAGTTGTGCGTGGGTATTGGCTGAATTGGCTGGGCTGTCGGGCAGCAAAAATTCGGGAATGTACTTTGCAGATGAAGTCGGGTGTCATCAGTGGTAGTGCCTTGGACTGGTTTTGAAGAAGAAATTTATAAGTCATTTGGAGATTTTGGAGGTCTGTGGATCCTTCGGTATCTCTGATATGATAAAGGAAATCTAGCATTCTATCATCATAGCAATATGGTTTGGGAGCTGTTTTTTCAGGCATCAAAGCTTGAATTCGGTCAGCTAATTGCTGCCCTGTGACGCCGAAATCAATAGACGCTTCAAAGTTTAGTACGTCCGCCACGACTGACATGATGATGGTAAATGAAGTCAGGGGAGATGTTAGCGGCGTGTCTTTAACTGTGCTTGGATGTCATGCTTGATGTCCTCGGTTTCTTGTTCTGAATCAATGTTCCAATGGTGTTGTCCGTGGGTCAGGGGGGAAGAGTCGCGGCGGGTACGGGGAATGGCTACGACTGAGTCGGGGTGAAAAATCCATATGTGGCCGCTGTTGGGTGTTTCAAAACATTGTAGACAAGGCATGCGAACGGTGTGGCCTACGGAGTGGTTGCAATTCATGCATTCGATGGTTTGAACCACAGTTTAGACCCCATCACCAATTACCCACACATTGCAAGGTGCTGAAAAAAGAAAATAAAATAATGTAAGTAGATGAAAAAAATAAATGAATTAAAATGGTAAAACAACTTACTCTTTTAGAGGAGTCTAGGAGGTATAGTACCACGGTTCGTTCATATAAGCGTCATGTGTGGACATGGTCCAGTGTTGATCGTGTAAACCTTTCACGGAGAAAATGCAATCACAAGTTTTGCAGCAGAGAACCATGATTGATTCGTTCCGAAAGACGTGCCAGTTAGTGCCGGCCATAATAGGACCGTAACCACGTCTTTTAACGAGTTTTTCTTGATTGTTCCATGCGGTTATTCGCATAAGTTTTTGTTGCCGGGTCATTGGCGGATCTGGTATAGCATTGTTGCTGCCGAATTGCATAGTCATGTTGTTATACTTGAGTGAAGAAATATTAAAAGTGAAACGAAATTTATAATAGAAAAAATCATTACGTCACCCCCACGTGGGATGCCATCACGTCGGTATCCCACGTGGGGTGACGTAAGCAAGATAAAAATAGTTACGGTGATTTGTTTATAAAAACAGGGAGCGGGGAGAATGAATGCACACATGAAAATGAAGTCGATTGTGTTGCTTGTAGTGCTTCTGCATGTCGGAATTGTATCGGCACGTTCTGTTCCGAACAATGGTCAAAACTTTAGTTCTCGCGATGCGGCGTTGGCGGCATTTCAAAAGATGCAGAATAGTACAAAGAAAGCAGTAACAACTCCTTCTCCGTCGCCAGATTATGTGCTGTTGCGAGTGGGTCCGAATAAAACTATTCTTGTTAAGAATGGTTCGTTTTACACGATTGAAACGTTCAATTCTCGCAATGCAGCAATGGAGGCGTTTTACAAGCTACAGAGTGCAAGCCAGAAGTCAACCCGGAAGCGTCGCGATATTCGAATACCGATACTTGGGGCACTAAACATGATTCCCAGTGAAGCAACCACCACAACCAAACCCGCAGCCACCGATTACCGGTTATGAGTCATTGGCGATTCTCTATTGTCGCAGTAAGGCCTGGCAAAAATCTCAGCCCGAAGATGCATTCAAGATCTGGTTGATGCGATTGCTGGAACGATCCACGATTCGTGAACTGTTTCTTCATGCTGATTTTGAATCGCTGTTGGGGCGAGTAATGGAGTGGATGCAGTGGCGAAAAGCTGTGGAGGTATTCGACAAGGGCTGGGACAAGAAGCATTGGCCTCATTATGTTTATGACCCCACTGATTTTGTTCATAGTGATGATCAGCGTCGCTATGACATTCCGTGTCAGGAACTCTGAACTTTGAAAAGAAAAAAAGTGTATTTTAAAAACACCATCATGTTGAAATAAAAAGTTTTATTGTTCAACTTTTTACATGTTTTATTTTCTTTGAAATGAATGAAGAATGCGGCCCATGAAACTGTTATCAAATTGTCTCTGTCATTCTTTTTCCCGCCTTTCTTTCTCTGCTTTGGTGACAAACCATCCTCCGCCACTCTGTTTTTTCTTTAGCTTCTTCTTCTTTTTAATCACACGTCTTCTAGCAATGCCACCACGTCGACACACCATGTTTAAAAAAAGTGAAAATGCTGTTTATTCTTCGGTTTTTATAACGCCGCCAAATGCACAGCCCATATCATGTTCAGCTTCGCAGTACAGTGTGGCCATTTCTTGTTTATGTTCTTCGAGCGTCATATGGTAAGATACCAGTTCTTGCATGCGTGGGGAGTAAGTCTTTCTGAAAATCTCACGCCGTCTGCTTTCAATAAAACCTTGCTTTCCTTGGGAAGTGAGCTCATCCCAACTATAGGAGTCTTTGGGGTGATGCGTGCCATGTAGTCTTGACGTTGTTGGTGACGGCGTGCAATGTTTTGACGCACTATTTCTATTTCTTGTCTAAAATTCATTGACTTACCCGTCCACGACGCTTTCTACTTGATAATTGTATTCAGCGTTATATTCGGCGTATTCTGCTATGTAGGTATCGCAGTGGTCGCATTTAAGAAAATACAACATACTCGTCGAAAAGGTTGATGGCGAATGAGAATAAAATGGAAAGGGGTTGAGTTTTAAAATCACACCATAAATTATATTTGATTAAAAATGTTTTATTAAGATTTTTTTACGAATGTGGTCACATACAGAGTGGTGGTGGTACTGGTTAAGTTCAGTTCTTCCAGTGTTTCTTTGAACAAGGTTTCTTCAGGTTGTTTCCAGCGCTGTTCGTTGAGATAGCTGTTTTGGCCGCTATCACCTTTCATCTTGGCCAGTTCTTTTCGTTCCACATTCGCCCACTTGGTTTTCATCCGTGTGTAGATTTCATGCCAATGAGGGTAGTCAATGGCGTCACACACTAATTCTTTTGTCCAAGCTCGAGTCGAGGCGGTACGAAAGTCTGGGCAACGTTCCGACTCTTCGCTGCTTTGCTCATTGTGCATCGAAGAGGACAAAGACAATGACAATGGCATCGAAGAGGACAAAGCTGAGTTGGCTGGTGGACTGCAATAAGCTTTTGGGGGGAACAAAGTTGAGGGCGATGGTCGCTTCTTCCAAGAGATGCCGTTCAAAATCCTTCTGTTCCGCGTCGGTTTGAGTTTGTTCACGCTCTTCTTGCTCTGCTTTTGTGTACCGGTTGTGATACTGCTCGTTTATCCAAGCGTAGATTTTATTCCAGTCTTCATCACAGGGTTTGAAGCGTATGAAGGAGTTTTGAACGTATTTTGGAAATACGCAGCGAGGTTTGGAGTTGGCCATAGTGATGAAAGCAATGGAAAGAAAAAACATCGGCGGCGTGATGTGGAAAAAAGTGGAAAACGGTGCGATTTATAAAGGGTTTTTTCACGCTAAAAATAGGTTGCTGATGTCACCCCACGTGGGATGATGCACGTGCTAATAGGTGACGTCATCCCACGTGGGGTGATAAAAATAAAAAACATGCTGACGAATCCTCTAGAAAAATATGTTAAAAGCGTGACGATATAAAAGAAAAAAGTTATTCAGTGACATGGCTCAGGCGATGCTGGATGCGAGTGATTTTATTCCTCTGAATAAAACACCGCGTAAACGAAAAATGCCCAATGGGTCGACGGCGAAAAAGCCAACAAAGAAAGCAGCGGGAAAGAAGAAAAAGGTGGAGAAGAAAGCATCCGGCGGTGCCGGAGCCGGTGATGGCTCCACTGTTGGAAAAGTTATACCAATTGACATGCTCGTTTACAAAAAGAGAAGCGTCCCCCTGGTACGACGACTGGCCCTGGATATACGTGTCCGAACACAAACGAAAGCATGGCGTGACTGGTGATGTGCTCGAGGCGTCGAAAGTGTGTTTACAGATCCCTACTAGGGAATTACAAGTCAATCTCTGTTGAATGATCCATGCAAATATATGGCCTGGTACAATGTGGCGCCTTCGTGGCTAAGAGGACCCCAGGAAAAATATCGAAGAAACAATTACACACTGAAGATTAGTATTCTAGGCCCCTTTGGTCCCAGTCCTCCCGAGGGTGTGGGATATTATCAAAACGAGATGAAGAAGCGTGCAGCGGCTTGGCTGAAAGTACCCCCCAGCGATCCTAATCTACAGCGAAGTCCTCAGTGGTACAACGAAGAGCCGTATTCAGAGACGGGGCCTATAACATTTTGGCGCACTTTGCATCCTTACGAACGTTATCACAAACTGTTGAAAGAGATTGTGGTGATTCGCGAGTTGTTCCAAGACAAACCGGAGTGGTTCAATCGCTTTCCATTCTCGTCCATTGGTCCTACGGGTACCATAACGCCCATGATGTGGTGGAAGCGGTACAATGTGTTGAACGGGAAAACGTGTCAACCTCCGGAATTGTATGATTGCCCTTATCCAACCTTAGTGCCGGAGTCGGGAGCGGAGGCGGCATTACCGTGGTACGACAAATATCCGTGGGTGAAGATTGCCTGTGTTGATCCTCGCACGCCCGACTTGACACATGACCCGTTTCGTCCTGCGAATGTGGTCAACGGACAAGAAGTGTACCCCCCGGAATTGAATGCACCTGGCGAGGGCGATTGGTACAGTGTGTCGCTGGCCAAAATCAAAGAGCGGGAGAAAGAGGAGATGCCTAAACTGAGAAAAAAGAAGAAGAAAGTGGTGTTGGTGGAGCCCAAGAAAGAGATAAGTTTTGAGAAGCTATCCGAAAAGCTGATTCATGTGGAGCGCAAGAAATACATGCGTAGCGACAAGGATAAAGAGATGATCAAGTACGAGGACATCAACGGAACGCGTAAATTGTATGTAAACATTGCGTGCCCTGATGGTGAGCCAGGATGTGAAGTTCTGCACAGTCGCGCTGCCACACCCGAGGAAACAGCCCAGTGGAAGGCGCAATTCCGGGGTGTGTTATGGTGATATTCCAAAAGATTTTTTGGAAATGATTCTTAAGGGGTCTGATGAAGAGGGCATGTATTATTGCACGTTTACGAAGAAGAAGTATTTCCGGAAAGTGGCTACGGATGCGTATCGAAAGCTGTATCCTATGGATCTTCAAGAACTGGTGATGAAAAGAGATTTTCTGTCGATTACCGACAAGGAGGAGGTTCTAAAGAAGACACGCCAGATGATCATGGAGGCACCCTATGCCATCTACTATGGTAAATATTCAGATCTGAGTACGGATCTGCTGGAGGAAATCACCTTTACGGGTACTGTGGATGGGTACAATGTGTACAGCTCTGAAAGACAGAAAACACTCTTTTCCATGTCGAGAGCTCTTCACGAGTTGGCACGGCGGGGTCCCACCACCTATGAAAGCATAGAGGAAGCCGTGGCAGCGCTGGAAGCCATCCCTCCACCCCTCCCCCTCCATCACCAGAAAAAAGAACAGGTCTGGATGTCATAAAAGAAATGGCGTGTGCCATTCCGGAAGAGATCTTGGATGCAACAGAGAAAGAACGCACATTTGATGAGATTGATAGGAAGGAAGAAGAAGACCGCCAGAGGGGTAGAGAAGCCACCCGTAAGTATTGGGAAGAGTTAACGCTCAAAACGAAGATACAGCAAGTGGACAACAGCAAGAAATGGTGTCAAAACATCCAGAAAGAAATCGAAGCCATGGAAAAGAATCTGAGAGATGAAAGGGTGTGGAAAGGCAAAACACTGGATGAAATGGTGGAGGCCTACCACGAGTTGGATTACAAGAAAGAGCAGCTAGAGATCTTTTTGAATGATGGAAAGTCTGTCGTAAGAATGCCGGAAAAAAATATCATCTCCCAAATGGCTCGCGTGGAATATGAAGAACGGAAAAAAGAAAAGAAAGAAAAACCCAGCAAGGTGTATGAAGAGTGGCGTCAGCGAATGGATGAAGCTGCGAAAAAGAAGTCACTAGAGTTGAGCGAGAGTCGGGATCACCGTCGCATGCTGTGCCAGCAAATGATCGTTAGCCGTGCCATTCCCACCTCATGCATTGTTTTTGGGGGATTATCTTGGAAGAAATACGAGCAGCTATTGTTCGTTTTTGTCGCAGTGCTTGTTTGGGTTGTTGCGCTTCTTCCTGGAGGTTGCACGACGCATGCACCCAATCGATGCGTTCTGTCTGGAGTGAGCATGCGTTTCAGATTTTGAACGAATTGAATCTGGCCACCATAGAGATGATGTGGAATGGAGTGATGGAACAGCACCATCTCGATGCTTCCACGACCAAGAGCATTTTAACCATCGTGCCCCCAGCTGATTTGATTCAAATGTGGCAACGGGAAACCCGCTACGACCCACCCCCCGCCACTCTGGCGGCCTTGTATGATGTGATCGCCCCTGAAGTGCCCGACCCACCCCCCGAGGGTTCTGAAGATGCTGCACTATTGCAGGATTTCCCCACTTTCTGGGGCGCTTCAAGGGAACTGTTTCACCAATTGAATCGCCGCGTGGATACGTTTATGTCTGACTACAAAGTGTCGGACATGTTTTTTGATGAGCATTTGAGTGATGTGGTGAAAGAGTTGTCAGAAAAGAGTCAGTAAAAATGTTTGTAAAAACAAAAGTTTTTATTACAAAATGTAAACTTGCCGTTTGCGAGGATCTTTATTAAAAGACACATAATAGATTCCTTTGCCTATCTGTGGTCTTTTCCCAGCTAACACAAACGTTCATACAACGTTGTACCAAGGTTGTGGATTGGTTACGTCACTTTTAACGTTTCAAGAACGTTGTAGTCACGTCAGATCACAATGTTGCTTAGGCATCTCTGGACAACGTTAGGTATCGACGTTTAATAAACGTTGCAGGAACGTTGAAGTTGTAACGTTTTAAAATTACCTACAGAAAACGTTATTTGCTGACGTTCTTTTAACGTCAATCGGCAACGTTATAGATTACCTATAGAAAACGTTGTGCCGACGTTCTTTTTACGAAAGATAACAACGTTTTAAAGTTACCTCCAGAAAACGTTATGTGCTGACGTTCCTTTAACGTCAGGCTGCAACGTTAAAGATTACCTAAAGAAAACGTTGCGCCGACGTTCTTTTTACGAATAACAGCAACGTTTTAAAGTCACCTACAAAAAAAAACGTTACTTGCTGAATTTTTTAACGTCATTGAACTGCAACGTTAACGCAGAAGCAAAATTCCTTGTATGAATATTGAAAATTCACATCTCCAAGCAATTAACGTCATACAATAACAGATTACCGAGCCCCAGACTAGATGAGTTGCTTTTAATAATTGTATGCTGCAGTGTGAATACTCATCACATAAATATGCTAAGCTCACACCTAAAAAACAATGGAGTAACTGACGTCTACTAGCAACCCCGCTGCTAATGTCTCTGTAGACACCGGAGGTAGTTGTTGCTCCAAACGTGCCAGACTTCTCAGCGTGGCGAAAATAAAATGGGCCTTGGCAGATTCATAGCTGCGTTTCCCAGTCGCGAGAAGACACAAGATTTTGAAATATCATGGGGTTTTCCTGGAGAGAAAAATAAAAGAATGTTTACTCAAGAAACCCATGTTGGATCGTCCATTATATAGTCATGGGAGTGTATGTTATGTCGTGCACAGGGACAAAGCCCTCCATTTTGAGATTTTTTCACTTCTGCCATCAGTCAGGAAAACACGAAGAGTCGTTAATTGGCGTCTATAATTCGTGCATTTCATTGGAAATAAAGAAGCTTCATTCGTTCTAGTTTCAAGTACTGTACACAAAGGCAATTCCTCTGTATTTGGTGACTCAATATGCTATACCGGAAGCTGGGCGGAATGGAGAAAACAAATTTCTACTTGCTGTAAGTCCTTATTTGTATATATCGTAGGATTCATTTCCTCCCTCACTGCTGACTCTAGCGCCATGGAATCCTGGCGTGGTTATTTTTCATTCTTTTATGTTTAGTCAGAGGATATTACATCAACCAAAGGTGGCACGTTTATGACTTCCTGTAGTTATAAAACAGCACCAGATTGTTCAATATTCATCACTTTGAGTAGTAGTCATAGTAGCTATACTAGCTGCCAGCATCTCCTCTTGTGCAAGTCAAGTCAGGTCAAGTCAAGTCAAGTCAAGTCAAGCCGGACCAAGGGCCAATCTCTATATTTCTATAAAGGTAAGATCTTACTTTAATTTACATTTGATCCTGGTGACCTTTGCTAATTAGTCTATTGGTTATAATTTGCTTATCTTTCTAATTCATACAAAGCTTTCAATTCGTTTCATTTATCCATTTGTACGGCACAGTACCATTTTTCTAATTTTCGTGTCAAAACGTTTTTGTTTATTGCAACTTGTCTAATCTGCCTTTCTGGCTGCAACGTCGATCGAACAATGCTGCACAGTAATTTGATAACTATTAACCTGTCATTTTCGAATGCTGTTGGCTAGTTATTGCTTGCAATGTATATCACGATTGTATATTACTTTGCGGTTATTTAGTCCCAAGTCACACAACGAGTCCAAATGCTTCTGCATTATTTCCCAGACAAAGAACCACAGCGTAACATATCTAAAATGTACAATCCTACTGTACTTGGCACCAAAAAGCGAAAATTACCGTAGCCCCATTTAATTCTGAGAGAAGTTATAACTATCAAGTTAAACAAACGTGTATTCTCAAAATCAGGAAAATGCAAATAAGGTTTTTTCATTCATAAAAGTTACAGACTGGTAACATGAAGGCAAGCCGTCTACAATACAAGCGAAAGTGGGAAGCTGCCAATCGGTCATTAAATTGCATGGGAAATGATGCGTGTAACAGTGACAGTAGTGATAGTGAGTCACTGGTTGAAGATACCAGCTCTCCGGGCCCAGTGGGTTCGGAATCTGAAGCAGACAATAGACGTTTTGATGGCAGCCTACTAAACGCATCTGATTCTGAAAGCCAGAGTGGTAGCAATTCTGAAGGTGCCAGGACTTTAGAAAGAGATGTTTCCCCCTTATCATCAGTCTCTAGTAATGAATCAGAAAACCTACAGGATGAATCGTTGAAAAATGGTTTGGCAAATTGGGTAAACGAGTTCCAAGTGAAACACAATGCAGTGGATGGCCTCCTGAGGCTTTTAAAGAGATCCGGGCACCCTTATTTACCAGTCACTGCTCGCTCATTACTAAATACAGTCAGAGAGATACCAACGCAAATCAAATCTGGGATGGAATACGTTTACTTTGGACTAAATGATGTATTGTTGAAGAACTTCAGGAAATATCCTTTAGAAATAAGAGAAAATGTGGATGTCATTCAAATTTCACTAAACATCGATGGTGTACCCCTCTTCAAAAGCTCAAGCAAAGGTTTATGGCCAATTTTATGTGCAATAGTAAATGTGGAGCCAATTATAGTTTTCCCAGTGGCTCTAACTTTTGGAGTGTCTAAACCATCAAATTTAGACTTCTTACAAGACACAATAAGAGACTTGAGCCACATGCTCAATCATGGCATGAATGATGGAGAAAAAACAATTAGAATTGCACTCAGGTGTGTTACATGTGATGCTCCAGCCAAAGCTTTAGTGAAATCAATCAAGCAGTACTCTGGCTATTATGGTTGTGACAAGTGTACCCAACAAGGTTTTTGGCAAGGCAGAATAACATTTCAAGATGTACAAAATGTGGAGCTGCGCACTGATGAGTCATTCAGAAACCAGTCTAACGAAGAACATCATCGTGGTGTGTCTCCTTTCTGTGATTTACCTATTGATATGGTAAAAACATTTCCAATTGATTACATGCACCAGAGTTGTCTTGGTGTAATGAAGAAATTAATCCTTACATGGATGAGAGGTGACAGAGAAGTGAGAATGTCTGCAGGCCAGATTCGTCAGATCAGTGATAAACTGGTTCAAATGAAAGCATCTATTCCCAACAGCTTTGCACGCAAACCAAGGGGCCTACATGAGGTAGATAGATGGAAAGCCACAGAGTTTAGGCAATTCTTATTGTACACTGGAAAAATTGTGTTGCAAGGTATTCTACCACAACCCATGTATGAACATTTCATGGCTCTAAGCATAGCTATATCTATTCTTGTCTGCCCCAGGACTGTTGTAGTCCACAGGAATTATGCACACGAGTTGTTGGTTTACTTTGTGAACCAAGCTCGCACCTTGTATGGCATTGAATTTCTTGTATGCAATGTTCATACCATGATTCATTTGGCTGCAGATGCAGAGGAACATGGTAGCTTAGACAAATGTGGTGCATTTCCATTTGAAAATTACATGCAGCAGTTAAAAAGACTTGTACGATCAGGCAAAAACCCTATTGCACAAATAGTTAAAAGACTAAGTGAATTAGACAACAAACAAGCACTCAGACATCAACAAAGGACCCAGATTTCCATGAGGAAACCAAACAACTGCTACATAATCAATGGCACATCATGTTGTGAAGTTGTGGGAAATGCCGCAGATGAATTGGATGAAAATGGACACCCATTATTCCTGTGCAGAACTTACAATGTAACTGTACCACTCTTCAACCAGCCTTGTGACTCTCGTATAATTGGAGTGCACTGTGTAAGAGATCGAGATGCACAGATGCAAATGTGCCCTGGTAACAGGCTCCAAAGGAAAGCTATCAAGTTTGAAATAGAGCAGAATGCTACATCTGTGTTCCTGGCAATACTGCATGAATTCTGACTGGTAATTGATCACATCTTTTTTTAAACATGCACTCAAACAGTTTTAAACAATTATTAATAACTGTTTTACTAATATATAAATAACATAGCAACACAGAATACCATGAAATCCAACTGAGTTCCTCAGATTTAACATTGAAATTTATTTGACATTTTTGTGATGATGCAGCCTTTTTTAGTCCCATAATCAGATATTAAACTTCCAATATAACATTATATACACTGTCTTGACACGCTTTAGTACTTTTGGGTTTCTGAAAAAACTATTGTATTTTCCAGATGAGTCGACAATTTGTTGTAGTGGAATTTATGCACGAGTCCACTGTTGGTGTTGTGCATATATCCTGGATTGAGGGCACTAGCAAGGTGAGAATAGCTACTTTATAGTGCCTAATCATGTGTATAGCTACTATCATCATTAATTTTTAGCTCATAAACAATAATGCACAACCTGTTCTTCTAGAATTACCGTTGTTTCTGGCCAAGAACCAATAGTTCTGCAAGGGCAAAGCGTGGAGAGTTGCCCGATAAAGAGAATTGGAGTGTGCATAAAGTAAAAATACTCAAGACTACAGGTATTGCATATTCAATTTTTTGTAGGAAAATCAGGTTATAATAAACTTTATTATTGTTTATACAGGTAAATGTTTCAGAGTTCTTTTTATGGATTACATAATAAAATACAATATTCATTATTGCATTGCAGATTCTTATTCCAAAGCCCTTGAATACTCAAGGAGGGCAGAGGAAACTTCCAATTTGGATTCCTCAAATGAGCATTTAAGCAGGAAGAGGAAAACACCAAGTCGTTATCTTCAGTCCTCACAAACTGAGCAAGACTCAGCCGATGGTATGTTATACAATATATCACTTTGACAGGTAACATAGTTTTAAAATTAATACAGCCTGTATTACATTAAAAATTTTTCAATCACAGATTTGAAATGAAGACTGTATCTTTCTTAAAATTATTTACTGCATTTTTTTGTACATGTAATTTGTGACTGGATTATAATTACAGATGAAAGAGACTTGACCAGCCCCAAAAAGGCTACCCCAAGTACCAATATGACACTTCCACAGCCTCCAAATTTCTCCACTGGTGAGGATACCTCATTTTATGTTTAATAAGTTTACTAACAGCAATGCAAGGTTAAAAAAACATTTATGTTTCTGTTACAAGGGTATTATAAACTAGCGGAACTCTCGTACAATATTAGTGTAAACAATCAATGTGGCACAGCAAGTATTACAGTCATGCAAATCAAAGCGAGGTGGTTAAGTAACTTTTGCAGGTGTAACAAATCCTCTTGTAGAACCTTAATGGGCTGCACTGTAATTGAAACTAATAATGGAAATCTTCTTGAGCGTTAAAAAGATATGAGGTAGTGGTTTATATATATAGCTTTTACTAGCCTGCATTGTGTTTACATGATTCATGTACAGTACATATACTAGAATCAACCAGAAACACGTTTTTCGCATACACATGCACAGCCACACTTCAGTCTATTGTATCAAGTTTTCTGTATCACAATACAGTACATGCAGTGCTTAAGACGGGACGCGTGTAATTTATATCGATCCCATGCAGGTGAATTTCTTGGTACCCCAAGGAGAGTGTCGAGTACGTCTAGCAGAAATGCTCGTGACCGTGCATTCACACCGCAAACCAGAACCCTGACAGTAGCAACATCGACACCTCGATCCGACAATAGAGAGTCGAGTAAGTACATGCATGTATAACCATACATTTAAAACATTTATAATAAACCGAACATCGGAATATATGATAAAATTTACCTACCTCGAAACTGATCTGGTGAGGTTTTGAACGTCCAGCAACCACACGTTCTTCCGATTCCATCCCAAATAGATGCAAGTGCGTAGCGTCGAAGTAGTTTAGAATCCCTATTTACGGCTGAACACAAATGTCAGACAAAATTCCACAGCTACACTATTACGAAGCCAAGCACGAAACGCGTTTCGTTGCCGAACGGAAGTTCCCGGATGGGCCTGGGTACTTGTCACATGTTTTCACTTGTGCGTTTGAGCCAATGAGAGCCATTCAATCAGGTACACGTAATCTAAAATCAAAAACGACCGTTGTATCTGCTGAAAGTGGCGCGCGTTTACAGTTGAGGGTAGCATTCGATTCTCGATATCGTGAAACGGTTTGTCGATGGTTTGAAAGTGTCGGTTGGATGTACAAAGGAAGACATCTACAAGTCCCAAAAGCTAAGTACAGCGGTGTTTTATAGAAAGAAGTTGACCGTTTCATGTTCCTTCCATGCATTACACTAACTTGCTTTCCCTACGATTCGCCCATACCTTGCCTGGACGCATTTAGATCGATATAGATCGGCATAAGTATAATATTGTTCTTTGCCTTTATACTTATGTCGTTTATGTTCACATTCGTACGTTGATCGAGGACAAATGGCTAATCGACATCGTTCCAAAATCGTTGTGCTGTGTGTGGCATGTCATGTCTACTGTATATTCATAGCGAATCCCAGGCGTTTTGATGTTATTGTTTTATGTTATTAAAGAATAATTACCCAAACTAATCGTAATTTCAAACCCCTCATTTCTTGGTAGGTTTTCAGACAAGTGTGCTGACAAAACTCAACATAATAATCGAAAACCAGCAGGAGCAGTTGTCCTTATTAAGAAAGGCTGTTAGCGCAGCGAAGAGAGCGGACGATCAAGATCTCGTGGACGTCCTGCCTGAACCTATAGATTCCCTGCAGGGCTTGGAGTCTCTTGATTCGCAACTCAGAGAATCGCCAGATTTCCGAAAACAAATGGTATGTTTTATAAATATAAAGTTATAAACTTTGATGTATACTTTGAATAAATGATGCATGTTTGTTTTGTATGATTGTTGACTAGTGGTTACATTTACTTAGCATATGGGTTCGTCTATTAAACTACTAAATTTCTATTAAACTACTAAACTACTAAATTTTAAGGAAACATAGAAGCTAGTGTATTTACAAATCAATCAAGGTTTCTTGTAAAAGGGATTAACAGTTCAAAAGGCAGATTCTCCCAACTTTTGTAGAGGTGTAAGAGTGATGTAGTGAGAATTGTTAGTTTAATCAGCTTTCATCTAAGCAAGGTATCAAAAGCCAAGTTCTCCTTACTATATGATGTATTTCTGGTGAGAAACTGAAGGAGAAAAATAGAAGTTAATCACTCTTCAGAGTGAAAGGGTTAAGAAAATAGAAAAGCTTTATCTAACAATTGTCACAATTTCTGAATGATTTGTAAATCTGAATCAGTGATAGCAAACAGAATAATTGAACTTCATGATTAAAACTGAATATTTTTACTAGCACATTATGAATTTTCTGTTTGTATAGTAGCAAATTATGTGATTATGTTTTGTACAATATCGTGCAGGTAAACTATCTGTCTGCCCTTGGAGGACACAACCCAGGGGATTCCGTAAGGAAGATGATGAGGAAGCTGGGGACCAACAGCTTGTGGTCCCAGTTCAGCTTTAAGGGGAAGAAGGGGAAAAAGTGCTTTAATAATCTCCCAATCTGTCAAACAGTCATCAGTAAGTCAGAATCTTTGTTAACGTATTAAATGCAAGAATGAGTAAATAGAATTTGTTCAACAGGAGGTGCTGATTCAATTAGGAAATCATATTATAAACAATACACTAATTTCTTCTGAAGCTTTCATAAAGTTATTGATAAGCTGCAGTGTTTGTTATGGACAATGACAGTTTACAGCCAGAGTTTATTGACTACATAACGTCTCCTCATTATTTAGTGACAATCCATGCAAAATACTGTACTTATAGTAAAAGAATGATGTAATTCAGAATTTGACCAAATTTTTTCTTGACTGCAAATCTTAGCCAGTAAATTGCAAGAGTTTTAATAATACCCGTATCACTGTTATAATTGTTTTAAGATAACTCAACAAATCAAAAAATAAGTCATTTTGTGAGCAAAAGCTCTTCATTTTCAAGTTTAAAATAGAAAATAATGTTACTATGATGTAAATACTCAAGATGCTGCATTTAATTGCATAATAAATATATTTATGTGCCTGCTTTATAAACACTCGGATTCTATGTATTTTTTCCAGGAGCATGTTTGAGGTCAAACAAAGGCACAACAGAAACTGTCATAAGTGGAGAAATTGCAGAAATGCTAAAGCATGCTCCAAATAAACCAAGGGGAACAAGATACAAGGTAAAAACAAAGCAGTCAATATTGTATATTTGTATAGGATATTTTATATTTGTGATTGGAGGCTCAATTTACTTGGGCCATTTGGTATAATGATATTGTCCTTGATTTAGTCAGATGTTGTGTTGACCCTCAAAAAATAGTGAAATAGGCAAATACCACAACCGAAAGGGATTCTGTGAAATAGACAAAATGATATGAATCTGATAATATTCACGTTCGAATAAGTCATGTCGTGTGCGTAGAGTGTAAACTTCGCTGGAGAACGATCGCTGGAGCCTGAAATTCTTGGCTATTCAGTAAACAAGCTGAAATTAATCACGAATCCCAATAACCCTTTTGGTCCTGGTATTTGCCTATTTGAGTGTCAACCTTTTTTGAAACGACTGTATGTATATATATAATATGTATATGTATGTACTATATGTACTGTATGTATGTATGTATGTATGTACTGTATGTATGTATGTATGTATGTATGTATGTATGTATGTATGTATGTATGTATGCATGTATGTACTGTATGTATGTATGTATGTATGTATGTACTGTATGTATGTATGTATGTATGTATGTATGTATGTATGTATGTATGTATGTATGTATGTATGTATGTATGTATGTATGTATGTATGTACTGTATGTATGTATGTATGTATAATCTGACAAAATTCCTCAACTGATAACATGCATCAAGAACATATTTTGATACATTTGTGATTTCAGCAGTTTCATGTACATGCATGTGGTTAATCGTATATGGTTATTACAGTGACAATTAACCATATCACAATATTATTGTTATATTTTTCAGGAAAAGAATCAAAATGATTCACCTGAAGTTCAACCACTGCAATATTCAGATGAAGGAACTAATTAATGGTTGCAATACTTAGATTTAATATTGTCTCTGTTATGTTTCTATTTTATGTTGGATTATATACTTTCAAATATTATAAGCTATATCTAAATAAATTGTTTTCACAACATTGTTGCATGTCCTGTTATGAGCCTTCATATCAAACGTTGTTCGAATGTCCATCAATAACGTGTTTAAACGTTCTTGGAACGTTCGGTCACAACGTCAGTAGCAACATTACTACAACGTTTATGGTAGTCCACACATTGATGTTGTCGCAACGTAATATTCGAACGTTGTTAGAATGTTCATCGAGAACGTTATGTTCACACGTTGTCAAAACGTTCGGCCACAACGTCAATCGCAACGTTACTACAACGTTTATGGTAGTCCACACTTTGATGTTGTCGCAACGTATTAACATAACATTGTGGCAACGAAAACGTGACATTGTGACAACGCTGCTGCAACGGAAAATTGTTAGCTGGGTTGCTTCGGGTTCTCTGAGCGACTGGGGTAAGGGGGAGAGGGGGTGAGACGACTTCGGGGTTTGCGCATGGCTGCCGGGGTGCTGGGGTGCTGGGGGAAGGTTTCTTGGGCGGGGCAGTGGCCATTACTACACGTGGTTGGGGGGCGGCCGGTTGTTGTTCTTGATGCTCTTGAAATTTTTTCAGTTCGTGCATAAAGGTGTCACGTCTTTGTGACACCGAAGCGGCTGGATTGTCCAGGATAGCTTGAAGACGTTTGCCAGTTGCTTGAGCATTGTAATGGCGTTGATCAGGGGTCATGCTCATCGGAGCGCTCCATTCAGGGGAGTCATAACGTTTTTGGGAGGGGATGACAATGGTTTCGGTCATGATTGTTTTAAAAAGCACGTTGGACTACTTTTTGTATGCCCCAACGCAAGACAACGTGTAACGGAAATCCTCCTGTTTGTTTGTTGCCTCGAAAGAGGGACTGGAGTCGGCAGCGCTGCGTTCTGTGGTCACAGGCGGTTTCCAGAGCATGTCCCAATATTTGACATTTCACGCCTTTTATGAGTTTGGGGGGTAGTGGAAGGGTGCCCATTTTGATGTTTTGTAAGACTTCTTGGGCGGCACGCAGCTGTTGGGGACCGGTGCGTACTAAAAGGCTGGGATCGTGTTCGAGGTTGCATAAAAAATGTTTGTGTTTTCGCATCAGGGGGGTGGGGCCACGTCACGGGGTCGCCATGATTGATGATTCAGGAAAGGGGGGTGCGGTATTTTATAGAGTTAAGGAAGGTGAAAAGAGTCGGGTGAGTCCATGCTGTTCATTGGAGATTAAGTTGATGCGAAGACAGCAGCCATCGTCAGTGTCCATGGCGTAATCAATTGTAAAGTTTGAGTAAGGTTTCCGGTGGGTGGTGCGTCGAAGCCAATTCATGATTTCGCGTACTTGTTCTGCGGTGTAACTGGTGTGTAAGAATCGACGGATGACGTCCATGTTGCGAAGTTCAATGATGAAAATAGCTACAGACACATTGCGGGCCATGTCTACATTGTGTTTTCCTTGGTGGTAGGGGTTTTGCGAGGTCATGATGGCAGCCACACCCCAATGATGTGACTTTTCTACGAATAGGCGTAGAGTGTTATTATCATTGATGACTGGCCCCATCTGATCGTCTAGGACCAGAATGCGTACTTCGTTCTTGGGCGTCTTTTGGGGGAAATCTTCTTCGATGGATTCGGGGAGTCCCTCTTTGAATTCCACCCCCATCTTTTTCAAGTAGTCATAGGCGGGTTGCCAAGAACCGTAGCGGAACACGATTTTGGTGATGGGCCATTGGAAAAACTCTTTTCTCCGTTTAAAAATCTCTGTAATGAGAGTGGTTTTACCATTGTTGGAAGGTCCAGAAATGAGAATGCGCGCCGGGTGTTTGAAACGTAAGTCGAGTTCATGCGCATGTTTTTTGATGGTCTTGGGATAAGTTAGCTGTGAAGTTGCACGTCGTTTAGGCATAATGACATTAAGGGAGTGAAAAGAAAAAATGAAAATTTTTATTTATGCATTTTGTAGGTACAGGTTTGTCCTTTGGCTAAACTAACATCAGAAATAATGTCATGGGGGTCCAAATCAGTGCTGGCTAAGTGAGCCATGTGTCGGTCGTTTTGGACAAACGTGAGGGGTTTCAAATAGGGTAGGGATTGAAAATCATAGCGTCCTTTGAGACCGCGTTCGGCGGCCACCACAATGCAGTAATAACCGCAAGCATTGCTCATCCCCTGGTACTGAATTTGATTTTGAAAAGTGTTTTTGAAAACGATTGAACCAGGGGTTGTGATACTGTTGGAGGTCTTGTCCGTAACTGTCAAAGATGTGCAATTGACAGGGATCGTCCGCTCCCATGAGAATCCAATGTTCCCCCGACTTGGACGACAGGTGAGTGTTGACCACTAGCAGCCAGGGTCGAAAATGACCATGTGCGTCGAGGGGGAAAGGGGGTAGGAGTTCATCACAGGCAAACACACCTCGAAACAGATGTTGTGTGAGAGGGTGTTGGGATAAGAGTTGGTCGATTTGACCAGTCCAGAGGGCGGTCACATTCATGTTACACTCGGTCTTGGAATTCCACGGAACCCAGCATGTCCAGTTTCAGCAAAGCAGTGTCAAAGAAGAGAAGCAAAGCTTTGAGTTTCTTTTTGGCACCTTCCCCGTTTGGACCGTCAAAGTAGAGTGTGAACAATTGGGTGCCGTGGGGTTGTTTATAGAGTTGCGGGTCGGCTGGGTTGTCAGCAGGGGTGAAGTTGAAGATGATGAAATGGTATTTTTGTCAAATATTTCTTGAGGCATGTAAATGCCATCCCCAGTGTTCTCATACATTTTTATGAATCTGCGGTAGGGTTCCGATGGGTTTTCTTTCAAGTCAATCACGTCATAGCCACCATCTCCATTGGTTTCCACTTTTGTCAGATTATGTATTCCAAACGTATAGGGGTTCTCTTCCCGTCCGTTGCCACCTTCTGGATCGTCCGTAGCGGTGTCGGGTTTTTCATAATTTACTTGGGGCTGGAACATCAGCACGACGTAATTGGGCATCACTCCAACCCGGGCGTTGGGGATGTGATACTTTTTCACGTCATTTTCGATGTTGAAGTCTTTCAGTTCGGGGCGTGTGATCACGTAGGTGGCTTTGCGGCCGCCGGGGTGGGTCAGTTCTCTTTCAAGGGGGGCTACATGTAGGGGGTTCATTATGGCTTTGTGCAATTCAATGAAGATTTTCTCATCGTTATTGATGGGGACCAAGCTGCCTTGCCATGCTTTGGTGGTCATCAGGGGCCAGTTGTTGTTGTGGAAGTGAATTTTAATGTCTACTTCCACGTTGGATGGAAGGAATTCAATGCGGGCCAGTTCGGGAATCTGCTTGAAAGAGATGACAAAATCTTTTGCCCCCAAATATCGGGTTTTGTTTTTACCAGCACCACCCGTTTTGGTCATCCACTGTTCCCAGCGATATTTAAATTGCAACGTACCATCTGTTGTACTGGTACCATCTGCCACACTGTCAAATGTGTCTACATCTAGGAATGGGGTGTAGCCCTGTTGGCGGCCCCAACTCTTTTTGTCTGCTTCGCTCATGTAGAACCACGCATACCACCATTTTTTGTAGCCAAAATCTTTGGGAGTAGGAGTCCCAAGTGCTTTTCCATTTAATTTTAATTCCATGTGTGAAATGGAGGAAGGGGCTGTATTTTGAACTGCTCCAATGAGATGAGGGGTCCAATCCTCATCAATTTTCTTTCCATCTGCTGATACCAAGCCCAACCGCAGTCTCAGAGAAGAGCGTCTCAAATTAACCCAATGCGTTTTCTTGAAGCGGAAGTGTAGGGGCTTCAAGGAATCATTGAGAGGGTACACTTCCTCTCTTTCAAAAGCGTACAAGGTGTCATTCATGGGAGGAGGGTTGAACAGATTGAGTCCAGGATTCATGTATGCTGCGGCAATGGGTGCAGCCGAGGCCCCCTGTCGGCGGGGTGGAGCTCGTTTGCGGGCTCTTCCACGTCCTCCACGCTGTTTAGGCATGATTAACAAATAAGAGTTGTGTCTTTCTATTTATACATTTTCTTACAACCATACATTTTCTTTTTTGACTCCTTTTTCCATTGTTTTTCCATTTTTGCATAGTCTTTGGCTGTGAACTTGTATTCTGGTAAGTATCCTCTTCTTCCACGTTGTTTTTTCCCTTGCAGAAAATCTTTAGCTCGGGTCTTTTTCCCCATGGTAGTGGCTAAATAGCCTTCTCCTCTTTGCCAATTTCCAAAGAAGGGAGGGGGTCGTTTGTAATTGACACCTCCTTTTTGTTTTTTGGTGCTTTTCGTTTTCTTTTGCGACCTTTACCCGTCTGCATCCAAGAAGGGCCCTCTTTTTTAATAGCTGTGGCGGTTTCTGGTACGGATGTGCCTGCTGGGGTGTTTGTCGGTACACTGCCTAGTGCCAGGGTTGGCAAAGTGGGGGCGGCGGCTGGTGTAGGAGCTGTCATCATGGGTAAAGAGGGAGTTGCCCTGGGGGGCGCTGGTACAGTGGGGGCCATTTGCGGGGTCGCTGTCAGAGTGAGGGCTGTTTTGCGAGCAGCTGGTAATGTGGGTGTGGTTGCGGCTGGGGTGAATGTAGGTTGGATGGCTTGTTCAATGGGAGTGGCCGTGGAAGGTGATGGAGACGCATCCTCGGATAAACTTTTTAAATCTTTTGCTAAGCGACCACTGGATACGTATTGTTTGGCTTGTTTCTCGAGTTGTTGTCCAGCGGCTTTGGCGGCAGTTCCTGCCAGATCTCTCCAAAAACCACCCCCTCGTTGTTGGGGGTGTGCAGAGGCCCCATAATTGTGACGGTACTTGAACATGTATCGCATGATGGTAAAAAATGGTAAAAATAAGGAACGTGTACCTCCTATTTATAGGCAGATCAACGTCTCTTTCTTCTTTTTCGAGAGAGTTTGGAAAGGTTTCCAAAATTAGATCCGGCTAAAAAACCACCACTCCACAGGTCCGCTATGGGTTTGGCCTTCCAGGATCGGACGCGCCAAGTACTTCCATGATATTTTCTCTTCTTTTTTCTTTTTCCTAATCGCGAACCAATTTCGGGAGCGATCGCCCCTATAGCTGCAGTGATACCTATTGGACCAGTGGCAGCACCTGCGGCCAATTTACCTGCTAAGAGATACTTGTTTTTACCTTTGGAAAAGTCTCGTGTTCCGGTGTAATCGAGACCACGCTGTCGTCTTTGTTCTTGGGAATCAACAGCCAGACCGGGGATAATGGCTGAGCCCACTTCCCGAAACCATTTTTCCACATCGCTCATACCACCATGTTGAGTACGTTTGCGCTGCTTGCGTTGTTGTTGTTGTCCTTTAGCCATATTTTTGAACAAGTTTCCAGTTTTTGTTTTTATATATACCTTTGGCAATCCCAATGCTGATAGTATCATTTTACGTCCTTTCATGTTTGCTTTTCGTGCTTTTAACATGCCCTTGACACATTGCAGAGGGAATTTCTTACAGAGAGCTGCAGCTGTGATTGGATTGCCACCACGCTGTCGACGCTTTCGACGCTGTCGATGCTTACGTTTACACATAATGAATAGTATTTTCATCTGTTTTCTCACTTTTATTTGTTTTTATTGCATAATGATTTGGGGGCGGTGACCGCATGATACGCGCACGTGGGTTCTGCGTTTGCAACGTCCTCCTTTCTGTTTGGGTCTTTCTTGGACGGGGTAGGGGCGTATGGTGCCAGAGCCAACTTGACGGCGTCTCTTTTTTCGCAACACGCTAGTGGAACGCGTTTGAGGGTAGAGTGGTACGCCTTGCAGACGGTTGTACTTTGAACTGATTTCTACCATGGTGCTTTTGTTTTCTAATAGGGGAAAAAAGGGGGACACTCTTATCTATAGATATTTTCCGTCGGATGTGTAATGTCATACAAGTGGTAGCAGTGTCGCTGGGAGTAAATTCCAGTGGATGCCCGTCTTCATCTTTAAACCAGATGTGGAAGTGATGGAAGGTACCCGTTTTAATGGGGATGTAATGGGGGTAGTAGACAGTGTATTCATGGACAGGCTTGTCGGGGTTGAGAGGTGGTAAGACATCCATGAAGAAGAGAGGTTTTAGTTTAATTAATTAGATCGGAATAAACACAGATTTGGTGACGGACCACATCATTTTGATTTTCATAGTATTCCAAACTTTGACGTCGTATGATTGGATCAATAGGGTTAGCACTAGTGGAGTGTCCATTCTGGGTTAGGGGCAAGAATTGATCCAGAGGCTGAAACAATCCGCCGGGGGGAGAGGTAATACCCACGCTGGTTTCCTTTTCTTTGGTCAAATATTGGAATTCCCCATAGGATAAATGAAGGTAATAACCTGACAATTCAGGGGCGCGTATGCCTACACCTAAAAGCGTGGCTAAAAACGGGTTGACAAAAAGAATGAATTGATTCGACATATCGTGAAGGATGCAATAATGTGCAAAATCACGATGTTTGTGTGCTGCCGACGATAAGCGTAGAAATCGCGGTCTAAAATCACCACAGGCATCCGTAGTAATTTTAACAATCATATCTACCACATCGTCGGCCACCTCGTACTCTCCTGGAGGTAATGTAAACAGAACCACTTTTCGATTGCCTAGCCATTTGCCGTGAGGTTCTGCTTTGACTTCAATGGCCAATGTGTCTAGGCAAGGGGGTGTGGGTCGGTTGTTCACAGGAGGGCGCCGCATGAGCAGCCATTGTGCTTTGCGTGCATCCAAGACTCCGAGCGTTGATGTTTTTTTGTGAGGTATAAACAAATTGGGAATCGTCAGGGATTTGAGAGCCACTTCTGCATCCTCGGAAAAAGTAACAGGTTTGGGAAAGGGTGCAATAAAGTTCCCGGGCGTGTTGGTGAAGGACAGCGTGTGTGCCGCATTGCTCGCTAGATGTAGGACAGCAGACATAATGAGAAAATGAAGTTTTTTATTTATGATTGCATATTTATACTTTTTCGAAAATGTAATTGTACACGGCTGACACCTGTGTCTCCCAAAGCCAGTGGTTGGCCGCGATCATCTTTCCACCACACGGTTAGAGCCTGTCGTATTTCAGGTTTCATGGCTTTATAGGATCTGTTAATTTCTTCCCAATGTTGTATAGGTGACTCTGGTACTAGACCGGGGTTTCTAACCACAGCCAATAAAGAATCTGCATTATTGACTATCTGTGTTTGAATGAAATCAGCATGCAAGTAAAAACACTGTCCAACACGCTGTGCCTCACGTGGCCACCAGAGTTCGCTGGTCGGCCAGTGTGGTGGTTGGTGGTCAGGATGAAAATCATCGACTAATTCTCCAAATGTCTCGTTCAAATTAGCGGCAAAAGGGTCGAACGCTAAAGGCCCCGCGTTAAAGCGATCCAGAGGGTCAATGTTAAAAATGTATGGCGGTCGGGATGCCACATCCCGCAATAACCCACCCCCAGCCCCACCATGTGGTCTTCCACGTGCCACAAAGGCGTTCGTGATGGGTCGAAAATGGCCATACGCCCCTTCAGGGTCTACGTGTCGCGCCCACGGATCCCAATACCATGTCCCCCCATAATAATAATTAATGGGATCGCGGGAGGCAAATTGAAGGCAACGTTCCAGGTTTCGGTTGATCTGGATAATGATAGTCTGATCGGGGGTGGTTTCTTCGATACGACCTAATCCACGCACATCTTTCTTGAACGTTAAGCTAGGTTTTTGATGAGGAAGGTCCTTGTACACGTCATTGATTTGTTCAATTATTTGTCGCCCCACATCCTCGCCTGTGAAGTAGAGCCCTGGCTTCAGTGTCATGAATAAAAGATGTCCTTGGGGTCGCGCTTTTTTGATCCAATCATCAGCAGGCTGTGTTATCCATGTAGCATAAGACCCCAGCTTCATTTTCTCCCACTCGGGAAATTGTTGAAATCCGTGGACGGCTTTTCGAAGCTTGCTTATCGTACTCTCTCCTGCATCCATACCCACTCGTGTGACTACCCATGTCATTGGTCTACGAGGTTGAAACCATGTGGTTGGTAAGCTTAATTCTTGCACACATACTTCCCACCCTGTGAAATCCACTGGTCTGGGTAGTTGATTGGTAAATTTTTGGGGAGTGTTGTTTATCCCCACATATCGGGCATTGCTGAGCAACTCAACGATGGGGGTCACCATGTTTTAAATGGTGTGTTCCTTTTTCTTTTCGATTTCCTTTTATAGACTATCCCAGGCTCGTTTGTTATTGGGTCGTTTTGTTACGTATACTACCACTGTAGTTATTCCCCAACCAAAATCGATTTCTTCTCCTTCCTCGACAAAAAATTGAATCGAGACATCTTTGATGACTTTATCTTCCGTCGGTATAGGAACAGGGTTGGCAACACGATGTGTATATGCCGCAGAGTTCAATCGTTCTTTGTCCCCTGGATTAGGAACCATGGTGAGCAAACCCGGCACAATACTACCTACAACCACATTTTTACCCAAGGTAGAATACAGTAAAAAACGACCAATTTGTTCGTCACTCATGGTGGTAGCACTTGCATTCATCAAAATGGCATTGCTTTCCTTAATAGTTTGTCTAGTGCCGCTCCGGTCGATTTGTCCATCGGAGGTGCACATGAAAGGACTGTCTAGATATCCGCCCCACGCCGGCAATTGGTTTTCCTTGACCAACTGACCCCCCCCCCCACACACCCCTTCATCTGTCACCAACCATTGTTGCGGCAGTAAATCATTGGGGTCTTGTCCAAAACGAAGCAGTTTTGCCATCGTGTCATTCACCCATATTTTGTAATCGTGTCCGTCAGTGTCTTCAATGGTTACGCATTGTTTGTTGACAAACGCCCCATCAGCGTTTCCATTTTCAAAAGTAAACCGTAATTTCTTAAAGTGAGATAGGGGGAAGGCGCTGTACGTTTGTCGCATCATTTGCATGAGCACATGATAGACGTTTTTGTAGGGTTTATTGTTTTCCAGCGTGAACAGGACGGAGCGTACCTGTTTCTGACCCTGACTGTCTGTTGTTTCACACCGCAGATATTTTGAATGATCGTCTATTCTCAAATTTTTCCAACTGATATTTTTGGCGCCATCGTATCCACCGGTCACCACCCAGTGAGGTGCCTTGATGTCTCGATGTTTGCGGGAGATGGCATTCCAAGAGGTAGGAATGATGACACTCATCACTTGCACCTGCATCCCCATTAAATCAATGGGGTAAGGCAGTTCCACATTAAAATTCGCGGTGGTGTTGGCTTGACCGTTGTGCGACTTGGCATTACTAAAAAAAGTCATCGTCTGTCCTTCTACGCTGTGTGCACTCATCTTAGATTCTTTTTAGGTATCCACGAGTTGTATTTTTTTGGATACCCTACCCACTTCATCAACACTTCGGTTATCTTTTTACCTCTCACGGTTCGCTGTCATTCGTCTAAAACTTCTTCCACAGCAAAATCCTGTTTGGGATTGTAAGGAACCTTTTCCAACTCGTCGTTGTAAAATTGCCCCTCGATAGGAGTACCATCCAATTCTTCCACTAAATAGCGAGGGTTTCCCAAGGTGTGCACCACACGATGCACACGATACAGGGCTTCTGTCCACCGCCCGTAATAACTTCTTTGAAACACGTTCGCTTTGGCAATGCTCAAACGTACGTAATCGCCAACACGTAACTGAGGGCGTTGAACGCGTCGACCTTTTATACTGTACAGACGCTCGTACACTTGATATTGATTCCAGGTGGTCACATCCTGGGGAGCCATTCCAGTGCTAGAATGTGGTCTTGAATTGTAACCTTTTACAAAGTCCTGCAATTGTTTCACATAGTTCATTTGACGTGTGTGAATAATGAAATTAATGATCTTCTGCTTAAATTCTCGATTGAAGTGTTCCACGATTGCCGCTTTGTTCTCGTTAAACGTGCTATAGTGGTGGATAGACTGTTCTTTCAACCACGCTTGCATACTCTTGTTGTAAAATTCTTTGCCCCAATCTGTGTGCAAGTTCGTGGGCTTGGTCTGCGCTTTGTCCACAATGGACTCGAATGCAGCCACCACAGCACTGCCCGTTTTGTTCTTGAGAGCGTGCACATAGGCCAGACGCGACAGCACATCCACCACCATCAGCAAATAGCGTATGCCCTCATTGTCGGGTGCCAGAGCTTGCATGTCCAACAGATCCGCCTGCCATGTTTCGTGCATCCCCGTCACATAGGTGGGGTCCCAGCGATTGTGACGGGGGGCGGGGCGCTGTTTGGTAAAGACGCGCTGAGTGCGCAGCCACGCCTTCGTTTGAGCGTGTGGAATACCATAGCAATGCTCGACCTCGCGAGCAAATACGTTCAGTCCCGAGAACGCTAGAGGGCTGGCTGGATCCGTATACAGTGCAGAGAGAAACACGTTCCGATTCTTGTGGGGTGGGGGGCTGGTATCCACTGTTTCGAACGGTAGATCTCTGCCATATTATTTTTTAGTATGCATGTTTTTTAAGAACAACGCGTTCTTTTATGGAGGACATTGCGTGCCATAGGGTAATGTGTCATAGGGATTACTATGGAGGGGGTGAGCACTTCCGTCCGACAAAAGACTGGCCACCATCAGACGTTTGCTAATGACTGCACAATATGTCTTGGTACGTTCCTGAGCAAAAACGCGTTTCTGAGCATTGTGGCCTTCCCCGCACAATACTGTTGGGATAGACAATGTTAATAGTATGCGCATTGGCAGCGTCTCGAGGTGGCACACCAGCACCCACGTCCTCGACCACATTCACGATCGTATCACGAATGGTGTCCGCCGTCAATTTGCGACAAGCGCGCACCGTTTGCGAAATACCGCGCACTTTGACTTCTCGATCCCCATTGTCTAATTCATACGCATAGTTCTTAGGTCCTGCACTGACAAACATCTTGATGGCATGCCCCGGCTCAATTTCGTCAGTCAAATCACCAAAAAACTCTCCCGTCTTAATCAAGTCGCGCTGATCTCCAGGACCCGTGGTGAAGATGATTGAATCCGTGTCCATATACAAGACACGTTTGTCCAGAGGGTTTAAACATTCCACGTACAATTTCTTGCGTGCCAACCAAGTGGTCCAGGCCGCAATCATGATGGACATGTGAGCGGGACATGTGGCATCGTCTACATGTTCTTCGCGGTAATTATGCACAACCATCAACATGGTCTGACCGATGGGAAAAACAGCATGAATGTCAATCTTAGGATTTGTGGACAAAGCCATCCATTCGGACACGTCCGTCAGGTACTCGGTTTGCATCTTGTTCATTTGCTCCCCTTGCTTACCCCACATGCCGTTCAACGATTGTTTGTTAATCGCACAATTGCCTTCATCGCGCTCCATCTTCTCGGGAACCAAATAGATGCCCGAGTGAGCTGCATATGCAGCAATGAACGCAGCACGCTGCTCTTCCGTGTCTACGCCTGCGGGCCATCCGCTGGCCTCTTCTTCAATTTCTGAAACGTTTGAATGTAGCTGCAAAACAGGTGACGCGATCGTTGTGGATAATGCCATACTTCCCACACTTTATGGATGCGATAGCCTTTGCACAATGCCAATTTTACCTCTTCACTGATCCACGTGCCATGCAAACACCCCTCCCGAGGGGTGTGGTTACAATACCCCTGTTTCAACTCTTGAGCACATGTACCGCAGAGGGGAAACATCAGCTTGTTGTTGCATAGGTAGGGCAACACTGCATTGTACAGATGACCCGGCGGTTCGATATCACACTTGACAAACCCATAGGTCTGATGCACGTCCGCTTCAGTCAGCGTGTGATTCCAGTACTGTCGGATTTTGGGGTGTCCAATGGGGTAGGGGTCCATGTTGTCTGCATCCCAACTACCGAGGGGTTCGCTGGGGCCCACTGAGGGGGATACACTGGGGTCAAAAGGCTTCATAGTTTCGCCACAACGCTTGTTCTTATTGCAGGCGGGATATAGGGACTTAAAATCGTAATAATCAATACGTTCCTCAGGCCCTTCTGCACTTGCATACAATTTGGTACAGCCTGTACGTCCCCCAAAAAACGCATCACGCAGTCGCAACGGCGACACCAAATCCGCGCGTTTACACCACGTCTGAATAGCAGGGTCCTCTTTCTTACGATGCTCCCATTCACACTCCCACATGGTTTCCACTTGGTAACTGCACGCTCGCAAACGCTCTTCCTTGAGCCGCATCCGACGGTGAAGTTCTCCCATGCTCGTGTTCAATTTGGTGTTTTGATCGTCACCACGATAACACTGTTCACAGCCGTGGAAATAACAGCCCCAGAATTCATAGCAACATCGCGTCTGGGGCTGGTACCCATCCACGGGGCCCATGCCCGCGTCCCGAGGTCGGTACTCGCCCCCATTCCACGCGTGCTGGATGCGACCGCCATGCTGATGATTGAGCCAACTCAACCACTCCAGCGCCTTGTACGATTGGTTTTGTTGCGGAAAATAGCCCGACTCCTCCACGTGGGGGATACTTTTAGGTGGCATGTGATAGGCGCGAAGGACTTTGTTGCATATGCCAGCCAACGTAATACTGTGCTTGAAAGGGTTGACACCATTGATGCGTTGAAATTTACGACAATATTCTAACACATCCTCTCTCAAAATGGTCACGTCCACAGAACAGTAAGCTCTCAACGCCTCACGCATGTTGAACACCACTCCCTCGTCCACTTGTTTCTGGTACCAGGCCATAAACACGGGCTGTTTGTCGCGATGCATGCCGTCCGGGTCGTACGATTCAATGGGAGGCGTGGGGCCGACATAGTCCATGTTCTGGGGGGTGTGAAACAAATGTGGGAAATAGCCCTTGGCCAACAGCGATTGTTCGCCTTCCAAACGCAAGCCAAACGTTTCGGGAAATTCGCTAAGGGACTTGAGAATGAAACAGAGACTGTCCACAAACCGGAATCTCTCCCAGTACAGGCTCATGATTTTGCCCCCTCTCATGATGACCTGGGGGCAATGGCCGCTTTCCAGCAACGTTCGTAAAATAAACTGAAAATCAAACCCCTATCCATTGTGAGCCACCACTGTGGCCCCATCTTCGTGGTACTCACACAGGTAGTCGAGAAATTGATACACACAATCTTCGCCTTCAAACACATGCTCCTCTTCGCCCAACATAGTTTGCGCAATCAATAAGGTAGCCAGATGTTCGCCCGTCTGTTGCTGTGTCTCAATATAAAAAACACCATGTCCACGAAATTGTCAATGTCTCCATCCACGAGTTGTTTATTCAAAAGATCAATAGGTTGATTGTAGGGGGGCACGCGACGGACAGGTTCTAAACGTCCGTCTTTGTGCTTCTTCTTGTCCACTTTGACAAGGGGAAACGAAAACACAGGTACAAAGCAGCGGTGTCCCTCGGGCTGATTGCTTTCACACACACGGCAATAGTGCTCTCCACACACGTGCGGAGGCCGATCAGCACGTTGCACATACTCGCGACCACACGTCTCACACAAACGCCATTGATTGGCACACTGGCCGCGATGTTTGTGGTTTTCCAAGCACTGCGTTCCGTAAAAATAGCGACGACAAATTCCACACTGCTGTTCGCGCCGTTCACTCGTTTGACGCTCTTGACAGCCTTTGCTCTTACAAGCCTCACACAGCAGAGCACATCGATGTTTCAACCGATGGTTGTGTGGTTTGTTTTGCAACTCGCAAAAATGTTTAGCCCCCATGTAGGCATTCATTCGAGGAATAAACACATAATGACCATCATGCAATACTAAATTCAAGATTTTGTGCATATGCACATCCTCTTCGTGTCGTTCCTTAAAGAAAAGAGCGTGATTCATATTCGTGGCGTACACACGAATGATAAATCCTTTGGGGCGCAAGTACCGAGCAAATTTCTCAAGTTCCGCTTGTCCCGATCGCTGATACACCCCCACATCACAAGCCAAACACAATTCGGCCGCTTTCCGTTTCTACAACTCGGGATTGTTGCGCAGTCGTCTCATCCCCCGACACACTTGTGCTCCCTCATTGTGATAGAGCATACCATACACCAAACATCGGGCCAAACACATCTGATCGTCTGCGTCAAGGGGGGGGGGGAACACGACACTCTTGTCACGTTTCAAATTGTTCATAATGTTCACACCCCGCAGCCGTTTGCCACCACCCCCCACAGGCTGTCGCATAGCCGTCACGTTGGCAATGACAGTGTCGTCAATCTTGAAATCACGATGCGATTGCATCACCCGTCCAAACGTCTCATTGATCACCATATCGGTCAAACGGTGGGCCGGCATAAACGAAACACGAATCGGAATTTGCAATTGCCACGACCGAAATGTTATCAGAGCATAGTCATCATTCTCCAAATTTGCTTCAGCCATAGCGCGATGTACAAGCGCAATCAACGCTTCATTCAAATGTTCCATATTGGTGTGCAGATCGCCTCGATGGCTGCTAATTGCCGGCCCCCGGGGTGAAATTGCATGTCGTACTGTCGCACTCCAAATCTATGCGACTCACGTTCCGTACGGCGTCGCAAGTCCCAATCCAAATGACCCGCTGCCGCCTGTTCCTCCTCTCTTCCACCCCCCACTTGTGCATCTAGCATATCCACATCTTCTAAAGGGTCCATCTCGAGTGGTTCCTCCAAAAGAGCGCCTTCTCTTATAAGCTCCTCCAACCAATCGTCGTCTAAATCCTATAAATAAATGAATCAATCAATCATAATCACCATCATAATCATGTCTGAAGACTGGAACTACGACAACAGCTATGGACGTAGACATAATAGTCGTGTAGGATGGACTCAGAAAGTGCGCAACGCAAGAAATGCAAAAATCGCCCAGCGTGCTGCAGATAGCTATGCACAATTTTTAAGAGATGCAAAGAAAGTTCGCATCCCTCTCACTCACATTCGCACGCACAAGCGTCGTATGCGTACCTGCCCCGATCACCTTTACGCTCAGGATGGCAGCCTTAGATGGCCAGGGTGGTAGGAAGCTTTTGAGACAATGTACACTAACCAAATCAAACGACGGAAGCGAAAGGCGGTTCATGCTACCAAAAGATGGAATAGACAAAAACGAAAAGAATACTACAAGATAAAAGTAAGTGGTGCAGCAGCCTAACTTATATAAAAGGAACAATTACAATTACATCATCATCATCATCGGCATGTCTGAGGACTGGAACTACGACAATACTCATGCATGCAACGTGCGCTTCGCGCCTGATAACAACCGTGGTCGATGCAGAAACAACCGTGGTCAATGCAGAAACAACACTAAGTGGAAAAAAGCTTTCGAGGAATTGTCCCAAATCAAACGACGCTTCAAACAGTTAAAACGACGCAAAGCCCCACGTGTTTCTACTCACACATGCATTGTTCAAAAGACAGGAAGACGTAGAAGACAGTAAACACTATAAAACAATCACACCATTTAAAGTGTAGACACTTTCACCATGGACACTGCCAAGTACCGATTCAAACAAGCATTGCATGAATACCTTCACGACCGTGATCTCCAAAAACTTTTCAACCGGACCTGTACAAGCGGGTTGGCCATTCTTTTCCAATACTGTCGAGGAATTCTCAAAAACATTCATCACAGTTTAATCAGCATTCTGGCTCGCCGCGTGAAAAAGTATTTGGGCATTACTATCCCCCCTCCGGGTTGCCGCGTCATGGAAGAAAAAAATCATCAGGAGCGCGAAAACATGATCATCCAAAACATTTTAGATGTGGCCGACCGCTCTCCCAGCATACTAGATGGTAATCAAATTGATGGCCCCCTCCCAACCCCCCTGGAAAGCTTGTTTGACGTCACCACTATCACCCCCGAGGAATACATGACGCTTCCACTTGAATCACTTGTAAAACATGTTTAATAAAAAACTTTTCAAACAACAAAACTGTAGTCACTATAGAACAAACGACTCTGTTTACATTCGTCGCGGTTTCTCAGCAGACGACTCTCCTTTCTTCTTCTTCTTAGCAGACGGTTCTTCTCCTTCGTCTTCTTCTTCTTCTTCTCCTTCTTTCTTTTCTTTCTTTACATCTCCACGAGGCATCAGAAAATTCACACTCGCTTTTACAAAACCTCCATGCACTCTCATACATACTTCTGGAAAATATTTACAGCATCCCAGATGGCGCGGAAGCAGACTAGGACTAATATCTGCATCGTGACGGCACTCAAACAAAGTGCCATCATCATACAGACTGCATGCGCGACAACATTGCATATCGTGCACATCCAGAGCACGCACTGCTCCCCAGGTCAGAAAGTACTTCTCGTCATAACTCAGGTCTGCCCAGTCACTGCGACACTGACTCATCATCCACCAGCACCGGTCCCACCGCCTTTTTACGACCACCACCCCTTTCTTTACTTCACACTTGTACTTTTCACCGGGAAACAGCTTCTTGCAAGCGATGCGTGACACTTCAGTATTATTCAAAAACTTGCGACGCTTTCCCTTGGCCCACTCAAACTTTTTCCACTCGTACGGTGGTTTAGAATAATCCCCCATCACTATTTGAGGGAGATTATTGGCTTTCCATCGACCGTCCTGAATAAGACGAGAAAACCAAACCATTACTATTATTATTACTATTTTATAATAAATAATAATTTAATTACCTCAAAACCAGTTTCGGACCACCCGCAAAGATCGCAGAAGACGGCGCCGAAAACATCAGAAAAAGAAAATACTTACTTGATTTCTTCTTCTTCCATCAGCCATGATGTCAAGCTCGTGCTGGCCTCCCGTCTCCAAAACAGCTCTTTTTATAACAAAAACAAACGATTACGTCAGACTCACGTGGCAACACATCCCACGTGGGTTGACTAAAAATACATGTTTGTCTAAAAATACATGTTTGTCTAAAAATAAAATTCTTGTGACATCATCCCACGTGGTATTATTATTTTTATAAATACATATGTTCTGATTTATTTTTTCACAGCATGGATGAAGTGCTAAAAAAGATTCAAACACGCTTAGAAGAGCGAGAACAAATTCAAACTCAATTAAGATTGAAAGTACAATCACTCTCAACTCTCGTCGAATCACTCTCGAAAGAAATTCTACGGCAAAAACGTCGACTCCAAATCAGACAAAGACGAAGGAAACAGCGATGTCCCAAAAAATATCAAAGATGAGCAAACCGCTCAAACCGTTGAAACACCGCCACTCAGACGAGAATGAACCGCCCGCCAAAAAACCCAAACATGATAGTTGGGGAAGAGATCAGGTCGACGATTTCGACTGGGAAAAACACATCGATGAATCCATCCTACTCTACCACCGGCAACAAAAAACGCTCACCGACGATGAAGTCAATGCCTACTGTGACCGCTACCAAGAAGAGATCGACTGGGTCAATTGGAGAAAAATAACACCTCCCAGCTGCTACAATGACAGCAGCCATGAAAAGATGAAAGCAGAAATCACAGAATTAAAAGAGAGCGCCGAAGGAATAAAATGGCTGAAGAAAAAAATCACTACAGAAAAGCAACGGCTGATCCAAGAGAAGCAGCTGATGGAACTGGATATCAGCATGTTGAAACAAGAAATCGCTGATGACATGAACGAGTTGTTCTATCCAACCCACAACGGGCCCCCAGATTGGAATGATGAAGTCGAGCGTTTTGGCCAATTGATGGAGTGGGTCGAAGAGTCAAAAGCAACCACGCGTGAAGACTTTGTGTGGTGGATGTTTGGCCTGGGCAAAGACAGACCCGAGCTGGAAAAAGAAATCGTGGACAACCACTACATGAAGCCCTGGTTTGAAGACAAACTACAAGTCATCCTTGATTATGTTCTATTTGAAAAGAACAAAGACAGGTAAACAAAACATGTACAGTTAAGTCTGTTTTATTTTAAACAAAGTAATGTAAACAAACATGAATAAACATGGTTTTCAAAAAACAACTTATGTTTACCATTTTTTGTCCTTACTCAATTAAACTTAATTTATAACACGCTTCGTCAAACAGTTCTTCTTGCTCGTCCATCCAGTCATTGTCATTCCAGTACTCGTTCATCAATTCATGCTCGTGATCGCTGTACCGTGCAGCCCGCATGGTATTCATTTCATCCCAGATATATCGCTGTTTATCACGTTCTTTTCCCTTCACCCACGGTTTTCTAACACGTGAATTTTTGATCATCGCAGTGAGAGAAGCAACTTAAGCAGTTGCAATGAGCCCGGAAAAAAATCCGAGCTTCAACGGGAATCGAACCCATGACCTTCACGATACCGGTGTGATGCTCTACCACTGAGCTATGAAGCCGTATGGGAGCTGGTCAAGTGTCTGGTTCGATTTGTACCCGTCATAGTGATTTGAATGATATAATGTATATATGTGATAAACTCATATATATGAACTGCGGATAGGAATGAATCACGTGAATTTTTGATCATCGCAGTGAGAGAAGCAACTTAAGCAGTTGCAATGAGCCCGGAAAAAAATCCGAGCTTCAACGGGAATCGAACCCATGACCTTCACGATACCGGTGTGATGCTCTACCACTGAGCTATGAAGCCGTATGGGAGCTGGTCAAGTGTCTGGTTCGATTTGTACCCGTCATAGTGATTTGAATGATATAATGTATATATGTGATAAACTCATATATATGAACTGCGGATAGGAATGAATCACGTGAATTTTTGATCATCGCAGTGAGAGAAGCAACTTAAGCAGTTGCAATGAGCCCGGAAAAAAATCCGAGCTTCAACGGGAATCGAACCCATGACCTTCACGATACCGGTGTGATGCTCTACCACTGAGCTATGAAGCCGTATGGGAGCTGGTCAAGTGTCTGGTTCGATTTGTACCCGTCATAGTGATTTGAATGATATAATGTATATATGTGATAAACTCATATATATGAACTGCGGATAGGAATGAATCACGTGAATTTTTGATCATCGCAGTGAGAGAAGCAACTTAAGCAGTTGCAATGAGCCCGGAAAAAAATCCGAGCTTCAACGGGAATCGAACCCATGACCTTCACGATACCGGTGTGATGCTCTACCACTGAGCTATGAAGCCGTACGGGAGCTGGTCAAGTGTCTGGTTCGATTTGTACCCGTCATAGTGATTTGAATGATATTTTTTTCCGGGCTCATTGCAACTGCTTAAGTTGCTTCTCTCACTGCGATGATCAAAAATTCACGTGATTCATTCCTATCCGCAGTTCATATATATGAGTTTATCACATATATACATTATATCATTCAAATCACTATGACGGGTACAAATCGAACCAGACACTTGACCAGCTCCCATACGGCTTCATAGCTCAGTGGTAGAGCATCACACCGGTATCGTGAAGGTCATGGGTTTGATTCCCGTTGAAGCTCGGATTTTTTTTCCGGGCTCATTGCAACTGCTTAAGTTGCTTCTCTCACTGCGATGATCAAAAATTCACGTGATTCATTCCTATCCGCAGTTCATATATATGAGTTCATCACATATATACATTATATCATTCAAATCACTATGACGGGTACAAATCGAACCAGACACTTGACCAGCTCCCATACGGCTTCATAGCTCAGTGGTAGAGCATCACACCGGTATCGTGAAGGTCATGGGTTCGATTCCCGTTGAAGCTCGGATTTTTTTCCGGGCTCATTGCAACTGCTTAAGTTGCTTCTCTCACTGCGATGATCAAAAATTCACGTGATTCATTCCTATCCGCAGTTCATATATATGAGTTTATCACATATATACATTATATCATTCAAATCACTATGACGGGTACAAATCGAACCAGACACTTGACCAGCTCCCATACGGCTTCATAGCTCAGTGGTAGAGCATCACACCGGTATCGTGAAGGTCATGGGTTTGATTCCCGTTGAAGCTCGGATTTTTTTCCGGGCTCATTGCAACTGCTTAAGTTGCTTCTCTCACTGCGATGATCAAAAATTCACGTGATTCATTCCTATCCGCAGTTCATATATATGAGTTTATCACATATATACATTATATCATTCAAATCACTATGACGGTTTTCTAACAGCTGCTATTTTTCTCCAGTTTGATCGGTGGGCTTGTATCTTGTCTTGCATCGCTTTATAATCCTCCAAATCATTACTCTTAATTTGTTTGCCAACAAACCGACAAACAAACCGTCTTCTTTTCCTTCTTCTTCCTAAAATCTTCTTCTTCGGTATCGCTGTTTTCTCCTCCTCTGTTTTAACTTTCTTCGGGACCGACTCACTCACATCCATCTCAGAAGACAGCAACAAACAACTAATCTAAATAATTACATTTATTCTGTATTTATTCTGTATTTCAAAGATAATCGTGTGATGTAATGTCAGCAGACCACGTGGTATAGATTTCCCGCCGGAATCGAACCGACCTCTCCGAAGAGAGTACCAGAAGAGAAATTTTTTGTGTGGTCAATGTGTGCACGTGTTGCTTGTTTTATTTACATCAATAACTCAACAATAAAAATAAGAAAAAACACTCAGCGGTAAAAACACTCAACGGTAAAAAAACAATTAACAAATGCCGTGGTTATGCTCGAAATCGACTCTACAAAAACAATGAACTGCGCCATGCTCACAAGTTGCTGCGTCAAAAGCACACCGCGGCTGCTCGTGGCTGCTCGTCACGGCATTAAATGCGTCGAGCAGATTTTGGACGGCATCCGCCGTCCCCTTCAGATCGTCTTCTGTTAATATCCATGGGCCCTCCTCATTGTCCGAATCCAACAGAATCGGCTGTGTTTTTTTAAGTTCAGCAGGTTCCCTTCACTCACACCAGGCTTGAACGGGATCCGCCGAACTGAAAGAAAAAAAGACGAATGAGAAATACAAAACAAAAATCATCAAAATCAATTTTTTAATTCAATCTACTTACACATAGCTGTCAAAGCTAAACTCGGACCCGGCTGCTTCGCTTAACATTGGATCGCTGCCTTCGTGAAGCATGGCATCGCTCAAAGATGCGATCAACTCCGCGCCAGCATCTGACGATAACAGAGGACTAATCCCGCTGATCTCTGAATGGCTGCTGTTGACGGTTACCACAGAGCGATCGACAGCATCCTCCACTGTTCTCTTAACTGTTGACTCGATTGCCGGTCTTTCAGGACACTCGTCCATGTAGTGCTGTCCTGCTACGGCTGGGCAACCGGGCTCCTGGCGCATCTTCGGCGGAGAAATTGTTTTCAAGATCCGAATCAAACTGCTGTAGGGCTTTTTTCCATCCGGAAGGATAAATGGATCTAACTCGTAGGCAACCTCTAATGCCATTTCCTCCCAGCTCATTTCCGAATAATTTTCCGCCCTCTTTCTTTCAAAAATCACTCTCAACGAAATGTACAGATTACGAACCTAGTCAAAAAGGTGTCGAATTTCACGCGCGAGTGCTTTTATACTAGCTGTCAAAAAATCCAGTTTCAAACCTGTTTTAACTCACCCACCACTCACAACCAAGAATGATTTCGCGCCCAAATTACCATGTGTTCGCTTTGATTGACAGATGAGCTGCTAATCCAATCAGAACTGTACACACATCCCAACACGTGGGGGCCATCTCAAACTGGTCTGCAAGTAGTTTTCCAATCGAAAACCCATTATAGTGTCAAAAGATCATTCTAGAACTTTCTATTTGTAGAACCTTCTAGAACAACCCCACGTGGGATTCTTTACTAACGAGCTCATTAGCGGCGTCAACATGTTATTTTTAAAACACCCCACGTGGGATATTTGCACGCAAAAGCATTTATAACACTGGCTTTCTTAAAATTAATTAAATGATTATGAATGCTCCAACAAGCGAAAACATTGATGTTATCCTACTAGCCGTCCTGACCGCTTTCATCCTATTGCTCTTTTTAATCAATGTCTGCCATGATCGGTGTCAAACTGAATGATATTCAGTGGACCGATTACATTGTTTCACGGACCCCAATACTCATCCCGCGGATGCTGGTTCACCAACTCGAACTGGAAGAACCCAAACCGTTTTACATCATGCTAGAAGGCGACCAACGAACCTGCTTCCATCTCCTACTAGCAAGCCCCTCGGAACCCGAACACTTCCTGACCTGGCTAAACAAAAAATGTCGAGATGCTCGCAAAACAACACCTAACGGACAGTGGATCCGATGCATCTACGCCATGTTGCGCTACTTGGAACGCCGTCAATTCAACATGCTGACCACTAACTATCCACCCGCTCGAGAGTACTTTGAAAAAATCCAGCAACACTCCGACAACGATGCCTTCACCACCGACTCAGAAATTGCTACCGGCGTGGTCGAACAGATTGAACGCATCGTCAACGATGTCGAGAACGGAAAATATGCAACAGCCCGCCCCCCAGATGGATGCACAATCAGTCCTATTCCAACTCAAATTCAGCGGATTGACTATCCTGTCGGACACAGTCATTGTCACTTATGTGGTCATTACCAAAATCTTGTTCACCAAACACGTCCTTTTTGCTCCAAATGTGAACGCCGTCGTTTTACTTGCACAAACAACTACTCTTGTAAAGGACATGACAAATAAAAACTTTTATTTTTAACTCTGTTTTCGTGGGTGGTGCGCTGTGGCGCCCTGTATAACCCCACTCCCCTCTAACCCGCAACCCTTCTCAACTTTCCACAGTTCGAATCCCCGGTCCGACAATGACCAAAATAAATTAACCCAGCGAGGCAAAAAAAGGCCCGACCTCACTATGGTAAGTATGATTGACCCTCAAAACCCCCCTACCCCTCTCTCCCAGGGCGCCCTTTGCACACCCCATTTTTACACTTCCGGTCAACCCCTGCCCCCACCCCTCCCCTCCCCTCCAAAATTCACCCCACCCCCACCCCCTCAGTTCCCATTTTTAGGGTGACAAAAAACCTCCCCAGGGGGTGGGGGTAAGGCATCTCATTAGTATGCAAAGTGGGTCATTTTTCGGACCCCATACTACTGTCTGTTGTGTACAGTAGAACCCTGCTATTTCGAACTCGGTTATCTCAAACTCCCCTCTATTTCAAACAGAATCCAATTTCCATTGGAAATAAACTTACTGTAGTAGAAATTAACAATATCATGTAGAAATAGTCTGCTGGTGTTATGATTTCTTATAAAATTAATACTCAGGTAATATAATGTGCACATATACAGTGCTTAGTGGATATGTAGAACATAAATAAACCAAACATCACTTGTGCTAATTCAGAGAAATACTTAATGCATGCACAACATAAAGGAATTCACGTGATTCACACCAGGCCAAGAAAGAAAATTAAATTAAGTCATTCAAGTAATATATGTAAAAAAAAAGTTGTTAGAAATATGGGATGTGAAGTACCAAGAGCATTGGTTGTCCCTTAAAATTGCTTAAATACAACAAAACTAATTCCATTAACTTAACTAATGTTTGAAGGCAAAAACAATGTGTATTGAAGCATTCTATTACAGTAATCAGATTTTGTCAGCACTTGGTATTCACTAATACAGTCATTTAATTTGTATTGCAACAAATTAAAGTAAATGTGAATAAAAGGGATATATACTTTTATAACATAGTCACGATACAAGCCGCGCGCTGATTGGTCGAAAACCGTGGTTTGCCAGAGTATAAACCACACTTACCCGTGGTTTATGGAGCGGTTTTCGGATGACTGTCGAAAGTAATTGTGTGATTGCTTTGGTTTTGAGTTTGCTTCGCTTTCGGATTGGTCCACATGAGTTTGTCAGCATGCTCAGCCAATCAGGAACAAAACCAAAACCAAAACCAAACACTTCTCACGCAAGCGATGGCGTGTACTCGCACTGCTAATTGGAAAGTAAAACCAAACGCAAGACCAAACGCGAATTACTTTAGCTTCCAATTGGCTGAACTGTTTTCTGTCAGTCTCTGTGATTGGCCTGTGTGATTACTTTGGTTTTGGTTTTCGACAGTCATCCGAAAACGGCTCTAAGTTATAAACCACGCTTACGTCATCCTCTGGCAAAAAAGAGAAAATAATGCGAGAATGGAGTCACCAATGCCCAACTTCGAGATAAAATTTGGCTTTAAGTGAAGGCACCAGCTAGTACGGTTCACCGTGAATCGGCAAAGAACGTGACCTCATCAAAAAGCACTTCAACAGTTTGGAGAGGGAAAATCTGTGTCAAAGAACGGCAAGTTTCTTGTCAGCGTCGCGGAAAGCGACTCGGTTTAAGCACTGTCCCTAAGTACAGCATATTTGGGAGCCACAATTACATCAGTGGGTTGTTTGAATGAAGTTGAATGCTTCAACAAGGAAGGAGAGAGCAAATCATTCAGTTGAGGAAGATCAGCCGTGAGCAATCACTGAACATGAACGGCGAAGACAGACGAACAGACGTGTTTGTAGTGATGTAAGAGAAAGAATTTCCGACGGTGTGACTGAAAAAAATGATTGAAGAATTTTCGGACGGACTTCAAATGATTGTACTACGAGGTAGAGTCAAGAAATCGGTTTTCATTCACACAAAGTTTTCATTCACACATTTTTCGAGTCGGCCGTTGGAGCATTTGTTGATTCCCTTCAAATTTGCATTTTATGCACTAGCCGACTGTATGATTTCATGTAAATATACTTCTAATCCAAAGTTCTACAGGAAATATAGTTCTTTGCTGTGAGATGTTGTCTAATTTTATAGAACAGACGGCCTGGTTGAAAAATTGAAGCGAAACTGTACAGACTTGGCAATTCGGACCGCCGAGCCGTTTAGGAGAATCTATTTTTTCATCGCTGTTAGCATTCCAACATTTTTGATGAAAAAAGACAGTTTTATTCTGAAAGTTTTGAAGTTCTATGTTATAAAACAAATAAACCAGCTTCAAGCGTGCTCCGTTCAGAAATAAAGCACGCAGCAAGTGCCGAGAGCACTCAAGAAGTGGGGAAAAACGCTCGCCTTCGGCTTGCGTTTCTCCCTACACTTCTTTCGTGCTCTCGTCACTTGCTGCGTGCTTTATTTCTGAACGGAGCACGCTTGAAGCTGGTTTATTTGTTAAATAAATGCCCGGTGTGATAAATGGAAGTGATTTTTTTTTGCAAATGAATGTGGCAAGTTTGACTGGAATGGTCAGCATCTGCGATAGGTAATGAGACCTGAGTAACTTTTGTTTGTTGAATAAAGTGAGGCTAATTTTGTACTCTGAAAATAAATGCCTATGAAATCATACATACATACATACATACATACATACATACATACATACATACATGTACCGGTATCACTAAATACTTAAAAATAATATATTTTGTTGTGCAAAAACACTCCACTGTAGAGTATGCCAGAGTAGCAAATATAAGTAACTTAAATGTGAAAACCATGATAATGAAAACCACGAAAATCAGTTCATTACCTCTATTGAGTGGCAAAATAAATCACAACATACACAATAATTTAGAGCTGTATTCAGTATCACAGAAAAGCTATGCATTTGAAATGAAATTCATAAAGTCTTCAAAGACAAATAATGAAAAACAAAGTATGTGTAGCTACTTTTTAATTGATAGGAAATCATGAAATTTCTCAAAGACGAAAAAAGACTAAAACAAAGTATGGTAGCTGTATGCTGAATTTGCAGCTGCCATCAAGATTTGGCTCATATGAGCTCTTTTCACTTTCTTTGCATGCTGCAGTTGCTTGCTCGGGACCATCATTCAATGTATTATGATGTGTATGATGGTACAGAGAAACTGTCAACAAATGTTATAACTTGATGATCATTATCGACAGATTATTTTGCAAATTTTTGACACATACTTTCCATAAAGAAATATGTTTGATTAGTTAGTAGTTTGCCTTTGACACAGACTGAATTTGAGACAGGTTTTCATGTATAGTCAGCCGAGTTTCAGTAAGTTGTTAGGTTGTTGTTGCAGTTCATGTATGATGGTTACAGACTACCAGATACAATATTGAATCAAATGTACGTGATTAAGTTTCCTGGTTATTAAATTCAGCCAAGGTCAAATATGACTGTGTTGAAATTCACACGAGTCACATGCACATAGTTTGGCTTGTTTACAGTTCGGTGTTCAGAATGGGGCCTTAATTACCATGCACACAAAATATTATGTTCATGTTACAGTTTGCAGCAATTATGATATTATTCAATCTGCGTGGTCTTCTTTATTGAACAAGGATGAGGAAATGAATAAAACAACATCCAAGTAAACATCAATACCATAGCAATCACTTGCTTTGAGTGGATCTATAGTATTCAAGGAACTTGTCATCTGGTAGGGGATTCCTTGTTTGTGGAACCTCAACCTGACTGCAGTTCTCTTCGTCTAGTTCTGGCAGGGGTCCATTCCAGTCAATTCCATAGTCATGCCATTCATTCTGCAATAGGTTTCAGATGTGACTCAACTCCTTTATTCAATATGATGCAGCGGCTGCTGTTGAGCTAAACTATAAATGGGCTATGGGGCATACAACAGCAATCAATAATATTGGTTATCATAAGTTTGAATACCTCATCCCTTGGCTCATAGACCTCCCTTGCTGTCATCCTTTGTGAATCTCTCATTCCTAAAAGGCCAAGGATGTAAAGCTGCATGGGTGATCTGCTTCCTGCAGTTCTGATTTGATGGCGAAGGAAACCAGCCTTCCAAATGTCCAGGTGCCTATTTATGCGTGGAATGAAGACGTACTGGAGGGCAAAGAGATTTAATGGATTTGCTGGGTCCAGCATATGACACTCTTCCAGATGATAGAAAAGGTTGTAGTAGATGTAGAGAACACCCTCAAAGACGTCACGCCACAATCTCTCAATGCGCTGATTGTGCACACTGCGTCCTGCTATCATGCTACCCCTGCCTGGCCCTCTGTCTGGATGCTGCAACATGTAGAGAGATACTTTCACATTCTCTCCTCCTTTATCAGAGCGGACCCTTGATGGTAGGCCATACTCAGATACAGCATTCACAAATAGGTTCAGGACTGTTTCTGCACAGTTGTTGTCACTGCATTTCAGATAAACTGGTATTCGTGTGTAACCATCAACCCCACCATGCACAACACATTCTCCATCTAAAACGACAAAAACGATATTATTATTGTCACAGCATGCACAATACTAGCCCACGTGACTGAAAGCTTCTATATATGGACATAATATATCCTAAGTTGTGTTGTGACTTACCATGTGTGATGCTGCAATTCTTGACAATTATAATGGCCAAATTAAATCATTACTGGAGTAGTCTCAACACACTTTGTATCCGTTTCTGGAACCTGAGGGTGGTAACCCATATTGTGGATTTGTACAAGAAATATCGAAAGATACCTTATCAACTTGCCGACGTCTTTTTTAAAGAATTTCTGTCAACAGAAAACCAAATGAGAGAAAAAATGGATTTCCTGCAAAACGTGTTGACAGAATTTTACCAAATTTATGTATTTTGTCGCTTTCCGTACACAAAACAATTGTGCAAAATTTCAAAAAAATTTACCGAGGGAATATGAATATAACTAACTTTTTCCCGCTTTTATATCACTCACAACAGGTAACATTGTGTCGCCATGGTAACCAATATCTGCTCAAAATGTATGAGAACACACTCTCCATAAGAACTCAATGCCATAGACAAAAACCCTTTTGAGAAAGTAAACGCCGATTAAACTAAACAGCAGGTCATTTCCTGGTCTATAAACTGCCAGACACTATTACGAGCCACCTTAAGGAATACAATGATAAGAATCAAAATAACTCCAGAAAACGTCTTCCCATCTCTTCGTTTCTTCGCATGCGTATTCTCTGATGCTCAAATTTCAAAGGCAATTGTTGACACAGCATGACGGACTGACTGACTGACGCAGTCTTAACTGCAATAAGGTGGGACGCTTAAAAATGCCACCACAAAAACTACTTCGACGATTGCGTTCTCGATTTTGTTGCGTTGTCGGTAATATCGATACTACCCAAATTGGGAACAGAACGACTTCCATATTTAGAATCCATTGTTGACAGCACCGGGACACGGGACACATTCCAGTTGGACTAATCGCATAAAGCTTCGCTTTTCAGCACGAAGTGCTGAACGCGAGCTTAAAAAGGATAGGGTTGTCAGAAGCCACAGGTTTACCAGTGATGCAAACAATTTTTACTGCAATAAATATAAGCCGTATATCGAAGTGGCTTTTGGCCTTCAAAGGTACAAAGCTGACGATTCGATGTCCTTCAGACACATCTTATTCTTGTAAAAGTGTGTCCATGTTTCCAGAAGTCTCTCTTCAAGCTCAGTTAATTGTAACTCTGGTGGCTTATGTGGGAGTGTCATTTTATTGGCCTTTGCACAACTTGGCATCTTACCAGCTTACCAGGTGTTTTGATGGCAAGTTCTACAAATCCATTCAGAATTGTTCACATTAAGATCTGATGCATTAAGATCTGAGTTGAATGAATGTTCGTGATATCTAATTACACCAGCTTTGTACCAAAGTTGATCACAGCAGGTACACACATACTCAGGTCCACATTTAATATTTTCATGGTCTTGTTTAATAAGACCCTCAATGATTTTAAATTTGTTTACTCTTTGTTTTTGCTTCATCTGTTTTTCTTTTAATCTCACTAGTTGTGGATTTTTTTGCCTTTATTGTTTTGGCTTTTCTCTTTTCTTTTAACTAGATCTGGGTCCTTTTCCCTTTTCCTTTTTCTGGCCCGTCTGTCTTTTTCTTTCACATGATCTGGGTTTCCTTCTCTGTATATTTTCTTAGCTTCATTTTCTTTTTGTTTTACTTTGGGATTACTTTTTCTGTTTCATGTGCATTCTCATTAGTTTCTCTTTAGCAAGGTATTGTTGATCCATTCTTTGCTTCCTTTCATAATCTCTCAAATAAGCTTTTCGTTCCTCAAGAGCTGAAGAATCACAATCTTTGTTGTTTGAGCAACTAACTGCACAAACATAACATAACATAACATAACAATGTCATTTTGATTTATATTATTTTGTACTGCACTATTTACAGCATCATGACTGCAATCCTGGCTTCTTACACAATTATTTGTCACCAATCGAACAGTAGAAACATAGTGAACCTAAAAAATTCTTCTTTGGAAGTTTCTGGGTTCAACTAGAGTGCTTTCTGCAACATTTTGAGCAGATTCTATGATTCTATGATGTTAAATGAATATTGGCTCACTAACTATAAAAGCAAAACAAAATTTTAAACAAAAACCACGTGAACCCTATCGACCAACAAAAATGGGCGAGCTTTCAGCGGCAACGCTGCTTTGATCTAATTTCGTGCAGGTATTGAAGGTACTTTTTCTTCGTGATCAATAAACTGGGTAGGTTTTAACAGACAAATAAACAAAGAAGGAAATCATATTAAAAAATCCATATTGCATTTGGCACATTTAGCAAGTGAATCAGGTGTGAAAATTGAAGATGGTTGGCAGTTATTCACATGAAAAACAAACATAATGAAACAACAGTAAAGCAACGACAAATATTTCCGAGGCGGCTGATATAAGCATTATTGGCCAGGTACAAACTTAAGGAAGGAAAGGTTTCATTTCTTACCTGCCCCTTGTTTCCTGATGATAAGAATTGGCAGATAACTCACATTGGCGGGGAGACTGCTGAGAAATCCCTGCACATCTTGTGGAAAATTGAGGACATGTCCTCTGTACCCAGGCTGGCCGCCATGTTTCCGGTAAACACACATAATGGGGAAAGCCCTGGCGATAAGCATTTCCTCCACTTCGCTGAGGCCCTTTAGTTCTGTTGGCACTGTACCAGGGTCCATGTCGTTGTCACCCGAGAATAAGCGGCACGATGTCTTTTTGTCTCGCTTACATCTGGTGCAGATATAGTTCGGGTCAGTCATACTTTGGTTGGCAACTATTGGCCATGTTTCCTTACACACGTTACAGTGAAGGTGTCGAAGGTTTTCTTCGTAGCGGTGGGACGTTCTTCGACAAGAGAAGAACGTTGCTCACGGCGTCGACTGTTGGCCTCATTTTGAGCATGAAGCCTACAGTCTTCGGACGTTTCATTGTGGCGTCGGGAAGTAACCCATTGTCGATTAGCTTTCAAGCGCTCTTCTCTTTCCTGAATTATCTCCCGAGCTACAATCAGTGACAAAAGTTCTTGGGACACTTTCAAAAATTGATGTATCTCAGACACAAGTCATTGACCAAGCGTACTGAAAGGCGCGAAACCATTTTTCTCCCCCCTCCCCTCTGTACAATGTTGCGTGTGTCTGGGAAAACAAGTTCAGGCCACTTCAACATTGTGCGGGGGGGGGGGGGGGAGGGGTGTTGTCTTTCAACTGAAACAGTAGAGAAATTACTGAAATTGTACAAGTGTCCCAAGACTTTTGTCACTGATTGTCTTGACTGGTTATTCAGGAATATAACAAAAAATATGCTTTAAACACCTGTTATGACTTGATTTCGGCTAATTTTCAGTAAAAGTTTACTTCTGCAAAAAACGTATTGACATCGCTCAACGTCTACCGAAATCATGGCATAATTGTTTCAATTGATGCTTTGACTAATACCAACAGATGAGAAGCAAGTGTGATAACATAATGTGCTCGTAAATATAGTTCCGATTTTAAAAGAAACTACTATGAATACATATACAGTGTCGTATAGACCCACCAGATGCCCTTAGTTTGTATGTGGTTGGATTTTATATGAAATATGTGATACCGCTGACCGCGCGCGGGCACCCACAGACGCGTAATCAAATGATGTTTCTAGCCGGAGGGTCGGATGAAGGGTCTTTTTGGTCTTATTGTAAAAATTGCCGATTGTTACTAGTGATTAGTGAAGGTGTAATTTTGTTTGAGCAGCCGAAAACTAAAAAACGGAGCACTTTAAAATGTGCGCGAAAGTGAGCTTTTGACGGGTCAAACATATCTGGTTACAGATGTGAGCTCAGCAGAGCGAGCCGGGTAAGGAAATTGCCGCTAATAGTGCAGCTTTAGCCGAAATAGCTGCGGTGTTTTTTTGAGTTCCATCAACGGGTCTTGGCTTTAGTCCAATTAAACTTAAAAGCCGGAAAGAATGTGACAGCGTGACACTGCTATGTTGAAAATAAAACTATGAACAGTTTTTTGTTCGTATTATCTATTTATCAAGATTCTCTAAAACAAACCGATCGTGAAAACCCACCAAAATCATACCAGAGGAAGACGAACTCCACTGATCAAAAACCGATATTCCAATCGTACATAGTTACCAACTTAACCCCGTGGGATATTAGCGTGTCGTGTAACGATTGTCTTATGCTAATTAAATGTGTAGCGAACCTTAGGTCACGCATATTTACGATCGCGTTACTAATTAGGTAATAGGTTATGCGTAAGCTTCGCGCACGCGCTGTGAGATATTCGTGTAGTAACCATGTCGGAATGTACACCTCAGGAGTCTCAGGAAAGGCGTAGCTCGGACGTGCTCGGCCTAAATAATAGATGACTCATAGATTGTCAGTTGGTAGGTAGAGTTTTGACAGCCTAACGCTTCCACACGTTCGCTAACCTTTGTGTTACGGGGCTATAACAGACTTTAGAGTTGAAGCTCACTTTTAATGCACTTTAGCGTCGATGTTCCGTTTTCAAGAACAAGTCTCACTATCTGATGTATTTTCTTAGCCGACAGCTTTTATGCACCACAAGTGTTAAGTCGTCCAGCGACTTCCTAATAGTGTTCACACTGGCCGAATTAGAACACAAAGGATAGGAAATGGATTTTCGCTAGGACCAAGTTCAAAGTCACATTCAGAACTCATATTTCCGAATGGCCTTTTCCGCTAGGATGTCGTTAACACTCGAGTGGCTCCTCTATTTGCTTACTACACTTATTCTAAAATCACACTAACACATTCCAATGGATACGATTGGCTGTAGTTAAGATCTGAAGGAAGAGAAGGTGCTGGCACGCCTACGACAGTGTGCGTACTTGCTATTGCTCATTTCCTAAAACAGGATCTTCCATTAATAACAAGATCACTTAGATTTCCTGAGGAAGGCCTCAGTGTTAATCACAGTAAACAACAACGTAAAACTTGATTAGACATCTATTCTAACTCTTCCAATTGTCAACAAAAGAACTCCAATTCACTAATTTATTCGCTTCCAAAACTACGGGAAGATATTCCAATTTTCTGCTATAACATTACCCCCCTTTTTCGAAGAGTCGACTCCGTTCGACAAAACTAAAAAGGAATATGGAAGAAAATGTGTTGACATTCAGAGAGTAGTTACAAGCACTGGGCAGCTAACGCCATGTCTGACCGGACATTAAAGAGCTAAGCTACAGTCAAAGGACTGTCTTAGTGGTCATACAACTACGAGTACTAAACAGTAATAACAGGGAAAGCGCGAATTTTCATTTCATTGCTAAAAGAACATGTGCTATAAGTGACATGTTATGAGAATCAATCATTGGCATTTATTTTTTGGGCATGTGCCAGGGGCGACATGCGACAATAATCAAAAGTTTCATTTCAGAATGGCGATTGAAAAACATGTCACAGGCGACATGTAGAGAGGAAATAATTGCGACAAACTGTTTAAAATGAGTACTGAAGGTCCCACTCGTTAAAAAAATAGTCTTGTGGGGGAGGTTGGCGATTATTGCTGATAAGTTGAGTGTATCGGCGACGGCGCCCTTCGATACGTCTAAGAAAACTGTTATAAGATGGAAAAAAGTGCAAGTCACGCCAATAAACACCGGAAGAAGGAGACATAAAAGCTAAAAAATCACATATATAAGTAGCTAGCCTAGTAAACATAACCATATATAGATGATGGACTATCGCAATAAGATCAGACTGTTCAAAACACAATGCTGGTAAAAATAAGTTCCGACGAAATGGTGTCCAGAGCAAAGATGGCGCTAACTGAAAATATGCGCACAGTTCAATAACTCGATGAACCAGGTGGGGCCTTGACCAGGGGATCCTGGCGCAGCCATCTATCAAGTCAAAAAAAAATGTCCAGGGCTTCGTGGGTGGCATTCAGAAGGGAACATATAATAGTGCCATCATGGCGAGTATCACAAGTGGAACAGTAAGTCAGAGGGTTTGAGAAATACGCCATGCAATAGTCACTGACGTCCATGAGTTGATTCGGAGTCCGTTGGCAGGTTCGCATATAGTCAACAGTTGGAAAAATAAAGGTGATGGGCATGATTACAGAGCAGCGGGTCGGTTGCAGTCTTCACAGGTGGGTGGTGGGTGATGCACGTGGAAGTAGTTACGTCTGAGGAGGAACAGGACAACCATCAGGATTACAGCATTGAGGCCAGACAGACTGAGGGCCAGGTATGCCACGATGTCAGTAGTGGTAGTAGTTGTCGACTCGGAGATTTTGTCGATCTGTTGGTCCGCAGTCGCTAGGTTGTATGTGTACATACCGTCAAGGGCCTGGTATGTATTGTCTAGTTCGTTAAGGATAGAGTGGTTCAGTGCCAAAGGTGGGGGAACTGTCAGCGATTGATGATGGAGCTTGAGTAGTTGATTGTCGGTGGTTGCGTCAGTCCATGGGACATATTGGAAGGAATATGTTGTGAACAGTGGTACTGTGAGGGACATTCGATCAGGGCAACGCCCGAGTCCGGTTACCATTCCGTCAAATGTAGTGTTGCATGGTTAGTGGTAGACTGTTAGTGGAGAAGTGGCTATCTTTCCCGAGGACAGAGTTAATGGTGCAGAGGTTGTGGACAGATACGAGCGGCCACCAAGATGTACCAGGGGTTGAAGGTTGGAACAGTCTTTGGCTCGCAGGTGGTTACGAGGAAAAGTGAGTTTCATGTCAGGGTTAAAAGGAAAACCAAGCCAGGTAATGTTTGTTGCAAAGTTTAATATATTTTGTGGGCAAACTATTGTTGCCGAATCAGCGTAACACTTCTGGAGAGCCTCTGTTGTGATTATTTGCTTAGAATTAGGGCATGAAACTAAAGCGAAATTTGTAGCGGTCACTGGACCGGTGTAACATATGTTTGAAATATTGAACTTTAAAGGCGAGAGATATTCAATGGTGCAAAAAGCATCAAGATTTGGAATTTCGGGGATCGTTACTAATAAGCTAGCTGTGATATGCTGACCGTGGTGTTCAATATCGACCATCGGATTGATCAAAATAGGAAAGCCATCCATCAGTGCTTTTGCGGTAAATAACAGTGATTGATCGGCAGATAATTTGGTGTGTATTTCCGTATCGAGAAAACGGGGTAACATAGCATAACCAAATAAAGCCTTTTTTGTCAGGCTGGCCAATTGGTGAAGTACATCTTGAATTTCTGTGAGTCGCACGAAGGACGCAAATGCGTTGTTAACGGCAGTGGAATGTTTTGAGAGAAACTCTAGTAGCAAACCGTCATGACATTTTCCACGAGCTGCGAATCGATTGATTTGGGCTTGCCATTGTGTGAATGTTTCCTCCATGACGCGAGCGTCTTGGGCGAGACGATTCACCTTTGTGGTCAAGGAATCAGTTGTTTTGATAACATACACTAATTTGCCATTTACAGTGTGAATAAGCGACTGGGATACCTTAAGTGTTGACACCAGGGATTTTAGAGTTACTTTTAAGTTATCAACATGATTCGGTTCACAATCGTGACCTGAAGATTCATAAATTTTCCGAAAGAGACCAAACAACCCTGCGTGACACATCCAGCTGCTACGGCGCTGACGGGTAGAGGAAGTTAGAAACATTTTGTCGCGAACAGTGATTCGTTTACAAGCACTGAGTGCCCAAGCCTTACAAGCGGATAAAGAAGGTTGATAAATACGTGGGCAGATCATTCGGCTAGGTAAGCCAGTAGAATAAGTGTACAATCGTCGAAGGTAAGAATCACATTCCAACAAATTAGAGAAAGCCGGTAAAGACAAAACACGATTAATTACTCGTTGAGTCTGATGAATGTTGGCAAGAAGTGAGGAGAAAAATTGATTTTGTGCGATTGAACAATTATTACGGATGCGAGATGGTGTTCCCGGTGGTATAACGCGTAATTCGGTAACCAAATTCATGAGTTTTGTCTCAGCAAAAAACAAGAGAGGCTGAACGTTGTGACTTATCATTAAGGATGACGGGTAAAATGTAACCCGTTTGCCCGTGGCGCCGATCTCGTCGGCCAAAATGGGCGTTATCATCAATAAGATAGAGAAGTAAATGAGCCACGCGGAATAACCTGGCTTGGATTCTGCTGAACCCGAGAAACTCGATGTGGGCGACATTGTTGCCTGCGAGAAGGAAAACGAGCATTACGTTTGGCATGACACAGGCGAGTTTTAGCCTGCGCAAGAGCTTTGTCATAGCTGTGGGACAAGAGATGATTTCCCTCCCGGTTCAAGTGAATGCCATCAGGTGCAAAAATAGGGCATGGTGATCGTGTTAACAATTTGTGGGACCAATACATTGCAAAGGTATTCAAACGAAATGTGCGAAGTAAATAATGATTTAGTTGGCGAACCTTATCGTTATAAGCTGGGACATTCGCGGGCGTCCGCAGGCGATGTAGAACTTGGTTTACAACAATAAAGGGCACGTGGTATTGAAAGTGAAGCATTTTAACTAGCGCCTTAATGGCACGTGCCAGTGCGAGTGGTTCCATATGCGGATTACTTAAATCATTTGAACCGATCTCGAGAAGTACTATGTGCGGCCTAAATGTAGTGACTTGGCCTAAATCAAAACGTTGGAGCTGTGCGACTGTTCGCCCCCCAACCCCATGGATTCGTAGTGCCATGTTGTCGTGGAGTCGCCAACGGTCGTGTAGGCATGGAAATGGAGATTCGTGCAAAAATCGCCGAAAGCGCCAAACAAAAGAGTGGCCAAGGATCAGAAAGCGTGTTTCTGAAGAATTTGACGGTGTGACAGGCATAATGATGATGGCTATGTGAGAAAACAAACATCAGTTAAACTGGGCGTGCTGTTTGGTCTGGTAATCGATTAATAATCGAGGATCAAATAAGTTCTCCGGTGGTTCCCAAGTGGATTCTGACTGGGGATAACCGACCCATTTGACTAGGTATTGAATTTGGCCATTTTGGATCCGATGGCGTAAAATTGTTTCGGCATTAAAAACGGTGTCATTATCAATGGCTGGTTGATCTAGTGGTTGGTCCACCGCCAAGTGTGGTACCGGGTCTAAAGCCGGTTGGGGGTGAGCACCTGGCCCGGCCGGTTCTGGATTTGGAGGTTCTACTGCTGGTAAGTCTAAACTATCATCTGGAATATCTTCCATTTGAAGATATAAATCATCAAGATCGTCGTTCACAGGTGGATCAATGGGTCGGTCGGTGGGGTCATAGAACATTTTCATGCGATTAGCATGAACGGTAGTCGTTACTGGGCGGTTACTACAAGTGCGTAAGCGGTAATGTACTGGACTAAGTTGTTCTACAATACGATAAGGACCATGCCAATTGTGAAGTAACTTCTTAGATAAGCCTTTGAAAGTTTTGGGAGTGAAAACCCAAACCCTTTGTCCTTCGAGAAATGTTGGGTCCTGGGCAGTTTTGTCATATTGTGTTTTCATCTTCTGTTGTGCGCGTTGCGTGTTTTCTTTCGCAATTCGTTGGCCGAGTTCAATTTGGCGAACAATGCGGCGGCGATGTTCGGCTATCGAACTAGCTGGATCTGTCGCTGGTATTAAACTTACATCCATTGGTAAACGTGCTTCACGGCCGTACAAAAGATAGAATGGGGATTCCCCTGTTGTCTCAGAAGGTGAAGTGCGAAATGCGAACAATGCTGCTGTTATGAAGGTGTCCCAATCCTTTTGGTTTCCACTTACATACATAGAAAGAGTTTGGCACAAAGTCGCATTAAAACGCTCTACTACACCGTCTGTTTGTGGATGATACGCCGTGGTATGTAGTTTCCGTATGCTAAAAAGGCGACAAACTTCGGCTACGAGAGTTGACAGAAAATTTTTCCCGCGATCAGATAATAGAGTTCTAGGGGCCCCATGGCGGGGAATAATTTCCTGAGTGAGTAGTCGTGCAATCTGGACCGCGTCAATCGTGGGGACTGGGAACGCTTCAACCCACCGTGTAAGGTAATCAGTGAAAACTACAATGTACTTATTTCCTGAATGGGTGGTCGGGAGGGGACCAAGACAATCGACAGCCATTCTGTCAAAAGGGCCCTCGACTGGGATGGGCACGAGCGGCGCCTTATGTTTGTTGCGTGGATGTTTGCGGGTAGCGCAATCGGCGCACGATTGAATCCAGTGTTCAACGTCGCGGTACATACCTTTCCAATAATAGCGGGATTTGAGCTTTTCATAAGTTTTGGTCAGGCCTAGGTGTCCGCCTGGTAATTCGTCATGAGCGTTTACCAACAGTTCGTATCGAAGGGAGCTTGGAATAACTAGTTGCGAGACTGAACCTTTGTTGACTCGCTTTTCTGAGGCGTCAATGTGATACAATAGTTGGTCATGGCCTAGGTAGAACAGATCTTCTGATAACAAAATTTGTCGAGCTCTGGCACGGTCGTGTGGCAATTCGTCTTGCTCTAGATATTCTATTATGTCCGCCAGATTTGGATCGCGACGTTGGTATTCATAGAGTCTTCTGGTCTGAAGTCCCGCGTCATCAATAGCATTTAGGTTACAAGTGCCATAAGGGCGGCGAGAGAGAGCGTCAGCATTTCCATTTGCTTTACCTGGTCTGTGAACTATGTCAAAATCAAAGGCTTGAAAGAGCATGCTCCACCGCGCAAGGCGGCCATTTGGACTCTGAATAGACATGAGCCAACGTAATGCTTGATGATCAGTGTGGACTGTAAATTTGCGTCCGGCCAAATATGGTTGGAAACGTTTAATGCCGTCTATAACTGCGAGTGCTTCTCGTTCTGTTGCGCTGTAATTTCGTTCGGCCTTATTTAAATCCCTGCCTGCATATGCAATAACGACTTCTTTTCCATGTACAATTTGTCCAAGTGTTAAGCCAATGCCCGTTTGGCTTGCATCAACATATAGGTGAAATGGTAGTTTGAAGTCTGGGTAGGCTAATATTGGTGCCGCAGTGAGAGCGCGTTTCAGTTGATCAAAGGCATTTTGACACGATTCGTCCCAATGAAACTTCACATTTTTGCTGGAAAGTTTGTTGAGTGGTGCTGCTATTTGTGCGAAACCTTGTACAAATCGTCGATAGTAATTGGCTAGTCCTAGAAAACTACGAACATCAGTGGTATTCTTAGGAGTAGGGAATTCTTGCACTGCCTTGATTTTGGCAGGATTAGGTTTTAGACCAGCTGTTGACACGACATGACCCAAATATTCAACCTCAGGTTGGACAAAATGGCACTTGCTAGGTTTTAGGCGAACATTGGCTTCTCTCAAGCGTTTGAAAACTTCCTCTAGATGTTGAAGGTGTTCGTCAAAGGTGCGTGAGAATATGATTAGGTCATCAATATAAACTAAACAGATATTCCATTCTAAGTTTCTCATCAGATGTACCATTAATCTTTGAAACGTCGCGGGTGAATTGCACAACCCAAAAGGTAACACATTGAATTCGTATAGACCATTATGTGTGATGAACGCCGTTTTCTCTTTGGACGCCTCGTCCATTTCAATTTGCCAGTAGCCCGAGCGTAAATCTAAAGTGGAAAAGTATCGTGCACCACCAAGCGCATCAAGTGACTCATCAATGCGTGGGAGTGGATGACTATCCTTCCTAGTTACGTCATTAAGTTTACGGTAATCAACACAGAAACGCATGCTTCCATCCGATTTCTTGACTAAAACGACAGGTGCAGCCCATGGAGATACTGATGGTGAAATTATGTTATTATCTAACATTTCATGCACCTGTTTGTCAATTTCTATTTTACCACTGGGTGCTGTGCGATAAGATCGCAAGCGAATTGGAGTACTATTGCCTGTATCAATTGTGTGTTTCACAACTGATGTACGTCCGAGTTGGTCCGGCGTGAAGGCAAAAATATCTTTGTAATCATTGAGCAAATGGTGAAGTCTACTCTTTTGTGTATCATCTAGACTGTCATCATTTATGTCTGGCCAGGTTTGTGGACTATCCGTATCTGTTGCTGTAGGTATATCGCGTTCAGTTTCTGCTTCTTGATCTGCTTGACCTAGTTCGAAAGTTGAAATGCTAGGGTCGGTAACTGTAAATTCTCCTAACTTGGTTCTTCGATAAATCTTTACGGGTTGACTTGTGGGGTTTAACAACCGCACTGGAATGGTGTTAGCTTGTGAAGTCTCGACGAGCTCAGCAGCTCCTATGATTTGATATCTCCCCGGTAAATCAGCACGAGGGTTAACTAATCCCGTTGTTCCAATATGTGACTCGCTCAGTGAAGCTGGTACAATGGTTTCAGATTCAGGGGGCAAAATAAAACTCGACTGTGCATGGATAAAACACACCGCAGGTGTGTCATTTTGTTCCTCGTTGTCTGACCGTAAAAAAGGTAACTGTTGCTCGTCAAGATCAAGAACCCTAGCCTGTAAGTCAATTTTTGCATGATATTTCTCTAAGAAATCTCGTCCAAGTATGACGTCGTAGACTAAATCCTGTACTACCAAGACACGGTATGGATAAACCTTGGATTGAATGTCAAAAGAAAGGTCAACCTCTCCTAACACTGGCATATTGTGGCCGTTTACAGTTCGGATAGTGTTAAATACTGTCGGTTTTGGTGGGTGTTTCGTGGGCGGTGGCAATCGGCGCCACACATCCGCTTTGATTGCAGTGACATTTGCGCCGGTGTCAACAAGGAAAGATAATTTCGTGCCACAAAGCGAACCTTCTATTGAAAGACTATTGTTAGACTTCGAAAACTGAATAGCATTTTGACATGCCTCTGTAATTGACTCTATCGTGTTTGGATTGTCATCTGAAGAAATCATGTGCTCGGCACCTGTCACTTGTGTTTGTTCCTTCTCATTCGATATGCAATCCTGACCACTTGATGTATTCAAGGCAAAATCTGCAGTCTTGGTTTCAATTTCAATTATTTCGCTGGGTGTTTGTGTTGTCTTAGCAATCTGAACATCATTAATTGTTTTGTGATCTGAATCCTGGGCTGTTGGTTTAGCAACTTGTTGTGTTTGATTTGCAACTGAGATTGTCATCTCTTGTGACACATTTTGAGTGGTATCTGGAATTCCGGTTTTAACTATATTTGTTTGGTCAGTTTCCTCTGTGACTTCTAAATTTAACCGTGGTTTCCTTATTAGAACAGATATGTATTTCATCAACTTCATATACGACATTATTTTCTCCAATTGGTTCAGCGCGGCTGATCGTGTGTTTTCTCTGTCAATTTTTTCCACGGTGGGTTTTAGCGGTTCAGATACTTTTTCATCGACTTCGATTTTGGTTTCTTCAGTTTCCACTCTTATCTCTTTGCATGAAATGCTTGGTTCTTCAAACACAATTTTAGTTTCTTCAGTAACAAAACTCTCTTCTTGCGGCATTATTGTTTCAAAATTTTCTTCCGTTTGTTCTTCTGCGGTTATAGTGAAAGTTTCGGGTCTCCTAACATGATTTTCCGTAGTGATCAGGGAAATAGTGTTAATTCGAGGAACGTTTTGAGTTCTTTCCTCTGAGCAATTTATTAATTCATCTTCAGCAAAACGCACTTTAAGTTTTGAGGCAGGGATTTGCATGACAGGTGTAAATGATTCGTGTGATTCAACATTTGTGGACATTGGTTTGTCACCTTTAGTTTGGGCCATTTTTTCAAGTTCTCTGCGTTTTCGCATTCTCTCTTGCATTTGTTGAGATCTCGCTGGATATCCCTTAACTTCAGTGTCTTTACTGTTGTCCTTTGAATTCACGAGACTGTTCGGGACTACAGGCTCGTGCGCTACTAAATCACTTTGGCTTTCCTGTCGTTGAGGCATTTGTCTATCACTAAGTGGTTCATTACTAAGTGGTTCTATGTTTGTTTGTGGCGTTTCTGCTTTGGCGATCATATTTCCATTAAGTTTACGATGTACAGTGGCCTCGCTAGTTTCCCGTTCTAACAAGACCGAGGGGAGTTTAAAGGAGCCGCTTGATTGGCTGGGCGATGGTCAGGTCGGCCTGAATATCTCGGATTGGGTTGGCGGTGCTCATAATTGTAATTTGGGAGTCTGGGATCTCGTTGTCCCAAACGTTGGCGACAAGCATAAGCAACATGACCTGTTTTGTTGCAATAATTGCATATTGGGCGTCCATCGAAGGTTCTACGATTTCGATTTGGAAATCCCCTGTTGTTGGCTTGATTGCCATTAACGCGGCGCAGTTCTTGGCGGATTATTTGTGTCACATCATCCCTATTTAAGGGTGAGTTTTGTTGAGGTTCATTAGATAGATTTGATGGACTATACGCAGCTACTACCGGGCTTTGTTTTTGAGCAGTCAACAAATTTATCACTTGATCCATTTTGTCGCTGTTCGGGTCTGGGGCAGATTCTTTCAACTTAGCGTGAGTTTCTGCTTCTTCAATAGTCTTTGGTTGTTGAAGCATGACATACGATTTTAGTCTGGGTTTTAAGCCTTGGATAAAATAATTTACAGTTTCAGAACGTGGTAAATTTATTCTACCGCTTATGCGTCTTATGTCAGCAGCGTAAGTAGTCACTGTTTCTGTGGGTAACTGCTTGCGGTCGTTCAATCTTTGTCGAAGCAGCCACAGATCGGCAGTTGAATGAAATTGTCTTTTGAGCGCGTCTGTCATTTCTGCGTAAGATTTGTCAGCCAGATCTGGTGTGGTGTTAAACCAAACGCTTGCTGTGCCGAGAAGATGTAACGGCAAAGCTTCGGCTTTCCTTTCATTACCCCATTTATGGAATTTGGCTGCCCTATCATAATTAGTGATAAATTCAATCACGTCTTCATCTGGTTCGCCACTAAATTTTGGTAACTTAATACTGTTATATTTCAGAGATTCTTTCGGCGCTTGAGTGGATTTCTCGACGGCATTTGCAAACATGTAGGCCTGTTCTGCCTACTGCTCGAGCATTTTTTGATTTTGTTCTGTCATCAACTTAAATACGTCTTCGGCTGAAAGAGGTGTTGATGCCTCTGTCTCGTTGTGTGCCATATTTGTATTTGTTGGCGTTTCGATTGTTAACTCAATGGGAAGCGCAGGTTCTGGCAAAAAGGACCGAGTTGGTTCGACGGCAATACTTTGTGGAACCGGTGTTGGGTTTGCTAGAGTTTGAGTCTTTGAACCTGTGACTTTCGGTTTTGGACAATCACAAAATTTACTCTTTTTTTCACTTGGTTTGGCCTTCGCCGAGTTTGCCTTTTTCGTCTTGCTTCGAGTCAACAGCTTGCCTTAAGATTCAATTTGACCACAAAGAAAATAGTTGTTCAACTCCCACGAAAGGATCTAAGAATTGTTGTCCAATTCAATTCGAGAAAAAGCAAAATGCTTCTCGAGCAACTCACAAAAATGTCGAAAATGCACAAAAGTTAACTGACAAGTAACCCGAAAAATTTCAGGACATATAATCAACTCGATCGGTCGACTATTGAACACCGAACAGTACAACTACTACACAGTCAAATAGTTTGACTCGCATTTACACTTACTTTGGAGAAAAAACTTAAAGCTGTTACGCTAACAAACACTCTTTTTTCTTTTTCTTTTTCTTTTTTTCTTTTTTTTTCTTATTTCTAAACTCTAACCTACATCATTTCTAATGGAACACAGTTTGGCTTGGTTTTCACTAAAAACCCATAACACTCACAGAGATCAATGTGTAAAAGAAACTGGCTTCAAATACCTCGAAGGTCCTCTTGCGAAGGTCTTTTTCCAGGATCGATGCCCGGATTCTCCACCACAAATCTGTTACGGGGCTATAACAGACTTTAGAGTTGAAGCTCACTTTTAATGCACTTTAGCGTCGATGTTCCGTTTTCAAGAACAAGTCTCACTATCTGATGTATTTTCTTAGCCGACAGCTTTTATGCACCACAAGTGTTAAGTCGTCCAGCGACTTCCTAATAGTGTTCACACTGGCCGAATTAGAACACAAAGGATAGGAAATGGATTTTCGCTAGGACCAAGTTCAAAGTCACATTCAGAACTCATATTTCCGAATGGCCTTTTCCGCTAGGATGTCGTTAACACTCGAGTGGCTCCTCTATTTGCTTACTACACTTATTCTAAAATCACACTAACACATTCCAATGGATACGATTGGCTGTAGTTAAGATCTGAAGGAAGAGAAGGTGCTGGCACGCCTACGACAGTGTGCGTACTTGCTATTGCTCATTTCCTAAAACAGGATCTTCCATTAATAACTAGACTGGCCTTGCCAGTGAGCTCGCGGCGTGAGTTGGGTCGAGACCAGAATATAAAATGGATAGTAGGGGACAAGAGTGGAACTCCTAAGAGAGACTTCCAATTTCTCACCATAAAAATATCACACAGTATAGAGAACTTGGCTTTTGACACCTTGCTCTTTTGACACCTTGATTAAACTAAAAATTATTATTACAACACTCATACACTTGCTTCTTAAAGGTTGAGCGACCCTGCATCTTGAGAATGCGTGACATATCTTTTTATGCACAATCGATTATGACAGTTTGACCTTGACTCATATTTCTAATCAGGGGCCACGATTAATCCAGCCTTCGCTTCACTACTTATGTGTTTTATTTTGTTAACTCAATACGTTTCTTCTATCAGGCTTTCGAGTATTCGTGCTCTGTAACAAATATAAAATTGAAAGCGAGGAATGTCACACGAGAGATGTTTACTATATTATTGCGCTTTTGTTCACAGTGTGTTCAGTCCATTTGTGACTGCAAACTCAATCCTCAGAATTATTTCGGTGTATTTTTCATTTCTGGTATTCACTGACCATTGCGAAACAAAGGCTACATCATCGAATGAAAGAAACACTTCAACAGGCAATGTACGATACGCAGAAGAATTTTATGAGGCAACAGATGTCATGTACAGAGTAAAGCATAAAGCGTCATTGTTTTACGGCTAAAGCTCACCGTAGCTTTGGTTTCTGCTTTCGCCCTGTTATCTTCCCAAAAGTATTTCGTGTCGCCACAGAAAGTTTCGTCGGGACTAAATATTTATCGGCGACAGCGGTACCATCAAATATTTGTTTACGGCTATTCTCAAAGCTTGTGCGGTGAACGCGAGCCAAAATCTTTTCCTAAAATCCAGTTTATCCGTGCGCATTCCACAGAGCCAAATGGCGTTGAATTTGAATGGGATGCAGTTTACTTTTTCGCTTCACTACTTATGTGTTTTCTCTTATTAACTCAATACGTTTCTTTCTATCAGGCTTTCGAGTATTCGTGCTCTGTAACAAATATAAAATTGACAGCGAGGAATGTCACACGAGAGATGTTTACAATATTATTGCATTTTTGTTCACAGTGTGTTCAGTCCATTTGTGACTGCAAACTCAATCCTCAGAATTATTTCGGTGTATTTTTCATTTCTGGTATTCACTGACCATTGCGAAACAAAGGCTACATCATCGAATGAAAGAAACACTTCAACAGGCAATGTACGATACGCAGAAGAATTTTATGAAGCAACAGATGTCATGTACAGAGTAAAGCATAAAGCGTCATTGTTTTACGGCTAAAGCTCACCGTAGCTTTGGTTTCTGCTTTCGCCCTGTTATCTTCCCAAAAGTATTTCTTGTCGCCACAGAAAGTTTCGTCGGGACTAAATATTTATCGGCGACAGCGGTACCATCAAATATTTGTTTACGGCTATTCTCAAAGCTTCCGCGGTGAACGCGAGCCAAAATCGTTCCCGAAAAATCCAGTTTATCCGTGCGCATTCCACAGAGCCAAATGGTGTTGAGTTTGGATGGGATGCAGTTAACTTTTACACGCAAGTAACGAGCAATTCACTGGCCGCATCTCGAGTTGTTTAGCGAAGTCAATTACGTCATCGCCCAGCACGTGATAATATGAACCAATCACCGTGTGCTGATCCTCGACCCACAAAAAGGAAAAAAAAAAAATAAAAATCTCCATTTTTAAGCTCTCGTGGGCCCCAGGCCCCCGCGAGCAACAAGATCACTTAGATTTCCTGAGGAAGGCCTCAGTGTTAATCACAGTAAACAACAACGTAAAACTTGATTAGACATCTATTCTAACTCTTCCAATTGTCAACAAAAGAACTCCAATTCACTAATTTATTCGCTTCCAAAACTACGGGAAGATATTCCAATTTTCTGCTATAACATTTGTAACCAGTTGTGCCGCGGAAATGCTTACTGACCCTAATCGTGTTGTGGCTTTGACCTTAATTAACTTGTTTACAAGTCAGGAAATGTGCTAGCCCATCCTAGCTTATGTACGTGCTGATAGCTAAGCTAAGAGCATATATAAACCGGCGATTTTAGTCCAATAAATGCATTCAGTTCAAGACTCAGTTGAAGTACTTGTTCCGACTCGCGTAACGCCCGGCTCCCGAACTTCTGCGCTCCTCGCTTCGACACGACTTGGTTTCTCCCTCTCGGCCTACTTCCACTCGGTTCGTTACAAATGGTTACCCAAGACTTGCAACACTTTCCTCGTTTTCTGAGCCGCTGCTGCTTAAAAATACTGTAGTACCCGGAAACGCATCCGAGCTGACAAAAGCACGTTTGAAACCAACACAATAACCGAGAAAATCGGCCTGACAAAAGATTTCTCACGAGTAACCACGAGTGACCACAGCGATAATAACAAATACTCTGTTACTGTTTATAATCACAGCGGTTACTCGTGGTTACTCGTGGTATCTCTGTACATTCACAGCAAATCGTTTTCATTGTGAGCACAAATGATGTGTCTTGTCATGCTTTCCAACCGACTAAGCGTTTAAGAGCAAATGTCTGTAAAAATCAAAGAAAGAGCTCACTCTCGTTCTCACAAAGAAATGTACCAAGGGCTCTTTACTGGTTGTTTATTTGTTAAATAGGTCTTTAGCTTTCTTCTGAGAAGATTATTCAATGAATACCATTATCTGTGAACTATTGGTAAATTAATAACGGAGGTCATATTTCAGTCACATTTCATTGTCATAATTGATGTCTAATATGAAGCGGGTTTTCACCATGCGCGGGACTTCAAATACTATAAAATTTTGGTTGTGGTTAGTTTGAATGTTGATCTTTTAAACTATCGACTTTCGTTTTTGGGGTCTGTGAGCGTTTCTTCTAAAAACGTCATCAAAATTGCTCGATTTCACGCAAATGACGTTTCTCTCGCACACAAGTCGGTTATCGCGTGGATTGAAAAACACAAATATATTTCTTTTAGGTACTTTCTATCAAAACTGTGACACCTCTGGTAACTCTGTCTTTCGTTGTTGAAAAAAAAAACTGATCTAATATCAGTTTTCTGCATGTAAACAAACGTTAAATATTTGCATATATGTCGCGAAAAGCGTCTCACTTTAGCAAGGCGAAACGTTGTCCTTTAGAATGATATGTAGGTGAATAAGCATTTGATTAAGTAGTAATAAACCTATACTTTAACTTTTGGATAATTTAGCGGGCACTGCTGTAAATGCCTCCGCCTTTCAATCCACACTTTCGTGACACATTACAAGACCGCGGTCACGCACAGGACTGTTCACTCCGGCGACAAAGAAACAATCGGAAAAATAGTCGCCACCTTACCCTTACAATAAAATTATGGTCTTCTAGAATGATGGCAATAATGAGTAACTGCGATACGTATGACAAATCAGTCATACCAGCGGTTCCTTAGAATATTTCGTAACAGCTCGGGGGCCTCTATTCTTGCCGGATTGATCATATTAAGCTAATTTGAAATTGATACGCCATTGATAAAGTAACGTTGTTCCTTTACCTTCTGTGTAATTTAGGGGGCACTGCTGTACTAAATACACCCGCCGTTTTAGAATTCGTGACTCGTTAAATTTGTAGATTGCGGTCACGCACGAGAGTACCGTTCATTTAACGCGAATGACGTTTCTCTCGCCCAAAAATCGGTTATCCCGTGGATTGAAAAACACAAATGTATTTCTTTTAGGTACTTTCTTTCAATACTGTGACACTTCTGGAAACTCTGTCTTTAGACAATGACAAAAACAACGCGATCTAACATAAGTTTTCCGCATGTAAACAAACGCTAAACATTTACATATTTACCGCGATCAGTAGTCCACCTATTCAAGTAATGCGAAACGTCGTCCTTCAGAGTGACTTGTTGATGAACACTTGCGATTCATCGACGAAGTAATAAACCGAAACTTTACCTTTTGAGTAATTTAGCGAGCACCGCCGTAAATAAATACCCTCGCCTTAAAAACTCTGTAAAGAATGCATTACTTAGTTTCCTAGATCGTGATCACGCACCGGACTGTTTATTCCATCATATCAGTGTGGCAAAATAATATTTTTTTTTCTGAAAAAATAGTCTCCTACTTACCCTCAAAACAAATTTTAGTCTTGCAGAGTAATGGTGGTATAGTGAATTAGACAAATGAGCTAATATCTCAATTTTCTGAAGGTCTTTTTCCAAACTATAAATTTCACCCCACAAAATGCAGAGTTCCGTAACAAATTAGCCGTCAAAACAGCGACAAAGAGTTTCAAACCTTTGTACTACCTCTTTCTGTACCATCTTGGAGTCAAAGTAGAGCCTTTATGCGCATCCCCTCACCCCCGCACAATCCAAACACGGCCAAAACAAGTTTTGAATGGATTTCTCATTATCAAGTTTTGGCAAATGACGATCTGACTCCTGGTTAAAGTCGTTCATTAAACTTAACATTCTTGAAAAGGAACAACTATGGCGTCCTTTTCATGTGCAGAGAGGGTGAGTTTGAGGTAGCATATTAGCATACAGGTGATAATTAAATAATGTACAAAATAATAAAATGGGAAACGGATATGGAAAAGAGAATAAACTGAGACAAGTTCCCTGACAAAAATGGTTTGCTAAGTTTGCGAAGTGTTATCCGCAAAAAAAAAATAAAAATAAAAAATAAAAAGAGGGAGAGAGAAAGAAAGATATAAAGAAAGAAAGAAAGAAAGAAAGAAAGAAGAAAGAAAACAGCAATACCAACCGAAATAACCGCGAACCGAGGAAAACGGCGTCAGGAGTTAAATGAACAGTACTTCCCGTGCGTGACCTCAATCTAAGAAACTAACGAGTCACGTATTCCAATAAACGAAGTGTAGATTGAAAGGCGGGTATATTTACAGCAATGCGTCCTAAATTGCCCGAAAAATAAAGGAACAACGTTAGTTTATCGATGGGTTATCAGTTTCAAATTAGCTTGATATAATCAATCTGGAAGAGAATAGAGACTCCCGAGCTGTTACGAAACATTCTAAGGCACCACTGGTATGACTGATTTGTCATACGTATCGCAGTGTCTCGGAATTGCCATCATTGTAGAAGACCATAGTTGTGTTTTGAGGGTAAGGTGGCGACTATTTTTCCGATTGTTTCTTTGTCGCCGGAGTGAACAGTCCTGTGCGTGACCGCGGTCTGAACTTGTAATGTGTCACGAAAGTGTGGATTGAAAGGCGGAGGCATTTACAGCAGTGCCCGCTAAATTATCCAAAAGTTAAAGTATCGGTTTATTACTACTCAATCAAACCCTTATTCACCTACATATCATTCTAAAGGACGACGTTTCGCCTTGCTAAAGTGAGACGCTTTACGCGATATATATGCAAATTTTTAACGTTTGTTTACATGCAGAAAACTGATATTAGATCAGTTTTTTTTTTCAACAACGAAAGACAGAGTTACCAGAGGTGTCACAGTTTTGATAGAAAGTACCTAAAAGAAATATATTTGTGTTTTTTTAATCCACGCGATAACCGACTTGTGGGCGAGAGAAACGTCATTTGCGTGAAATCGAGCAATTTTGGTGACGTTTTTAGAAGAAACGCTCACAGACCCCAAAAACGAAAGTCGATAGTTTAAAAGATCAACATTCAAACTAACCACAACCAAAATTTCATGGTATTTGAAGTCCCCGCGCATGGTGAAAACCCGCTTCATATTAGACATAAATTATGACAATGAAATGTGACTGAAATATGACCTCCGTTATTAATTTACCAATAGTTCACAGATAATGGTATTCATTGAATAATCTTCTCAGAAGAAAGCTAAAGACCTATTTAACAAATAAACAACCAGTACAGAGCCCTTGGTACATTTCTTTGTGAGAACGAGAGTGATTTTCTTGACCTTTGAAAATCGTTGTTTCCCCTGAGAATCGGCCGAATTACGTTTTGCAAATTTTCTCCCAAAGGAGGTGAAATCTGGACAAACTAACTACATCACGTTTTCTTACTTACTAATGCCTACAACTGACCAAAGTATGAGCGATTTTGATTTTTTGACTTTGGCCGCCGATTGCCACATTTTGATTTTTACAGACATCAACTCTTAACTCTGTTCTTGCTCGGAATTTTGCGTATTAAAGTGAACTAGACTGGCCTTGCCAGTGAGCTCGCGGCGTGAGTTGGGTCGAGACCAGAATATAAAATGGAAAGTAGGGGACAAGAGCGGAACTCCCAAGAAAGACTTCCAATTTCTCACCATAAAAATATCACACAGTATAGAGAACTTGGCTTTTGACACCTTCAATCAGTGACAAAAGTTCTTGGGACACTTTCAAAAATTGATGTATCTCAGACACAAGTCATTGACTAAGCGTACTGAAAGGCGCGAAACCATTTTTCTCCCCCCTCCCCTCTGTACAATGTTGCGTGTGTTTGGGAAAACAAGTTCAGGCCACTTCAACATTGAGCGGGGGGGAGGGGGGTTGTCTTTCAACTGAAACCGTAGAGAAATTACTGAAACTATGCAAGTGTCCCAAGACTTTTGTCACTGATTGTCTTGACTGGTTATTCAGGAATATAACAAAAAATATGCTTTAAACACCTGTTATGACCTTGATTTCGGCTAATTTTCAGTAAAAGTATACTTCTGCAAAAGGCGTAATGACATCGCTCAACGTCTACCGAAATCATGGCATAATTGTTTCAATTGATGCTTTGACTAGCACCAACAGATGAGAAGCAAGGTGTGATGACATAATATGCTCGTAAATATCGTTCCGATTTTAAAAGAAAATACTGTGAATACATATACAGTGTCGTACAGACCCACCAGATGCCCTTAGTTTGTATGTGGTTGGATTTTATATGAAATATGTGATACCGCTGACCGTGCGCGGGCGCCCACAGACGCGTAATCGAATGATGTTTCTAGCCGGAGGGTCGGATGAAGGGTCTTTTTGGTCTTATTGTAAAAATTGCCGATTGTTACTAGTGATTAGTGAAGGTGTAATTTTGTTTGAGCAGCCGAAAACTAAAAAACGGAGCACTTTAAAATGTGCGCGAAAGTGAGCTTTTGACAGGTCAAACAAATCTGGCTACAGGTGTGAGCTCAGCAGAGGGAGCCGGGTAAGAAAATTGCCGCTAATATTGCAGCTTTAGCTGAAATAGCTACGGTGTTTTTTTGAGTTCCACCAACGGGTCCTGGATTTAGTCCAATTAAATTTAAAAGCCGGAAAAGATGTGACAGCGTGACACTGGCTATATTGAAATGATGACAAAATAGAACTATGAACAGTTTTCTGTTCGTATTATCCATTTATCAAGATTCTGTAAAACAAACCGATCGTGAAAACCCACCAAAATCATACCAGAGAGGAAGACGAACTCCACAGATCACAAACCGATATTCCAATCGTGCATAGTTATTAACTTAACCCCGTGGGATTAGCGTGTCGTGTAACGATTGTCTTATGCTAATTAAATGGTTACCCAAGACTTGCAACACTTTCCTCGTTTTCTGAGCCGCTGCTGCTTAAAAATACTGTACTACCCGGAAACGTATCTGAGCTGACAAAAGCACGTTTGAAACCAACACAATAACCGAGAAAATCTGCCTGACAAAAGATTTCTCACGAGTAACCACGAGTAACCACACAATTAATAACAAATACTCTGTTACTGTTTTATAATCACAGTGGTTACTCGTGGTTACTCGTGGTATCTCTGTATATTCACAGCAAATCGTTTTCATTTTGAGCACAAGTGATGTGTCTTGCGAAGCTTTTCAACCGACTAAGAGTTTAACTCTGTTCTTGCTCGGAAGTTTGCGTATTAAAGTGAAATATGGCCACCACACGTAATTCACGGGTAACCACAGAGGTCTCACGTTTCTCTGACTCAGTCTCCTGTGCTTTCGTCGGTGTAATTTGAAACTGCAGAAGGAGCACAATCTCGCATAAAATCTTCGATCAGACTCCAATTCAAAAGGTTCAATGATATCTACGTCTAATACGTTGCCTCCGCTTCACCCTTGTGCACCATTCAAACCGCGCAAAGTGACGGTTGGCCTTTGGACGTACATGTTTATAAATCATTAAATCAGAAATCAAATCGCGAACTCTTTATAAAAGGACCATATAATAATATGCGGTATCCTATCTTGTCGGATTTAGCAGAAAAGTGCAAGTCTTTCCCGGCTGAAACTTATAGACTACCAATAAACTGATAAACGTAGTCTCAGACAATCAGTGACAAAAGTTCTTGGGACACTTTCAAAAATTGATGTATCTCAGACACAAGTCATTGACTAAGCGTACTGAAAGGCGCGAAACCATTTTTCTCCCCCCTCCCCTCTGTACAATGTTGCGTGTGTTTGGGAAAACAAGTTCAGGCCACTTCAACATTGAGCGGGGGGGAGGGGGGTTGTCTTTCAACTGAAACCGTAGAGAAATTACTGAAACTATGCAAGTGTCCCAAGACTTTTGTCACTGATTGTCTTGACTGGTTATTCAGGAATATAACAAAAAATATGCTTTAAACACCTGTTATGACCTTGATTTCGGCTAATTTTCAGTAAAAGTATACTTCTGCAAAAGGCGTAATGACATCGCTCAACGTCTACCGAAATCATGGCATAATTGTTTCAATTGATGCTTTGACTAGCACCAACAGATGAGAAGCAAGGTGTGATGACATAATATGCTCGTAAATATCGTTCCGATTTTAAAAGAAAATACTGTGAATACATATACAGTGTCGTACAGACCCACCAGATGCCCTTAGTTTGTATGTGGTTGGATTTTATATGAAATATGTGATACCGCTGACCGTGCGCGGGCGCCCACAGACGCGTAATCGAATGATGTTTCTAGCCGGAGGGTCGGATGAAGGGTCTTTTTGGTCTTATTGTAAAAATTGCCGATTGTTACTAGTGATTAGTGAAGGTGTAATTTTGTTTGAGCAGCCGAAAACTAAAAAACGGAGCACTTTAAAATGTGCGCGAAAGTGAGCTTTTGACAGGTCAAACAAATCTGGCTACAGGTGTGAGCTCAGCAGAGGGAGCCGGGTAAGAAAATTGCCGCTAATATTGCAGCTTTAGCTGAAATAGCTACGGTGTTTTTTTGAGTTCCACCAACGGGTCCTGGATTTAGTCCAATTAAATTTAAAAGCCGGAAAAGATGTGACAGCGTGACACTGGCTATATTGAAATGATGACAAAATAGAACTATGAACAGTTTTCTGTTCGTATTATCCATTTATCAAGATTCTGTAAAACAAACCGATCGTGAAAACCCACCAAAATCATACCAGAGAGGAAGACGAACTCCACAGATCACAAACCGATATTCCAATCGTGCATAGTTATTAACTTAACCCCGTGGGATTAGCGTGTCGTGTAACGATTGTCTTATGCTAATTAAATGGTTACCCAAGACTTGCAACACTTTCCTCGTTTTCTGAGCCGCTGCTGCTTAAAAATACTGTACTACCCGGAAACGTATCTGAGCTGACAAAAGCACGTTTGAAACCAACACAATAACCGAGAAAATCTGCCTGACAAAAGATTTCTCACGAGTAACCACGAGTAACCACACAATTAATAACAAATACTCTGTTACTGTTTTATAATCACAGTGGTTACTCGTGGTTACTCGTGGTATCTCTGTATATTCACAGCAAATCGTTTTCATTTTGAGCACAAGTGATGTGTCTTGCGAAGCTTTTCAACCGACTAAGAGTTTAACTCTGTTCTTGCTCGGAAGTTTGCGTATTAAAGTGAAATATGGCCACCACACGTAATTCACGGGTAACCACAGAGGTCTCACGTTTCTCTGACTCAGTCTCCTGTGCTTTCGTCGGTGTAATTTGAAACTGCAGAAGGAGCACAATCTCGCATAAAATCTTCGATCAGACTCCAATTCAAAAGGTTCAATGATATCTACGTCTAATACGTTGCCTCCGCTTCACCCTTGTGCACCATTCAAACCGCGCAAAGTGACGGTTGGCCTTTGGACGTACATGTTTATAAATCATTAAATCAGAAATCAAATCGCGAACTCTTTATAAAAGGACCATATAATAATATGCGGTATCCTATCTTGTCGGATTTAGCAGAAAAGTGCAAGTCTTTCCCGGCTGAAACTTATAGACTACCAATAAACTGATAAACGTAGTCTCAGACAATCAGTGACAAAAGTTCTTGGGACACTTTCAAAAATTGATGTATCTCAGACACAAGTCATTGACTAAGCGTACTGAAAGGCGCGAAACCATTTTTCTCCCCCCTCCCCTCTGTACAATGTTGCGTGTGTTTGGGAAAACAAGTTCAGGCCACTTCAACATTGAGCGGGGGGGAGGGGGGTTGTCTTTCAACTGAAACCGTAGAGAAATTACTGAAACTATGCAAGTGTCCCAAGACTTTTGTCACTGATTGTTGCTCTTTTAACACCTTGATTAAACTACAAATTATTATTACAACACTCATCCCGAACGAAGTGAGGGAAATACTCACGACACTAATGCAGCAATATTATACCGCCTACTTGGGGACTCCAAGCCTGTCGCCATCTCGAAATTTAACGTTGTCTGTCAGTCAGTCAGTCAGTCTGTCGTACGACTTTAGGCGCGGTTACCCCGCTAACCAATAACAAAGGCCGGATCGATCACGTGTGCCCTGTTGTTTTACTCGGAATAACTTAGAGATGAGATTTGAACGAAGCATTTAGATTTGAACGAAGCAACAATATATTGTAGCTGCGTTCACGAAAATGGAAAACTTAACTGAAAAACTTGAAACACAACAGTCTCGCGAAGCTCGTCTTCAAATGAGAAGGGAACAGGCACGAGCAAGGCGAAATCGTGAAACGAGCGAACAACAGCGCATGAATGCCGATCGAAAGCGACATGAACAGAAACGGGTAATGCAGACAACTCCGCAAAGAGAACAGCGCTTGAACGCAAATCGGAAACTTCAGGAGAAAAAGCGGGCCGAAGAGAAGACTCCGCAAATTAAGACAACAGCGCATGAATGCCGACCAAAAGCGACATGAACAGAAGCGGGAAACACAGACAACTCCGCAAAGGGAACAGTACTTGAAAGCAAATCGGGAGCTTCAGACGCCGTTTTGTGTTAAACTCAGATACTTATTTAGAAAGGACAAGCAACAAAGGTTAGTCAGTGGAAATCGAACAATCACCGTGACAAATATATATTTTGTAACTCGATCACTTCAAGAATGTATTAAATTCTGTATGCTGATCATTTTCCCTCGAAGTATTGTTTTACTACGCTTCTGTCGCCAGTTTCGGCTACCGTATTTGCTCAGAGCAATCGGAACTTGGAGTCTTGAATAATTTAGTCAGATGTCTTATTTTTCTGTAATCTGACACGCGGTGATTGCAGCGAAAATCGTTCACAAGCCCTTAGAAGTATTACTGGGTCTGAAGCCCGTGTATAATTTGAAGTAAACTGTTCAAGTTTTGCTTTGATTCTGGGAGAAATTTTGCTGTTTTGAGTGGGTTCAAATACAAAACAATTCGAGCCTATTAAGAGCGACTTTTTTTTCTGACCGGGTGAGGAGTGGCACATCAGTCAAAATTCGGGGTTCTTTTTATTTTGTCAATAGATAACCTATGGTTTGCCAATTACTCCGGTATATTTAGTTTGTCTGGAAACTTTTTCATTTCGTGAAATTTTTGAAAAATTGCCATACCCCTCGAAATGGCTAAAATGAAAGGATTTGGAGGACCACAAAAACCTTCGCACGCGACCGCGCAACGAAACTCTACACATAAATGTCTTTATCTATTGATTAAGAAGACATCCAAGAGCAATTTGAGCCTATAAATAGAATTATAGGTCAAATATTGAATATCTGGTGTCGGGGCAAAGACAGCCCATATTTCAATGCTCGCAAATCTCAGTTCAGAGCACTTTTTCAAAAAATCATTTCTATGTCCGGTATTACTCAGATTTGCACAACAATTCGGTTGTAATATCTAGAAGTGTTGTTTTTATCAAGAATATAAAGATTAGTTTGGTACTTTTCATTGCTTGAAAGAACTAACGCGGCTAATTTTGCCAAAATCACAACATTGACTTGTAAACAACGCGCAACGATCAATTCACACTTTCGAATAAACTCAAATAAATCTTCGCCTACTACCTCAAATTTGGCACAAAACTCTGCAGGAGACCTTATAATAAGTTTAACTTTCAATACGACCGGTTAACGATTGATTTATGTGTTTTTTTCCTATCAAAATGCCTCTTCAACTCAGTGGTCGACAAGCGCTAACTGATCGCTTCACTTTTATTTGCCAATTTACGCCTCATTTCGCTTTACTCTGCTACAATATAGCACAAATATGTTTCCAAGGATGTCCCTGTTGCTTTAAGAGCTCTTTCTTGTAAAAAATGAAAGATTCATGCAGTCAAAACATACGCGCCGACGTCGCCGTGCGTTCGTTATTGGTGTCACGCAATCTTAAAACTTATCGAGATATGTTTATTATATTTTATAGTTACATTGATATCCCTTGTTTGACCCAAAAATATATTAACTTTGTTTTGTCATTATTGCTACCAGGAATGAAAATGCGACATGAAAATTTATTATTTGGGTATCAAAGTGGCCAAATAATGAAAACAACAACAACAATAGAATTTGTACTTGAAATGATACATGAATACATATCTGGCCAAGAAATATATATATATATATTTTATACACAAATAAAACATGATAAGATCAGTAGCTTTTAGTGGCCCCTGGATTTTAAACTGAGCTGACTTTATTTACCAAAACGAGTTATTTTACCGGATCCGGCTTAATGAACTGCACACAGATCTAATGAGAAACTGACAAGGAAGTGATACGTACATTTTATTACTGGCCTAACTGGCAAGAAATCTTTATGTGACTGTCTCTCGAGAGTTTTATCTGTTCGTGAAGCGCATGACTTATACAAATATTGTATTTATTCAGCCATTCAGACACCCTCATTTTGTTGTTGTTGTGTGTTTTTTTTTTTTGTTTTTGTTTCTTTTTTTTTTTTGTTTTTTTTTTTTTCTCGGCTCTAATAAGACCTCTTCTCAAAGTTACATCACTAACAGAGATTCACATTTTAGTTTATTTTCCGTACTTTTCTTTCTATTCAGTGGCCGTCTTGTCTTGTTACTCAGTGCCGAGGGGAAAAAAAGAAAATGAAAGGACTCGTAAAGGCGGGGTCGGGCGGGGCAACTTCCGTGTTACTTTTTCCCAACACACCAAAATGAATACCTATATTGATTGTAGAAGCAGCTGCCGTTAGGTATTAGGAAAAGATAGCAACGGTGACATAAAGGTTTTAGTTTTTCAAAACAGATTTGGCAAATTGAGAAGCGGAGGCGAGTCTGTAATGGAGATAAGTTCTTTTTTCCTGTAATAAGGATATTTCGGGGCACAAAAAGGCGATGGGATAAGCGATGTTGAGACCGAAGTTGAATCGATATTAGTACGGGCGTCGATATTTACTCCGCCGTCTGATATATTAAAATTGACGATTTGCGCTTCACACCGCTATTCTTTGTGAATTGGTTGGCGCAAAAGATCGCAGCTTTGCCGAGTTCCAGCGGGCCTATGCAGACATGGTGAAAAGGGGAAATCGCGCAAGGCTGATCGCGGGATCAACAAAGCGCTCTCTAGGGCAATCCTTCGCCGCACTGGTATATTTGTTGCGGCTGGTTCGGGTACGTGCGTCAAGTCTTTTTTTATAATTTTTTATCTGCTCTGATAGGAAATTCGTTTCCAAATCTGGCTTCATATCTTCTCTTTGGTACAAATTAAAAGAGAAAGAACAACGGAAAATATAACTTTAACATTATCTGCAGTGCATGGGTGTGCTTACGGTACATACTAAAACTATTTCAAGTAGACTACTGTAACTTTATATCACTTTGTGCACGCTCGCTTCGATTTATAGTAAAACAAATGTGTGAATAGTTGGCGCGCCCAGGCTAGGGTCCCAGGGCCAACCTTTTTTCATATATACAGGGCTTTTAACTTAAAAGTTGCCGCTTTTGGAATTTTTGATTTTTGATTTTTGATTTAATGGAAGGGCACTTTTCTCCCCAAGCCAGTTTATGACACAATTGTATGGGACGGTGGGTTGTGTTGGGACGGAGTGGAGTCTCAAAGGTGTAAAGTACAAATAATGTATTGGAGAAAATTGAAATTGCGAGAGAGAGAGAGAGAGGGGGGGGGGGGGGGGGGGGAGGGACCAAAATATATAATAATCCGTTTCTGGGTATGGGGGAGGGGGAAACATTTTGGGGATAATTTCTATAAAGTTGTCTTGCAGCTCCTAATGACGTGTACGGTACAATGTCAAGTCAGAAGAGTTACTTTTGCCTTCGTGCTGTTTTGATTACTCAGGCCATAACCTTTCTAGTTTATGGTTCCGGTTGTTTTCATTATTTGGCCACTTTGGTACCCAAATAATAAAGTTTTATGTCGCATTTTCATTCCCGTTAGCGATAATGGCAAAACAAAGTTAATATATTTTTGGGTCAAACAAGGGATATCAGTATAACTAAATATAATAAACATATCTCGCTGAGTTTTAAGATTGCGTGACACCAATAACGAACCACGGCGACGTCGGCGCGTATGTTTTGACTGCATGACTCTTTTATTTTTTACAAGAAAGAGCTCTTAAAGCAACAGGGACATCCTTGGAAACATATTTGTGCTATATTGTAGCAGAATAAAGCGAAATGAGGCGTAAATTGGCAAAGAAAGTGAAGCGATCAGTTAGCGCTTGTCGACCATTGAGTTGAAGAGGCATTTTGATAGGAAAAAATTAAACCACATAAATCAATCATTAACAGGTGGTATTGAAAGTTAAACTTATTATAAGGTCTCCTACAGAGTTTTGTGCCAAGTTTGAGGTAGAGGGCGAAGTTTTTGTTTGAGTTTATTCGAAAGTGTGAATTGATCGTTGCGCGTTGTTTACAAGTCGGCGTTGTGATTTTGGCAAAATTAGCCGCGTTAGTTCTTTCGAGTTATGAAAAGTACCAAACTAATTTTTATATTCTTGATAAAAACAACACTTCTAGATATAACAACCGAATTTTTGTGCAAATCTGAGTAATACCGGACATAGAAATGATTTTCTGAAAAAGTCCTCTGAACTGAGATTTGCGAGCATTGAAATTTGGGCTGTCTTTGCCCCGACACCAGATATGCAATATTTGACCTATAATTCTATTTATAGGCTCAAATTGCTCGTGGATGTCTTCTTAATTAATAGATAAAGACATTTAAGAACAGAATTTTGTTGCTTGGTCGCGTGCGAAGGCTTTTGTGGTCCTATTAATTCCTTTCATTTTAGTCATTTTGAGGCGTAGCGGTTTTAACTTTTTTCTTGTAATTCCAAAAATGTTTGAACAAAATAAATATACGAGAGTAATTGGCACACCATAGGCTATCTCTGGACAAAATATGAAGAACCCCGATTTTTGACTGATGTGCCACATTTTTCTTATTTCACCCGGTGTTTAGGAAAATTCGCTCTTAAATATTCATGCCTGAGTCTGGTGCATGCAGTAGTAAAAACAAATCGCACAGGAAGCCTATTTAATTGTACTGCCTTTGAATTCGAAATTAGAAAATCAGTGTTCCTTTTTTCCCGTACTACGACGGCCGACCAACTTCAAACTTTGAGTATTAAATTTCGAGAACGTGCTTGGCAGACTGTATGAATTAATTTGACGTGCCGACCGTGGGAAATACGTACTTCGTCACGCAATCGATTCTTTTTTCAACGCAAAAGTATAACACACACCATTCTTTTTCTCCTTCCTTTGCGTGTAGCACTTGAGTTCGAAGAAAAGATTGAGTCAACATTTCGGTAAAACAAAGGCTACTCTTATTGGGAGTTACCAAAAGTAAAAGTCCCATCAATGGCAGAGTGAGGGGGTATATACGATTATCGTATTTCTAGTACACTTGCTTCTTAAAGGTTGAGCGACCCTGCATCTTGAGAATGCGTGACATATCTTTTTATGCACAATCGATTATGACAGCTTGACCTTGACTCTTATTTCTAATCAGAAGCCACGATTAGTCCAGCCTTCGCTTCACTACTTATGTGTTTTCTTTTATTAACTCAATACGTTTCTTCTACCAGGCTTTCGAGTATTCGTGCTCTGTAACAAATATAAAATTGAAAGCGAGGAATGTCACACGAGAGATGTTTACAATATTATTGCGGTTTTGTTCACAGTGTGTTCAGTCCATTTGTGACTGCAAACTCAATCCTCAGAATTATTTCGGTGTATTTTTCATTTCTGGTATTTAATGAACATTGCGAAACAAAGGCTACATGATCGAATGAAAGAAACACTTCAACAGGCAATGTACGACACGCAGAAGAATTTTATGAGGCAACAGATGTCATGTACAGAGTAAAGCATAAAGCGTCATTGTTTTACGGCTAAAGGTCACCGTAGCTTTGGTTTCTGTTTTCGCACTGTTATCTTCCCAAAAGTATTTCGTGTCGCCACAGAAAGTTTCGTCGGGACTAAATATTTTTCGGCGACAGCGGTATCCATCAAATATTTGTTTACGGCTATTCTCAAAGCTTCCGCGGTGAACGAGAGCCAAAATCGTTCCCGAAAATCCAGTTTATCCGTGCATATTCCACAGAGCCAAATGGTGTTGAGTTTGGATGGGATGCAGTTAACTTTTACACACAAGTAACGAGCAATTCACTGGCCACATCTCGAGTTGTTTAGCGAAGTCAATTACGTCATTGCCCAGCACGTGATAATATGAACCAATCATCGTGTGCTGATTCTCGACCCACAAAAAGAAAAAAGAAAAAAAGAAAAAAGAAAAATTTGCGTTTTTAAGCTCGCTTGGGCCCCAGGCCCCCGCGAGCAAATATGGCCACCATTCGTTATTCACGGGTAACCACAGAGGTCTCACAATTCTCTGGCTCAGTCTCCTTGTTTTTGTCGGTGTAATTTGAAACTGCGGAAGGAGCACAATCTCGCATAAGATCTTCGATCAGACTCCAATTCAAAAGGTTCAATGAAATCTACGTCTAATACGTTGCATCCGCTTCACCCTTGTGCATCATTCAAACCGCGGAAAGTGACGGTTGGCCTTTGGAAGACTACATGTTTATAAATCATTAAATCAGAAACCAAACCGCGAACTCTTTATAAAGGGACCATATAATAATATGCGGTATCCTATCTTGTCGGATTTAGCAGAAAAGTGCAAGTCTTTCCCAGCTGAAACTTATAGATTACGAATAAACTGATACACGTAGTCTCAGACAATCAGTGACAAAAGTTCTTGGGACACTTTCAAAAATTGATGTATCTCAGACACAAGTCATTGACCAAGCGTACTATTTTTCTCCCCCCTCCCCTCTGTACAATGTTGCGTGTGTTTGGGAAAACAAGTTCAGGCCACTTCAACATTGAGCGGGGGGGGGAGGGGGGTTGTCTTTCAACTGAAACAGTAGAGAAATTACTGAAATTGTACAAGTGCCCCAAGACTTTTGTCACTGATTGCAGCTTCTGCTTGTAACGCTCTCGGTCACGGTCTTGTCCGTGAAATATGCTTGTTTTTTTGCAGCGGTAATTTCTGGACCGGTCTGTTTTAGTCGGCTCGTACGCGTTGCTTGCCGTCTGCGCTCGAGACGAATACACGGCTGTTGGCTGGTCTCACGACTTCATCTTAATGTTGCTTGCTCCCTTCGTCTTTGAAGGCGAGCTTGGTCGTTATCGTGAGAATGCTCCGTTTGTTTTTTCCCTGAATTCATTTCTTAAACTCTTCTTGTCCAAATTCTCCTTCCCTTCCGACGAACTGTTTCTTAGCAACGAACTCGTAGGAAAAAATCACGTGATCAACCCGGCATTCCCCGCGGTGCGGGTTGGTCGCCCCGCGAACAACATTCAAATCGCAAAAAAGCCTCGTGTTGGGCCGGGAGAGGAAAGAGCTTGGGAACGAGGTACTCTGTTTCGAGGTTCTACCCGGCATTCCCCGCGGTGCAGGTTGGTCACACCGTGAACAACATTAAAATCGCAAGAAAAGCCTACGTGTTCGGCCGGGAAAGGGAAGAGCCTGGGAACGAAGTTGAAGTTTTTACCCAGCAATCCCCGCTGCGTGGCGACATGATTCTGTTCCGAGGTTCTTCCCAGCAAACCCCGCTGCGCGGGGAGGTCGCCCCGTGAACGACATTCAAAAACGATATGTGTTCAGATTAGTACCCACGCAGGGCGTGGGAACAAGGCGACATTTACATTCGCCGAATTTGCTGTATTTGTAGATTGTCGTGTAAATTCGATCAGATTGAGATCCTACCACTATTAGTTTCGAAATTATTTAAGCGTCTGCTGTGTTTTTAAACGCCGTGGTGACGGTACTGAGCATTTGTGAACTGTAACATAGAGGTCACGTGGAAGTGGAATGATATACTCGCTTCGTTTGTACTGCACACTGTAAACAATATCGAAGATGAAATATAACCGGATTGAAATGCCGTCGCTTTTTGAATGTCTCAAATAGCTTTCTCTTGGTTTGTATTTCGATATGTTCTCGGTTGTCAGCACGACGTTTCCCAAGCGAGAAAATCCAGGACATTCAGAAATTGCAAAAACAGATCACTTTATTTTACGAGGGTCCCGCTAGTAATAATAACTAGATATAATCAAGGATTACAGTGCGTTCGTGCTACTGAATCGTGGAGTTGTTATAAAAGCATCGTTCGTATATGAAGTTGTATTTTGGTATTTTAGAAGTACCGCAGAGCATAGTTGGATAGCAACGAACTTTTAGGGCATTTATCTTGCATCTCTATATAATAATACGCTAAGCAACCGCTGACCGCGGCTCATGTGTGTGTGTGTAACAAATTGATAATTTGGGTTTGTGACGCAACAAATTAAACCGGTAATTAAATAATGTCGCAGTTTGAATTTCTGACGCAACAGTAATGCTCGCGTACGATCGTTAGTCATAATTACTATATCGTCAATTCGAATTGAATTGCCGCACAAACAGCCAGAAATCTTCTCGACCGTTGCCTTTCAACCAAGCTGAGCACGCGATTACTGAAGGTGAGAATTCCGTTTGAGTTTAGAAAAAGAATTTCAGCTGTCAGGTGTCTGGATGTCGGGGTGATGCTGCCGCATGTTCGAAAAACGGGGAGATTTGGATGTCGGTCGATCGGTGGACGAGTCGAGTACGGTCGAGTGGTACATGCACTACAGGGAAATTTGTATTTTTACAATAACACGTCAGTTTCTCGCTTTGTGATTGGCTAATTTTCATTATCAATGAGAGGACAGACACATAAAATCGAGTGCTGACGACAGCGATTTGGACGAAGAACGTGAATTCAGCTTCAATTTTACCTCAGTTCTTGCAAAAGCGACATTCGGCATTTGAAGTAGAGAACCAGAAGTGTTCAGAGGCCAATTCCTTGAGCTTTGTCTTGAAATTGTCGAGAAAACCGCAGCAGAAAAGCGTCTAGTTTCATTTCTTTCCAACTTCTTTGACAAAATTTTATTTTGCACGCGCGAAATGCGAAAAGCGGGAAAAGTTGTTGACAACATTTCGGTCAAATCGAACAAAATCCAGTTTTCTTGCGTGTTTTCCCCGCGTCGTCGCTTGAGTTTTGTTATTGTAAAAAACAAATTGACGCCAGTTTTTTATGTGTCTGTCCTCTTATTGATCATGAAACGCGTCATAACATTGTCAAAAAGTTGTGGATCCACAACTTTTTGACAATGTTATGACGCGTTTCATGATCAATAAGAGGACAGACACATAAAAAACTGACGTCAATTTGTTAATTTGACGCGGTAAACTGCGTTTGAGATGTTCGAAATTGAATTCAAAAAGGAGAAAAGAAAGAAAGAGTTTCTAAAAACGGGGAGATTTCGATGTCGATTGATCGGCGATTCACCGAGTGCTACGGGTCGAGTGCTACAGAGAGAGTTTGATGTCGATCAGTCGGTGGTTTGACGAGTCGAATACGGTTGAATGCTAAACGCTCAAAGAGGTTTGTACTTGAACACAGTATAGTGCGTTCGAGATGCTCAACATGGAATTCAAACAGGAAAAAAAAAGACAGAAAAACATTAGGAAAAAAGAAATTCGATCCCCGTATTTTACGGGGGTCCCGCTAGTGGAAACATATTTTTATAAGGACATCTAGAACCTTCAAGATCTTAATTAGCTTGTTAAGAGCGAATTTTCCTAAACACCGGGTGAAATAAGAAAAATGTGGCACATCAGTCAAAAATCGGGGTTCTTCATATTTTGTCCAGAGATAGCCTATGGTGTGCCAATTACTCTCGTATATTTATTTTGTTCAAACATTTTTGGAATTACAAGAAAAAAGTTAAAACCGCTACGCCTCAAAATGACTAAAATGAAAGGAATTAATAGGACCACAAAAGCCTTCGCACGCGACCAAGCAACAAAATTCTGTTCTTAAATGTCTTTATCTATTAATTAAGAAGACATCCACGAGCAATTTGAGCCTATAAATAGAATTATAGGTCAAATATTGCATATCTGGTGTCGGGGCAAAGACAGCCCAAATTTCAATGCTCGCAAATCTCAGTTCAGAGGACTTTTTCAGAAAATCATTTCTATGTCCGGTATTACTCAGATTTGCACAAAAATTCGGTTGTTATATCTAGAAGTGTTGTTTTTATCAAGAATATAAAAATTAGTTTGGTACTTTTCATAACTCGAAAGAACTAACGCGGCTAATTTTGCCAAAATCACAACGCCGACTTGTAAACAACGCGCAACGATCAATTCACACTTTCGAATAAACTCGAACAAAAACTTCGCCCTCTACCTCAAACTTGGCACAAAACTCTGTAGGAGACCTTATAATAAGTTTAACTTTCAATACCACCGGTTAACGATTGATTTATGTGGTTTAATTTTTTCCTATCAAAATGCCTCTTCAACTCAGTGGTCGACAAGCGCTAACTGATCGCTTCACTTTCTTTGCCAATTTACGCCTCATTTCGCTTTATTCTGCTACAATATAGCACAAATATGTTTCCAAGGATGTCCCTGTTGCTTTAAGAGCTCTTTCTTGTAAAAAATAAAAGAGTCATGCAGTCAAAACATACGCGCCGACGTCGCCGTGGTTCGTTATTGGTGTCACGCAATCTTAAAACTCAGCGAGATATGTTTATTATATTTAGTTATACTGATATCCCTTGTTTGACCCAAAAATATATTAACTTTGTTTTGCCATTATCGCTAACGGGAATGAAAATGCGACATAAAACTTTATTATTTGGGTACCAAAGTGGCCAAATAATGAAAACAACCGGAACCATAAACTAGAAAGGTTATGGCCTGAGTAATCAAAACAGCACGAAGGCAAAAGTAACTCTTCTGACTTGACATTGTACCGTACACGTCATTAGGAGCTGCAAGACAACTTTATAGAAATTATCCCCAAAATGTTTCCCCCTCCCCCATACCCAGAAACGGATTATTATATATTTTGGTCCCTCCCCCCCCCCCCCCCCCCCCCTCTCTCTCTCTCTCTCGCAATTTCAATTTTCTCCAATACATTATTTGTACTTTACACCTTTGAGACTCCACTCCGTCCCAACACAACCCACCGTCCCATACAATTGTGTCATAAACTGGCTTGGGGAGAAAAGTGCCCTTCCATTAAATCAAAAATCAAAAATCAAAAATTCCAAAAGCGGCAACTTTTAAGTTAAAAGCCCTGTATATATGAAAAAAGGTTGGCCCTGGGACCCTAGCCTGGGCGCGCCAACTATTCACACATTTGTTTTACTATAAATCGAAGCGAGCGTGCACAAAGTGATATAAAGTTACAGTAGTCTACTTGAAATAGTTTTAGTATGTACCGTAAGCACACCCATGCACTGCAGATAATGTTAAAGTTATATTTTCCGTTGTTCTTTCTCTTTTAATTTGTACCAAAGAGAAGATATGAAGCCAGATTTGGAAACGAATTTCCTATCAGAGCAGATAAAAAATTATAAAAAAAGACTTGACGCACGTACCCGAACCAGCCGCAACAAATATACCAGTGCGGCGAAGGATTGCCCTAGAGAGCGCTTTGTTGATCCCGCGATCAGCCTTGCGCGATTTCCCCTTTTCACCATGTCTGCATAGGCCCGCTGGAACTCGGCAAAGCTGCGATCTTTTGCGCCAACCAATTCACAAAGAATAGCGGTGTGAAGCGCAAATCGTCAATTTTAATATATCAGACGGCGGAGTAAATATCGACGCCCGTACTAATATCGATTCAACTTCGGTCTCAACATCGCTTATCCCATCGCCTTTTTGTGCCCCGAAATATCCTTATTACAGGAAAAAAGAACTTATCTCCATTACAGACTCGCCTCCGCTTCTCAATTTGCCAAATCTGTTTTGAAAAACTAAAACCTTTATGTCACCGTTGCTATCTTTTCCTAATACCTAACGGCAGCTGCTTCTACAATCAATATAGGTATTCATTTTGGTGTGTTGGGAAAAAGTAACACGGAAGTTGCCCCGCCCGACCCCGCCTTTACGAGTCCTTTCATTTTCTTTTTTTCCCCTCGGCACTGAGTAACAAGACAAGACGGCCACTGAATAGAAAGAAAAGTACGGAAAATAAACTAAAATGTGAATCTCTGTTAGTGATGTAACTTTGAGAAGAGGTCTTATTAGAGCCGAGAAAAAAAAAAAAACAAAAAAAAAAAAGAAACAAAAACAAAAAAAAAAAACACACAACAACAACAAAATGAGGGTGTCTGAATGGCTGAATAAATACAATATTTGTATAAGTCATGCGCTTCACGAACAGATAAAACTCTCGAGAGACAGTCACATAAAGATTTCTTGCCAGTTAGGCCAGTAATAAAATGTACGTATCACTTCCTTGTCAGTTTCTCATTAGATCTGTGTGCAGTTCATTAAGCCGGATCCGGTAAAATAACTCGTTTTGGTAAATAAAGTCAGCTCAGTTTAAAATCCAGGGGCCACTAAAAGCTACTGATCTTATCATGTTTTATTTGTGTATAAAATATATATATATATATTTCTTGGCCAGATATGTATTCATGTATCATTTCAAGTACAAATTCTATTGTTGTTGTTGTTTTCATTATTTGGCCACTTTGATACCCAAATAATAAATTTTCATGTCGCATTTTCATTCCTGGTAGCAATAATGACAAAACAAAGTTAATATATTTTTGGGTCAAACAAGGGATATCAATGTAACTATAAAATATAATAAACATATCTCGATAAGTTTTAAGATTGCGTGACACCAATAACGAACGCACGGCGACGTCGGCGCGTATGTTTTGACTGCATGAATCTTTCATTTTTTACAAGAAAGAGCTCTTAAAGCAACAGGGACATCCTTGGAAACATATTTGTGCTATATTGTAGCAGAGTAAAGCGAAATGAGGCGTAAATTGGCAAATAAAAGTGAAGCGATCAGTTAGCGCTTGTCGACCACTGAGTTGAAGAGGCATTTTGATAGGAAAAAAACACATAAATCAATCGTTAACCGGTCGTATTGAAAGTTAAACTTATTATAAGGTCTCCTACAGAGTTTTGTGCCAAATTTGAGGTAGTAGGCGAAGATTTATTTGAGTTTATTCGAAAGTGTGAATTGATCGTTGCGCGTTGTTTACAAGTCGATGTTGTGATTTTGGCAAAATTAGCCGCGTTAGTTCTTTCAAGCAATGAAAAGTACCAAACTAATTTTTATATTCTTGATAAAAACAACACTTCTAGATATTACAACCGAATTGTTGTGCAAATCTGAGTAATACCGGACATAGAAATGATTTTTTGAAAAAGTGCTCTGAACTGAGATTTGCGAGCATTGAAATATGGGCTGTCTTTGCCCCGACACCAGATATTCAATATTTGACCTATAATTCTATTTATAGGCTCAAATTGCTCTTGGATGTCTTCTTAATCAATAGATAAAGACATTTATGTGTAGAGTTTCGTTGCGCGGTCGCGTGCGAAGGTTTTTGTGGTCCTCCAAATCCTTTCATTTTAGCCATTTCGAGGGGTATGGCAATTTTTCAAAAATTTCACGAAATGAAAAAGTTTCCAGACAAACTAAATATACCGGAGTAATTGGCAAACCATAGGTTATCTATTGACAAAATAAAAAGAACCCCGAATTTTGACTGATGTGCCACTCCTCACCCGGTCAGAAAAAAAAGTCGCTCTTAAGCATTGAACAATTATACACGTCATCAATCAATTTAGAGCAACATATAAACGAGCGACTGGCTGTAACATTCATTAACCGCTGAGGAAGGCCAGAATAAAGTGGGCCGAAACGCGTCCGGTTAATCGGAACAAGCAACCTGTGTTGTCTCATCCACGACAAACCCCTACTAGCTACAGATGCCTGGTTACATCATTGTTCTTTTCATATATATATATATATATATATATATATATACACACACACACACATCTCTATATAATAATACGCTTAGCAACCGCTGACCGCGGCTCATGTGTGTGTGTGTGTGTGTGTGTGTAACAAATTGATATAATTTCGATTGGTGACGTAACAAATTAAACCGGTAATTAGATAATGTGTTTGAGTTAGTCATAATTACCATATCGTCAATTCGAATTGAATCGCCGGGAAAAGCAAGCCAGAAATCTTTTCGACCGTTGCCTTTCAACCAAGCCCCCGGGACGCGAATACTGAAGGTGAGAATTCCGTTTGAGTTTAGAAAAAGAATTTCAGAGTGTCAAGTGACTGGATGTCGGGCTGATGCTGCGGCATGTTCGAAAAACGGGAAGATTTTGATGTCGGACGATCGGTGGTTCGACGAGTCGAATATGATCGAGTGGTACATGCACTACAGGGACGTTTGTACTTTGACGCGGTAAACTGCGTTTGAGATGCTCGGAATTGAGTTTGAGATGCTCAAAATGGAATTCAAAAAGGAAAAAAAAAAAGACAGAAAGAGTTCCGAAAAACGGGGAGATTTTGATGTCGATTGATCGGCAGTTCACCGAGTGCTACGGGTCGAGTGCTACAGAGAGAGTTTGATGTCGATCAGTCGGTGGTTTGACGAGTCGAGTACAATCGAGTGGTACATGCGCTTCAGGGAAGTTTGTACTTTGACGCGGTAAACTTCGTTTGAGATGCTCGAACTTGAATTCAAAAAGGAGTAAAGAAAGAAAGAGTTTCGAAAAACGGGGAGATTTTGATGTCGATTGATCGGCAGTTCACCGAGTGCTACGGGTCGAGTGCTACAGAGAGGGTTTGATGTCGATCAGTCGGTGGTTTGACGCGTCGAATACGGTTGAATGGTAAATGCTCAAAGAGGTTTGTACTTGAACACAGTATAGTGCGTTCGAGATGCTCAAAATGGAATTCAAACAGGAAAAAAAGACAGATAAAACATTAGGAAAAAAGAAATTCGATCCCCGTATTTTACGGGGGTCCCGCTAGTCTCTATATAATAATACGCTAAGCAACCGCTGACCGCGGCTCATGTGTGTGTGTGTGTGTGTGTAACAAATTGTTAATTTCGATTGGTGACGTAACAAATTAAACCGGTAATTAGATAATGCGTGGTTTGAATTTCTGACGCCACATTAATGCTCGCGAACTCGTTAGTCATAATTACTATACCGTCAATTCGAATTGAATCAAGTGTTATAGTATAAATCTAGCAAATCTTTCCGTAGTTTAGAAACGAAGAAATTAAGTGAATTAGAGTTCTGTTGTTGACACTCGGAAGAGCCCAAGTACCACTGCTAAGTAAATAGCCATTACTTGGTAGAAATAGATTAATCCTGCTGAATCAACATCCATTAGGTTATTTACGATAGTTAATGCTGAAGGGTCTACCTGGTCAAATACCTATCTGGGAACCATTATATCCAATTCTATGGAAGAGCAGATGTACAACTACAGCTGCGTCCTTGACCCCAGGTAGACCTTTTAGTATGAACTATCTTATATCAATAATGCAACCAGCCAAGTGTTGAGATGTCGGAGCTTCAAAAGGTCAATCAGGTCGCATTGTACAATATCCAAAAACTGTTACTCTGCACCTGTTCCAATGTGCGAAATCCAATTAGGCCTAGCTCGGCGGACAAACACTTGGTAAGCATAAATCTAGGGATTACGACTCTTGGGGGGGACTTCCCTCTTGGTACGACTCTTGGTAACACTCTTGGGGACTCTTCCCTCCTGGTACGACTCTTGGTAACACTCTTGGTGACACCACTCTGAGCTAGTCCAGAAATAAACGAGATCCAGTAAAGACGAAGCGAGTCCCCATAAAATCTGATACGCCACGAAAGTGCTCCGTAACACAAGCAAGCAAACAAGCAAGCCAGAAATCTTCTCGACCGTAGCCTTTCCGAGGACGCGAATACTGAAGGTGGGAATTCCGTCTTAGTGTAGAAATAGAATTTCAGCTGTCAGGTGTCTGGATAAGGGGCTGATGCTGCCGCATGTTCGAAAAACGGGAAGATTTTGATGTCGGACGATCGGTGGTTCGACGAGTCGAGTATGATTGAGTGGTACATGCACTGCAGGGACGTTTGTACTTTGACGCGGTAAACTGCGTTTGAGATGCTCGAAATTGAATTCAAAAAGGAGAAAAGAAAGAAAAGAATTTCGAAAAACGGGGAGCTTTTGATGTCGATCGATCGGCAATTCACTGAGTGGTACAGTCGAGTGGTTATGTACTACAGAGAGATTTTGATGTTAGGGTTAGAAAAAAGAAATCCGATCCCCGTATTTTACGGGGGTCCAGCTAGTCTATATAATAATACGCTTAGCAACCGCTGACCGGGGCTCATGTGTGTGTGTGTGTGTGTGTAACAAATTGATAATTTCGATTGGTGACGCAACAAATTAAACCGGTAATTAGATAATGTCGTGGTTTGAATTTCTGACGCAACCAATGCTCGCGTACTCGTTATAATTACTATACCGTCAATTTGAATTGAATCAAGCAAGCAAACAAGCAAGGCAGAAATCTTCTCTACCGTAGCCTTTCCGAGGACGCGAATACTGAAGGTGAGAATTCCGTCTTAGTGTAGAAATAGAATTTCAGCTGTCAGGTGTCTGGATAAGGGGCTGATGCTGCCGCATGTTCGAAAAACTGGAAGATTTTGATGTCGGACGATCGGTGGTTCGACGAGTCGAGTATGATTGAGTGGTACATGCACTGCAGGGACGTTTGTACTTTGACGCGGTAAACTGCGTTTGAGATGCTCGAAATTGAATTCAAAAAGGAGAAAAGCAAAGAAAAGAATTTCGAAAAACGGGGAGCTTTTGATGTCGATCGATCGGCAATTCACTGAGTGGTACAGTCGAGTGGTTATGGACTACAGAGAGATTTTGATGTTAGGGTTAGAAAAAAGAAATCCGATCCCCCTATTTTACGCGCCGGGACAAGCAAGCCAGAAATCTTCTCGATCGTACCCTTTCAACCAAGCCCACGGGACGCGATTACTGAAGGTGAGAATCCCGTTTGACTTTAGAAAAAGAATTTCAGCTGTCAGGTGTCTGGATGGCCGCATGTTTGAAAAACGGGGAGATTTTGATGTCGACCGATCGGTGGTTCGACGAGTCGAGTACGGTCGAGTGGTATACATGCACTACAGAAATTTGTACTTTGACGCGGTAAACTGCGTTCGAGATGCTTGAAATGGAATTCAAAAAGGAAAAAAAAGACAAAAAAATATTACAAATTGGTATAATTTCGATTTGTGACGCAACAAATTAAACCGGTAATTAGATAATGTCGTGGTTTGAATTTCTCCAGTGGTCCAAGTGGAAGCGGGAACTGCCGGAAGCCGTGTCCTTTCCACGTAGTCTGACAAGCTACCAAGAGCCAATCCAGGAAGTGAAGCTACACGCGTTCGGCGACGCAAGCGGGCGCGGAGTGAGTGCTGTGGTGTACGCCGTGGTAACGCAGGAAGATGTCCAGCTGCCAACACTAACGCCGAACTCACTGCTCTTCATCAACTCGAACAACCTGCCAGAACTTCAGCCATACCATCAAGAGGAAAGAGATCTAAGGAAACGGGCTAAGTTCCTCAAGAAGACGAAGGACACGATGTGGCATCGCTGGACGACCGAGTATGTGAAAGCACTGCGAGAAGGCCATCGCCTGAAGCACGACGGCAATGGTTATCAGCTTGCTGTAGGTGACGTCGTGATTATCAAGACGACTGCAACTGCTGGCCACTCGGAATTGTAGAGAGCCTAATCGTTGGACGGGATGCAGTTGTACGTGCGGCCAGACTCAGGGCTGGTAGGAACCACTTGGAGAGAGCAGTCCAGCATCTGTACCCTCTGGAGCTGTCGTGTGACACAGCCGCGGAGCCAGCACCTCTGAACCCTGATGCGTCTGTATTCAGGCCTAGGCGTGATGCTGCAGTAGCAGCTGGAGTACGCTTACAGGATGTACTGCACGATGAACAACAAGATTGAACATTGCTAGTACTTTACCGAGAAACATCGAACCTTTATTTTTATCATGTGTCGTTTTGTTTGAGTCAGTTTCCGCATGCATATGCCTCATTAACGAACCATATGGGGGAGTGTGTTGGAAACTATGCAAAGTTATAATTAGCCAGAATTGTGATTGACAGTATTATCTAATTAACATGACTATGAATAGGGGTGTGTATCGTATCGTATCGTATTACAACTTTTGAAGCGTGGCTTGCCCCGACAGTTTTTTGTGTGTGAGTTTGTAGTGAAATATCAATCGGAGAATAAATTAGGAAGCGTGTTCTATCACGTTTTCGAAATATTTGCTTTGCTTCGCATAGTTTCCGCCAGCAATGAAAAATGCTGTAGAGAACTGAGAGAAGAAGAATTCAAAAATGAATTTGACCAAAACCGCAAGTAATGTCAACAAGTTATCAGATTTCATTTAAACTTATTCGACTTGAAACTCAGCAAAAAGAAGAAAGGCGTGTTTTCTTTAAGCACGTATTTAGCTTGAATGCAGCCCAGGCTGGAGTATCATGGCCTCTGATGAATATGTAGATGTTGAACAGTCACGGACAGACTTTTTTCAGTGCGACTCCGGAAGGTCTCCTTCCGGTTCAAAGATTTGGACTCGGTGAAGAATTTTAAATTCTCCCATTTCGAGCGTCTAAGTTTTATAATTTTCACCCTCTGCCGCCTCGTAGATGAGGGTTTTCAAAACTGAGGCTAAATCGAATACGCGGTTCAGCAAAAGTGGAGGCCCGCGGAAACGGATGCGAACTATTGAGCAATTTTTACGATGTGGCCTTGAGCCAGTTCTATTAAATATCCGCAAAAGTACTTTTTAAAAATTTGCGAGCTTAGAGCTGCCTTGCTGTGTTGATTATGATGACTTTGTTAAGGCTATGAATAACATAAAAAGGAAGAGAGGCGAGGAAGAAATTGATGTGAATGATTTGTTGGTGAGAGAGGAGTTTCGCGAAGTAGGAAATGATTTGAAGATTAGAAGTTATGGGCTTAGGGAGAGAAAATCAGTGAGTTGCGTTACTAAATAATTCGTAACGAACGACGTTATCAATTTTAATTGTTTTTCGCACAAGGGGTCCTCACGTGCTGAGAGATTTTCAAGAAAACAATAGTGATGACGCAAGGAACAATGAATTACATTGCAGACTTCCCTAGTAACTTGAGTTAGTTGATGTAAACGTAAAATCTATTTCCAATTTGGCTGGTTGTTAGGGAACTTTGGAATGCAAAACTTTAGACATGAAAGTGACCACAAAGAGAAAACAAGTGGGGAACTTCCGTCAGGAGAATAAAATTGATTTGAATAATGGCTTAAAGGGTTAAGAAATAAAACTAGAGAAGAACGAAAATCGAAGATATAAGAACTGAGAACTTAAGATTTACTGATTTTGAGACTAAGAAAAACGAAAAAGGTGAAACATTTCACATCAAGAAAGTTTGCGCAGAAGATTCTAATGGAAGGAGTAAGCCGATAATCTTAGAAAAGAAATTTGAAAGAGGAACCTGCTGAAGATCCAGTAATGTTTCTTAGGGTAGGCCATTCTAATGGAAAAGTTTTTAATAAGTTTTATGGGCATGATGAAAGAATATTAAGTTCTGATTTCATGCTTGATGAGCATTTTGACGTTAATGTAAAAATAAAGATTGATTCCGTTTTTGTTAATTCAACTAACGTGTATTTACAAGTAAGTTTGAAAGAAGTGGTCGTTAGTGCAATGCCAAAGTTTGAAGATGGCGAAAAAGAAATCTTAGTTGATGAAAGCGAGAGCGAAGGAGATTAAAATATTTCTATTTCGACTAGGAAATAGAAATTAACCGACCCACGCCGTGGGTCTAATTTATTCGTGAGATATTATATCGATCCAACGCGTTGGATCTAATTTATTCAAGAGATATCTATATCGATCTAACGCGTTGGATCTAATTTATTCAAGAGATAATTTATGTCAACCTGACGCGTCAGGTCTAATTTATTCATGTGATTAAGAAATATTGTGTTAAAAAAATTGATTTTAGCTTAAGGGTTTGTTAAAATAAATAAGAAAAGATGATTCGAAGACTTGAGATTATTGAAAACCAGAGATTTGAGATTCGTGAATAAGGAAAACTTGAGGTTCGTAAGAGTGAGATAATGGCTGAGATTTATGAAGTTTATTTTGTGAATCAAGTTTTAGAAGATAAAGATATAATATGCGATTTGATCGAACGTTTTGACCTTTGGAATTACGATTTTCTTTATCATGACGAAACAATAGCAGAGGAGGTTCTTCGTAATATTATTAAATACTTAGACGAAGAAATGATCGAGAGTTATGAAAATTACCTTCATGTCTAATCTTATTAGGTTATTATTTTCTATTCCTGTTGTGCTTCTTGAACGCCTCCTCCATTTCCAACGATGGGGTTTCTTATGTTCGCTTGTGCACCCAAGATGCAATATAAGCTTATATACTTCTAGTAAGTCTACCAAGTCCTGCTTTAGTGATTCCTTTACCATTTCTCAAAGCAGTTGTTTTCCATGATGGTCATTTTTGATGAAAGCGATGTAATTTCCAAGCTCCTCCCCATACTTTTTCTTTACGTTTTTGTCTTTGATGAAACTAACAGCTCCATGGTTTGGCCACCATTTGTAGTAACCCCTTACTATCTGGTAGTCTTTTCCGTTCCAAAAGTAAACATCGCCTAAGCCACCACTCGTACCGCGCGTCCAGCGAAAGTCAGGATTATCTAATCCAAATTCTTTGCACAAAGCTTTGGTACTTTCCCTTGTTCACTTGATTATCGAACGCGTCGAAACCATTACTACTTGGCAAAGCGACACCCAACTCATATAGAGTTCTTCTTATGGTGAAATGCACATGAAACTCAGTTAAACTTTGAACTACTTTCAAATAATTTTCGTCTAAGCTAATTCCACATCCGCAAGTAGCACACCACACGGCAAAGCTTAGTTGCTGTGGCCAAAATGTTATGTCTGGACCAGCTATCCACTTGTTTGCGTGCTTTGCTGTTTCGAACTTGAGAGTCTCGTCAGTGAACACGTCTTTCATCTTTGCGACGAAGAACTTGATCTGTGGGCACTGTTTTTGTGGATTTCTCGAAAGGAGTAGGATGCAAGCTATAAGTTTCCGTCGTTAATAATAATGTAAATGGAAATAAGACTCTTCTTCCTAAATCTTCTTTCAAACTTTCTGAAAAAGTGCTTGGGTCCATTAAAAAGTTTCCATCACTCCAGATATCTCTTGAAGCCCCCGGTCTATTGGTTGTATCTTTCCATGATGTAATAAATTTCCCGTCTGCGTCATATTCATAAAATGTTTCGTCATTCGCGTCAGGAAAATGCCTTCTGAACGTGTCGTAAGCTGCTTTTTTACTCTTGAGCCATTCTGGCATGTTTACTTTTGGAAACATCTTTTGAAAATTTGTAGATTTCTCCGTCGTTTCGGCAGCTTTCTTACCAAAGTCAATCATAGTGTTTAAGGCTCTAAGTTTATCTCTTTCACTGAGTGTTGCTTTTTTGCTCATATTTTATATTTCAAATATAGAATATTAAACTTTTAAGTCTCATATGGTGGTGGTGCACTTGGCGTTAGCCTCGTGTCTCTAGTTCTAATCCTAATGTTGATGTCAACATCAAAGTTATTTAAGAAGTTTTCGATTGTCGAAGAAGTTTTAAAAGTTCTTCTGTCAAATCTTTCATGCTTTGCGATCTTTTTAGTCCACTTTCAACTTTTTCTGAACCTTGAGTATCTCAGATCTTTGTGATTTGTAACTATCTTGTTCGTCATTTATTTTCTTAAACTCTTCCACCGAGACGTTTACGTCAGAAAGTGCCTTACTAACCATTTCACGAATGCTGCTCACTTTTGCTTGACCAAGTGATATTAGCTTTTCATAAATCGTTAATTTTCTAATGAATTCCTAGTCAAGACCAATAGTTATGAGAGATGTCACGCCTAAGAGTGCACCGACTCCGATAAGAGGAACACCAACAACAACACCAAAACCAGTGCTGAATGCATTTCTTCTATCAGGCTTTAGAGTATTCGTGCTCTGTAACAAATATAAAACTGAAAGCGAGGACTGAATGAAACGCGATACTTATTTACAATATTCTTGCGGTTTTGTTCACAGCGTGTTCAGTCCATTTGTGACTGCAAAGTCAATGCTCAGGACTATTTCGGTGTATTGTTCATTTCTAGCACACATTGACCACTGCGAAACAAAGGCCACATGATCGAATGGAAGAAACATTTCAGCAGGCAATGTACGATAAGCAGAAGCATTTTGTTAGGCAACAAATGTCATCTACAATGTAAAGCATAAATCGCTATTGTTTTACAGCTAAAGCTCATCGTAGCTTTGGTTTCCGTTTTCGGTCTGTTATCTTCCCAAAAGTATTTCATGTCGCCACAGAAAGTTTCGTCAGGACTAAATAATTAGCAGCGACAGAGTTATTTGCAATCCCGTAGTGGTATCCATCAAATATCGAATCCACCAAATTTCCGCGATGAACGCAAGCCAAAATCATTCCCTAGAATCCAGTTTATCCGTGCATGTTCCACGGAACCAAACGGTGTTGAGTTTCGAGCATACAATTGCCTCGCTGTGTCAACCTCGAAATGCGTTACAGCTGTAGAAACCCTCGTTAACCGACTGGTTTCCGTTTACAAAAGAGCACAATGGCTGCATTCCATGATCACGGCATAATAGCCATGTAGTTTCATCATCTTCGTTCGTCCGAACATTCTCGCTCAATTGCGGTATGCTTTCGTAATTACAGTACAGTGAATGCCCTACAATTGTAGGAACACTCAGGCTCAATGGCCAAACAACAGCTTCAGATGCTTGACAACCATGATAAATCAGAAGGAACTACCTCCGATGACTTTACCCGTTCGTCACGCCCAATTTGGAATGCCCAAATTTGGATAGAACACAAAAGAACACATCTTTATATGGATTTCCATTGTGGACGCAGAGTGAATGGGGGACAACTCAATCCCATAAAGGTCGCCTCTCCACGAAGTGGAGTGGGCGACCTTAAAAAACCATTCCTGGCCCGCCAGACAAATTCACATTGCGCTCTGATCAGTTTTGAATATATTCTGATAAATACCGCTACGGAAAAGTGTCGCAAATAAATCTCTCGCCGCTAAATTGGTGTCCACTAAATTTTGTATGACGACATAAAATACCTCTTGGAAGATACTAGGCCAAAAACATAACGTAAAGTCAGAAAACGGGAGCGTGTTGGCCACGAAAGCAATGAAGAGCCGTAAAACAATGTGTTAGCAATAACGAGATATGCCTTACATATGTCACGTTTGGGCGTTTACTACTCGATTCGTTATCGACCTGCGGGAACACTAAACAAACCCTTGTTTCGACCTTCGAGCGACGTCGGAGAAAAACACTCTCACGGTCCCCTGGGCATTTATTTCTGGCTGCTGATTGGCCATAAATAATGTCACATGAGTGATCATCCGGACGTCCCTGATCTCGTTCATGATCAGAATATATGCTGCCTTGCGCATGCGCTCGGCAGCAACAGGTTTCGTGTTACATTCCTCGCTTTCAATTTTATATTTGTTACAGAGCGAAAGTCTGATAAAAGAAACGCATTCGATAAAAAAGAACGACAAATAAGTGTTGAAGCGCAGGCTGGATTAATCGTGGCCTCTGATTAGAAATAAGTGTTCGAAGTCAAACTGTGAACTCGACTGTGCGTGAAAAGACAAGTCACGCATTACTCTTTTTTGCTGGCTGACCCTTTACATGTCCCTTTCACCCCTAAGCTCAAAATGCAGATTCCCTCGACCTTTAAGAAGCAAGTGTATGAGTGTTGTAATAATAATTTATAATTTAATCAGGTTTCATTTGAGCAAGGTGTCAAAAGCCAAGTGTAACGGCAGCAGGCGACTATCGAGAGTAATCAAGATTTGTCGTGGCTGACGCGGGGATAATTTACATAAGAAGCGAAAGATGAACGAGTGAAGGCGATGGAAGGCTCAAATGGGGTTTATTCCGTGCCAACACAATGATTCAGATTCGTACTTCTCGTAAACTGAAAGTAAGGATTACAACGTATAACTAATAAAAACTACTACTAAATACTACAAATAGGAAAACTAGTTAGGCTAAGACAAGCGATCCATTCAAAGCAATGTAATCATGTAACGCTAACAACGTGATATAAAATAACATGTGGTATCACGCAATGAAGTAACGAAGGATAAACTGAGCATAATTAGCATGTAAACGGGGGCTAAATAGCAACACTAAAGAAATAATAACAATATAAGGCAAAAGCGATACTAAATTCCAAGTAAACAAGGTACTTGAATAACTAATAACAAAGTTCGTGACTCGGTGTGCTAGCCATACAAAAAGGGTAACAAAACGATAGCTAAATCACTTAAGAGCAAATGTCTGTAAAAATCAAAGAAAGAGCGGCCAAAGTCAAAAAATCGAAATCGCTCATACTTTGGTCAGTTGTAGGCATTAGTAAGTAAGAAAACGTGATGTAGTTAGTTTGTCCAGATTTCACCTCCTTTGGGAGAAAATTTGCAAAACGTAATTCGGCCGATTCTCAGGGGAAATAACGATTTTCGAAGGTCAAGAAAATCACTCTCGTTCTCACAAAGAAATGTACCAAGGGCTCTTTACTGGTTGTTTATTTGTTAAATAGGTCTTTAGCTTTCTTCTGAGAAGATTATTCAATGAATACCATTATCTGTGAACTATTGGTAAATTAATAACGGAGGTCATATTTCAGTCACATTTCATTGTCATAATTGATGTCTAATATGAAGCGGGTTTTCACCATGCGCGGGGACTTCAAATACTATAAAATTTTGGTTGTGGTTAGTTTGAATGTTGATCTTTTAAACTATCGACTTTCTTTTTTGGGGTCTGTGAGCGTTTCTTCTAAAAACGTCATCAAAATTGCTCGATTTCACGCAAATGACGTTTCTCTCGCCCACAAGTCGGTTATCGCGTGGATTGAAAAACACAAATATATTTCTTTTAGGTACTTTCTATCAAAACTGTGACACCTCTGGTAACTCTGTCTTTCGTTGTTGAAAAAAAAACTGATCTAATATCAGTTTTCTGCATGTAAACAAACGTTAAATATTTGCATATATGTTGCGAAAAGCGTCTCACTTTAGCAAGGCGAAACGTTGTCCTTTAGAATGATATGTAGGTGAATAAGCATTTGATTAAGTAGTAATAAACCTATACTTTAACTTTTGGATAATTTAGCGGGCACTGCTGTAAATGCCTCCGCCTTTCAATCCACACTTTCGTGACACATTACAAGTTCAGACCGCGGTCACGCACAGGACTGTTCACTCCGGCGACAAAGAAACAATCGGAAAAATAGTCGCCACCTTACCCTTACAATAAAATTATGGTCTTCTAGAATGATGGCAATAATGAGTAACTGCGATACGTATGACAAATCAGTCATACCAGCGGTTCCTTAGAATATTTCGTAACAGCTCGGGGGCCTCTATTCTTGCCGGATTGATCATATTAAGCTAATTTGAAATTGATACGCCATTGATAAAGTAACGTTGTTCCTTTACCTTCTGTGTAATTTAGGGGGCACTGCTGTACTAAATACACCCGCCGTTTTAGAATTCGTGACTCGTTAAATTTGTAGATTGCGGTCACGCACGAGAGTACCGTTCATTTAACGCGAATGACGTTTCTCTCGCCCAAAAATCGGTTATCCCGTGGATTGAAAAACACAAATGTATTTCTTTTAGGTACTTTCTTTCAATACTGTGACACTTCTGGAAACTCTGTCTTTAGATAATGACAAAAACAACGCGATCTAACATAAGTTTTCCGCATGTAAACAAACGCTAAACATTTGCATATTTACCGCGATCAGTAGTCCACCTATATTCAAGTAATGCGAAACGTCGTCCTTCAGAGTGACTTGTTGCTGAACACTTGCGATTCATCGACGAAGTAATAAACCGAAACTTTACCTTTTGAGTAATTTAGCGAGCACCGCCGTAAATAAATACCCTCGCCTTAAAAACTCTGTAAAGAATGCATTACTTAGTTTCCTAGATCGTGATCACGCACCGGACTGTTTATTCCATCATATCAGTGTGGCAAAATAATTTTTTTTTTCTGAAAAAATAGTCTCCTGCTTACCCTCAAAACAAATTTTAGTCTTGCAGAGTAATGGAGGTATAGTGATGTGAATTAGACAAATGAGCTAATATCTCAATTTTCTGAAGGTCTTTTTCCAAACTATAAATTTCACCCCACAAGATGCAGAGTTCCGTAACAAATTAGCCGTCAAAACAGCGACAAAGAGTTTCAAACCTTTGTACTACCTCTTTCTGTACCATCTTGGAGTCAAAGTAGAGCCTTTATGCGCATCCCTTCACCCCCGCACAATCCAAACACGGCCAAAACAAGTTTTGAATGGATTTCTCATTATCAAGTTTTGGCAAATGACGATCTGACTCCTGGTTAAAGTCGTTCATTAAACTTAACATTCTTGAAAAGGAACAACTATGGCGTCCTTTTCACGTGCAGAGAGGGTGAGTTTGAGGTAGCATATTAGCATACAGGTGATAATTAAATAATGTACAAAATAATAAAATGGGAAACGGATATGGAAAAGAGAATAAACTGAGACAAGTTCCCTGACAAAAATGGTTTGCTAAGTTTGCGAAGTGTTATCCGCAAAAAAAAAATAAAAATAAAAAAATAAAAAGAGGGAGAGAGAAAGAAAGATATAAAGAAAGAAAGAAAGAAAGAAAGAAGAAAGAAAACAGCAATACCAACCGAAATATCCGCGAACCGAGGAAAACGGCGTCAGGAGTTAAATGAACAGTACTTCCCGTGCGTGACCTCAATCTAAGAAACTAACGAGTCACGTATTCCAATAAACGAAGTGTAGATTGAAAGGCGGGTATATTTACAGCAATGCGTCCTAAATTGCCCGAAAAATAAAGGAACAACGTTAGTTTATCGATGGGTTATCAGTTTCAAATTAGCTTGATATAATCAATCTGGAAGAGAATAGAGACTCCCGAGCTGTTACGAAACATTCTAAGGCACCACTGGTATGACTGATTTGTCATACGTATCGCAGTGTCTCGGAATTGCCATCATTGTAGAAGACCATAGTTGTGTTTTGAGGGTAAGGTGGCGACTATTTTTCCGATTGTTTCTTTGTCGCCGGAGTGAACAGTCCTGTGCGTGACCGCGGTCTGAACTTGTAATGTGTCACGAAAGTGTGGATTGAAAGGCGGAGGCATTTACAGCAGTGCCCGCTAAATTATCCAAAAGTTAAAGTATCGGTTTATTACTACTCAATCAAACCCTTATTCACCTACATATCATTCTAAAGGACGACGTTTCGCCTTGCTAAAGTGAGACGCTTTTCGCGATATATATGCAAATTTTTAACGTTTGTTTACATGCAGAAAACTGATATTAGATCAGTTTTTTTTTTCAACAACGAAAGACAGAGTTACCAGAGGTGTCACAGTTTTGATAGAAAGTACCTAAAAGAAATATATTTGTGTTTTTTTAATCCACGCGATAACCGACTTGTGGGCGAGAGAAACGTCATTTGCGTGAAATCGAGCAATTTTGGTGACGTTTTTAGAAGAAACGCTCACAGACCCCAAAAAAGAAAGTCGATAGTTTAAAAGATCAACATTCAAGCTAACCACAACCAAAATTTCATGGTATTTGAAGTCCCCGCGCATGGTGAAAACCCGCTTCATATTAGACATAAATTATGACAATGAAATGTGACTGAAATATGACCTCCGTTATTAATTTACCAATAGTTCACAGATAATGGTATTCATTGAATAATCTTCTCAGAAGAAAGCTAAAGACCTATTTAACAAATAAACAACCAGTACAGAGCCCTTGGTACATTTCTTTGTGAGAACGAGAGTGATTTTCTTGACCTTTGAAAATCGTTGTTTCCCCTGAGAATCGGCCGAATTACGTTTCGCAAATTTTCTCCCAAAGGAGGTGAAATCTGGACAAACTAACTACATCACGTTTTCTTACTTACTAATGCCTACAACTGACCAAAGTATGAGCGATTTTGATTTTTTGACTTTGGCCGCCGATTGCCACATTTCTTTGATTTTTACAGACATCAACTCTTAAAAGGCGCTGATTACCAAACTACAATAAAAACGGTAAGAAAACAAGCAAGGGTACTTACATATCTAACCCACGCAGTAAAACCTCTGAGCAAGGATAACTTGATAATAAAACGATCTGCTTACTACGGAGTCCAGACTACAACTAACTAAATGATACAACGGTACGTGCAGATATCGGAAGACAAAATAAAGATCTATGATTACAGAACCCATAAAGTATCATAGGCATTTCCTTAGTGTCTCCAACTAAAACAAAGGAGAATAGAATATTTACACTAATCAAAGGGACAAAGAATAATTGATGATGCAATACAAAATGAATCTGAGCTTGGTTGCGTGACAAGAAACAAACTGAAACTGTAATCCTATTTATAATCACGTGACAATCATAACATGCCTCCCTATGAAATAGCATATTTCATAAACAACAAATTGTAAAGTCACTCTAAAACGATAATACCAGTTCAGTTCGTTAAAGGCTCCTTGTCGGGAATCTGCCTTGGTCTTCATTCGGCATCACCAGGCAGCAAGAGGATTAGCTTGTGGATTGGTCTGTCCAGGCATTTGACAGGGGCTGTTCTGCGGCCTTCGCGGCTGAGAGTAGCGTCTCCGAGCACCAATTGAACTGTTCGCACGCACCCGTCCACGGATGGGTTGATTCTCGAGACACGTGCGAGTCGCCAGCGATTCCTGGGAAGGTTGTCATCCTGAACAATGACAACGTCGTTCATGCGAAGGTTTCTCTTGGATTGTTTCCACTTCTGACGTTGCTGAAGGCTGAGCAGAAATTCTTTCTTCCAGCGGCATCAGAATTCGTTTGACAGGTGCTGTACTCGTCGCCAGCGTTTCCTGGAATACTTGTCAGCATCTTGGAAGATTCCAGGTGGCGGCAGTATGACTTTAGATTTCATAGTCAACAGGTGGTTTGGAGTAAGAGGGGCAAGTGCATCTGGATCTTGTAGAGCGTCCGTTGTCAAGGGTCTGCTATTGACGATGGCCTCCGCTTCGCACATAAAGGCTGACAATACGTTGCGGACACTTCTAATTTGTCGTTCCCAGATGCCTCCCATGTGGCTGGCTGAGGGGACGTTCATTTTAAAGTGAAACCAGTCACAATTTTCTTTGAGAAGGTTCTCGTCTATCTTGTGGTGGTCCAGTTCAGCCAGGGCTTCCTTTAACTCCCTCTTGGCTCCTACGAAATTCGTCCCTTGGTCGCTTCTCAGCTGGCGGATAGGTCCTCGGCGACAGATAAAGCGGCGCAGTGCATTGATAAACGAGTCGGTCTCCAGGGTATGTGAGACTTCTAGGTGAATGGCTCTGGAAGTCATGCAGGTGAAGAGGACGCCGTACCTCTTTACTTCTTTCCTCTTTTCCTTGATAATCCAGGGACCAAAATAATCCACGGCGCAATACGTGAAGGGCGGCGCTGGCTCAAGTCTATCTTCCGGTAAGTCAGCCATCTTTTGCAATTGGGCAGAGCCACGAAGCTTGCGACATTTCACGCAGTTGAGGATAAGGTTAGAAACCGTGGAGGTCCCGCCGACTATCCAATATCCACTTGATCTAATTTCATTCATCGTGGTGGTTCTTCCTTGGTGCGTGACCCTTTCGTGGAAGTGTTGAACCACCAGTGTAGTTACATGGCCCTTTCTAGGCAGTAAAATTGGGAATTTGACTGCATCTTCTAAATTTGCGCGTCTGAGGCGGCCGCCAACACGGAGAATCCCGTTTTTGTCAAGAAAGGGGTCAAGCTTGTGAAGCGGGGCGGAGCTCTTTGGAATAGATTTCCTCTGAGTGGCCTTGGCTTTGTCTTCTTGTGGAATTTCATTCATCTTTAGGGTTTCGATTGCATTCTTGAAGCTGATGGCTTGAGCGGCCTTCACTAACACGGTCTGAGCAGTCTGCATCTCGTCGACTGTAACGGGAGAATGGCTTGATGTTTCTTTCATTTTCCTGCTATGGCGATCTGTCGCGCTGTGAGTTGACTCCTTCCTTCTCTGTACTCGATCTTTGAGTAATCGAATGTAGCGAAGGCATAGAGCGACCGATTTCATTGCGCGGAACCAGTCCGAGTAGTACTCTATGCGGGTCGAGTAGACTTGCATCGGGAGGGGCGGTCATTGTCGTCATTGTAACAACTTTTTTGACATCTGGGTCGTCTTCACTAAGAGGAGTGGCGCTCCGCTTTTCTTGGGCTTGTAACTGCATCGCAGCAGGCCACTCATCTTCGTTTTTCCACAAAAACTCTGGTCCTGTGATCCACCGTGATTCCAGGAGCTCGCGTACGGAGATTCCACGGGACGCATCATCTGCTGGGTTGGACTTGGTTTCCACGTACCTCCACTGCTCCACGGATGTGCTGTCGTGAATCTGTTGGACGCGATTGGCTACGAAAACGTGAAATCTCCTGGACTCATTGTTGATGTACCCCAGGACAACCTTGCTGTCGGTCCAGAAAGTTTCTTTGATTTCTTGCAATTGAAGTTCCCTTCGGAGTTGCTCGCTGATTCTCACAGACACTGTAGCTGCTGTCAACTCCAACCTTGGAATCGTAACGGACTTGAGCGGTGCTACTCTGGCCTTGGCTATCACGAGCGAGCAGTGAATCTGACCTTGGTCGTTCTTGAATCTCAAGTAGCTGCACTGGCCATATCCTATGCTGCTGGCGTCGGAGAAGTGATGCAGCTCTGTTTTGACGATGCGACCAAAGTTCTTTGGCTTGTAGCATCTTGGGGCCGAGAAATTCTTCAGGAGGTGAAGCTCTGTTCTCCACTTCTCCCATCTAGCTCGTACTGGATCGAGGATGGGATCGTCCCAACCTAGACCATTGCGGCACAGCTCTTGTAAGATGCTTTTTCCCTCCAACAGGACTGGAGCGACGAGGCCAAGAGGGTCATAAATCGAGCTGACTGTTGAGAGGATTCCTCTTCGTGTGCCGGTTTATCTTGGGGGGCAATTTGGAGTCTGAAGGAGTCAGACTGGGTGCACCACTGAACACCAAGTGCACGTTCCATTGGTAAACTTTCCAGGTCTAGATCGACATTCTTGATTTCTTCTGCTCGATCGTCAACAGGGATGGCTTCAATAACGTTCTTGTTGTTCGAAGTGAACTTGTGCAGGTTGAAACCTCCTCTCCTGCACATCTCCTTTGTGCTCTTGATTAACGTTGCTGCTTCTTCCACTGTGGATACTGACTTAAGGCCGTCGTCTACATAGAAATCTCTGCGGACGAAGTTCGCGGTTGCCGAACCAAGGTCGTTCTCGTTGTCGTCCGCGGCAGCTTTCAGAGCGTAGTTTGCGCAACCAGGGGAAGACGTTGCTCCAAAGAGATGAACAGTCATTCTGAACTTTGTTGGCTCTGCTGTTACATCTCCACCCTCCCACCAGAGAAAGCAAAGGTAGTCTCTGCATTCTTCGGACACTCTTACTTGATGGAACATTGCTTCAATGTCACACGTGAAGGCGACTGGTTCCTGTCTGAATCGGCAGAGAACTCCTACTAGATTGTTAGTTAGGTCGGGGCCTTGTAGGAGATGCTTGTTCAGCGTTTCGCCCTTGAATTCGGCTGAGCAGTCGAAGACGACTCGTATCTTGTTAGGTTTCTTCGGATGGTAGACACCGTGGTGTGGAATGTACCAAGTTGGCCTTGCGGGATCTTGGAGGGTAACTGTCCGCGTTGAACAGTTCTCAGGCGGAACTTTCTCTGCGTAGCCGTTCTTGATGATGTTGTCCATGAAGGTAACGTAATCGTTCCGGTACTTGTTGTCCGAATTGAGTCTTCTTTTCAACTGGCTTAAACGGCGTACAGCAATCTCACGGTTGTTAGGCAGGTTCGGTCTTGGTTCCCTCAACGGCAGTGGTAACTCGTAGTGGCCATCTGCACACTTCCGAATGCCGCGTTCAGCCATTCCTAAGAATTTCCTGTCTTCTCTAGAGAGGGCTTGATTGGCTGGACTTCTTTCCGAGAAGTCGGTTTCGAACATCTTTCTTATAGTGCAGGGGTTGATTTCTTCCTTGACTTGGACCTTGGGGACGAAACGAATACTTGTCTGAAGGTCGTTTCCAATCTCTTGAGTCATTATTCTGTGGCTTGTACCAAAGTCTTGTTCTTCTTTGTTCTCTTCTGAAGCTATTTGGAGGGCGACTGGTCCGATTATCCCCCATCCAAGGAGAGTCCTTATTGCGTAAGGATTGTCTCCTTTTCCAAGAATAACTTCTCTTGGCTTTAAAGCTTTTGGACAATTGCAGCCGATGAGTAGTCCAACGTCGACATCGCTCCGGTATGGTTGCATCTTTGTGACTATCCTTTGTAGGTGGGGCCACTTGTTGGCGACTTCCGGTCTGGGAATTTGGTCCCTTCTAAAGGGTATATTTGCTCTTGAATACGTTTTGGGAAGTTCGATCTCCACTCTTTTGTCCATTCTTTCGACCACCAGGCCGGTTATCTTCTCTACGGAGATTTCTTCCTTTCCCAACATGGTGGACAGGTTCAGCTTTACTTCAGGTCCTGTTAGACCAAGATCGCGGAGTGTTTCAGACTTGATAAAGGTGGTATTACTTGCATCGTCCAGGAGGGCGTAAACCATCACCTCTTGTTCAGGTTGATCTTTATAACGGAGCCATACTGGGACGATTAGGCAGTTAGTGACACCTTTGTCTTCACTTGTTTGGGAGCAGGCACTGGAGCAATTGTTTGCGGCTTGATCTGCATTGGCTCCTGACGCGTCTCTTGTCCTTGGCTCTTTAGTTTCTTTTAGGTCATTATGAAGGACTGTTGGGTGTGGTTTCTCGCACTTCGTGCAAGTTAGTCTTCTGCGGCAATCCTTTGAGATATGGCCTTGTGTCAGACAACCAAAACAGAGTCTCTTCAACTTAATAAAGTCCCGGCGTTCGTTCAGATTCTTCTTCTTGAATTCATCACAGTTATGGAGCGCATGGGAGTTGTTACACAGTGGGCATGATCTTGTCTGTGAAGGAAACCTCGGCTCAGCGGCAGGCCTACCGTTGCGCTGGGTGTGTCCGGTAGAGGTTGCAAAGCTGTTTGAGCTAGTTGGAGGGCGTCTCCGGTTAGGGTTCCATTTGTCCTTAGCAGGGTCCTTCTTGCGTTCTACTTTGAAGGCGTCCGGGGAGAAGACTGGGTCTGTGGAGAGATCAGCTTTGCTCTCGGTGAACTTCACGAGGTCGTTAAACAGAACTGCTCGGTCATGCTTCTTCTTGATCGCAAACGCATGCCTACACCACTTCACGCCTGAATAAGAAGGAAGCTTGGAGACGACTTGCTTTATGACTTCGGCTGAGTCCAGATCATTCATGAACTTCATGCTCTTCATGGCCTCTTCGCACTGCCCCAGGAAATCCGAGAAAGACTGCAAACCAGTGCTGTCACCTTCGTGGATCTGTTGCCATTTCCTCAAGCGCGCCTTATATGCTTCGGAGACACGATGAGGATCTCCGAAACGTTGGGCAAGAAGTTTCTTAGCTCGCTTGTAGCCGTCTCCAGAGTTCAGGGTCACGAATCCCTTTATCATGTCGTTTGCTTTCCCTGCAGTGTACTTGTTTAAGAAGTACAGTCTTTCGTTGTCAACCGACACTCTGCTTTCGATGATTGTTTCGAAGGCTCTCATAAAAATGGGATAATCAAAATAACTACCATCGAAGGTTGGTGGCTCTTGTACTGGTAGGGAGCTAATTCGTTGTTGTTCTGCCATGAGTGCGCCGAGCTCAGTCTGCTTCGACTGGAGCCTGACTATTTCTTGTAGTGCAACTTCACTAGGGCTTGGGTAAAATTGCTGTTGTCTCCATGGTGACGGGCTGAAAGGATTTGAGAAGGTACCATTTGGAGGTTCGCTCTTCACTGGCAGATCCATTGGCTCAGGTTTGGCTGGCAGATGAGATGCTTCGGTCTTGATCGCCGGTTGCAGGTAAGGTGAGCTTGGATGAAAAGGAGATGAGTCTTGGTTCAATAGGCTCCCTGATCGTGCTTCTGTGTTTGGGTATTGTCTTGCCATGTTAGCATTCTCCTCTTCTTCAAGAGCCTTGATAGCATCTCTTTCAGCATTTGCCATTGCCACTTCCTTCATGCATCTTAGCTTCTTGGCTTCAGCCTCCTGGTCGAGAAATTGTAGCTGCGCTTCCAGTTTTGCAGCTTTAACCGTTGCTTTGACTTTCCTCGAGTGTGTAGAAGAATTTGAAAGATGGGACGACTTTGTACCCTTTGAAATGGTCGATCCTGAACGAGAAGACTTAACTGATTCTCTGCAAGATTTTCTTTCTAGTACATGGATTCTTTCACAGATCCTCATGCGGCATTCCTGGTATTCGCGGTCGCTTAAGTCAAACCAGTGGTACGAGGCTTCTTTATCTTTATAAGACTCTACTTTCTCATGATAGGCTTTGTGCGCTTGATTAAAATCATCTTTCTGGGCATCGAGGGCATCTCTCTCATTTTCAAGTGCTTCTACACTCATGCTGTGCTCCAGCAGATGGTACGCATTTTTAAGTTTCCTTCCTAGTGACGTGTATGATTCAGCACGTTTGCGATGTAAAATTTCTAACTGGTAAACTCTTCCCTTTTCTGTTAGTTTTCTTTCCCGGGTAGATTTTGGTTCTTGATCGGCCGAAGTTTGTTCTGATGGAAGTTCGATTTCATTGGCGTTAACGACTCCTTGAATAAGTTCGGCCCAGGGCGTGTATTTGATTTCCGAGGGTGCGGGACTATCCGATGACATCATTACGTGCTGGGACGATTGGTTTGTCTTACATAAAGAAAGGTCGTGTTCGAGCTTTCACGATTCCGAGCCAGAGGCAAACGATGGAGATATTTTACTGTAACGGTAGCAGGCGACTATCGAGAGTAATCAAGATTTGTCGTGGCTGACGCGGGGATAATTTACATAAGAAGCGAAAGATGAACGAGTGAAGGCGATGGAAGGCTCAAATGGGGTTTATTCCGTGCCAACACAATGATTCGGATTCGTACTTCTCGTAAACTGAAAGTAAGGATTACAACGTATAACTAATAAAAACTACTACTAAATACTACAAATAGGAAAACTAGTTAGGCTAAGACAAGCGATCCATTCAAAGCAATGTAATCATGTAACGCTAACAACGTGATATAAAATAACATGTGGTATCACGCAATGAAGTAACGAAGGATAAACTGAGCATAATTAGCATGTAAACGGGGGCTAAATAGCAACACTAAAGAAATAATAACAATATAAGGCAAAAGCGATACTAAATTCCAAGTAAACAAGGTACTTGAATAACTAATAACAAAGTTCGTGACTCGGTGTGCTAGCCATACAAAAAGGGTAACAAAACGATAGCTAAATCACTTAAAAGGCGCTGATTACCAAACTACAATAAAAACGGTAAGAAACAAGCAAGGGTACTTACATATCTAACCCACGCAGTAAAACCTCTGAGCAAGGATAACTTGATAATAAAACGATCTGCTTACTACGGAGTCCAGACTACAACTAACTAAATGATACAACGGTACGTGCAGATATCGGAAGACAAAATAAAGATCTATTGATTACAGAACCCATAAAGTATCATAGGCATTTCCTTAGTGTCTCCAACTAAAACAAAGGAGAATAGAATATTTACACTAATCAAAGGGACAAAGAATAATTGATGATGCAATACAAAATGAATCTGAGCTTGGTTGCGTGACAAGAAACAAACTGAAACTGTAATCCTATTTATAATCACGTGACAATCATAACACCAAGTTCTCTATACTGTATGATATTTTTCTGGTGAGAAACTTAAAGCCTCTCTTGGAAGTCTCGCTCTTATCCCTACTTTCCATTTTAGTTTATTCTGGTCTTAACCCCACTCACGCCACGAGCTCACTGGCAACACCAGTCTTGTTATTGTATGTGATACAGCGATCACTCGTGCGTACGCGCTTCGAAACATATCGTAATGTGCCTCCGTTTCGCAGTATCAGGGACCCGGATTCACAAAACTTGCGTACGAACGAAAATGTGTATGCCGTACCCGCTCACTATCTTGCGCAAGACAGTAGCATGCGCAAAGTCATACCTAAGAACATTTTCCCTCGTACGCAAGTTTTGTAAAATCGCGGCCCCAGTTCTCAACAAATCACCGACTGAGAGAATATATCTTTTTCTTTCGAGTCCATTTCTCAAAATAATTTTGATACTGCACATTAGAATTGGCAAAAATGGCGTTCGTAACCGCAACATGGCCTCGACTTGTCAAGATACTGACAGTACAGCTGACGTTAGATCAAACTATTGCAACCTAAGCAAGCCACTTTTCTGATTTGAATGGTCAAACTAATGTATTGACCAAGAATTGCCCATAAGCGCTATGTTTTCTTTCGAACAGTGTTACATATCGCTCATACCACTGTATAAGGTATTTCCGATCACTAAGCGATGATCGAATTTTTACTAATGGCTACAAATGGAAACATCTCTAATTTCATACTGTTAAATGTGTATCATATTTAAAGTATCTCTTAATCAATCTAAGTGCGCTACTGCACTTTCCAATCTTACAGTCCCCTCTTTGTCCCTGTGAGTGTCTCGTCCTATGGTCCGCCTCTGTCCCTCTCTTTCTCTCTTTATCTCTTCAGATCCGTTCGGACTTTAGACACTAAGGGCTCAGTTTACTACATATATACTCAGTGAATGCAGGCCAATTTTCTCTAAGTGGACACCTCTCTAAGGTGGACATTGAATGCTAGTCCCTAGAGTGTCCACCTTAGAGAGAATTCACTGTATATAAACATTATCCTATTACGGTTTAGAGTTGCTAATAAACCAGTTGATCGGGTTCCTAACAAGTGCAATACGCTCCCAACTTTGCACTTGTTTTTAGCCTCTATTTGCACTCGAAAATGTGAAGTCGTGTAATAAATAAGCATAATCCTTTTACGTTTTAGAGTTGCTCCATCGCAATGCCTTTTAAAAAGTGCTCACAAATGTATTTTACAAGACCAGTATAGTCACGGGCTAGTATTTAAGGTGATTCCATCGAAAAAGAAATAGTAATTGAATTTTCTTAAAACTTTGCACAATTATTAATTACTTCTAGTACATTAAAAAATAAAATAAAAATAGGGGGTCACCATGAAATAATAGGCAATTTGATCATCTACACGCTTGCACTGAAACGCCTAAAAACATATTGTAATAGTGATTCAATGATAGTATTTCAAAATTAAGTAAAGAATTTTTGTTTAAATTTGGATATATCATGGGGAGTCGTATTTTCTTAAAATACATGAAATAAAAAAGGGGGGTCACCATGCTCATTTTTGCGCAATTATCCAGGAAAGGGCGAATTCACTTCAAAATACGTCTTTCCGAGAGGGGACTGGGACGAGTTTCAACTTTCAAGGTGGCTGCTTCCACAAGGAACGACAAAAAATAAAACTTATTTGCGAAACGAGTATAAAGAACTTTCTATCTTGAAATTTCGGTGGTTCTTAATGTCCACCATCTCAAAAGTGTTGTGCGCACTAAAGATGCGCAATGCAAAACTAGGGAATCACCTTAAATGTATGAGGTTCAACACAGACTGCTTTATGCTTTACATCAGTACTAGAATAAAGTAATCAGTGCTTTTATTGAAAGCGCCCTAGGCGCTCACTTGAGGATTTACGGTATACTTGCACAAAAGGGTGGTTTTTGGAAGGCTTTAATTAACCCAGCCTATAAACACGTGTCAGAATAACTTTCGATATTCTAAAGTGTCAAAAATGGCTAAAATATCATTTTGACTCCAATTTCTTGCAAAAATTATGCCAATATTTATTGAACACATCCGAAATTTGCAAAGTTAACCTTGAATTCGACAACTTATAATGATATTCAATGAAATCCACCAGAATACCTAAATAATGCGCATTGCATAGTTTTCTTCTTCGCCGAGGAAATCTGGCCATGTCATTTATTTCTGCCGAAAGCGCTGTTTTATTCTAGAAATTAACTATAAATTATTGCGAGATTAACAAGAGTGCCGATGAAAGTTAAACAGACATAGGTCTGCAATCGCAGAGCCAATTTTCGTTTCAAATACTGCCGAGTCAAGTTCCCTGAATGGATCTGCGATCGCAGAGCCAAGATTTTTCGAATACCACCGGCCAAGTTAATTTACCTCAATGGATCTGCGATCGCAGAGCCAATATTTTTTTGAATACCGCTGACCAAGTCAATCTACCTGAATGGATCTGCGATCGCGGCCTTTTGCTACCTTGCTCAGATGATAGCTGATTAAACTATCGATTCTCAGTACACTATTCATACAAGTTCCTCTTAAAAGGTTGGGGGAATATGCATTATGAACTTGGAAGTGAAACGGTTAATAAGGCCTAAAGTCTATCAGAAACCCACACAGCGAGTTTTAGGAACAAGCTGTCCTCGCCGAGGCTGTGGAACTACGTAAAGGGACACATTGACTGATAGCACGTCGAAGGTGAGCTTGAGTAGGCTTGCGTCATTTCCAACCTACAAAACATCACAACGAAACTAAATAACACATTGCAACCATTTTGTGTATTAAAGTAAACAGAGAACTTGTTTTCGAGAATTTGATCGGTTTATACTCGCTCGATAGTATTGTCAACATTTTCTTCTAGATTGCAAGGAGAATACCAACTGAAATTACTACATGAAAGGTTGTGAAATCTAAACAACGATATTTTGCAAACTCGTGAGTGGCGGTGCTTGCCAACCTGATGATATTAATCAGTCAGTATAAAACGCAAACTGTCATGACAGCTTGACCTTCTAATTAACTTTCCGTGTGCCACACTCCCCAGGTGACCTCCTTTCAATCAGTCTCAGATGTGCGCAACATTAATTCCAGTTTGTTACTTTCTGTTCAAAATCTTCCTATTGTTATTTTCAAGCATCGATTGAACCGCCTTTTACCAACCGCTTCTCGATCAGTAGTGATCAAAAGAGGCCTGTAGCTGGAAACTGCCAAATCAATTTCGGTGGAACTTCTGTCAAAAGTCGGAAACGCAATCCAGAAGGTCTGGATTTCGCAAGGACCTTCAGCGCTTGTATCAGTATTTGTATTTTTATTTACCTAGTTTGCACATCCACTAATAAAAATAATAAAAATGATTATGTGATTATGTACATTGATTATGTACATTGTTATTTGATTATGTACATTGAGGTCATCACATAGTTTGCGCGAAAATTGCGCAATTACAGCATATACCATGTACCATTTAGTACCTTTAATACAATGTCTAGTTCCCGTTGGTTTGACAAATATCTGAAAGAGGATCGATGGATCAGTAGATCCTTAGATCGCTGGATCTATGGATTGCTGGAGCGTTGGATCGTTAGATCGCTGGATCTTTGGATCGTTAGATCGCTAGATCGCTGGATCTTTTGATCGTTAGATTGCTGGATCTGTAGATTGATGGACCGATGGATCAGTAGATCGTTGGATCGATGTTCCCAGGCTCTCGCAGTGGAGGTCAACAAGACACAAAATGGCGTTTTGAGATTTTTGCAAGATGATGGTGACATGAAGATAACCTATGCATTGAAAATTTACATCCGAAAAAATGTAAAGAATTACGAAGATCGTTTACTTCAAGGTGAACGGGTAGCTGGACCGTTCGTTGTTGAAGCGTCTCGGCATTTGAATCCCGACTTTCGCAATTCACCACACGTGGAAGACTACGTACATCCCAAGGTTATTATTTGGGATCCTTTAGAGCAACATCAGGGTTTTACGAGTGCCATTCTTGTCCTCATTACGATCATGGACAGGTGGGCTCTGTCCTTACTCCATGCAAGTGGAAAGATGGACGAAGCGAGAGAGATATGCCACGGCAACTCTATGGTGTAAATGGCCCCGTGCTGCTTGTGAGCCGCGTGTACCGATGCACTCAAGGACACGAAATCATCGGTCATGACCCCAGGCTGTTGGAGAATATACCATCAGGCGATGTAACATTTCACCTTGGTCACAAGTTGGGCCTTACTGCCGAGCTTTGCTCTTTGATTTTCGCTCTGGCGTCAAGTGGACAAACCTTCAATGAAATTGAGGTATTTTTAGCTCAGAGATATTTGGATAATTTTTCTGAAGGAGAGTGCAGGTATGCTAGACATATTGCTAGTTTTCTTGCGAGAAATACTTCAGTGGACAAAGAGTGCCTGCCAACATTCCCGTCCTTTGATGTCTGGAGACCAACCCCGAGTATAAACACAATTATTCAGTGCTTTCTGTATGTTTTCAAGGAGAACGAGCTATTCTTGAGGCAGCACACGAGTGAGAGAAGATCCAACGTTTGGATAAGTGCTGATCGTACATTCAAAGTTGCAGCAAATATAGGATGCAACCTCCCGGATGGATCTTGGACCACCAATTTGACTCTTTACATATTGTTTTAAATGAAGCGGGACAGGTGCTTACCTACAAGTTAACAAAAGGTACTGCAATGAGTAATGTGGAGGACATTTTGAAAAATTTAAAGTGTCGATTGGAGCATCAGGGAGCATTGTGCCACACAATTTTTGTTGATAATTACTGCAAGGTTCGGGGAAAACTTCAAGAGATCTTTCCAAACAAATTAGTTAAACTAGATCTGTTTTATGCAATCCAGAGGATCACTTCAAAGGTTCCGAAGGATAGAAGGCATTATCTGTCATCATCCTTTATTAATGACTTTAAGATGATTTTCCGAGCTGGTGCAGACCAAGGCGAAAACAAAGAAATGGATACACCTGATAAGGAAACCTTAATGATCAACTTGGAGAAGTTTACAGAGAGATGGAAAGATGTGAAGTATGATTTTGGTGAAGTTGTTATGAATGCTAATGTTTGCCATGAACTTGGAAACTTAAAAGTTCACATTGAAATGAAAATCTTCATAAAAACTTGAGAGCAGTAATAGGCCGATCAAATTTGGGTTGCAAGCTAGCAGAAGCTCTACTCGCTACCTTCTGCTACACTTGGAATGAAAGACGAAGTGCTTCTAGTACCACGCCTTCAGGATGTGTAAAGCCCATACTTTCCTACAGAGCTGAACTAGAAGAGCATGGCTTTGTACCCACACCAGAAAGTTTTGGTATTATTCCTCAGCCAACAGAACTTGAGAACTCTGGTGTAACAACTCCATGTAACCCTGAAGTCATGCGGGGTATTTTGTGCAGTACTGTGTCAAGTGATCTTACAGCTACATGTGCGGAAGAAACCCTCACCAGCAATGAGCTGAAGAGTGCATTTTGCCAGGCTGTAAATATGTCTGTCATCTACAGTCAACTGAAAGCCCTTTGCAAAAACCCCAGGTTTAATGTTAGATTGATTCACTTACTGCCCTGCAGCTTCCTTTTGTTCAGTAATCAAAGTTTCGTCTCTGACAAAGTTGCTGAACATTCAGAACGGCTCAAAACGACTCTGATGGGCTATCGTCTGAAACTTGATGATGTGCACTATCATTGCTATGGCGATAGCATTTTCCTTAGTATTATCAGCCAGTTAAAGGAAATGTCAAGATCATCAAGCATGCTAAAAGAGCATTTGGGCAGCATTGGGGTTTCACTGGCCAATGATGACTTGAACATCGTTCAAGCGTTAAGGAACATTGTTGTCAATGAGCTGGTGAGCAATGCTGGGAGATACAAACATGCGTTGATGACACCTGATAAGCATTTTGAGGAGGAGGCCAACAAATTCAGAGAGTGTGGATACTACTCAAGTAAGCATAACCACGCACATCGTACCATGTACTGTACCATAAAATCCTAGTTATAAACCTCTCCACTTATATAGCCTATATACCTCTTAACAAAAGAAACTCGGGTTCCCTGGACACAAGCCCTCACAGAAAATTGTAAAACTTCACTAGAAAACTATTAAATTACAAAAAGTTCAATCATTACCAGAATCAACATAAATAACATAAGCCCCTGGCCCCATTTATAAACCCACCCAAAACTTCTTAAGAAGTATGTATAAGTCCATGGCTTACCTGCAGATTTTACTCTATTTCATCAAAATTAAGATAATGCTATGCCAAAATACTGTAAGAGCATGCTGTAATATTACAAAGTATTTGATACTGACGATCATTCACCTCTCTTACTGTAAACCCTTTTTAAATGTTCCTATATAGCAAAAATTGTTCTTGTGGCCGTGGTGCTGCTAAGAAAGATGGAAGAAAGTTTTGCTCGTAATGGGAACAAGAGCCGCTGTAAGTGTTATGCTAATGAGACTGGTTGCACCCACAGATGTAAATGCATTTGTTGTGGAAATCCTTACGGCAGTTCAGAGGCTGCAAAAGAGGCATATTCTCACTCGAGTGTCTCAAGGTACCGACCAAAGCAGAAGTTACAAGAGGTTAGAGAAAGCACCACGAGCCTAGAGTATTTACTTAAGCATGGTGTGGATCCCGTTACAGGATGGACAGAGGTAGAAAGCTTCACACTGGATTGTCTCGTGGACCTCACAACACAAAAGCATTTGTGCATTGAAGCAACAAATTTGCATAAATGCTATTCCAGGCTTCAGGAGATCTCTACCAAACTGAGGAATCCTCTGCAACCAAAGACACTCGAGCAAGTAGAGGGAAAACTGTTTTGCATTAAGAAAGTGGCTCAAGGGTTTGAAGCCCTTTACAAAAAGTAAGTGGAACAGAACTGGTTCTCGTAGGACAAGGTTCCTAATTCTATTGTATTGTCAATACAACAGTGTAGCCAATCAAATGGCATAAGATGACTGCTGAGGTAGCCAACTATGTCTGACCATAATGTAACTTTTATTTCTCCTTCAGCGATTTCATGTGAAACAGAAAAGATAGCTCACACACAATACTATCTTACTTAGGTCAGATTGGCACATTGGTTTGCGTTGACTATTCAACTCAAATTTTGGAAATATTTGATGAAAAAAATGCAGAAAGGTAAACACTGCACTGCTTGCTAAAGTTGGAGCTATTCACATATCTTTTTCTGTGACAGGTGAATAATCAATAGAATAAAGTTGAGGGTTTGGTGATATCTCAGACTGCATTAAAAATCATTGTCCTTATTTCCCAGTATCGGGGTGCACGCAACAGACACTAGGACACCATATTCGTCAGCTTGTGCCATAAAAACGATTACGGTGACCCCTTGCTTATTGCATCATTGTGACCCACTAGAGTTGCTGTACAATTGTGCCAAGTTTAATTACCAATCTATGAGAGATTCTTTTTCTAGGGAATCTCCTTAAGGTGGGATTGGTACCTATAATTAAGGAAAGGAATTATTGCACCTCAGTGCAACATTTGCTGAATAAATAAAATTGTGGTTTTGTAAAACCCCCTAAGGATTTTTCCCACGGGAAACGGATGTCGCAAGAAATCAGTTACAGAAGAAATTCGCAATGGATCACTTGGAGGATATCAAATCCACTGAAGATCTTGAGAAGCTTTCGGAAATCACGTTACCGTGGGAGGATATCGCCCCCGAAAACATACGAGACTGGCTCGATGTCTTTGCTAAAAACCATGGCACCTTGCGGGATTTGCTTCTGGCCAGCATGCTGCCCTGTACTGGTTCCCTGATTGGAAACACCACCGTGAAACGTTTTGAAACGTGGAAAAAAGAGGGCAATCTTTTTGTCGTCGGACTTGCTCCGTCAGGGGCTGGAAAGACTCCCGCATGTACCATGGGGTGCGTGCGGCCCTTGATTTCGTACCTTGAGCCACGCATCGATCGAAGCATCTTGGCAGATGAAACCTCTTCGACCGGTCTTTTCAACCACTTTACAAGTCACCACAAGACCAAGAAGGGCCACGTACCAGTCCTGTGCATAGATGAAGGTTACTCATTTCTTCATAAGATGACCAGCACTTCAAAAGCGGCCTCGCAGACAGCATTGTCCATGGAGCGTATGTGCAAGCTGTACGATGTACTATTGGTACGCGGTCAAGGGAAATCAAGGCAAACGGGTTGGCATTTCAAGTGCGCAAATGAGCATGGCGACATACACAACGCCGCGCAGGTTCTTGGGGGAAGGTTGTTGGTTGTAGGAATGGTTTGGCCGATCGCATATTAATCCTGTATCAAGATCGGCACACTCTCGAGTTGGGAGACATGGAGGGGTTTTCGCAGGCAATTAAGGACAGTCCCTTAAAAGGGCTAGGCACTGTATATGAGCAGATATTCACTGAACACCATCAGGAGGATCCGCTAGAATATACGCTTGGCCCAAGTGCGAAGGAAATATTTGTAAAATATTGCAAGGGGACAAGTGCGGCCGCGCAGTCATCCCAAGGTGAAAACGGCGGTGCCTTCCAACCAGAGTGCACCGCGAAAAGAACAAAAAACGCTCTTCGGCTAACGCTCTGCCTTCATGTTCTGTGACACAGAATTGACAAGGCCCTGCAACAGTTGACTGGGTCAACACCAAAGATAATAAACGAGACCACCGTCAGTATGGCCCTCGCGCTTCATGGTGCACCAATTCAATTTGGAGGAGTGGCAGAAGCGGTTAGTTATCTATTCTGTTGAGGTGTTTATTGTGTACATATTGCATTACTACGCTCTTTCGGTGGCGACTTAAATTCCAGAAGAAAACAATGCAAATTTGTGTTGTTTTTGGCTGTTTCTTTTGCAGTGTTTGACAATCAAGCAAGGTACGTCTACGGTGCGCCTGGCCGTGTCCGAAGATGACAAAAAAGAGGATTCTAAGCATTCCTGGTCCATTTTGTAGTGCCAGGAGGGTGTACAACAGTTACTCTTCCAGCTGCCGCCCTAGCCCAAAAGTCACCGAGAAGTGTATGGTAGAGCTAGCTGGCTTGTCTATCGGAATCCACCAAAAAGTGCAGAGATCATCATACTTTTACAAGGCCTTGCCTCCACAACTCGAAAACTTGGAGCACCTGGTGGGGGGATTCGACATCTCTCTTGCAGCGTACAAGGAGCTCTTTTTGAAAGATGATGACCTCCTGCCTTCGTCCCACATGGAGAAAATGCTGGAGAATCACCCACATGAGGAACGCCTGAGGGCCTACTTCGCAAGCGAGGGAAAAGCACTTCCCCTTTAAAGTTAAAACCTGGACTATGGTTGCTGTGGTTGTTTTGACATGTCTTCTGAGCCTGCAATACACAGCGGTATTGTTGAAAGTGTGTGAATAGGGCTTTTTTTTAATTTGTCATTTCTTCACTTTCACCACATGATTTCCACATAATTAGCATTCGCGGACGTGCCGTCGTACGCTTGCTCATTGTCCAAACGAAAGTTTATTGCCAACTGTGCCTTCAGGACTGAATATTGGAAATATTCATAAGCCAGAAATTAACTGAATACGATGAATTCACTTGTCACTGCTACTTTGAATTCAATGTTTCACATTTTGATTTCCGCTCATGCATTTTCTCACTTAGAAATTTTCCATGATGGCTTCAACACACCAATACTCATGTATTTGAATTATCTGTGACAATAAAGTTGTGTTCTGAAAAAGTGCTTTACAATCAATAATTTATATCTATTTCTGTCATAGGTAACCCAAGTGATGGAGTGTCTGGAGACGAGTTTTGATCTTATACGAGTTTGAGTTGAAAGATATTTACGAGGAAATAAAACATAATGGTCAGGATTTTGTCACCATCCTCAGTATTTTTCCATTTTTCAGTATCTTGCCAGTATTTTGCACTTAACTTTGCAAACATCACGAGCTAAGTCAGTTGAAAATAGAGTACACTGGATTCTCACATAAATATTTAACAAAAATGGGCTATGCCATCCACAATAATATTTCAACCTTTCAAAACATAACATTAATTCTTGTGTTTAAATTGAAAATAGGATGAGCGTATCACAAGCTAATGTGAAAATTTCCTATTCAATTGACATTTTCTCTTGATAAAAGTAACATGAAGGCCTTTTTGCATCGTTCCCAGGCTCTTTTGGCTCGCTCCAGCAATCTAACGATCCAAAGATTGAGCGATCTAACGATCCAAAGATTCAGCGATCTAACGATCTACAGATCCAGCGATCTAACGATCCAACGCTCCAGCGATCTAACGATCCATAGATCCAGCGATCTAAGGATCTACTGATCCATCGATCCTCTTTCAGATATTTGTCAAACCAACGGAAACTAGACATTGTACTAAATAGGTACTAAATGGTACATGGTATATGCTGTAATTGCGCAATTTTCGTTAACCGTAACACCCTATATATATATATAGGATATTACACGGCGGCGCGAAGATATGAATTTTATTTTCGAGTGATAAAAACAATATTTTACGAACGAGCGCTTCGCGAGTGAGTAAAATATTGTTTTTACCACGAGAAAATAAAATCCATATCTTCAAGCCGCCGTGTAATTTTCTTTTTATTATATTAGACACGAGTGTTTTACGAGAAATTGCACAAACAACCGTGCAAAAGCAGGAAATGACGCAAACAATATCCTCACTATTGGGGACATGGAAAATACGCCACTCGGGTCCCGGATGTAGTTTCGTATGGATTTTACGCACGGTATATTTTCCAGTAAAACACTCGTGTCTATATAATATATATTCTCTTCTTCTCCAGCACTGAGGCGAGAAATCAAAAATGATTTTGCTGCAGTGCAGAAATACTGCTGAAGACTTTTTCTTTTTATCCATACTTTGTTTGACTATTTTGAATTAGCATACGGCCTCAGCGAGGGGTCAAAAGTGCGAAGCGGCGTGGGGTTAACTTTTGCAAACAAATTAGTTCTAAGCGCTGTCTCTAAGAAGAGGAACTGAAAGAATATCAAAGGAGTGAAAAAAGTGGGTCAAAAATGATCTTTACTGCTGCAAATCTCGGAGCGCCGGAGGAAAATAAAACAATAAGAAAAAATAAGAATAAAAGGGCCGGAAGCCGCTTACTTAAAAGAATACCGCAAGATCTTGTGACAGTTGTATATAAAGCAATTCACAAAGCAAACGCCTCCTCGTTTTCAACTGAGTCGGAACTTTGCCACGACCAACGTGATGCCGGGTGATCGTAGCCAAAGAAAGATTGTATCACAGCATATATCTGTGGCTGTTATGTCCTGTAACGCACTTCTTTCGACCGACATAGGACAAATGGACAGAGAAAAGGATTTGGCATCGAACAGAAACATGTCAATTGCAACTCGCCAGTACGTGGAGAAGAAGGAATGTAAAGTATATTTAGTTCTGATAGTTTGTTATGATCGTTTTGTAGGTTGGAAATGACGTTCAAGGTGTTATCAGTCAATGTATCCCTTCTGTTTCATGTAGTTCCACTGTGGCATTGAGAACAGATTGTAACTAAAATATTGCTGTCTCTGTTATTGCTGGAAATTGCCGGGCCTTTCGTCTGTTTACATGATTTAGCACACTGGCTAGTATTTAAATGATTCGGTTGTAGAGTAATCTTTACGCGACATTTTGATCTGCGGTCTCTGGATAATTTGGAAAACAAAGTTTGTCTTAAGCCTTTCACTCCCAGTAGTGATCCACTTCGATTTTCTCCTTCAGTTTTTCACCAGAAACATGATACAGTAGTGAGAACTTGGTATTTGATACCTTGCTAAGATGAAAGCTGATTAAACTATCAACTCTCACTACATTACTCGTACATTTTACTCTTAAGAAGTTGAGAGAATCTGCATTTTGAACTTCGGAGTGAAGGGTTAACATCTCAGCTGAAGAAGTCCTCTAGAACTACAGTGTTAACTGACGTGTGCGGTTTATAGTAGAAATCTAGTTCTCAAACTAGTTAATCAAACGTGGTGTGGGGCCATTTTGGGGTATTATAGTTTTTCTACGTGTCAGTCTGCATCGTCAAGGGTTTCTTCCAGTCATTCTGAAACTATGACAATAAACGCTGATTGACTGTCTTATTTCTGTTTCTTTTATTTTTTAGTACCAGTACTGGTAACTTGACTTAGCAGAGTATTCGAAACTATCGATCAAAATCTGAAGCGGTCCCACATTCCATTCAAGTAATTTGACTTGGCCAGCGGTATTTAGGCTCTGCGATCGCAGATCCGTTCAGGTAACATGACTCGGCAGTGTTGGATAAATGTGCGATAAAAAATGTGCGCTGAATACATTTAGGACTCGGTTAAAAATATGCACATCAATAAAGAAATGAACAGAAAGCTTGTGCTTCAGCAATAAATCAAGTCGTGGTACTTGTTCTTAACCAAATTCTATCATTCTGGAATATCGAAAGTTATTTTAGTTTTAGGTTTCTCTACTGACGCTTGTGATTGCACCTGTGCTTGTGTCGGTCGTGTCATGCTTTATATTAGGGTTGCAGGAGATTGTTTCGACGCGACGCCAATACAGTTGGTTAGTTAATCTTTCTCATCTTTCGGCTGGGAACTTATCAACATGGAAAAACATGTTTAAAAATTGTTACATGACTAGTGTGAGGAAATGGGTCTGACTTACGTCATGATTCGAAGGACAAGGGAAATTATATATGCAAGTGAGTTGGTCAAAAAAGCCAAAGCCGGGAACGAAATAATTGTTGAATAAAAGGAGTCTTACAAAACATTTTTGGCAAGTCCTTTGGAACCACTTCTCCTTCTTCCCAGCGGAGGTGCCTAACAACTGCAGAAGTGAATCAGTTCCCTCTTATATTAAAAAGCTATTAATATATGTTTTCCCTTTGTTTGGCCTGCATTAGGAATGTTTCAAGCAGGTGGAACGCATGCAAAACAATCTCTCTATCTGAGTACTGATCATTTGGTAGCCTTAAACTATGATCCGCTTATTTGAAAATCGCGAACAACAGTAAAAGGTTTAAAATCAGTCAAAACAGCACTTAAATTTTGTTTCCGTTTTCCTGAAGACAAAGTTGTCCGGCCTTTATTTCTGGTGCTAATAGCGTTATTATATGTATATTAATGTGTTTAATATGTGACTAATGGTACACAAATGAGAAATATTCGTTGTGCGCAACCGAACTGCTGAAACAGAAGTTGCAGTCTGTGACTAGTCTCTTCTATAAGTGAATTTTCTTCCCGAAATTACCGTTCATAAAACTGAGTTGTAATTTCCTACTTAGTATTTGGGTGAAACAAAACCTTGCTTTTTCTTCGCTTTCAAAATTCGTGTCAATTCCACTAATGCAAATATTTCAAAACGTCTCCAGACCTACTTCAAGAGATGCAAATCTGATCAATGTGTTGAATATATCTTTTTCATTTGAGTCCATTTCTCAAAATAATTTTGATACTGCACATTAGAATTGGCAAAAATGGCGTTCGTAACCGCAACATGGCCTTGACTTGTCAAGATACTGACAGTACAGCTGACGTTAGATCAAATTATCGCAACCTAAGCAAGCCACTTTTCTGATTTGAATGGTCAAACTAATGTATTGACGAAGAATTGCCCATAAGCGCTGTTTTCTTTCGAAGTGTTACATATCGCTCATACCACTGTATAAGGTATTTCCGATCACTAAGTGATAATCGAATTTTTACTAATGGCTACAAATGGAAACATCTCTAATCTCATACTGTTAAATGTGTATCATATTTAAAGTATCCCTTAATCAATCTAAGTGCGCTACTGCACTTTCCAATCTTACAGTCTCCTCTTTGTCCCTATGAGTGTCTCGTCCTATGGTCCGCCTCTGTCCCTCTCTTTCTCTCTTTATCTCTTCAGATCCGTTCGGACTTTAGACACTAAGGGCTCAGTTTACTACATATATACTCAGTAAATGCAAGCCAATTCTCTCTAAATGGACACCTCTCTAAGGTGGACATTGAATGCTAGTCCCTAGAGTGTCCACCTTAGAGAGAATTCACTGTATATAAACATTATCCTATTACGGTTTAGAGTTGCTAATAAACCAGTTGATCGGGTTCCTAACAAGTGCAATACGCTCCCAACTTTGCACTTGTTTTTAGCCTCTATTTGCACTCGAAAATGTGAAGTCGTGTAATAAATAAGCATAATCCTTTTACGTTTTAGAGTTGCTCCATCGCAATGCCTTTTAAAAAGTGCTCACAAATGTATTTTACAAGACCAGTATAGTCACGGGCTAGTATTTAAATGTATGAGGTTCAACACAGACTGCTTTATGCTTTACATCAGTACTAGAATAAAGTAATCAGTGCTTTTATTGAAAGCGCCCTAGGCGCTCACTTGAGGATTTACGGTATACTTGCACAAAAGGGTGCTTTTTGGAAGGCTTTAATTAACCCAGCCTATAATATCTCTTTAGTTTTAGGTTTCTCTACTGACGCTTGTGATTGCACCTGTGCTTGTGTCGGTCGTGCCATGCTCTATATTAGGGTTGCAGGAGATTGTTTCGACGCGACGCCAATACAGTTGGTTAGTTAATCTTTCTCATCTTTCGGCTGGGAACTTATTAACATGGAAAAACATGTTTGAAAATTGTTACATGACTAGTGTGCGGAAATGGGTCTGACTTACGTCATGATTCGAAGGACAAGGGAAATTATATATGCAAGTGAGTTGGTCAAAAAAGCCAAAGCCGGGAACGAAATAATTGTTGAATAAAAGGAGTCTTACAAAACATTTTGGCAAGTACTTTGGAACCACTTCTCCTTCTTCCCAGCGGAGGTGCCTAACAACTGCAGAAGTGAACCAGTTCCCTCTTATATTAAAAAGCTATTAATATATGTTTTCCCTTTGTTTGGCCTGCATTAGGAATGTTTCAAGCAGGTGGAACGCATGCAAAACAATCTCTCTATCTGAGTACTGATCATTTAAGTAGCCTTATGGCCTGGCAAAACGAGGACACATTGTGGCGGCAGCATTGTGTCCTTCGATGTTTCCAGTGTGGCAAAACGTGCGGCAACATTGTTACTTTCCGCGTGGACACAACAAATGTTTCTGAAATTTTTCAGAAAAAATTTTGTGTCCAGGACACAAATCTGTGTCCGCAACAAATGTTTCACACGTGGCAAAATGGGCAACATTTGGGAAACATGCGCGCGCTAGCAATGTTGCCGCTACAATGTGTCCTCGTTTTGCCAGGCCTTTAAACTATGATCCGCTTATTTGAAAATCGCGAACAACAGTAAAAGGTTTAAAATCAGTCAAAACAGCACTTAAATTTTGTTTCCGTTTTCCTGAAGACAAAGGAGTCCGGCCTTTATTTCTGGTGCTAATAGCGTTATTATATGTATATTAATGTGTTTAATATGTGACTAATGATACACAAATGAGAAATATTTGTTGTGCGCAACCGAACTGCTGAAACAGAAGTTGCAGTCTGTGACTAGTCTCTTCTATAAGTGAATTTTCTTCCCGAAATTACCGTTCATAAAACTGAGTTGTAGTTTCCTACTTAGTATTTGGGTGAAACAAAACCTTGCTTTTTCTTCGCTTTCAAAATTCGTGTCAATTCCACTAATGCAAATATTTCAAAACGTCTCCAGACCTACTTCAAGAGATGCAAATCTGATCAATGTGTTCCTTCCTTTTCGACGAAACCCGATCCTTGTTTCATTTATCGAAGTATTATGTTACTTAGTTCATGTATAAGTATATAATATTTACGTGCACTCGAAACAACCAAATCATTCAATTGAGCGCTCCCATTGTATTTACAAACCTAAACGCAAAGAAAATTCGCCAAAAACAAGAATGACTTGCCCGAGTTATTCCACTGGCAGCTATGCCCCTTTACACTCTATAGTCCGCGAGCCCTCTATGATGATGCTCCCACCTCAGCAGGTTCCCTACCCACCGGTGTCCCTAAACAAGAAAATGGAGCCTTCTCGTGGCCTCATCGGAGGCGCGCGTTCTCCTTTTCCACCCGTAAGTTCCCTTGGCGATGTGTTGAATGTAAATCCACATAGTCTTGGCCACGAGGCCCTGGAACTTGCAATAGACACCTCCAAGCTTCGAGACCTCGAGAGATTCGCCAATCAGTTTAAGCTCCGAAGGATAAAATTAGGATTTACACAGACGACCGTGGGTGCCGCACTGGCCGCCATACAGGGGACAGACTTCAGCCAGACAACCATCTGCCGCTTTGAGAACCTCCAGCTGAGCTTCAAGAACGCGTGCAAGCTCAAACCGATTCTGCAGCGCTGGTTGGAAGACGCTGAGCGAACCGCAGGTGGGGCATACGGAGATGCGCTTGGCTCCGATCGACGGAGAAAACGAAGAACGACGATTGGTTTAACGACCAAAGAGAGCCTCGAGTCATACTTTCTTAAGCACCCGAAGCCTTCAACTCAAGAGATTGCTCACATCGCGCAGAGTTTGCACATTGAGAAGGAGGTTATCCGCGTGTGGTTCTGTAACCGGCGACAGCGAGACAAAAGAGTGAAAAATTCGCTTCGCTTCCATGGGTTTTTCGCCGCCCAAAAGTGAATGACTCTCTTAAGTCAGGACTGAGCTGCTGGTGGATTATCAGCTCACGCGCAGTTGAGCTATTAAAGCACGATTGTGACGTTGATCCGGCATTAGGTCTAAATTTCTGGCTTAGCTGAAATTTAAAGCAATGGAACAAGCGCCTTAGTTTTTGGGGTGATTCCGCTGATACTCCGCGGGAGATTGCAATTTATGAGGATTTTACGAATAAAATAAACCTTAAAACACTAATTGGTTATTTATCTGTGCGTCCCTCTAAGCTGACCGAGATATGGGGCCATTTCAGGACAATCTTACTCAAAATCAAAATGCTAAACTGGCCGGAGAAATCAGAGTCCACTGTGGAAATAAAAATCGAAATCACATAATTAGTAACATGAAGCAGTTGAACAACAAAAGTGACGTGTTAAATTTGGTGCAAAGCCACTGCGTGTTTCCTTTCTTAATCTTGCCAAGTAACAGATTGCCGTAATATCGAAGAAAAGATGGATTGTATATCAAATATGTTCATAGAGAAACAGCAAAGAATGTTCGAGAAACACTTTTCTATATCGTTTCGCCATGTGGCCTGATTCATGACCTTGATTCACGCGGGAAACTAGGGAGCTAAGCACCCCCCCCCCCCCCCTCTCCCCCGGGGCTAAGCACCAGACCTGAGCAAACTCCCACATGGCCGCCGAAACAATGAAGCTCATTACAGAAGACAAAAGAAGAACGTGAATGTCTGAAATTTACATGATTTTGTCGAGCTCTCGTGTGACTTCAAATGCTTCGTTTTCAAGTTTTTTCAGTACGTGGACGGCATTTTGAGAAATTACGACAGTCGTTCTTCTTAGTAACTTACTAAGAACGAGGGGGAGGTGCTCTGGAGAACTGCTACACAGGCTACTACCCTCCTTGCATTTTCCTCTCCTCTCCCCTTGCGGCCGCACCTTTGTCGAACCGGAAGTCAACGGCGACAGCTTAAATTTCTATCTGTGACGGCTTTGTGTCACACTTTTCCCTCGTCCTCGTCACGAGTAAAGCTCAATCTTTGCCAAGCCGAATTCTTGAAGCAATGATGGATTATGCTAAGATATCCCTAACAAACTGTCGATGTTGCCGAAAGCTAAAACTCTCTGTGGTTGTTTTCTCGTTGCTTGTTATGGCTGCCGTTTTCCTGTTCTCTTCAAATTTTGCCTTTACCAACACAGAAGGAGCAACGCATCCTCAGCGATATTACAGCATTCACAGCTGGCAAGGTAAGACAGGAGGTTCTATAAGTAGATGTGTGTGTGTTTGTGTATGTCGCTGTCCGTGGGTATAAAAACAACAACCCTTATTTTGCCCTTGGATTAAAATACAATCTCATATTCCGGCGCCCTGTGGTATACACCAGGTTTTCAAGGTTGTGTTCCTTGGTGCGTAATTGAACGCAATTTGTCAAGCTCTTAAATTCACGGAAGACTTTATATAAAGAAAAAAGGCTTTGTACGCTCCCTGTTTAAACTTGATCCGCAACGTTTCGCCCGAGGTTTGTTGTCATGAGGGTCAGAGGGTGGCAGATTTCTCGTCTTTTGCGTCGTCCTCTTTGTTATGGTTTGTTTGATTGGTTTAAACGGTCTGTCGTTGCACAATGCTGTTTTTACGGCGACCTCAATTAAAAATTAAAGCCCAGCGAAGATAGAAGCAGATTTGTAAATCAGAGCGGATTATGAAACAAGATCTTTCAACGTGTCAAGTGCCCACTGTGGGTTCGTAGTACCTCGCAACCTTTCCACAAACGCACATGAACACGCGTACACGAAACGCACGTACACGAGCACACAGACACACAAGGTACCCACACTCGCACTCACAATCACCTATTTGTTTTGGCTTGTTCGTCGCTCACTTTTCCAAGCTACTCCGAAGCCTTCCGTGACTGATCACCGCTGGGTTCTGCGTTGTTGTCGTTCCGTTTTAGATGCCGCGTGAAATCCCTGGGGCAAGGCTTTCTTTTTAATTAAAAACAGACAGCCGTCTTGTTCGCGTGTTCCGACATTCAGGGTGTCCAAAACTGCGCGAACCCGCACTATATTATATAAGAAAGCAGCGGTGGTGGGGACAAAACTCAAAATGCAGATTCTCCCAATCATTCAAGAAAGGCAGTGAGAATTGATAGTCTGATCAGTTTTCATCCTAACAAGCTACAGTACCAAAAGCCAAGTTCTCCATAATGTATTCCATATGATATATCTCTGGTGAGAAACTGAAGGAGAAAATAAAACTTGGTAACCCTTGGAAGGGTCTCTCTTGTGGTGTAAACTAGAGCCTGGAAATATCTCAAAATAGCACGACTTTTCTTTTCAAAATCAAAAATGAAAAATGAAAAATGAAAAAGAAGAAGCGATCAAAAGAAATGGGCGTCAGCGAAACACGATCCGAGCCTGATTTCACTGTTGAATAAGGACTGTTGAGAGATAAAATTGTGAAAATTCACACTACAAGCGGAAGAAATAGCACTTATTTGGCTGAAACCTGGTAAAACTCTTTGTCAACAGTCATCAGACATGTTTAGAAAGCGGTCGAGTAAATAAGTTCAGCTGGGCGCGTGTGTACCAATTCATTTGAATTTAATTCTATAGCTGAGTCGGCTGGAACCCTGAGTGGCTGTCACGTCTTTTACAGGCCATTAGTGATTTTTTGAAAATACCACCTAAGGAACATTTAGTGAAACTTCTTAGTGTATTTTGAACTCTTCAAAGTTAGGAAATAATATGCACAATTAACTTTGTTTTTTTATTACTATTTTTTATTTATTTATTTATCAAACTCCGTTCAGACTTTCTGCCAAAGATTTCTTTTGATGAATAAGACATAAAATAATAAAAAAGTTTCACTGTGTAGTTTTAAGTTTTAAGCCTTAAATTTTCAGTAACAGGGTACATTTGAACAAGTTTGGCGTTTCTCCAGATTTGTAGTGCGAGAAAAAGATGTTGCTTTTTTGTTGTTGTTGTTGCTGTTTTTTTCTTTTTGTTTTTTTTGTTTTTTTCAATTATGGTTAACCTATTTACTTCAAAATACTTGTAATTACGAACTTGCATTTTTGGGGGATAGTTCGTAAATAGCTGTTTATGGGAACTGCAGGTAGGAATCAACATTTTAATGAATTTGGGATGATCAATAATTTGACATTAATTGCTTTTCGGACTAGAGTCAACATTGTTCGAGCGATGGAGTTTACACAGTCATGTAAATATTAAATATAAATGTTGACTTCCAAGGCTCAATTTATGAAGGCCTTTTACGCTAATTTGGCATGATCAATAATTTGACATTAATTGCTTTTCGGAAAAGAGTCAACACTGTTCGACCGATGGAGTTTACACAGTCACGTGAATATTGAATATAAATGTTGACTCTTCCAAGGCTCAAATTTATGATGGCCTTTTACGCTAATTTGGCATGATCAATAATTTGATACTAATTACTTTTCAGAAAGAGTCAACAATGTTCGACCAATGGAGTTTACAGTCATGTGAATATTGAATATAAATGTTGACTTCCAATGCTTAATTTATGAAGGCCTTTTACGCGAATTCACTGCAACACGTAAGCACGGCCTGGGTTTGTTTAGTCCTCCTCCCTACGCATGATTGTGTAGTTACAACAGATTACATTGTATTCTTTCAAAAGGAAATAAACCTAAACTGTTACATGTAAATGCAATGAGAAAATCAAGTTTGATCGTTGCAATAACTTGCACACTAAAAGGAATTGCCCTGTTGGTGGTAACGACGCAATAAGTCTAATTTGTTTTTGTGGCAAGTCCAGCCACAAACGCGATCATTTGAGCACAGGATTGCGTAAAATTGGACGCGAAAAAGCCAACGATTGTAATATAACAAGTGACTAACTTCGTTTTCTCATTTCCCAGATAATGCGCTAGTCAAGAAAAGAGCTAAGCCGGTAAGCTGGTGACCTTTACTGTATGTAAGCCGGTAACGTAAGTCCAAAATTCTTTCTCGCCTTTTGCGCATCCCCAGGCAACTCAGAGAGAACAGAATGGAAATTCATTGTAGGCCGAACGGCGCAGAACAAATTAACTATCTAATTTTTGTTAACCCTTTGAAATACATAAAAGAGATCCACATATGAAGAGTGATTAATCCATTCTCTCACCAAAGAGATATATCACCGTAAATCACCGAAAAGAACCAATTTACGCCTGTTTTGTTGACTTTAAAAAAGCTTTTGATTCAATCTGGCACCAGGGATTACTCTACAAATTACTTTCCTCTGATATCAATGGCACTTTTTACAATCTAACAAGAAATACGATATTCGCAGAGGTCCCACGCCCAAGTAATCGATTATGTATGACACTGCTTAGAGCTCTCATGTACTGTATGCTTTCACTACACATCTCAATATTATATAATGTAATTAAAGGCGGATGACACTATATTAGCATTTACATGATAGTGGCATGTGTCCCATTCCGGAGAGTACTCATCATAATCTTGGGTGGGGGTGTGCCGCCTGGACCTGAAAACCCCTTACTCTATTTCAGACCAAAATATCTGACTTACTATACCCATTTTAGACCTGACTCCATAAATATATACCCTATTTCAGACCTGACTCCAAAATATAATACCATATTTCAGACCTATTTTAGAGATTTATTTCTTTTGCATCAATTTCTGCCCTGTGTTTTTTCCATTTGCTGTGCATTGTCCGCTGCAACAAATTTCTATTAAAATCATACCCTATCCCAGGCCAAAAAGGCAAAATCTATACCCTATTTCAGACTAAAAATGTTTGAAAACGATACCCTTTGGGGCGGCACATACCTATATGGCATAGTACTACCCCCTCCCCTCCCCGGGATCCCACTGCTGTTTGAAGAGTACAGTAATTTTATTATATAATATGTAGGGTGGTCTTAAAAGAAGGAAGTTCTTGTGATATTATTCATCATGCCATGTCCATTTCACAGTAATTTATTCTGTCTCATAAGAAAGTATACATAGTCAGTCTTTGCACTACATTCATTGGTGAAAGACTGTATATTACATACTTCTCAAGTACCTGTAGGTTACATTATATTTCTCAGAAGCAAATTGATATGCATGTGTTGCCCAGTACATGTACAAACACACAAAATCCCATGCCAGAGAAATATAGCGCTAACCCTATACTCTCCTGTGAGTAAAAATGAAAAAATGAATTATAAATATTCAATAATTTTACAGAATATTAGACAAATGAGAGTCAGGTTTGCACATTATCCACAACTGTAAGATGCTGTGAGACATGAGAAGAGCATCAGTTTAGTACTGCATTCTAAATTCATCACTAAATTCTTATCTTAGCAGAGTCTTATTTCCCATGTCATGTGGGTATAAACTACCTCTTCCTAATCACAGAAAGATACTTTTCCAGTTGGACTTAGTGAACTTCATGCTTGTCTTGATATTTAGGGACCTATGAAAAACAAAACAAGCATCAAAGTCTATAATTTAAAAAGTGTGTTCTGTGGCTTGAGATACTATTTGTTGGTGGGGTAACAGTTTAGACAATATCTCACCAGATATGCAGGTGCATGGAAAAAAACTTGTTCAAAAGAAAACTTATTAAACTATATCACTAATTCTATCTAGGAAAAGAAAGAAATTAATGCTAGTAAAGAGCTGGCTGAAGTGAAATGAAACTGTGGTAAATGCAAATGACTTGTTTGGCTTATAATTGTGTATCTTTGCAAATGGATTTTTGACTTTCAGTCTACTGAAGGCATTGACTTGTCAGGGCATTATCTAATTGAACTTGTTTAGATCATGGCAATTTTTTTCTGCCCACACCAGCTACTAACACAGTAAATCTCTTCTGAACATTACTTTATAAAGTACAGCTAAACTGCTAATTCAAAAATGCAAAAGGAAATGCACCCCCAGTTTTGAAATCCTGGATACAACACTGAGCAATAAATTACATTCTTTTCCTGGTGCCAAATTGACAAAATAATCATTCATAACAATTTCTAGTTTACTAAACATCATTTCTGTTTATTTATATATACATTTTATATTAGTATATGTACTATGATTTATAGCAAAGGGAAGGGGGGCTTAGTAAGACAAAGAAGTAAACACAAACAAAGACTCTGACTGTATATGGAAAGTAGTGGCCGGGTTTTGGAAAGTTTAGCCCAACATAAAAAATACAGTTCAAATAACATTTGACTTATAGTACTTATACAGTGTTATACAGTACATGATAAAAATAGCTGAGCAGTTAAAAAAAAACTGCCTACTTAAACCAGAACTCACAAGTTTTTGCACTGTATAATTTCACAGAGTATAATTTCACAAATATTTTGATCTGTTTTTCTGATAAACTGAAATCATGGTTTCTAGTGCTGCAATTTTAATAAACACAGTTCTCTCTAATCAAATGCACAGAAACGCCAACTTCTTCTGTGTGAGTGATATATATGTTGTGATTTTGTCTATAAAGCAAGTTATTTGTTAAGTGGCAAATTAACCTCTGCACTGTATGACACTGGTGTCAAGACTCAAACGGTCAAAACAGTTTTCTGTCGTGAAAATTTATAGCATCACAACAACAAAGCTTTATCGCGGCCACAAAAATGTCCGATAAGCTCGAAGCAATGCATAACGGACGAGTTGAGTGAAGAAAGTAAATAGACGTGTATTACCTGCCCCTTGGAGCTATCGGCTGGCCTTCAAGCACTATTTTAGCTTATTTTCTGTCCTCCTGCTGTTCGTGCAGAGCCGGGTTGTCAGGGTTAGCCCATCCACGGCTATGCAGATGTTGTTGCCTCTGGAAGTTGCCTCATTTTGAGCCTGAAGCCTGCGGGCCTCTTGTGCAATCGTTTCATTGTGGCGTCGGGAAGCAGCCCGTTGTCGAGCGGCTTTCACGCGCTGTTCTTTTGCCTGAGTTGTTTCTTGGGCCAGCTTCTGCCTATGATGCTCCCGATCAGCTGCTCTCTTTCCTGGGTTGTCTCCTGAGCTTGTTTCTGCTGATAATGCTCTCGGTCATACCGTTGCTTCGCTTTTTTGGCAGCAACAGTCTGTTTGCCGTCTGCGCTCGAGACGGATACACCGCTCCTGCCTTGTCTTACGAATTCGTCTTAGTCTCACTTGTTCTCTTCGTTTTTGAAGACAAACTTGTTTCTCTTGAGAGTGTTTGGTTTGATTCTTCGCTTGATTCATACTTGCCTCCTATACAGTGTCCGTTGCTTCGCAACGGACCAGCAGAACACCACGTGATCAACCCAGCAGACACCGCGGTGCGGGAAGGTCGCCCGTGAAGGAAAAACATTAAAACACGAGATTCGAGGTCGCGAGAGGAAAGAGCCTGGGAACGAGGTTAGAGTGTTCTACCCAGCAAACCCCGCGCGTGATTCTGTTCCGAGTTTCTACCCAGCAGTCCCCGCTGCGCGGGGAAGTGATTCTCTTCCGATGTTTTTCCCAGCAAACCCCGCTGCGCGGGGAGGTCGCCCGTGAACGAAAAACATTAAAAAACGACATGGTGTTCAGATTAGTACCCACACAGGGCGTGGGAATTAAAGACCTATACTCCAAATCAAACTGCAGTATCAAACTAGGCCAGCATAAAACAGAATCTTTCAAATACCTAAGAGGTGTCAGGCAAGGCTGTATCTTAAGCCCCTTTTTGTTCAATCTTTATTTGAACGATCTTCCTTTTTTGCTAGATAATACTAAATCATCTGATCCACTAGTCTTGCCTAATGGAGTCAAATTAAACTCGCTTCTATATGCGGATGATCTCATTATTTTATCACGATCCCAACAGGGTTTACAAAATTGTCTGAATAAGCTACAATCTTTCTGCAATGACTGGAAATTGACTGTGAACCTGAAGAAAACTAAGACTATGATTTTTCAGAAGAAGGTTAGGAAACCATCAAATGCAATATTTCATCTTAATGGACAGGAAATCGAATCGACTCACGAATACACCTACCTTGGTGTTAAACTAACCCCATCTGGAAATTTTAGCATTACTCATGAGCACCTTCGTGAGAAAGCTATGCACTCTTTCTTTGGTCTTCGTAAATATATCGAAATCAGCACCTTACCACCACTTCTTGCTTCGAAACTCTTTGACACGATGATAGCTCCAATCTTAACATACAATAGTGAGGTTTGGGGTGCTTATACAAAACCAGACTTCAATCACTGGGACTCTTGCCCAATCGAAAAAGTTTACCTCCGTTTTTGTAAATCATATCTAAACACGAACAAAAAAGCAAGTAATATTGCCTGTAGAGCCGAGCTAGGCAGGTACCCTCTCAAAATATCTATTGACCAGAGAATATTGAATTATGTTTTACACCTGAAAGCACAACCTGAATCAACAATTGTACACCAGGCCTTTAAAATATCAAAACAACTACACTCCATAGGTCGTGACGGTTTTTATACAAATATTACAAATCTTCTCAAGCCACACAAACTGACTATTGACAATATATTGACTAAAAGTGACATTACCAAGGTAATCACAAATACTAAATCAGTCTACTTTGACTTTTTTTAAAAATAAGCTCAAACATTCCGCAAAACTTCAATTCTACAACGCCCTCAAATCAGACTATAACTGTGAACAATATCTAGAATATATTGATAACGAAATCGAGAGAAAATATTACACAAAATTCAGAATTAGCAATCATATATTAATGATAGAAACTGGACAATACATCAATACAAGCAAAGAAAATAGAAAATGTCCAGTCTGTGATCTGGACGAAATCGAAAACGAATATCATCTAATCTCATCATGCAAATGTTATGAAGTATCTCGAGCTATCCTCCTCAGGAATCTTAGAAATTTAGCAAACATTGAACCCTCCTCAAATCTCACAATGACTTTATACTAGAAATCATGAAGTCCAAAGACCCAATTGTTATCAGATTAATAGCAAAGTTTTTATCTTCGTGTTTCTATTTACGTGATTACAAACTTCAACATAATTAGTCAGCTATGAATATATATATTATATCTTATACCTTGTTACTGTTATAGAAATAGGCTTTAGCAATACCCGATTGTAAAAGCATGAAGGTCATGCCAATAAAGCTCTTGTCACACACAAGTATTGAGAACTTGACATACAAGTATCGAGACCTTGCTCATACGAAAGCTGATTGAACTATAAATTATTGGACTAAGTGCAAGCATGACTGGCAATAGACAGAGTAAAAGCAACTGTTGCAATTCCTTGTTATCCATCGATGCTAACAAGGCATACGGACACCGCGAAAATAAGTTATTCTAGACGTCACTTTCGTTGATCAGTTTTTGCCGCCATTAACATCTAACTTCTAATTGGAGGCAAAATTTCATATCGTGTGCAAACCTTGTTTTTCTTGTGTACAACTGCAGTATATATTGAAGTGTATTAAACTAAGTTATAGTTAAGTATTGAATCATAGTTTTGAGTTTCTTGGCTAAGTATTGAGGTTTCAACCTTTACATTGAACTATAAAATCTGCTTTTTAATCCATAGTTTTGCGCAATGATCGCTGACCCAAAAATAACTAAGGTCCGCATGGCCGTAAAACAGTGACTATTTCCCCGGTGCCAGATATACGGTTCTATGATTTGCGTGTATTAAGTTTCACAGAGCGTTATGGGCAAGAGAGTATATTGGTTATGAGCTAATTGTTTTCTTTGCATTCTTTTACCAGAAACGTGTTATTTATAATCGCGTTGGGAAATGTGGAAGTCGCACTATGATTCAGCTGATGACCGCGCTTGCGAAGAAAAACGATTTCACCGTTGTCGGGTCCACACAATTCAGACTACTGAGAATTTCAATCAAAGAACAAGTAAGTTCTGTCCCGGAGCTAGACTGCAAGCAGTCCCTCTATTTCTCTCTAAGATCGTGTAAGCGAGCTTGGAAGGGTCACCCTGGCCGTTTAGCGCTCGCTTCCACGATCTTGGAAGGAAAAGGAGGGAATGGGGGCCAAAGTTCTTACACAAGTATTGCACAAGTTTCCATAGTCTTCCATATTTAAGTCTTGCCAATTGGTATTACCGGGTAACATCGCCTGACGGTGATGACAAGATCTTGGCAAATTCTTACAGGTTCTTCACATGATCTTGCACGGTCTTCCCAAGTCCTTTCGTTAGTTGGTATTCTCTAAGTTATATCGCATTAAAGATATACATAACACTTTTTCCTTTAGAACTCCGCCCATGCACCCCAACAGTTTAATCCAGGTTTTTTCTCTCTTCGCCAACCGCAGCTCATTCAGGAAACAGGAAGTAAAAAAAGTAAATTTTTGAAGGGGACGGAAAATAGATTTTGACTGATTGAAGAGTATCGAGGAGCGAGCTCTGATGACACTAAACAGTACTTCTTACCGGCTTATGTCTACAGGGAGAGTTCGTGGATTTCATAGATCAACTGGAGCCTCCGTTCATCTATCACCATCATCTCCATTTTGTAGAATTTAAAAGGTAAGCATAACACTTACGCTACACTCGTGTTCTCCCAACTTCCCGCGTGTTTAGATGAGGCTATATATTACACGGGAGCGCGTTACATATTTCTTAAATACAGAATACATGTTATATTGTTCGGTAACTTCATTTTTTAGTCAGTGTTCATTGCACAAAACCGACTGTGGATTCAAGTTCAGATTTTGTATTTCAGTGGAACGCTTAAAAGACCTCAAGATTTAGCCAAGAAACTCAATACTATAGGACTCAATACTGGACTATTAAAGCCAATTCAGTGCATTTTCTATAACATAACTGAGTTGTTTACAAGAATAACGAGATGAAACTTTACCTTGAGTTAGACTTACTAATGGCGACGAACGCTGACCAGCGGAAGTGAAGTTCAATGACGTATTTCCGCGGTGGCAACTATGCCGTGCGGTGCTCTGCCTTGTCTTATGTATTGCACCACCAATATATCGTCTGTATATTTTGTTTCCTTGTGTTCTTTAGGTTTGGCTCCGTGCAGCCAATTTATTTCAACTTAATAAGGGACCCCCTTTCTCGATTAGTCTCCGCTTACTACTTCAAACGATTTGGAGATTTTAGAGAGGGCCACAGAACCTGGTCTTTTAGAGGCACCGAAAAGGAAAGAAATCAGGTACAGAACCATGTTTAATGGATGCTGTGAGATTACTGTCTTGTCCGGCATGTAAGAGAATCCGAAGAAATGCGATCCAGAATCCACAATGGTTTGGAAATATCCGGATCCCTGATTCGTAAGGGATTCTCTTGACATGGGTTGAGCTACCGTTTGAAATATTTTGCAGCGACGATGCGTTTAAAGTTAAATGTTTGAACTGCAGTAAAAAATGTTGACGTTCTGAACATTATTAGCTGAAGTTGCTTGAGCCACACAATCTGTTTTCGTATGAGTGTCGAAAAGTAAACCAGCTGAGCAATTGCAGCGCCAATTACGAAGACCTTAAGAAAGTATTTCAACCGCCATGTAACCTACTGAAAAAAGAAAGGAGAGAGACACACACACACACGAGAAAAAGTCAGCGCTATTCAGATTTTTTTTTTATTCCCGGCGACCAAACCATATTGTTTGAACCTGTCCAATCCAAAAACGTAGCAAACGCAAAATCAAATACAATTGCTTTCTACAGTCATCTAAAAATTGCTCCAAGAAACGAGGTAATTAGAAATAAAAATAGCTGGTGCAACAGTTTGATACAGAGAAATTTTTCTATTGTAGTGGTGTAGGTATTGTGTAATGTTATTGTTGGAAAAGTGTTGCATGTTTAAAAATATAGAACTGTATTGTGGCGATTAGTAACAGGACATGTCTTGTCTGATCTTTTATTAATCCTTCCATTTAGACGTTCAACGAGTGCGTTCTCAGCAAAACTCCGGAGTGTGTTGATCCTGAAAAGATCATGTACATCATTCCATTTTTTTGTGGGCAGCACAGTGGATGCAGGTAAAAAATAATGTGAAAATTGCAAACATTTCAGAGGTGGTGTCGGAGAGGAATATTGAAACGACAATTGACAGATTGGGACAAATTAGTTTTGTACATAAAAAAAAGAATAGAAAACAGAGAGCAGCAAGAGGAGAAGAAAAGAAAAAAGAGAGAAGGAAACGAGTATAAGTTGTTTTCAATACCCGAAAACACACAAAAGGATTGTCTCAGACTTTACCACGCGGGAAATTGTAATTAAGCAATATAACACTCGTTTCCATGTCTATGTACTCTCATATAAACACGCGGGATGTTGGGAGAACACGAGAAAAAGTTCAAAATCACGAGCCGCTTCGGCGAGTGATTTTGAACTTTTTCGAGTGTTCTCACAACATCCCAAGTGTTTATATAAGAGTACATAGACATGGAAACGAGTGTCATATTGCTTTTATAAAATAACGAAGCTTTTATTACCTGAAAGAACTTTATATTGAAAATGATCAAGTTCAAGATTCTCCCGAAAACCGTCAAAACGCACGCTCGTCCAATTGGAAAGTCTGTTTCACGGCACTTCGCTCAAGTCAGTCCATGAATGAAAACGGAACACCACTCCCGTTCACTTGAAAAACTTGACAGGCTGCTAAATGAAGATGAATTTCGCAAGAAATGTGTCGGATATTAGTACCACTGTTTGTCAAGAATTCAAAAGAACCGGCGAGAATGTTTTGAGCCGTCAGGTTTCAACTTTCAGGACAACGGTGTCACTCGACGTAAACATGTCTGCACAACAACACTATTCTGCTGAAGAAGGTAGTTTGTACATTTGTTTGCTTTACTTGAGCATTACTTGAACTCTGCCGGACGACAGTCAACTCCATTGAATGGACTCAACAGCTTTTGTGCCACCGAGCCGACAGCCGAGACAGACTCATGCATTAGCGAAGACTGTTTGTGCCTTCATCACCATAAACCTACAATTATTCGTGTGAAACTCCGGTGATCTAAGCCATCTAGTTACTAGCTACGAGCCACAGGAGACGAAGGTATAAAGGTTAGAAACTTTAGAGAATGTTCTTTGACTGTGTAATTGTTGGCTTTCTGTCTCACGGTTTCCGAATTAAATTTCATGCAATATTCGGACAACTTTTCTTCACGCTGCTTCACTAATTGCACATGATTTGCACACGGCTTCACTGTTTGCTCTAATAGCCCACTGCAGTTTCTGTAACACATGAATCTTTGAAGTAGGGGACGACACGCAGTCTTTTTATTTCAGGATTCGTCATTTCCATGTCTTTGTACTTATTTATAAAATGGTTTTTTAACCAATCAGAGCGCGCGTAGTATCATAGTTATTTTATAATAAATCATACACAACTGCATTCTAAGACAACCTCTAACACCTGGAAATCAGCCAAGACTCGAAAATGTAAACCAACAGACCCCTTCACGATATTGAGTGTATGATGGGTGATCAGGGGAAATAAACTGCATATACATTCGTTTTCCTGATCGGTGGAACTTCGAAACACTCCAAATTGTCATTTGCAAGCTTTCAGTGATTCTGATTAAGAGCAGCGATTTTACTTAGACCGAGACTTCTCGTACGCGTCGTCGCCATGTTTCTTTGTTCTTGCCCTTATTACCCATCATGCATTCAATAAAGGGGTCTATTGTGCCTTTTAGATGCATAGAGGCATGAAATAAATAGATTTTACGCGATAGAGAAGCTTTTGGATGACTGAGGAAAGTATAATCGTGTACTCCCGTAACAGGTTTTGGGTTAACCACACTTAACAAGTTTTGCCGTATTCTTCAAAGCAAAATCTCACACGTTGTATTTTTACTACATTCTGTAGGAGACCTACTGAGTGGGCATTGCGGCAAGCCAAGTACAACGTTGTGTCCAATTTTCTTGTGGTGGGAGTACTGGAAGAATTTGAGGATTTTTTGTTGGTTTTGGAAACACTTCTGCCCCAGTTTTTTCAAGGCGCTTTAGAAACATGGAAGGACCCAGGTTGGTGAACCACGCTAAGAGTAGCTATAAAGGGCCCTTTGCGCGACAAAATCCTTGACCCGCCATTTATGGCTACCAGGAAAGTCGCAACTATTTCCATTTGACCTGTTCGAGAAGTTTTAGGTTCTATTTTGCCCATAGGCCTATTCACTTATTTTGTTGTGGATTTATTGCGTTTTTTACACGTTGGGAACCAAATTTAGCTTCAGATATTTACACATTTTTAGTGAAAAGAAGAACATTCCGCGGATATACGTTCTTGACGTCATTTCCGTTGGTCAGCGTTCGTAGCCATGGCTATTTAACTTCTTCTAATTCGAAGTAAAATTTCACATCGTGTGGGAAGCCTTGTTTTTATTATGCACAACTTCAAAACAAAATAAAAAAACTGAATCAAAAAATCAAAAACAAAATTTGCATTTGAATCCACAGTTTTGTGCAATGACCGCTGACTCAAAAGCAAGATGACCGCACGGCGAAAAGCGTATTCCGCAGTGTCCTGCGAGGGCTCCTTATCACCCTTAAAGCTAGACCCCTTGCGATCTCCCTGATTTAGCCCTCCTTTGGCGAGCTTTTTGTGAGTGAACTCCCATAAGCGACCAAATATAAGCAGGTCGCTTGCGCGAAATTCCATTGTATCTCTCATTCTTTATTTTTATTTTTTGCCTGAAGGAAAGTATCTTAACGAGAAAATCACCACGACGAGGACAGCACACAAGAATGCGTTATCTCCTAAAGTCGTGTCCATTATGAAGGCACATCTTAAGTTAGAGTATCAATTTTATGACTTTGTGAAGCTTTATTTCCATAAGATAAGGGCTGAACTTGAGCTCAAGAGAAACAGAACAAACAGTAGTCTAAGCAAACCATAGAAGAAAATGAATCATTCTTCATAGAAGAAGACAAAGTGTTTCAAGCCATGGTATAAAATTTTTTTCTCATATACAGCAAGTACATAATTATCAATATTAACATGGCCACGCTATGTTCGTCCGGGAATTTGCGATACACTGCAACAATAAACTGTACGCGAATAAGTGTTGACTTGTTCCGGCGGACACTTTTCATTTAGCTCACACATTACCAAGTATTCTTCATCTCTTTATAAATCAAAGCCATGTACGTAAGATGTCCCTGCCCCCTCATACAAACTTATGGTTTCTCATGCACGGCTCACATACATGTATAAAGGAATGTATGAATGGTTAGCGCAGCTAGACTGACTAGCGAGAAAGGTGTTACGAAACCCTGGGACAACTTTTCTCCATGGAAACGGCAGGTTCTCACTTCAAACTCAGCCCACCTTCATTACTTCAAGGGAAACAGGACGTTTTATAGAATTTAAATTTTCTGGTATTTCGTGTATTTTGTTATTCCTACCCAAAAGACACCTTGACTGGCTGAGATGCGGGAGATTCAACTGGGAGTATGGGCCCTACTCGGCCGAGAGCGGGAGCTCTGAGGGGGTGGGGATGGGTTTATGGTAACTTAAAAGCTAAATCTGACAATATTTGTTGAAAAATTGAAAGATTGACAGAGGCATTTATTTGTGAGACTCTGCACTGGACTAAAGGCAGTTTTACCACCCTTTTCTTTCCTGATCATGATGTCACGAAAAACGTCAATAGCGTATTTTTATCTACTATGATGAAAATTATTATTATCTCTATATAATAATACGCTAAGCAACCGCTGACCGCGGCTCATGTGTGTGTGTGTGTGTGTGTGTGTGTGTGTATGTGTGTATGTGTAACAAATTGATATAATTTCGATTGGTGACGTAACAAATTAGTATAGGTAATCGCATGATTTCGAGTGCAATTTGGAATAAATTAGCACGAGTAAATTTTTTAAAGACGACAAAATTTGTGGTCTTTGAAAAATTTACGAGTGCTTATTTATTCCAAAATTGCACGAGAAATCATGTGATTACTTGTTAATAATATGCATACAATAATTTACGGCGTGCAGTTTTTTTTTCAATGTCGTTACAATTCACAATTGTCTCAAGAACTTTGTTTTGTCGAAACAGAATCGGAATCGTCCTGAGCCAATGAAAACGCTTTCTGTTTTGTTTGGCTTTGCCGCAAATACGCGCGCCAACTATCGGCAATCTTCAATTTCAAATTTCTGCACTGTTAATTTCACATTTCTGCACTGTTAATTACACATTTTTGCACTGTTTGGGATAAATTGACGCGCGCTCAGCCAATCAGAATGCAGAAATTATTGTATGCATGTTATTAAACCGGTAATTAGATAATTGAATTTCTGACGCAACAGTACTACTCGTTAGTCATAATTACCATACCGTCAGTTTGAATTGAATCGCCGGCACAAGCAAGCCAGAAATCTTCTCGATCGTACCCTTTCAACCAAGCCCACGGGACGCGATTACTGAAGGTGAGAATCCCGTTTGACTTTAGAAAAAGAATTTCAGCTGTCAGGTGTCTGGAAAAAGAAAAAAGAAATCCGATCCCCGTACTTTACGGGGGTCCCGCTAGTTATCTCTATCTCTATATAATAATACGCTAAGCAACCGCTGACCGCGGCTCATGTGTGTGTGTAACAAATTGATAATTTCGATTTGTGACGTAACAAATTAAACCGGTAATTAGATAATGTCGTGGTTTAAATTTCTGACGCAACCAATGCTTGCGCAGTTGTTAGTCATAATTACCAATTCGAACTGAATCGCGGGGAAAAGCAAGCCAGAAATCTTCTCAACCGTAGCCTTTCAACCAAGCCCACGGGACGCGATTATTGAAGGTGAGAATTCCGTTTGAGTTTAGAAAAAGAATTTCATCTGTCAGGATGTCGGGCTGATGCTGCCGCATGTTCGAAAAACGGAAGATTTTGATGTCGGACGATCGGTGGTTCGACGAGTCGAGTATGATCGAGTGGTACATGCACTACAGTGAAGTATGTACTTTGACGCGGTAGACTGTGTTTGAGATGCTCGAAATTGAATTCAGAAAGGAGAAAGAAAGAAAAGAATTTCGAAAAACGGAGAGATTTTGAGTACGGGCGAGTGGTAAATGCACTATAGAAGTTTGTACTTGGAAACTGTAAACTGCGTTCGAGATGCTCAAAATGGAATTCAAAGAGGAAAAAAAGACAAAAAATATTAGGAAAAAAGAAATTCGATCACCGTATTTTACAGGGGTCCCGCTAGTCTCTATATAATCCCCGAGCGAAGCGAAGTGAGGGTAATAATCACGGCGCTAATGCATTAATATCGCCTAACTTGGGGACTCCAAGCCTGTCGCCATCTCGAAATTTAACGTTCGTCTGTCAGTCAGTCAGTCAGTCAGTCTGTCTGTCTGGCGTACGACTTTAGGAGCGGTTACCCTGCATAACCAATAACAAAGGCCGGATCGATCACGTGTGCACTGTAGTTTTACTCGGAATTTGAGCGAAGCAATTAGATTTGAACGAAGCAACAATATATCGTAGCTGCGTTCACGAAAATGGAAAACTTAAAAATTGAAACACAACAGCCTTGCGAAGCTCGTCTTCAAATAAGAAGGGAACAGGCACGAGCAAGGCGAAATCGTGAGACGAGCGAACAGCGCCTAATTCTTCTCGAGAAAAGGCGACAATCCTGTTATGATCGACAGCATCATAAAGAGAAGCGTGCCGAAGAAACGGCTCTGCAAAGGGAACAGCGCTTGCAAGCAAATCGGGAGCTTCAGACGCCGTTTTGTGTTAAACTCAGATACTTATTTAGAAAGGACAAGCAACAAAGGTTAGTCAGTGAAAATCGAACAATCACCGTGACAAATATATTCTATCCCGTATAGCCTGTAACTCGATCACTTCAAGAATGTATTTAAATCTGTATGCTGATCATTTTCCCTCGAAGTATTGTTTTAGTACGCTTCTGTCGCCAGTTTCGGCTACCGTATTCGCTCAGAGCAATCGGAACTTGGTGAATGATTTAGTCAGATGTCTTATTTTTCTGTAATCTGACACGCGGTGATTGCAGCGAGAATCGTTCACAAGCCTTTAGAAGTATGACTAGGTCTGAAGCCCGTGTATGATTTGAAGTAAACCGTTCAAGTTTTGCTTTGATTCTGGGAGAAATCATGCTGTTTTGAGCGGGTTTACATACAAAACAATTCGAGCCTATTAAATATGCATTACCGGGGACTGGTGCATGCAATCCAGAGTAAAAACAAATCGCACAGGAAGCCTATTTAATTGTACTGCCTATGAATTCAAAATTGGAAAATCAGTGTGTAGAGTTATGAGACCGCATGGTTTGCTGACATACTTTATTCTCGAACTCCCGTTCTATTAATCCGTTAATCTATAACTAGGGATCACGTGGACAGGACACTACATTCCTCCCTACCTGGAAATACAAATCAACGTCCTTAGGAGATTAAAAAGATTGAAGTCCTTAAGTGCTGAGTTCCTCTTAATTGCCTATTATAATGAACAAAACAAATGTAAACGTTAACAGTCTGAAACAACGTCGCGTTTCCTCACGAGCTCAGAAACTAAACATGTGTCCTCTGTAAGCTCTAGGTATTTGTGACATAGTCCGCCAGACGCCTTGGAGGGTGTCTTGTGGTTCGTTGGGGGTACCGTCGGGCTATTTTGGTGTCTGGTTGGCTCAAAACCTCTGGTGGTTGAGTTGGCTCTGGCATGTCTACGGCTTGTTCGGTGCTCTCGATGGTTGGATGGTCAGCTTCCTCTTGATCCTCTCCAGTATCCGTCAGCGCATCCGGTTCTTCCATCTCTGCAGGTGCATTCTCCTTCACAGGCTTGAAGAAAGATGAGTTGCGCGTCACTGTTTTGCCTTCCCTTGTGGCGGTTATCATGGATCCCTTGCGCTGGGTCACCACATACGGCCTTGAGTCGTAAGGGTTCCCGGATTTCCTGTATGAAGGGTCTCGCTTTACGATTACGGAGCTTCCCTCTGTGATGACATTAGGCCGGGCGTGAGCTTTCTTGTCTGCGTAGGCCTTCATCTTCCTCTTCGCAGCAACATCATGCTGTCCGATTGCTGCGGGGTCAGTGTTGGTGGTTGGCAGTTCAGGCAGCTTGATGCGCATCTGCCGGTTGAACATAGCTGTTGCTGGGGCTCTCCCTGTGGTAGTGTGTGGCGTTGCTCGGTAGTTGCGTAACAACTTGCACAGTTCTTCCTTCCAGGGTCGGCTCTCCGTTTTGGCCGTGTTGACTGCCTTCTTGATGGTCCTCATGAAGAGCTCTACTTCACCGTTGGCTCGCGGCCATAGGGGGTGACTTTCCTGTGCTTAAATCCCAGGGAGTCAGCAAAGTCCCGGAAGTCTTGGCTGTTGTATGGTGGTCCGTTGTCTGATCGGACGACCTCTGGTATCCCAAATTCTGAGAAGATCTTGTTTAGTCGTGGGATGACTACCTTGGCTGCTGTGGTATGTACTACTTCTACGATGGGATATCTGGAGTAGTCATCCGTTACAACGAGTAGGTAGTCTCCACTTGATAGTTCCTTGAAGTCGATGCTGACTTCCTGCCAGGGCGCTTGGGGCAGCGGCGAAATGTTCAGCGGTTCCTGTTTCTTCTCGGGCGTTGCTGCTTGGCATGCAAGACAGGATTTGACTCGCTCCTCTGTCATTTTGTTGATGCCTGGAAACCAGACTTTCTCACGCAGGAGGGCCTTTGTCTTGACGATCCCTTGATGTCCCTCATGGGCAAGATCTACCACTGTGTGCTGTAGCTTGTCAGGGATTACGATCCTGCTTCCCCGTAGGATGACGTGGGATGTTAGTCCAACTGTTAACTCGTTCTTCATATTCTCCATTGCTCGGTATGCAGATGCGTTGATGCCTGGATTTTTGGCTGCTTTGGACCAGTTGCTTGTGCGTAGTGCATCTGTTACTGCACTGAATGTAGGGTCTTGTTTTGTAGCATCCTCGATGTCTTGGAGTTGAAGCGCCTTGGGTGTTGATGTGGCGGTGATGTAGTCAACAAATTCTTCTGCAACTTTCTCTTGTCTACTGTGTGTCGGTGTCGACTTAGCGGGGTGTCTCGACATGTAGTCTGCAGGATTGCCGTCACCTGGCCGGTACCTTACGGTGAGCTGATATGGTTGCAGTCTCAGTGCCCATCTCTGGATGCGGGCTGGGGGCTGAGATGCTGGATTCCCGTAGATGGCGATAAGTGGCTTGTGGTCTGTGTACACCGTTAGTGGTTTCCCATAGATGTATAGGTGCAGGTGTTCACAGGCCCATACGACTGCTAGAGCCTCGCGCTCTGTTTGGCTGTACCGCTGTTCGGTCTCTGTGAGGGATCTGCTGGCATAGGAGACAGTGTGTCGATCATTGCTCTTAGGATCTACTTGTGCTAGTATGGCTCCCAAGCCAACTGGACTGGCATCCACAACGATTTCAGTCTCCTTGTCCGGGTTAAAGTAGGAGGTTACAGGTGCACTGGCTAATGCTTCCTTCAGCTGGGCTAAGGCATTGTTATGCCTTTCAGTCCACTTCCAGGGGTTTTCTTTCCGAGTGAGTTCCCTCAGAGGTGCAGTAATGGTTGCGTAACCTGAGATGAAGCGGGAAGAGTAATTCGCCATGCCCAGTAGGCTGCGAACTTCGGATGCATTAGTTGGTGCATCCAGCTTCAGAATGTCCTCAATCTTCTTGGGGTCGGCTGATAGACCTTTGCAGGAGAAGATGTATCCGAAGAATTCCAGCTCTGATTTGTTGAAGACACACTTGCTCTCGTTTAGGGTAAGAACCTTTTCTCTCAGGCGTTGGAATGTTGCTCTGAGGATCTCATCGTGATCCACTTGGTCTACTCCGGCAATTAGGATGTCGTCACTGATGTTGTATGCACCACGGATTCCGGCTAGTGTTTCTCTGATCACGTTCTGGAAGATTTCGGCTGCACTGGAGATGCCAAAGTTAAGACGTTTGAAGCGCACGAGTCCCAGGTGAGTGCTGAAGGTCGTGATGTACCTGGACTCTGGGGCTAGTTCAAGTTGGTTGTATCCTTGATTAAGGTCTAGCTTGCTGAAGATCTTGGCACCGTTTAGATCTCCTATCATTTCTTTGATAGTGGGCGTGAGGTGTCTCTCACGTTTCACCGCTTGATTGGCCTGTCGCATATCCACGCAGACTCTGATCTTGCCTGGCTGTTTTGGCTTAGGTGCAACGACGATTGGCGATACCCACAGAGTGGGGCCTTCAATGCGTTCTATCACCCCAAGCTCTTCATCTTTCCTTAGCTGTTCTTCCAGCTGTTGCCGGACATGAAAAGGTAACCTTCTATGAGGCTGCGCCACTGGTGGGACGCTCTCGTCTATGTGCAATTTGACTTGAAAGTCCTTAAGCTTGCCCAAGCCTGTAAACAAGTCTTGGTATTCTTGTACTAATTTGTCAACTTGGGTATCAGGGTTCACGCGTGCCAGGGGTCTGATCACCTTGATAAGGTTGAGGGCCTGAGACGTCTGCCAGCCCAGCAGTGATCCGCCTGTTCCTTTTATGACGTAGAAGGTGTCCTCAATTCGCACTGCGTTTTCAGTCTCTACGGATGTCACAAACTTTCCGAGGACTGGGAGATGACTATCTGAGTTGTATGGATATATCTTGACTTTGGTGTCCTGGAGCGTTGAGACTTGTCTCAGCTTTCTGTATTGTGCCTCATCCAGGATGTTGATGCTTGAACCAGAATCAGCTATCACACGCAGCCACGTTCCGTTTATCTTCACGTTGAAAGCGGGGTGCTTAGCCTCGTCATTCCTGGGACTGCGTTTATTGATCCTAAAGTTGTTGTGTTCTTCTTCATCACTGCTTTCGCTCAGGTTCCGGATCTGTCTGCAGGGTCTGTGTGATCTTTGTTGTCTGGATGTCTTTGGTTTTCATTCACTCTTGCAAACAGTCATGAAGTGGTTAAGTTTGCCACAGTTGCGACATTCTTTGCCAAAAGCAGGACAGTTGGTCTTGCCACCTTCATGCGGGTACGATCCACCACAGTTTCGGCATTTCTGGCTCGATGATGGTCGGGGGTCCCTGGTCCTTTCGCCTGGGTTCCGCCGTCCATTCCTGCCATTCCTGCCGTTCCGGTTGTTTTTGCCTCGTGTTGTGCCGCTGATCCTTTTGACCTCTTCACACTGTTGTTGTTGTTTCTCTAAGTTTGCGGCCTGGCTGTCTGTAAGCTCCATGGTTTTGCCTTGGTCTAGTAAGGCTTGCAGCGTCATAATTGCATCATTCAGTGCCTTCCGTCGAAGTTTGCTCGATCGGCAGCTCTGAATTATTTGCGATTTGATCTCGCGGTTTGCATCAGCGAACTCGCATGTTTTCGCTAGTTGCTTGAGTCGGGTACAATACGCCATGATTGTCTCCCCTTTCTCCTGTTTTGCTTGGCGGAATAGGTATTCCTCGTATGCTATGTTCCGCTTCGGCTCCATGTACGCCGTGATTGCACTGATCGTGGCGTCAAAGACAGTTTCTCCTTCGCCCGGTTCGCCGATGGTCAGAGTTTCAAATATGTCATTCATGTCTTCACCGACATAATGAAGCAGTAATGCCTTCTGCCTGTCCGCGTTCTTGATGTCGAGTGCGGTGATTAGGTTCTTAAACCTGTTTACATATTTTTCCCATCGTGGTCCAGGAGTGCCAGCGTCGGGGCTCGGGTCAAAACTCGGAAATGTTGGAAGAGCGGTTGCCATTTCTAGTTAGTGGGGCCGCTTCACGATGCTATCGTGTTCTTCGCTTGATTTCCAGCGGGATTGCTACTCAAATCCTCGTCGCCATTGTAGAGTTATGAGACCGCATGGTTTGCTGACATACTTTATTCTCAAACTCCCGTTCTATTAATCCGTTAATCTATAACTAGGGATCACGTGGACAGGACACTACACAGTGTTCCTTTTTTCCCGTACTACGACGGCCGACCAACTTCAAAATTTAAGTATTAAATTTTGAGAACGTGCTTGGCAGACTGTATGAATTAATTTGACGTGCCGACCGTGGGAAATACGTACTTCGTCACGCAATCGACTCTTTTTTCAACGCAAAAGTATAACACACACCATTCTTTTTCTCCGTCCTTTGCGTGTAGCACTTGACTTCGTAGAAAAGATTGAGTCAACATTTCGGCAAAACAAAGGCTACTCTTTTTGGGAGTACCAAAGTAAAAGTCCCATCAATGGCAGAGCGAGGGGGTATCTGCGATTATCGTATCTTCTCTATATAATAATACGCAAAGCAACCGCTGACCGGGGCTCATGTGTGTGTGTGTGTGTGTGTAACAAATTGATAATTTCGATTTGTGACGCAACAAATTAAACCGGTAATTAGATAATGTCGTGGTTTGAATTTCTGACGCAACAAATGCTCGCCTACTCGTTAGTCATAATTACCATACCGTCAATTCGAACTGAATCGCCGCTACAAGCAAGCCAGAAATCTTCTCGATCGTACCCTTTCAACCAAGTTGAGGACGCGATTACTGAAGGTGAGAATTCCGTTTGAGTTTAGAAAAAGAATTTCAGGTGTCTGGTGTCTGGATGTCGGGGTAATGCTGCCGCATGTTCGAAAAACGGGATGATTTGGATGTCAGACGATCGGTGGTTCGACGAGTCGAGTACGGTCGAGTGGCCATGCACTACAGGGAAATTTGTATTTTGACGCGGTAAACTGCGATTGAGATACTCGAAATTGAATTCAAAATGGAGAAAAGAAAGAAAGAGTTTCTAAAAACGGGGAGATTTCGATGTCGATCGATCGGCGATTCACCGAGTGCTAAATGTCCTAAATGTGTTAAAGTTGTAAGAGATGACTGCAGAGCCATCGAATGTGATCTCTGTGACAATTGGTATCATCTAAGGTGCTCACTATTAACTTTTAAAATATATAAATATTATTGTGAAACCAATGACCTTTGGCTCTGCAGACAGTGTAAATTAGATACATTTCCTTTTAGTAATATAAACAATACAGAGCTTGTTGAGTTATCCTTCAATTCGAATACGGCATGCTTATGCTCAAAGCAGTTATCAAATCTCAAACTGAACTCGTTGCCTCGTTTAGATATCTTGTCTTCAATTAATAGCATTCCACATCTCTTTGACCTAGACGCAGATGTACAACTACCAACTCAGACTAATTTCAACTATTACACTACACATGACTTTCACAGCAGCTATGAAATTCAAAGCTCTTTTTCAAATAATTATTTTTCTTCCATCCACTGTAATATTAGAAGTTTAGCTGCAAATTTTGACAACTTAACAAAAATGCTTGAAGAACTGCAACATCCATTCTCTCTCATTGGACTAACCGAAACCAAAATCAAAATTGATCAAAATCAGATAACTAATACCAAACTCTCTGGATATAATTTTATCTCACAACCGAGCCTTTCAAATGCTGGTGGAGTTGGCATTTTTATACAAGAAACCTTTCAGGCTACCATAAGAGATGATTTGACTGTCACCAAAGAAGAGTTTGAAGCCTTGTGGATTGAAATTGATAACAACTCGCAGCGTAATATTATTTGTGGAGTCATCTATAGACATCCTAATGCTAAAATTGAAACATTCATGGACTATATAAACTAGAAATACGATAATCGCATATACCCCCTCACTCTGCCATTGATGGGACTTTTACTTTTGGTAACTCCCAATAAGAGTAGCCTTTGTTTTACCGAAATGTTGACTCAATCTTTTCTTCGAACTCAAGTGCTACACGCAAAGGAAGGAGAAAAAGAATGGTGTGTTATACTTTTGCGTTGAAAAAAGAATCGATTGCGTGACGAAGTACGTATTTCCCACGGTCGGCACGTCAAATTAATTCATACAGTCTGCCAAGCACGTTCTCGAAATTTAATACTCAAAGTTTGAAGTTGGTCGGCCGTCGTAGTACGGGAAAAAAGGAACACTGATTTTCTAATTTCGAATTCATAGGCAGTACAATTAAATAGGCTTCCTGTGCGATTTGTTTTTACTACTGCATGCACCAGACGCAGGCATGCATATTTAATAGGCTCGAATTGTTTTGTATTTGAACCCACTCAAAACAGCAAAATTTCTCCCAGAATCAAAGCAAAACTTGAACAGTTTACTTCAAATTATACACGGGCTTCAGACCCAGTAATACTTCTAAGGGCTTGTGAACGATTTTCACTGCAATCACCGCGTGTCAGATTACAGAAAAATAAGACATCTGACTAAATTATTCAAGACTCCAAGTTCCGATTGCTCTGAGCAAATACGGTAGCCGAAACTGGCGGCAGAAGCGTAGTAAAACAATACTTCGAGGGAAAATGATCAACATACAGATTTTAATACATTCTTGAAGTGATCGACTTACAAAATATATATTTGTCACGGGGATTGTTCGATTTCCACTGACTAACCTTTGTTGCTTGTCCTTTCTAAATAAGTATCTGAGTTTAACACAAAACGGCGTCTGAAGCTCCCGATTTGCTTTCAAGCACTGTTCCCTTTGCGGAGTTGTCTGTGTTTCCCGCTTCTGTTCATGTCGCTTTTGGTCGGCATTCATGCGCTGTTGTCTTAATTTGCGGAGTCTTCTCTTCGGCCCGCTTTTTCTCCTGAAGTTTCCGATTTGCGTTCAAGCGCTGTTCTCTTTGCGGAGTTGTCTGCATTACCCGTTTCTGTTCATGTCGCTTTCGATCGGCATTCATGCGCTGTTGTTCGCTCGTTTCACGATTTCGCCTTGCTCGTGCCTGTTCCCTTCTCATTTGAAGACGAGCTTCGCGAGACTGTTGTGTTTCAAGTTTTTCAGTTAAGTTTTCCATTTTCGTGAACGCAGCTACAATATATTGTTGCTTCGTTCAAATCTAAATGCTTCGTTCAAATCTCTTCTCTAAGTTATTCCGAGTAAAACAACAGGGCACACGTGATCGATCCGGCCTTTGTTATTGGTTAGCGGGGTAACCGCGCCTAAAGTCGTACGACAGACAGACTGACTGACTGACTGACTGACTGACTGACAGACAACGTTAAATTTCGAGATGGCGACAGGCTTGGAGTCCCCAAGTAGGCGGTATAATATTGCTGCATTAGTGTCGTGAGTATTTCCCTCACTTCGTTCGGGGATCAAGCCATTGAAAAGACCCATAGAGAAAATAAATTTTGCTTACTGATGGGAGATTTCAATATTAACCTTCTGAATTTTGATGCACATCCAATAACAGAAGATTTCATTAATACTTTAGAGACCCACTTTTTTATTCCTCAAATTCTACAACCTACAAGAATAACCGACCATTCTGCAACCTTAATAGATAATATTTTTTTCAACTCAATAGAGCATCATGTCATAAGTGGGAATATTTTGAGTGATATCACCGATCATTTACCCTGTTTTCTTGTCGTTAACAAACTTTCTACTCTCCCAACAAAAATCAAAATTTATAGACGAGATTATTCAAATTTTGAAGAGACTGCATTATTTGAAGAAGTTTGTTCTGTGAATTGGGAAAATATTTTGCCTCCCAATAATGATGTTAATGAAATTTTTGATAAGTTTCATTCTGAACTTATTGGAACTAGACTGGCCTTGCCAGTGAGCTCGCGGCGTGAGTTGGGTCGAGACCAGAATATAAAATGGAAAGTAGGGGACAAGAGCGGAACTCCCAAGAGAGACTTCCAATTTCTCACCATAAAAATATCACACAGTATAGAGAACTTGGCTTTTGACACCTTGCTCTTTTGACACCTTGATTAAACAAAAAATTATTTTTACAACACTCATACACTTGCTTCTTAAAGGTTGAGCGACCCTGCATCTTGAGAATGCGTGACATATCTTTTTATGCACAATCGATTATGACAGTTTGACCTTGACTCATATTTCTAATCAGAGGCCACGATTAATCCAGCCTTCGCTTCACTACTTATGTGTTTTCTTTTGTTAACTCAATACGTTTCTTCTATCAGGCTTTCAAGTATTCGTGCTCTGTAACAAATATAAAATTGAAAGCGAGGAATGTCACACGAGAGATGTTTACAATATTATTGCGCTTTTGTTCACAGTGTGTTCAGTCCATTTGTGACTGCAAACTCTATCCTCAGAATTATTTCGGTGTATTTTTCATTTCTGGTATTTAATGAACATTGCGAAACAAAGACTACATGATCGAATGAAAGAAACACTTCAACAGGCAATGTACGATACGCAGAAGAATTTTATGAGGCAACAGATGTCATGTACAGAGTAAAGCATAAAGCGTCATTGTTTTACGGCTAAAGCTCACCGTAGCTTTGGTTTCTGTTTTCGCCCTGTTATCTTCCCAAAAGTATTTCGTGTCGCCACAGAAAGTTTCGTCGGGACTAAATACTTATCGGCGACAGAGATATTTGCAACACCCCAGAAGTACCATCAAACATTTGTTTACGGCTATTCTCAAAGCTTGTGCGGTGAACGCGAGCCAAAATCTTTTCCTAAAATCCAGTTTATCCGTGTATATTCCACAGAGCCAAATGGCGTTGAATTTGAATGGGATGCAGTTTACTTTTTCGCTTCACTACTTATGTGTTTTCTTTTATTAACTCAATACGTTTCTTTCTATCAGGCTTTCGAGTATTCGTGCTCTGTAACAAATATAAAATTGACAGCGAGGAATGTCACACGAGAGATGTTTACAATATTTTTATGCGCTTTTGTTCACAGTGTGTTCAGTCCATTTGTGACTGCAAACTCAATCCTCAGAATTATTTCGGTGTATTTTTCATTTCTGGTATTCACTGACCATTGCGAAACAAAGGCTACATGATCGAATGAAAGAAACACTTCAACAGGCAATGTACGATACGCAGAAGAATTTTATGAGGCAACAGATGTCATGTACAGAGTAAAACATAAAGCGTCATTGTTTTACGGCTAAAGCTCACCGTAGCTTTGGTTTCTGCTTTCGCCCTGTTATCTTCCCAAAAGTATTTCGTGTCGCCACAGAAAGTTTCGTCGGGACTAAATATTTATCGGCGACAGCGGTACCATCAAATATTTGTTTACGGCTATTCTCAAAGCTTCCGCGGTGAACGCGAGCCAAAATCGTTCCCGAAAATCCAGTTTATCCGTGCATATTCCACAGAGCCAAATGGTGTTGAGTTTGGATGGGATGCAGTTAACTTTTACACACAAGTAACGAGCAATTCACTGGCCACATCTCGAGTTGTTTAGCGAAGTCAATTACGTCATCGCCCAGCACGTGATAATATGAGGAATCAAACAAATAATAACCACCAAATCACAACCCATGAACATACCTTCTAAAATATTAAAGGACAACACAGAACTAAAAGATCCCGTACCCCTAACCAATAAGACACCATTTGATTATTTAACTGTACAACATACTAATAGCTTCTTTCTTTACCCTGTTACCTGTAATGAAATTGAGGAAGAGATAAATCATCTAAACGAGAAAAAAGCCACAGGACCTTTCAGCATTCCAGTTAGGCTGTTGAAGCTACTAAGAACATGTTTGTCCAAACCACTGGAGATACTATTTAATTTTTCCTTTTCCACAGTAAATTTAAACTAGCACGGGTAATTCCTATACATAAGAAAGGGCCCCAAACTGCCTTGAGTAACTATCGTCCAATTTCACTTCTATCAGTTTTCAATAGACTTCTAGAGAAATTAATGTATAAGCGGCTAGCAGCTTTTGTAAATAAGGAAAATATCCTTTATGATTATCAATTTGGTTTTCGTTCAGGTCACTCCACAGTACAAGCAGTAATGCTTATAACAGACAAAATACAGAGAGCTATAGAAGACCATCAACACTCATGTGGACTTTTCCTAGACTTTAGCAAAGCTTTCGATACGGTAAATCATACAATTCTAATAAGAAAACTTGAAAAATATGGTATTCGAGGTATTGTTAAAGAGTGGTTCAAATCATATTTATGTAGCAGAAAACAATTCGTCTCTGTAGGAAGCACATCTTCTGAGGAACAAACCATTTCATGTGGCGTTCCACAAGGATCAGTACTTGGGCCTCTTTTATTCCTTTTGTATATAAATGACTTTAAAAACTGTTCGAATATTATTGATTTCCATCTCTTTGCAGATGATACTAATGCATTTTACTCTAATAAAAGCTTGCTAGATATAGAATCAACAATTAATAATCAACTTATAAATGTAAATAACTGGCTTTCTTCAAATAAACTTTCTCTTAATGTAGATAAAACTAACTTTGTTATATTCCACCCTCCACAGAAAAGAAACTTAACCCAGATTAAATTATATATTAACCATAAACTAATTAAACAAGTACAAAGTCTAAAATATTTAGGAGTATACTTAGACTCGAATCTCAATTGGAAAAGCCAAATTCAATATTTATCCAAGAAAATAAAAAGAAGTATAAGAGTGTTATCAAAAATTCGTTATTATGTAAACATAAACATCCTGATTCAATTATATTATTCTTTGATTTACCCATTTTTGACTTACGCGATAACCATCTGGGGCAACACCTATGAATCCACCTTGAAACAAATTTTGATATTACAAAAAAAGGCAATACGAATTATTACATTTTCAGATTTCAAAGAACACACCCTACCTTTATTTAGGGAGCTTAAAATTCTCCGACTTACTGATCTGGTTTTTTTTCACAATGCACTTTTTATGTAAGACTAATATAATAGTAAACTGCCACCAGCTTTTGATGGGTTCTTTAAGAAAACCAACAAAGTACACAAATACAATACTCGACTAGCTTCAAAAGAATCATTTTATCTTCCTTCAGCCAGAACAAACTATGGTAAATTCTGCATCAGGTTTCGGGGAGTGAAAATCTGGAATGCTATTAATGAGACTTATAAGTCCCTTAAAAAACATGCCTTTAAACAGATCATTAAAGCAGACATCATTAATGGTTATTTGTAATTCATTTCCAAGTTCCTACTGTAAATCTTTTCCATACTTGCTTTCAAACTATCTCCATTCATTACCTAGTGTGTGAGTGAATAATTTAGTATTATAAGTTATATTTTATAGCTTTGTTGTCTCTTTCATTTATTGTGCCTAGCTATACTAGACTGCTTAACAGTCAAGTTAAGTATCGTTAATAATTACCATAACCAGGGTTATCCGTCTCGATTAGCCTACTTGGCTATTACAGGTAACCTGTACCTAGATACACTTTTTTCTTTTCTTTTCCCTAAAAATCATTGTAATTTCTTCTAAAATTGGTGCAAATAAAACGTTGTTGTTGTTGTTGTTGCTACGGGTCGAGTGCTACAGAGAGAGTTTGATGTCGATCAGTCGGTGGTTTGACGAGTCGAATAAGGTTGAATGGTAAATGGCAACCGCTGACCGCGGCTCATGTGTGTGTGTGTGTGTGTGTAACAAATTGTTATAATTTCGATTTGTGACGCAACAAATTAAACCGGTAATTAGATAATGCGTGGTTTAAATTTCTGACGTAACAATAATGCTCGCGTACTCGTTAGTCATAATTACTATATCGTCAATTCGAATTGAAGCGCCGGGAAAAGCAAGCCAGAAATCTTCTCGACCGTTGTCTTTCAATCAATCCAATGGGACACGATTACTGAAGGTGAGAAATCCGTTTGAGTTTAGAAAATGGATTTTAGCTGTCAGAGTGATCGACTGAGCGGTCGCGATGCGAAGATGGCGGTTATTTTCGTTCTCTTCGTTCTGGCTATTCTCTCTGTCCTTTAGTGTGTTTCTATGTTTTCTTTCGTTTCTCAACCGTTTTCTTCACTCTAACGTCGACGATCAAGTGATTCAAGTGTGGCAACCAATTATGGCCAAAGTAGATGAATTTACAATCCGAAAGATTCTTGACGAAGTACTGGATAAGAAACTGAGTCCGATCATCCAAAGCTTGGAATTTTTGAATAAGGAATTCGAAGGGTTTAAAAACAAGATCAAATTGTTAGAGGATTCTAACAAGACAGTCATGAAAGAGAATGAACATCTCAGGAAACAGGTCGCGGAATTCCGTAATGAAGTTGAACAACTGAAGACCAGCAATGACGACCAGGAGCAGTATTCCAGGAGGGAATGCCTTGAAATTCGAGGTGTTCCTGTTGCAGAGAATGAGAACATTAATGCGATAACCACACGAATCGGGTCGCTCATGGGTCTCACACTTGAGGAGGCGGAAATTTCGGTGAGCCACAGATTACCCACAAGACGAAACAACAATGGCGGCCCCCGTCCATGCCCTCCTATCATCGTCAAATTCACCCGAAGGGATACCAGAGACAAATTCTACCGCCTCAGGACGAAGCTTAAAGATTGCTCTACTGAAGACATTGGTCTAGGTCGATTAGCTGAAAACAAGATATTCATCCAAGAGAGCCTGACTCCGAAGAGGAAGGAGCTTTTCAAGAATTGCCTCGAATTTAAGAAGACAAAGAGTTTCAAGTACATCTGGACTCACTACGGGAAAGTCTTCCTGAGAAAGAACGACTCCACCCATCCAATCACAATTTTGACAACAACAGACCTGGATAAGCTCAAACAAGAACAACATGGCTGAGACATTAGGGTCGTTTATACGAGAAAAATAGGACGCGTCTTACATAAGACGCGAACTGACCCATTTATACGAGCGCGGCTTGTGTTGGATGTGAAGTGCTCGTATAAATGGTTCGCGTCCAGCAAGACCATCGTTTGTTTATGTGTTTCGTTTCAGGGTCTTTTGTCATGGCTAAAATGTCATCTAAAAAGCTACGGGATTTGTAAAGCAAGAAGTTCGTACAGACTAAAGTGCTATTTGCAAAACTTTCGTGCGATGTTGACTGCGTAACGACAATATAATAACAATGGCAAACTGCGAAGAAGAGGAGGTGAATGGAGAACGTTCCAGCTTTACATTGAACTTGACGTTTCCGATTTGTCGGTGACTTAGAGCAGAATTCCCGTCTGAGTTGTTTTGTATCGTATTAGTCTCTGCACCATCCGATTTCCTTGGCAAGAAGGACTATTTTGAGCATTTACAAATATTAGCCTGACATACCATAGCGTTGTGGCGATGCCTCATTTTGTCCGGTGTAAAGTATCTGGTGTCGATCAGCAGACAGTCTTGCATAATGTCAGGCCTTTTTGCAATCCATTGCCCTCTCTATCGTGGGTATCTATCGGAGATTCAGACCCAGACACGACCAATAAACTGTTCCACAAAACAGCTTTGTTGTCAGTCCGAAGAATTATGAAAGTACTCGAGTGATAGAGTTATTCAACTTTCTTCTGCCATGCATCTCGAAATGGTCTGCCTTCAAAGAGAATTTGTTCTCATTGTGGTCACTTTTGTCCTTTAACCTCTCAGTTAATTGCTTGTCACGCAAGTAAAAGACGATTCGGATTGGCAATATTAGTAAAAATTTCGGCTTGAATGAAACTGGCAGCTTTGCAAATCTGCGCACGCAGTAACTGGACAAACTTTGACAGGAGTCATCAAAGCTGCACTTGAATGGGTTGCACAGCTTCAGTAGAAATTGTTTAAACTTTCTGAATTCTGTGCTTAATAAAGTTCCTATCTTCTAAAAATAGTTTCGATCTATTATCCTAAAACGATACCGTAACTGGGTGAAGGCGGATTTACGCATACGAAGGACGAAACGGATTTTAAAAATAGTTATAGTGTGCCGGGAGAAGACTGGGATGCAACAACAAACCCGACGCTTGCACAGTATGTGTTCCCAGCTAAAATGAGCCGCGAATGACTGTTGAACCCGTTTATACGAGCATGTTCGAGTCTTATTTAAGACGCGTCTTGAATAAGAACAGCTCAAAACCCTGGTCTAGAATAAGACGCGGCTTGCGTAAGACACGAACAATCATTTATACGGTCAGTTCACGTCTTATTTAAGGTGCGTCTTATTTTAGACGCGTCTTATTTCTCTCGTATAAACGGCCCTTTTGGACTCATATTGGACGACTGGATGACTTGCAGAGAGGCAAAATAATAGGGAGTATTTTATTTTATTTATTTACCGATAAATTATCATGGATAACTGCTCTACTTGCAAAAAGATAGTTAAGAATAATTCTGGAGCGGTGGAATGTGACTTTTGTGTGAACTGGTTCCATCTAAAATGCACCACCTTGTCACTCAAAGAGTACAATTCTTTAACTGTTTCAGAGGACTTATGGTTATGTCAGAATTGTCGTAATGCCATATTTCCTTTTAATAATCTTGACGAGTGCGATCTCAAGAAATTATCCTTTAACTCTATTAATACTAGTTGCATGTGTTTACAAAAGCTAACAATGGCTGATATGCTGGAACTACCTCAATTTGAAACAATTTCATTGCTCACCAATGTTCCTTTTCTCTCCAGCCTTGATCCTGAAGCTAATCTACCCTCTCAAACCAACTCTAAATATTATACCATCCATGAATTTCATGACTCAAGAGAGATCCAGAACTCATTTTTGAATAGCTCCCTATCTGCCTTACATTGTAATGGAACTCTATTGATGAGCAAACTAAATCTCTCACGAAAACCTCGTTTTTGACAAAAATTAAGAAAGATCTTATTCTCTCATCTCTATCTCTATATAATAATACGCTAAGCAACCGCTGACCGCGGCTCATGTGTGTGTGTGTGTGTGTGTGTGTAACAAATTGATAATTTCGATTGGTGACGTAACAAATTAAACCGGTAATTAGATAATGCGTGGTTTCAATTTCTGACGCTCGCGTATGATTGTTAGTCATAATTACGATGTTGTCAATTCGAATTGAATCGCCGGCACAAGCAAGCCAGAAATCTTCTCGACCGCTGCCTTTCAACCAAGCCCACGGGACGCGATTACTGAAGGTGAGAGTTCCATTTGAGTTAAGAAGAAGAATTTCAGGTGTCTGGATGGCGGGGTGATGCTGCCGCATGTTTGAAAAACGGGAAGATTTTGATGTTGGACGATCGGTGGTTCGACGAGTCGAGTATGGTCGAGTGGTACATGCAACTACAGGGACGTATGTACTTTGACACGGTAGACTGTTTGAGATGCTCGAAATTGAATACAAAAAGGAGAAGAGAAAGAAAAGAATTTCGAAAAACGGGAATATTTTGATGTCGATCGATCGGCGATTCACCGAGTGGTACATGTACTACAGAGAGATTTTGATGTCGATCAATCGGTGGTTTGACGAGTCGAGTACGGTTGAGCCGGTAAAAGCACTACAAAAGTTTGTACTTGGACACTGTAAACTGCGTTCGAGATGCTCAAAATGGAATTCAAAACGGAAAAAAAAGACAGAAAAAAATATTAGGAAAAAAGAAATCCGATCCCCGTATTTTACGGGGGTCCCGCTAGTATTAAATAAGCTTAGTTATTTTCCTTTCGATATCTACTTTGGTTTACTATTACTATTCCTGATATGAAATTTTCATTGAGTGATGTACAGCTAGATTAGCTATGTAGTTATTCTGGGTAGCGTTTACCTTTCATATTAGTTATATCAAGATCAACTCCTAATGATGTACATGCCTAAGGTAATAATAAATTCTGTCTGTCTGTCTGATCGAGTGGTACATGCACTACAGGGACGTTTGTACTTTGACGCGGTAAACTGTGTTTGAGATGCTCGAAATTGAGTTCGAGATGCTCAAAATGGAATTCAAAAAGGAAAAAAAAAGACAGAAAAAACATTAGGAAAAAAGAAATTCGATCACCCGATCCCCGTATTTTACGGGAGTCCCGCTAGTCTCTATATAATAATACGCTTAGCAACCGCTGACCGCGGCTCATGTGTGTGTGTGTGTGTGTGTGTGTGTGTGTGTGTGTAACAAATTGATAATTTCGATTTGTGACGTAACAAATTAAACCGGTAATTAGATAATGTCGTGGTTTGATTTCTGACGCAACATTAATGCTCGCGTACGATCGTTAGTCATAATTACCATACCATCAATTCGAACTGAATCACCGGGAAAGGCAAGCCAGAAATCTTCTCGACCGTAGCCTTTCAGAGGACGCGAATACTGAAGGTGAGAATTCCGTCTTAGTGTAGAAATAGAATTTCAGCTGTCAGGTGTCTGGATAAGGGGCTGATGCTGCCGCATGTTCGAAAAACGGGAAGATTTTGATGTCGGACGATCGGTGGTTCGACGAGTCGAGTATGATTGAGTGGTACATGCGCTGCAGGGACGTTTGTACTTTGACGCGGTAAACTGCGTTTGAGATGCTCGAAATTGAATTCAAAAAGGAGAAAAGAAAGAAAAGAATTTCGAAAAACGGGGAGCTTTTGATGTCGATCGATCGGCAATTCACCGAGTGCTACAGTCGAGTGGTTATGTACTACAGAGAGATTTTGATGTTAGGGTTAGAAAAAAGGAATCCAATCCCCGTATTTTACGGGGGTCCCGCTAGTCTCTATATAATAATACGCTAAGCAACCGCTGACCGGGGCTCATGTGTGTGTGTGTGTGTGTGTGTGTGTGTGTGTAACAAATTGATAATTTCGATTGGTGACGCACAAATTAAACCGGTAATTAGATAATGTCGTGGTTTGAATTTCTGACTCAACATTAATGCTCGCGTACGATTGTTAGTCATAATTGCTGTATCGTCAATTCGAATTGAATCGCCGGGTAAAGCAGGCCAGAAATCTTCTCGACCGCTGCCTTTCAACCAAGCCCACGGGACGCGATTACTGAAGGTGAGAATTCCGTTTGAGTTTAGAAAGAGAATTTCAGAGTGTCAACTGACTGGATGGCGGGGTGATGCTGCCGCATGTTTGAAAAACGGTAAGATTTGGATGCCGGACGATCGGTGGTTCGACGAGTCGAGTACGGTCGAGTGATACATGCGCTACAGGAAAATTTGTATTTTGACGCGGTAAACAGTCGAATACGGTTGAAATTGAGTTCGAGATGCTCAAAATGGAATTCAAAAAGGAAAAAAAAGACAAAAAATATTTGTGTGTGTGTAACAAATTGATAATTTCGATTTGTGACTTAACAAATTAAACCGGTAATTAGATAATGTCGTGGTTTGAATTTCTGACTCAACATTAATGCTCGCGTACGATCGTTAGTCATAATTACCATACCATCAATTCGAACTGAATCGCCGGGACAAGCAAACCAGAAATCTTCTCGACCGTACCCTTTCAACCAAGCCCACGGGACGCGATTACTGAAAGTGAGAATCCCGTTTGAGTGTAGAAAAAGAATTTCAGCTGTCAGGTGTCTGGATGGCCGCATGTTTGAAAACCGGGGAGATTTTGATGTCGACCGATCGGTGGTTCGACGAGTCGAGTACAGTCGAGTATTGGGCTCGTGCAAGTTGACGTCACAAACCACGTGATTTTTGTTTATCCGCCATTTTGGGGGTCAAATTGTCGTCTTTCGGGAGTCGCGTTTTTGTCGAGCGTCAGCTACTCTGAAGCATTTTGAGGGCGCCAGGAGATAGACACATCGGAGATAATTGAGGGGCACAATACTGTAGCAGTACCTACTCGTAATTTGGTGGCTGAAATCTCATTTAGTGACTCTGATCGTGAGCGATCGCCAGTTTCTTCTCCACGTCAGATTCCTGTTTCAGCGCCGTGAAATCAACATTTTAGGGCTTAATTTATTGTCTGACGATGCCAGAGCAATTCTATCTGGGGAGGAACATTGTAAAGGTAAAGGGAAGCAACTGTAGCTCTGCATGGCTATTACGAGTTATTTCTCGGAATCTCTCTGTCAGTTTTGAAGGCCATGTTCCGAGTTTTGGGATACTGTCACGACAGTTTCGAAGTGCTGTCTCGCTTCAGGTGGGAAACTGTGCTGTTTTACATCAGAAGTAGTATCAATGGTATCGACACTTCTGTGTCATTTAAGAGTCGTTGGCGTAAATTAAACTGTGTTGCCCCATTCATTGAGTCTTGGTCAAATGCTTTGTTTGCGCACGCTTGTCGTTCCGGCGATGATTCGCAGATGTGCAGCTGATGATGTGTCCTAACATGGCAAATGGATGTGTCCTAAAATGTCGAGCGTATCATTTTATTGCTTTGTATTAGGCCCTGAGTGGAGTATCCAGTCGGTTGGAGCACCAAGGGGAAAATCAGGACAGATAATAAATAATGATCAGAATGCGAAACAATCTTTTATAAATGAATTTGAGGAGGCTGCAGAACACCTGAAAGGTTGTTCAGTTTATACGACAAATCTTTACCAGGAGATGGTGCAGTTGCATCTGACTAATTCAATACATTTTCTGAATATCTGAAGCACATGTTGCTATGAGTTGCTTGATCTTTAGTCCTTCTGTAACATTAATACTATTAGGTAATATTGGATCAAAATATAGTTGCATTTTTCTTACACTTCTATATTTTTACAATATTTACTCGTGAGAACTTTGTTTCATCTTACAAAAGCATTGCATAATATATAGTATCCTTCTGAAAAAATCAGTTTAGCTAAGGTCAAGTTTCACACTGCTATATTTCATTTGTTTGAGAGCTCTGTCCATGCAAGAAGTTTCATGTTGATATTAATATTCATGTTCAAAAAAACAATAGTTGTTAATAAGGCAATGCAGTTACCCAAGTTGTGTGCAGAGTAGAGCAAAATATAATCAACCCATCTGTGGACAAGCATACTTTGGTGCTGGGTGTTACCGTTCAACATTTTTATATTGTTGCTTTGGAATTTGGCAAACCAGCTTAGTAAAATCAGTTTCCTTCAGCTTCAGAACATACTTAACCTATTCCTGTGCAGTCTTCTGCATTGATACTTTGCATTTCAATTCCTTTCTGTGCCAAATTGACTAGGATAATACAAATGCCACATTGTGAAAAAGGAATTCAATTAAACTGCAACAACACTGTTAAAATCTCAGTGAGACAAACAACAGTGGTATGAGGGAGAGGATGGGGCCACTGAGCTCTTCTAAGAAGGAGCAATAAACCTTGCAAAAATGTAGCTGACTTCTTTATCAAAACAGTCCGATACTGTACAAAAGGATGCAAAAGACAGGTGCAACTAAAGTAAAAGTTTCCCTGAAACATTACAGCACTGGATTCAAAAAAATATTAGGGGCATAACATCAAATATAAAATACCACAGAGGTTAATGATAGTAGTTTATACATACTTTCAAAAATGTCCAGGAATATTAACGCACTGATTTGGCTCAGATTGAAACGCTGCTCTCTTTACAAGTTACCCCAAATGTTCATGGCCTTCCGTGATTTAGCTGTACGCGGTGAGGGAACGAAGGTCCAAGAAGCGAGCTAAACCGACTCGAACTCCGGCAGAAAACTCCTACATCGATCCGATGGATAAATGTAGCACTTCACTAATGACCTCCGCAGTTCTGGACAGTCAAACAACTGGTGCAGTGTTTATATAGTATCAAGAATTATTCATTCAGAGTGTTCGCCACGATTCTGACACCAACACCACGGCCGGCGACAATTTTCGAAGCACTCTACTTTGAACAACAACACTTGAACAAAATGGACTGACACAGTTTAATTTAGAGCCAGCAACTCCGAAATAAACACACAGTGTACATATATCATAGATAGTGTGTTACTGGTGATACAAAGCAGCAGACTTGACAGCATTTTGCAAGTTCGTCACAGTGCATATATGAGTGCCAAACTGACAGAGAAATCCTGCGAATTAACTCGTATCAGCCATGCAGAGCTACAGTTGCTTCCCTTTACCTTTACAATGTTCCTCCCCAGACAGAATTGTTCTGGCATCGTCAGACAATAAATTAAGCCCTAAAATGTTGATTTCACGGCGCTGAAACAGGAATCTGACGTGGAGAAGAAACTGGCGATCGCTCACGATCAGAGTCACTAAATGAGATTTCGGCCACCAAATTACGAGTAGGTACTGCTACAGTATTGTATCGCTTAATTATCTCCGATGTATCTCTATCCTGGATCGCTCAAATCGCTTCAGAGTAGCTGACGCTCGACAAAAACGCGCCTCCCGAAAAACGACAATTTGACCCCCAAAATGGCGGATAAACAAATTCACGTGATTTATGACGTCATTTGCACGAGCCCAATACATGCAATACAGAAATTTGTACTTTGACGCGGTAAACTGCGTTCGAGATGCTTGAAATGGAACTCAAAAGGAAAAAACAGACAAAAAATATTAGGTAAAAAGAAATCCGATCCCCGTACTTTACGGGGGTCCCGCTAGTTTCTAGTAATAATAATACGCTTAGCAACCGCTGACCGCGGCTCATGTGTGTGTGTGTGTGTGTGTGTGTGTGTGTGTAACAAATTGATATAATTTCGATTTGTGACGTAACAAATTATACCGGTAATTAGATAATGTGTGATTTGAATTTCTGACGCAACAAATGCTCGCCTACTCGTTAGTCATAATTACTATATCGTCAATTCGAACTGAATCGATTTGAATGATTTCGTTTTTCCTAATATTTTTTCTGTCTTTCTTTTTTTCCTTTTTGAATTCCATATTGAGCATCTCGAACGCAGTTACAGTGTCCAAGTACAAACTTCTATAGTGCATTTACCACTCAACCGTACTCGACTCGTCGAACCACCGATGTGTTTGGTTTCCGTTTTTGGCCTGTTTTCTTCCCAGAAGTATTTCGTGTCGCCACAGAAAGTTTCGTCAGGACTAAATATTTAGCGGCGACAGAGATATTTGCAATCCCCCAGCGGTATCCATCAAACATCTGTTTACGGCTATTCTCGAAGCTTCCGCGGTGAACTAAAGAACGCAAGCCAAAATCGTTCCCTGACATCCAGTTTATCAGTGCGTGTTCCACAAAGCCAAACGGTGTTGAGTTTGGATTAAATGCAGTTAACTTTTACACACAAGTACCGAGCAATTCACTGGCCACACTCGAGTTGTTTAACGAAGTCAATTACGTCATTGCATATCATGTGATAATCTGAACCAATCACCGTTTGCAGATTCGTAACCCAGAAAACTAACATGACGAAAAAGACACGCCGTGTGATTTTAAGCTCGACGGGCCACGCCCGCGAGCAATAAAAATCGTTCCATTTTAAAGCTTGTGTCGTCACAAGTTATAACGATTCACCATTTTCAACTGTCTCAATTTTGGTAAATACTTTCACAAAGTGAATGATAATGGTATATACGTAAACATCGTGCTTGTTGAAGCTGTAGCAATCAATAGAGAAACTAATAGTGTATAACTGTGTTCCTAGTAAAGCAGCCCAACGGTGAACCGTGAGTGTGAATCGAGCGGTGATACGTGTGTGCTGAACCGTAAAAACATACCTAAGACTACGGCGGCAAACAACTCAAACCGCGGAAGAGTTTGAGATTCCACAATCTCGCGCGATGTCGCGAAACGATCTACTTTCGTTAATTTGCAAGCAAATGGCCAGCCCTCTGCTCTGCGGAAATAATTTCTTTTCCTATTTGAATTTCTGTTTTTCTTTGAATTTCGACGTCTGAGTATCGTAAAATAAACGATTAATCGATTCGAAAGTGTTATCCTCAGTTTTTAATCGTTAAAACCGTTACATTTAATTATGACCGTAACATTTTCGATTTTACCGCGTCACAATCATATTGCTCAGCACATACGATACGAGCACGTCATTCAATGAAATGTTCCAACTCTTTTTTATTAGGCAAACTTTGTTCGAATATATACAGAAGGTCACGAAAAACAACTATTTCAAGTTTGGCATTAATACTTAAAAGCCTCTAGAAGTTATGGATACTTTTAGTAAAATCGCCTAATTCAGACAATCCTGGCCAAAAGTATGTGGGACACTCTGCAAAAATACTATTTTTTCACCATCACTTATGTTCAACAACAAAAGCGGCTCCCCCTCCCCCTATAAAATGTTGCTTAAAGAGTGTGCACTTTGAGCACACTCAGTCAACATTGTATGGGGGGAGGGGGGCGGGAAGTGTGAGTGTCATCATTTTCAGATAAAAAGTTAAGTGTTCCATGACTTTTGGCCAGGATTGTAGATGACTACGAACAAGCGACGTGTTTGCAAACGCCGAGCCGTGTGTACGCGCGTGTTTAAATCGATCGGCGATGCAGTAACTTCTTGATGCTTTGTTTTTATGTATAGTACAGCAGAAGACGCTGAAGCTATATGATCATTTCATTCTCAGAAATTGTAATATTTATGATTAATTGGTAAGAGGACTTCATGTCGTCCGATGTCGGTCTGTAATCATACTCGTAATTACTGACCGAATCGGACTCCACTCAGTCCTATTACCATTATAAATTAACGGTAAATTAAGCAATCGTAGCGTGCGTAGTATCAGTGCCATATAATAAATACATCGTATCACACGCGACTTTCTGTAAAGCTTCGCGGATTGGACGCTTCGAGAGCTACAAAAATCGCGCGACCTTTTTGAAAAAGTGCCAATTTGAAATGGTTTCAAAGCGGCTAGAAATTCATCATTTTTCGTAACAAAATATTGCATCTAGAAACGAATTTACTCATTATTTCTCGTGTTAGGCAGGGCGCTTGACCTATATATTTTAGAGGTTTTCACCGGCCTAAAAAGGAAAAAATACGCGTCTAAACTATGACCACACGTTGAGCAAGGCATCTCTTTAATGCTATTCACAAAAACACAATACAGTGGCGCATTGTGTAGAAACTTGCCACATTTACAAAATTAAAACCTGTACAATTTGTTTAGGAAGTTCTGTTTTAACTTGGAAAATCTCCAAAAATAAATATACAATTCTTGACATAAAATGTGTATTACAGTTTCATAACCATTGTTCACATTTCTGGGGTCGGTCTAACGGCGTGACAATGTCTATGGTGACGTATTTCACGCACACCACGTCATGTTGGGTTCCATGCCCCTGAGGGCCAGGAAGTTAGTAAGTTTGTGATCAAAGTCGATGGGTCGATCCTCCGGTTCCCTGTAATTGGTCGTCATTTCTTTTCCAAGGTATCCAATTAGCTCACACTCTTCCTCGTACCTCAAGAGCTTCCTTTTGTACTTTTTCCTCACGTGTTCACTGCTTTTCGGGTTGTAGGCTGCAGAGGGGAAATGTTTGAGGTCAAATAAGCAAAAGTGTGATACCAACGCCTACACATGATAGATATGTTCATACAGTCGAAGCTCTCGTGGGCGACCACCTCGGGATCTCGAAAAAGTGGTCGAAATTAGAGCTGGTCGCTTACGAGATCGGTCGCAAGGAAAGCTTCAACTGTACTTGTGCAAAATGTCTTCCAAACCCATCACACAAAGTGGATGAATACCTGCATGTACCTGATTGCCGACAGTTTTGTTTCGACAGAGTGTAAGAGTCGCGAATTTACACAAGCTTTGTCTATCCCTCAAGTTCACTTCAACTTCCCTGGGTGCTTCACTCTGGTGCAAAATGGCTCAGACATAAGACACCACCTTTCTTCCTCCACTCCACTCCACCCCTTTTGTCATTGAAAATGTGCTCGATACAATTACTAAACATTTCCCTTATCTCTATGGACAGTGCAACATCTTGCAACAAACGAGCTTGTAAAAGTCGTAAAAGAATCTAGTGTCACAACTGTTTTTATACAACATTGCCTGTCACTCGATGCCTTTTCTCTTGTTTTTCTCACCTTTGAGATGATAAGCAACGTATAGCAACGCGGACTTCCTGGGATCCATGAAGGGGTACTTGGGTTTGAAGCAGCCGACTGCCGTGAGCGCCTTGGTGATCGCTGTAGACACTGTCTGTTCCATGAAACCTAACATGGGCAGGTTGGACACCAACAAGGCGTCCTTACGAGGTGGTAGCTTGTGCGGCAAGGTCAGGCCATGATACATTTCAGGCAGCCTGTTAACGGAAAAATAGATATCGTGGTTAACCCTTTCACTCCCCAGCTAATGTGTGTGTGCGTGTGTGTGTAACGCTCTTTCCCAGGCCTCCTCATTCCTAATATAGACAAATTGAACCGGTATTAAGATCTCTGTATAATAATACGCTTAGCAACCGCTGACCGCGGCTGATGTGTGTGTGTGCGTTTGTGTGTAACAAATTGAAGTGGTAATAAGATAATGTGTGTTGATTTCGATTTGTGACGCAACAAATTAAACCGGTAATTAGATAATGCGTGGTTTGAATTCTTGACGCAACAAATGCTCGCGTACTCGTTAGTCATGATCATCATGATGATCGGATTTCTTTTCCTAATTTTTTCTGTCTTTCTTTTCTCTTTTTTGAATTCCATTTCGAACATCTCGAACGCTGTTTACATTGTCAAAGTACAAACTTCTGTAGTGCATGTACCACTCGATCGTATTCGACTCGTCGAACCACCGATCGATCGACATCAAAATCTCCCCGTTTTTCGAATATGCGGCCATCCAGTCACGGACAGCTGAAATTCTCTTGCTAAACTCAAACGGAATTCTCACCTTCAGTAGTCGCGTCCTCGACTTGGTTGAAAGGCAACGGTCGAGAGGATTTCTAGCTTGCTTGTGCCGGCGATTCAGTTCGAATTGACGTCATGATATTAAATTATGACTAACGAGTACGCGAACATTTGTTGCGTCAGAAACGATCTTATTACCGATTCAATTTGTCCATATAAGGAATGAGGAGGCCTGGGAAACAGCGTTACACACACACATGAGCGGGTCAGCTGCTAAGCGCATTATTATATAGAGATTATTATTATTATTATTATTATTATTATTATTATTATTATTATTATTATTATTATTATTATTATTATTATTATTATTATTATTATTATCACTATTTAAATCGTCATCATCATCACATGGCAAGCGCACTTAAAATGATTCTTACCTCAAGAACTTCTGAAGTTTTTCCTCGGACCCAAAGTAATACATCTTCTCTCGATACTCCACAACGAGTTCAGGATTACCAGGGATGATGCTCTCGTATCTGAATTGAAGAAACGACAAACAAAACATTATCAGACAACGAGTTTAGAATCACATAACTTGCTTTTAAATAATACCGGGAGCATCGATTCTATCATAAATTCCGGCTATTTGGACAAAGGGCACAATTATTCTCCACGGACCGTGTAATCGGTCCATTAGACTCGCGTTTCTCTTGACAATGATGGAGAACGCGAGTCTAATGGACTGATCACACTTCGCTAAAGTGGAGCCGATCCAAGATCGGTATTGAAATCGTAACTGGCGTGCGTTCTGCACATTCCCTAAAATCGCAGTTAAACTGGACCCGCAAAACAGCCATCCCTGTAACTTCATTACTTGTTATAATTGTCGGTATTACACATGTATGTACGTATCTGAAGTATAAATAAATTGTTGTTGTTGTCATTTGTTACATTGTGTCCTTCTATGTTTCCAGGGTGGCAAAAGGCACGGACACAAAAGTGTTTCTGAGGTTTTTCAGAAAAATTTCTTGTATCCAGGACACAAATTTTGTGTCCGTGAATGTGTCACGGGTGGCAAAACGGGGCAACATCTGGAAACATGCGTGCTAGCAATGTTTCCGCGGCAATGTGTCCTCGTTTTGCCGGGCTCTAAGAAAACAGAAACTAACCTCATTTTGCCGTCCAGGAAAGTGACAGGACAATAGCCCTTGAGTTCAACTTGAATTGGGAACATTGCTTTAACTTCCCCAGCTGTCCGTCTGCGAGGGAGTAACTCTGGCGGGGGAAGCTTTCGCGGGGCAAGCGGGGGCACATAACAAGCAGGGTCTGCCAGAAACATCTCCAAATCAGCCCTGGAGGCCATCTTGTAGTAACGGCCTCTGAATTCCGCGGCGAACTCAAGGGATGGATTCACAGAACAGTCGAACAGTTCGCCTCTGTCTGCCAGACTCACGGGACAGTACTGACCGAAGTCACCGAGTCGTACGAGGCACTCGCTTGGAGTCACACACATGTCTGCAATCGAGGCTGCTTTACCTGTGAACACGTGACAAAACATGAGTGCCTGAAATGCACAGGGTGCAAATAATACTTATTACAATTGGCCGTTCTACGGCTTGGGAAGCTTGAACAGTGTTTCAAAGTTCCCTAAAGCTAACCATGCGCGCTCAGTTTTCGTCACGGTATTCTTTGTACAGTAAAGTTAGTAATTTTCTATGCGAGTGGTGCCGAGTTTTAAAGTGGACTTCTTTTTTGCTGTCCAGTTGCTGATTTATGCGTTAAAACCCACATGCAGTCTCACATGCAAGTTTGAGAATCCAAGAAACGGAGCGAACTACGTTGTTTCAAAATAGGCTGCCCAACGTTCGGTCATATGACCCTTTGGTACACTATGTTGGGTGCCAACCGCGGCGAAGCAAACTCCCCCCTAAACGGCAGTGAATGACGCCACAAACCACAGGTAAGGTATAACACTTATTATTAAAAACTGGACCACGGTTATTGGATTTCTAGGCTTTTGATTGATTCCTTGGACATGGTTTATCAGCTCATAACCAATGGGTGGACAAATATGGTCAATGAACGCCCGACGAAGTAATGTGGAGGAAGTTTTTTCGGATTTACAACCTTTTCAGAGTGGCTTGCAAGTCCCGGGTGAGACAAATTTACAACACCAATTAATAAATGAGCAAAGAGGAAAAAAAATGCATGCCTAAAGTGTTTTTACACAACAGCAAAGGGAACAAGACGGCACCTTCGCTCAAGTCGATACGAGCAGCCATTGATCGATCGCTTACTTCGGTTCGCCTCCGCGATGTAAACAGTTTTCCATCACCACCGACTCTGCCCTCACCGAAGCAAAAAAAGCTTTCTTCTTCAATATTTCTTGCTGATGTTCAAGCATCTCTAGCTTCAGTTCTCGTTCAGCACAGCCAGTTGTCAATTTCGGGCAGCATCACAAACGCCGCACATGGCGAGCAAAGAACGCGATTCCCTCCGTAATGCGATGCTTACAACTGTACCAACGTCCACGTTTTCAATAATTTTGGTACATCACCTTAGGATATTTTTGTAAACTCCTTCTGAATATTCGGCAAGCCCGAGTAGGATAATTGTTAATTATCTACCTATTCAGGAAAGTTTGGAGGGAATTTCTTTTATTTTCGGGAGGATCTCCGAAGAACGCTTTCTCATATAAGAGACTGACCGTAATTAACCTCTGTTGACGAATTACGCAAGGCTCTAACATAGGGGTATACGACCAAAGGGTGGGCCGCTTGTGGTTTTAAGATATGAGCATCACCACACACTATATAGATATGTGAAACAGTTTTAAAAACACAAGACTAATTGTCACACAATGTTTTGACTTCACACAACACTTTTCTTTTCACAAAATTAGTTTCAGACCTGACTTAGAGGGGCCCTCTTAGCCATTTCAATGTTTTTGTTCACGTCTGAAAATGTGTAAAACCAGGGCTCAATAAAGTTTCAAACACGAGAAAACGAATAAATCAATAGCAACGTCGCCAAGTTGCACTTTTAGGTCAAAAGAAACAAAATAGATGGTAATGGCTAGCTAATTTATCTTTTGACTTTCAGGGACCCTCAAAATGGCGGATCAAGGTTTTCGGCAAAGGAGGGTGCTTAAGAGGGCCTCCTTAAGTCGACCTAGCGCTCCAATGTGTACTTTGACCACAATAATTCTTACAACTCACCATCTGATAGTCTCTGTAAGTACGTTTGAATCTGGCGCACACTAATCCTGGCTTCATGGAGTGCAGTGTTCCACACCCACCACTTGGACTCCACTCCGTCCACACTAACCCAGTTGCGATGCTCCTCTTGGTACCAGGTCCTCACGCCTCCCACGGACTCATGCCAACTGTTGAGCCTGATGCCCAGGATCTGTTGGCTGTCGTGTAATGGCAGGAGCCTAGAAACGAATCACCAGACTTAGCCATACGACGCTTTGAGTTAAAGGATTTGTCATAGAAGTTACTGAGTCAGTTATGGATGAAAGCATTCTTGCGGATACCTCGGGAATACGTATATTTTTTTTGCCATGCGGTCACTTTATATTTGAAGCAGCAGTCCAAACTGTGGTTTCGAACAGTTACACTGGGCTACAGAGGCTGCACCAGATATCTATATTTTTGTGCAATGACCGCTGACTCAAAAACAGGGTGATTATCCGGCAGAAAAGCGTATTTTCGCAGTGTCAGTTAGTCGTATATACAGCCCTAAGTCGTGTGATTTTACCTTGAAGGGGAGTGTCTGTCGGCTGTGCCTCGCGTCAGAACTTCATCGTCATGCACTTGGAGCTCTAACACCTTGACAGGGATGATCTTCCTCTCCGTCATCAGCTCCACCTGGCGTTTTGTGAGCGGGAAGCCATCCAGAATATACCTGCACAGATCAAAGAAGTTCTTCTTAACGCAAAACACGACAAAGCCCTGGCCAAACGGCACTCACATGTCCCAAGTTTGCATTCAATGAACTTGCGCGCGGGTGGTCAAATGGTACTCCCAAGTTGAGCCAAGGTGCAAAAAGAAACTATTCATTTGCCACGACAGAAGCTGATCAGCAAGAAGCAGAAGTAAATCATTCTTTCTTGACTTTGGCTCGACGTGGCCAAACGGTAAAAACTTGGATCGACTTGGGTGGAAATTTGAGGACAAATATAACTGAGCTTGCACACGACGCGGTTTGATTTAAAACTTTGGGTGAAAGTTTACCTCGAGTTAGACCGAGTTACATAGTAATGGCGTAGAACGAAAGACGTATTTTCCTGCGGTGTCCGCTTTCTTTATCAGCACTTACCCTCTGGTCTGGCACTGCATGTCCAACAGCGCGATTTCCAACGCCTGTACCGCCAGCTCATCCGGGACTACGTTTCCCGCCCTCAGATGCATGTTGAGCTGCCGCGCCAGGTCGGTTTGGGACTGGGACGAGAGAACACGTCGCAGCGCCTCGCCAATGGACAGACGCACGACTCCGTACTCTGCTACGAAACGACTGGCCACTGAAACGAACCAATCAAAGCGGCATGAGTGAACAAGCCAAATCATGTACAGTACACTACAACCATGACGCTGCGATGAAATTTGTAAATCTTTTGGTTCACCGTCAATGTACATAGTTCAGTGTAAGAAACGTTTTGGCAACAAAAACGGAGATGGGCCTTTGGATAAATGAAAAGTTTTGATGTTCAAGTATGTCAGTTAGAGATCTACAACAGAGTTTCTTTGATCTTTGTGGGTGGGAGGCGGAAGAGGGGGTAGGGGAGGGTACGAGGAAATGTTGCAGTCCTGTATTATAGCAAATCACTTTTTTCTTTCATCAAAGTGAGTTATTAAATCTGCCATTTACACCTTGCGAGACCTGCTGACACCAAGGTGTATTAAGTAGATGCCATCCATCTGCAACATTTAGAGGTTTTAACTATATAGTCAGGATGGCCGCAATGCCACAGGTATAAATGGCAAGGGATAAATGGCAATCTAGATTACTTGGACTGCGTCTGCGTGGTAAAAGACGTATGATGGATCGACCGAAGGTGGATATGCAACTGTACGCCGTTAAGAAAATTGAGCTGACGTTTTCAAAATCAGTCCTACAACGGAGGAGGTGCTTGCACTTGCACACAGGCACTTTAAACATCAGCTCAAATTTCTTAGCGGGGTCAGTTTTTAAGCATCGGCCCTTTGTCGGTTCATCATACACAGAGACAAATGCCTTGTCTGTGCAGTCCCAATTTTATATCTCAAAACCTGAAAAACAGGTATAGTGAGTACAGTAAAACCTGTATTAAGCGGACACCCGTTTGATACATGGCCGCTTATACAGGTTTGACTGTATACATATATTCGAACTGACAAATGTCAATAAACACAAGAGGGCCACTTACAGGTCGTCTTGCCCGACTTGGGAGGTCCTATAATTGCCATGCGGATGGGCACTACAGGTTTGGGCGACGGCTGTTTGAGATACTTGGAGGGACACTGCATGAAGCTAGATCTGGCTTCCTCGCCAGAACAGAAGTAGACGTGCTGCCTGTACACGACGGGGCACTGCGGGTTGGTGAAGGTGTGCTGCGGCTGAATAACTTCACCCTCCAGAAGCTAAGAAAGAAAATGATAAAACAAGGTGAAAACTCAATGAGTTCTAGAAGCACTTGCGGAATTGATAGACGTGGTACCAGTCCCAAGCTATAATCAGCATACAAATTTCTGTCAGCTTTTTAATGAAATTCCTACCAGTGACTGAATTTTATAAAAACAAAAATTAAAGAAAACAGTAAAACCAATGTGGCCATGACTATGAAAAGATTACTGTTTTTGTAACGCAAAATGCCCTGCAATAATAATAACCCCCTCCCCTGAGAATGAGCCACACAAAAAAAATAACTTGGACAAATACAAGCACAGAGCTGAAATTACTGAAATTGACGGTATTTGAAAATAATCCCAAAGAAGCATAAGTCTCACCTTCACAGGGCACCAGCGACCAAACCTGCTGGGAAACTTGTAGCCATTTATGAGCATGCGATTGGCCAGGAAATTGTCGATGGGAAAACACCGCTCAAACAGGCTTTCCCGGAAATCGACGACGGGTTTGAGGCTCTTCTCGATGCAATACTTCACAATGCGTGGTTTACGTCCGCCGTTTATTTCAATGCGAGGGATGGAGACCTCCTCTAACGTTTCCTAGTAAACAAGAGAGACAGCGATGTTGATTAAAAGAGGCGGCAAGGTCACGTCAGTCACTGTGAAGAACATTGAAGAACTTCCTTTATAGAGTGAAAATATGTGGGAAATGTTCCAGGAAATACCCTGATTTCGATACTATAAAACGTATGTACGCAATGCGTACATGTGTCTATTGCAAGGTACAGTAATTTAATCAAAGGTTTCTCGCCGACTTTTTGTGACAGCGTTTCGTTCGTTTCCCGTGATTTGCCAATGCGCAGTTTCGGCTACGTCCGTTTTCAGCGATTGACCAACCTCAACGATACCTTTGACTAGAGTCCCTAATCCTATCCAGTCCCAAATAGATGTTTGAATGTTTGATACATCAATTCTCACAACATTGCTCATACACTTTCTTCCAAATTTGTGAGAAGAGGTATGTCAACACAGTACCCCAGTGAAAGAGCATCAGGAAGTCAGAACTAAATCCTCTAAACATACAAACCGTGGGACAGTAAACGTACCTGCACCATTGCGACTCGACCCGTCTCCTCGTCGTACTTTTCTCCGATCTCCGTCTTCAGTCTTTCTGTAGCGTCCTCCTCCGTCTCCTCTTCTTCTTCATCCAAATCTTCCTCCTCTTCTTCCTCTGCGTCCAACAGCTCTTCGATGTCGTACTCTTCCTCTTCCTCGTCCGCCTCCTCTTCGCTATCATCGCTGTCTCGAGCTTGCCGTCTGGCCAGCCTTTCAGCTTTTCGTGCGTCAAGCTCCGCCTGCTTCTCCTCGCGTCGACGGGCGCGGATTTCATCCTAAAGAGATTGCGACGAATTTGAGAACAGAAAAGAACCAAGAGAGGGATACAGAAATGTGAACATGGCCGCCGCTTTAGCATAAATTAACTTTCACCCAACAAACAAAAAAAATGAACCCGATTGGGCAACAACAGTAACAACAACAACAACAACAACAACAACAACAATAAAAACAACAAGTTTATTTATAACCAACAGTTGGAACAGTGGCTTCTGGATCATTAAAAAATTTGAAAAGTAAGAGCTATTAAACAATAACTTTAGGGTTAATCAAGCTATATATAGTGATCCCAAGCAACATCGATAAACTGGGCCTATTAGTTTACGTCTATACTTACTTTCTGTTGCTTAGCCAAAGCTTTGAGGCGCTCTTTCTCTGCTACTCTCTTGTCTCTTTTCTTGCGCCATTTCTCCAGCAGAGGCGGCAACAGCCTGTCCACGATATCCGTGTCCTCAACCGCCAGCAAAACAGCGCAGTCTGGAAACAAACCGGAGTCGGCCAGATAGCGCGTCTCGTTCTCTGTGCGTGGGAAACCCTCGATAATAAAACCTGTAGATCTGTTGTGGGAAAAAGACTGATCAATACAGAGAACAGCAAAAATAATACACTAATACTACGACCGAGTGAGTGAGTTAACCCCTTCTCTACAAAGCAGCCAAGGAAGTGTCGCCCATTGTAGTTTAGGCAGTTCAATGGTCGTAAAACTCCAGCCCTACCGAGTAATTCGAAGACTCATTTTCCGTTTGCACCGCTCTTTGAACTTGTCCAAGCAGGTGTATTCTTGGTCAATCAGATGAGATTGGCGCATTGGTTTTAGTTTTACGAAAGTCAATCGCAAACTGCAAACGCCCTTCATAGTGGCTGGCTGAGATTCCGTGCTTCCGTGTCTCAGCCAACCATCAGCGTTCAATATCTTTCGTTGATCCAGGTTTCACGTCCTTCACGTCAACGAAGAACAATGCTTTTACCCTTGCTACTCAATGGCTTATACTGCTACAAGACTTGCTTGCTTCGACCAGTCAATCAGCGCAGCAAAAGTAAAAAAAAAAAAAAACAACAACACACTTTCGACAGTCAATCGTATACTAGTCAACCCACAGTTCACAGCAGCTTACTTGAATGGTTCTTCTTGCCACCAAGCGGGTAAAATCTTATCCAGAGTGTCATTGGGCAGAGCTTCACCGTCAGCCAGGTTGGCCTTTATGTTCTCCTCGTCTTCTGTCAGCTCCACTTCGGCTTCTCCATCACCGTTCTCTCCCTCGTCACCAGCCCCAGAACTCTCCGCCTCGCCTGACTTGGCCGCGGTGGCATCCGCTCCTGAAGAATCAAGGTTCCATATTTTAGATCTCAACCCTTTCACTCCCAAGGGTGATCAACTTCAAGATCTTCTAGTTTCTCGCCAAAAATATAAAATACACAGTAAGGAGAAATTTGATTTTGATACCTTGCTCAAATAACAGCTGATTACACTATCAATTTTCACTACATCACATCGAATATTTCGCCAAATATCGACCAAAACAATGTTACACCGATCAAATAGCTTCCAATCCACGCAATTTGTTGCAAGTACTTTAAACGATTTCCAAAACTTGCAACGCGTTGCACACTGAAAACATCATGAAAAATCGTTCGCAACGGCGTGTTACATCGTACTGCTGCAAATCGTTGTTGCAAATCGACCGGTGTAACAGTCGGCAACTTCCCTCGAGCTGACCTGCTGTCGTTTGTCTGGGACAGTTTGCCTCGCGACTCGACCGCCATTTTGCGTCCAATTAAGCCGCTAGTCGATTTCCAGCGAAACAAAGCTGCGCAACAGAATTTTGTACACTAATTCTAAATCCTCACCAGGAAACTCTTGTCCGTCAGGCGGCGTTATGGCTGACTCGTCCTCTTCTTCTTCAAACTCCGGACCAATCTTTTTCTTGGTTTTGGCGATGATCAGTTCCTGCAGTCGATCTTGGAAGGAGATGTGGAACAGGCCAAGTTGCTTTGCCAACTGGCGCCCGTGTAACGTCTTGCCAGCTCCTTTTGGACCAATGATCAGCAGCCTGATGGGCGGTGGCTAAGAAACACGTGACAAAGTTTTGAAAACGATTCACTCTTGGGTTGCCGAGCTTTTTTTGTCACCAAATTTGATCGTTTTCGTGTCGACGAGAACGCATCGAAATCCTACTTAAATTGCAAGCATGTAAACCCAGCCTGTGAACGAGTGAAGTAATAAAACTAGAAGCACTTTAGGACCTCCTATTTTTGTAATGGGTGAATCCCGCTGCCAGTAAAAGTAGTTGCCACCTGAAATATATAGGCTGAGCTTTCACTAGCGACAGTAAGCATAAGCACCAGTGAGCGACATAAGCATAGGCATTCATTCGTTATACTTATGTTGCTGCTTGTTTGTACTGCTGACGCTCCTTAAGAGCTGACGGTCTAGAAGTAATTCATTACCTGTAGAGGTTTATCCTTGCTCAAGTACACCTCAGGATCATCGAGGAATGTAGCCCGGGCATCCAGAGACGAGAAGAAGTAAGTCCTCTCGCGGTACTTGCATGCGCAGTCGGACATCCCAGGCCACAAGACATCCTTCTCTTTCAGCATCACCGGACAGTATTGCTTGGTATCACCGAAGATCTTCTTCTTGTCTTTGTTAAAAATGTCATCGTCCTCTTCTTCTTCCTCTTCCTCTTCTTCGGCGAAGTCTTCCTCTTCTTCGTCTTGATCCATTCCTGTGTACTCCCAACCGCGGTAGTTGAACGGCGCTGTAAGTAAATCCTTTTAGCTGTAGAGCTCATAATACAAATTCTCACAACATTTCAGAAGAATAAGTATAAGTGATGTAGTGAAAATTGATAGCTGGATCAGCTAAGTTACCGAGAGCCAAATTCTCCAAACAGTATATCCAATGTGTAGTACAGACGCGAGACAAGTGAAGCTGATCCGCCTCACTAGTTAAAATTCAACGCGGGGGACGACGGGAAGAGACGGAACTTCTCCCTTCCCACGATCCCTCGCGCGCTCGATTGTTTCTTCCCCAGGCCCCCGAACGTTTTACATTCCCAACGCTAAACGCTACTCCAACACAAGAAGCCTCTGCGGAGGAGAGAGAATCTCTTACAAAGCCAAAGATGAATTTAATTCAACCTATAACAAAAGTAGCCGTATCGTTGCTTTCAATTATCGAACGCAAAGAACTGTAAATGAGAGAACTCTTATACTTTTTTACCTTAAAGAGTTTAAGCTACAATCTTGGCCAAAAGTCGTGGGACACTTAGCCTTTTATCTAAAAATTACGACACTTTCCCTCTTCCCGCCCCCCTCCCCCATTGCAATGTTGAATGAATGTGCTCAAAGTGCACTCCCTTTAAGCAACATTGTATGGGGGGAGGGGGGAGGACTAAGTTTCGGAAACAGGAGCCGCTTTCGTTGTTCAACAAGGAGTGGTGGTGAAAACATAGCATTTTTTCAGAGTGTCCCACATACTTTTGGCCAGGATTGTAGATACATGACAAGGCAAAGCAATGGACGAGAAGCTTAATATCAGTAATCGCAATACGTACCTTCAACCTTTTTTATCACTTCCTTGCCCATACTTCCTTCGTCCTTCTCTACACTAACAAAGATCGGCTCCAGGTTATTCGTGCCCTTGATGATGGAAATAAGAGCCTGGAAATCTCGCTCGAAATTCACTCTCAAGGACTTGAACTCCTCCGTCTCAGGGAGATCCGGCGGGAACTCCTTATCGGCCTGGTCATCTTCCGGAACAACAACCAAATCTTCCTCTGACGGATGTAGCTCCTCCGACTGTGTGACTTTGAGCTCCGGCGATTCGCCCTGGGACACCGCCTCCTCCTCCTCTTTATCGGCTGTCTCTTCATCTTCGTCTTTGGCTTCTTCGCCGCCCTCTGCCTCACCCTCACCTCCCCCGCCGTCCTCACCTTCCCCTCCCTCTCCGTCTTCTGCCTCGGCCTGCTCCTGTTTGAGACGCTCCAGCTCCGCCTTCCTGCGCGCTTCTTCCTCCGCTTTCCTCGCGGCCTCCTCTCTTCGCAGTCTTTCCTGCTCCAGTCTCTGTGCCTCCTGTCGTGCTTTCTCTTCTGAGCGTTTTATCTCCCACTTGGCCAGCAGATCTGTTGGAAAACCACGACATACATTGTCATAGTCTTCTTATATCGCAATTTACTTATGACTAGTCGTAAGTCGATGTTAACACATGCCTAAACTTCATCGTGGTTGGCTATCGGCTACCGACAAACTACCGACTGGTCACCGACTTATACTGGCTACCAACCCGAGTGACTGGACAGGGCACAATATGGTCTGTGCACGTGCAAATTGCCAGTGATTTATGGTCCGCGGATATGTAACAACTCTGTAAGTTTTGGCGGCTTTTTTTTTTTTTTTTTTTTTTGCGGAAAAACGTTGCTACCTCTCAATTAAAGTTTTGCTTTGGGAAAGGGCTAAATTAGGCCTGCATCAAACGTCGAATTTTCACATGCGTCGAATACATTGTAAATTAGCTGAAACAATAGATTTTGCTCATTTGCAGTGTATTCGACGCATGTGGAGTTTGAAACAGGTCTTATTTATTCGCGCTCCGGTGTTGAGACGTGAAATTCGTACTTCGTTACTTTGTGAATATTCACTCGACGAAATGGACTCGTAAATATTCATCGCTTACCGTCCTTGTTCGTTTGGTACCATCTCTTCAGAAGAAAGTCGCCATTGTCACTGTCGTCTCGCAGACAAATGACTTCATCAGGAAGAATGTTGCGCTCTATCATAGCCGTGAACTGTTCCCGTGTGATCGGAAAGTTGTCCAAAATGTAACCGCCAGCACTGTGGGGCACACACACACACATACACACAAATCAGAAATCACCACCTGCTATTTGAGTACAAATTGCTTTAGTTCCTCTATATGTTGAGTCGAACAGGCAGCGACTTTAAATACAATAGGCCATTTCCGAGATTCCTGTTTCCTCTTTTTCAAACGAGGTATAGTGCAAAAAAAAACTTTCTTATGAAAAAGAGTTTTCATTTTCCTGCAAATCAACTCACTTTCATAAGAAACGTTTCGCACTAGGCCTTTGAAACAGAGGCAATAGGCATCTCGGAAATGGCCTGTTACTTTGTTAGCTTTGTTTATTTCATTGATTGATTGATTGATTGATTGATTGTTTTGTTTAATTGCTTGTTACCCGCGTGTTGTCTCGCTTGTTAGTGATACTTGATTCTGTATAATATGGATAATATACAATTCTTGGCCAGACAAAACCCAGGAAAGTCTCCAACCGAGGAGACTTTCCACATTGCCGAGGTAGATTTACACTTGTAACTTTTGCTTACAATTGTCGCACGCAACTTTTTTACGGCACGGATCTACGTTACATCACATGTTTCGTGTCGTAAGCAGGCCGCATGCGACAGTCGTATAAATCGCACCGCGTAAACCGGCCTTTAGTAGTTTGCGAGTCATCTTGGTCACAGTGTTCTCGTGGTCCTCAAAAGAGACCCTCTCACCGTAGATACTGTGTTCGCCCATGTTTTATATTTACATCCGGAGCTCGACTTTCCTGAGGCGCCCAAGTTATGACTGATCGATCTGACTGTCGCTGATTGCCGTATTCAATACACTTTCTGAGTTTGTGCTGATTTATTTTTGTGATAAAACGTAGAAAAACATGAGAATCCGCCATTTTTGTATGACACGAAAATGGCCGCCGGTGAAAGGGTCTCTTCAACTAAAGGAGAACCACGCTGTCTCGACTTAACGAGAAATAGTTCGAGACACCGGGGGATCGAGATAGCTGAGTTTAAACAAGGGAAATTTCTACCAAGCTCATTTCCAAGAGAAATCGGATTCTGTTCGAGATAGCGGGGTTGCACTCCCGGGGGGTGTACTCATCATAATTTTGGGTGTCAGTGTGCCGCCCGGTCCTGAAAACCCTTACCTTATTTCAGACCAAAATATATGATTTTCTATACCCTATTTCAGACCTGACCTCAAAATGTACACCCTATTTCTTATTCGGTGTTTTCTTCCATTTGCCGTGCAATGTCCGTGACGACACATTTCTGTAAAATCATACATTATCCTAGACCAAACCGATACCCTATTTCAGACGAAAAAGGCAAAATCTATATCCTATTTCAGACTAAAAATGCTTGAAAACGATACCCTTTGGACGGCACACACCTATAAGGCTTGTAGTACCTCCTCCCGGGGGTTGTACTGTACTTACATGGGTCCCTCAGGGTTGTTGGCCTGCAGTTCTTCATATCTCTGTGATATGGCTTCCTCCACCACGTCAACATACTCATCCGCTGAAAGCTCTGGCTCGCGCTTTTCCGCCTCCGCCATAACCTCGTTCACTATCTTGATCACCTGGGACATTATAAGATAATTGAATCACATCAAAACCTCTCACTTTTGGATCTAATTCGCTCGTTGCATGGTGCCGCCATCTTGGATTCAAAGCGCGGCTAATTACCTTGCACAAAGTTCGCCAGACACGAAACATATCGCTATTGCTCTAAAGCACCAGGGCGTCTACAGAGGAGATGCACATGTTTCATTTGGGGACTACAGTAGTTACATGCACAAATTTCCAAGGCAACCTTCTCAGTTATGCCAGCACAGCCTCGTTTTGAAGCTCGTGCCAGTTCCCGTGCAAAGAGCCCATTTTGTTCTACTTTAGATTACTACTAGATATAATCAGGGATTACAGTGCGTTCGTGCTACTGAATCGTGGGGTTATTATAAAAGCATCGTTTGTATATGAAGTTGTATTTTGGTATTTTAGAAGTACAGCTTTTGCAGATATTTAACAATTATTCGCCGAAGTGGAGGTGAATAGTACTTGATATTCCGAGATTGAGGAGCCAATCAGAGCGCGCGAAAAGCACTATTCACTTGTGTGGTATATACTAAATAGTGGATATTACACGGCGGCGCGAAGATATGAATTTTATTTTCGAGTGGTAAAAACAATATTTTACGAACGAGCGCTTCGCGAGTGACTAAAATATTGTTTTTACCACGAGAAAATAAAATCCATATCTTCAAGCTGCCGTGTAATTTTCTTTTTATTATATTAGACAAGAGTGTTTTGCGAGAAATTGCACAAACAACCGTGCAAAAGCGGGAAATGATGCCAACGATATCTTCACTAGTGAGAATACGGAAAATACGCCACTCGGGTCCCGGATGTAGTTTCGTATGGATTTTACGCACGGTATATTTTCCAGTAAAACACTCGTGTCTATATATAAAATAAATAAATATATAAACAATAAACTACTTTTGGCGAGGAAATATGCACGGATAATTGTCCGAGGATATTATCTGTTCCGAGAAGCGAACAGTTGCCCGACAGCGAAGCTCGAGGGCAACTGAGAGCTTCGAGGAACAGATAATGTCCAAGGACAATTATTTGTGCATATTTCCGAAGCCAAAAGTAGTTTATTGTCTTTATTATCCTTCAAATATTTCCTCTCGCAGCGCAAATAACGGCGCGGAAACTGTGAAGTTTTTTAGTACTTTCTGGAACTGCTTTTTCGACCAATAAATTTATGGTTCACGGCCTGTCGGCAAATTGGATGCAGTCTTGAATTTGTACATGACGTCATGAAAGTTCGCGCCCGCGATTTGGCCGCGGTTGCCAGTATAATAACTATGGCAACAAATTGCTCCGCGCGAAATATAAAAAGTAAACTTTTCAATATCTTGTGTGGTGTTGTGGTTTCGATTCTTCCTGTCGTCTTTCGATGCTGCATGGTTCGGATTCACGTCGAAGAAACGCACGAACCAGTTGAACGTAAATCGAAATGGAAGGTAAAGGAAACTATTCACTGTGTTACTTTCACCACCAGAAGCAAACTGGATAAATTTATTAAGACATTGTCGTTCCATAATTACAAAATTCTAAAGTTTGCCACTAAAATTTTGCCTTTTAACAACACGACACTTCATTTTGCACCTTTTCAAACCAAAATTCTGAAAACAGAAACGATAACTTTCTTTCGAACAAGACTTACTTTACATATCATCAATCAAAACGATGCTTTAATTTGTCTCCGTGACGCTATTTAGCGTGAAAATATCGACCGCTTTACGGTCAAATGCTCGCGCTATGACGTCATGCATAATTAACTCCGCATAATTTATTATTTAGGTCTCAGCCTTCGGCCGTGAACCATAAAATTGATGTCCTCCTCAGTAGTCGTCTTGTAATGATTTTTTGCGACTAATGTATAAAACTGTGTTCGGATATTGCCAATAAACAGCGTTAGTTCGCCAGGCGGGGGTTATTCGCTGATAACGTCCGCTCACGAGCGGACGTTATTCGGTCACGTGTCACGATTCTACCAATCACGCGCGGGAGGAAATATTTGATGGGTCATATATATATATATATATATATATATATATATATATATATATATATATATATATATATATATTGCTAACATGCATGCTATCAATATAATAACAAATGTTTATGTTGCATTCTACTTGGATTGCTCATTTGTTTTCCCCGAGCGAAGCGGGGGTAATAATCACAACGCTAATGCAGCAAAATCGCCTTATGTGAAGACTCCAAGCGTGTCGCCATCCCGAAATTTAATGTTCGTGGGTGTGTGTGTGTGTCAGGTGCGACCTTTTAGGCCAGGTGCCTAAGGCAATGATGTAAAGGCAATGACGTAATAATTATCGATTAGCGTCTCCGCCAGTGTTTTTCTGACATTCCAAAAAAAAAAAAAAGATTTGAACGAAGCAACAATTGTAAGTAACTGCGTTCAAGAAAATGAATTTGAAAACTGGAAAACTTGAAACAGAACGGTCTCGCGAAGCTCGTCTTCAAAAGAGAAGGGAACAGGCACGAGCACGGGCAAGGCGAAATCGTGATACGATCGAACAGTGCCAAATACGTCTAGAGAAACGACCACAAACATGTTATAACCGACAGCGCATCATGAACGGAAGCGTTCCGAAGAAACGGCTCCGCAAAGGGAACAGCGCTTGAAAGCAAATCGGGAGCTTCAGACGCCGTTTTGTGTTAAACTCAGATACTTATTCAGAAAGGACAAGCAACAAAGGTTAGTCAGTGGAAATCGAGCAATCACCGTGACAAATATATTCTACCCGTATCTTGTAACTCGATCACTTCAAGAATGTATTAAAATCTGTATGCTGATCAATTTTCCCTCGAAGTATTGTTGTAATACGCTTTTGTCGCCAGTTTCGGCTACCCGTATTCGCTCAGAGCAATCGGAACTTGGAGTCTTGAATGATTTAGTCAGATGTCTTATTTTTTCTTTCAAGACTAAAACTGTAACAAATACTGTAATTTGATATGCGGTGATTGCAGCGAGAGTCGTTCACGAGCCCTTAGAAGTATGTCTAGGTCTGAAGCCCGTGTATAATTTGAAGTGAACCGTTCAAGTTTTGCTTTGATTCTGGGAGAAATCATGTTGTTTTGAGCGGGTTCACATACAAAACAATTCGAGCTCATTAAACATGCATGCCTGAGTCTTGTGCATACAATCCAGAGTAAAAACAAATTGCACAGGAAGCCTATTTAATTGTACTGCCTATGAATTCAAAATTGGAAAATCAGTGTTCCTTTTTTCCCGTACTACGACAGCCGACCAACTTCAAAATTTGAGTATTAAATTTTGAGAACGTGCTTGGCAGACGGTATGAATTAATTTGACGTGCCGACCGTGGGAAATACGTACTTCGTCACGCAATCGACTCTTTTTTCAACGCAAAAGTATAACACACACCATTCTTTTTCTCCTTCCTTTGCGTGTAGCACTTGAGTTCGAAGAAAAGATTGAGTCAACATTTCGGTAAAACAAAGGCTACTCTTGTTGGGAGTACCAAAGTAAAAGTCCCATCAATGGCAGAGCGAGGGGGTATCTGCGATTATCGTTTTTCTAGTATAGTTATTGTTAAACTCCACTGACATGGCCATGATTTTAATCATGGCAACGAAAAGATGAAGTTGTTGGCAATGTCATGTGAATGTTGCACTGCAACGCTACCAAGTAATGTTGAACGATTTTTGGATAACAATTCAAGGTCTGTAAACTAACAAAATAGAACGCTGGACAGTACATTAATATGACAATGAATATGACAATGTTTGTGTGCCATTCTACTCTGACCACCAACTATAGACATGGTCAGAAACTCTATCCACAATCTCAGTACAAAAATGGTCACATCCTTGCTCTTAGGTTCAGGGGACACTGCGGAAATGCGTTCTTGACCTCATTTCCGTTGGTCAGCGTTCGCCCATTACTGTGTCACTCGAGAAAACAATTCACATCGTGTGTACCAAACAGCTTCTTAAACATCCTTCAGATCACTATTACTTGTGGCTCGAAGCGTACGATGCTGTAACGTGGATAAAATAAATGACTCAAAACGTTACCTCTGGGTGATTGGCATCGATAGGGATCTGCTCCTGGTTAACGATCTTCGATTTCTTCTCTTTGTTCTCCTCCTCAGCTTGTTTTCCCTCGCCTTCGTCATCCTTCTCCTCCTTTTTTTCACTGTCTGCTTCATTCCCTTCGCCTTCTTTGTCTTCTGTTTTATCGTCAGCTTCACCATCTTCGTCTTCCTCCTCGTCATTCTTCTCTGTTTTTTCTTCTTCTTCCTCTGCATCATCTTCGGCGGGCGCAGGACTTGGCGCTTCTGGAAAAACGTCATGTGAGTAATTGCTTGCATGTGCAGACTTATTGAACTCTTTGCCCCTCCATGTTCCGAGACTTGGCATACAAAATATTATCTATACCACATGAACAGACAGTATAGCTAATACAAAAGCAAACCGACAGCGATCTGCTCACGCACGTGGCATTTTCTCGCGATGCTGATTGGTCACTTCTTTAAAGTAAAACCAAACGCAATTAACTTCTTCGTTCAAAATGTTTTCTTAAAGCCATTGCGATTGGCACTGCACTTACGAACTCATTGCAAATGAGTGAAATCCATTGTTTGAGCACATGAGAAGTAGAACGATTGAAACGGGGCCAAAGGTCGCGACTGACGCCGCAACATTGCGCGTGCAATAGTGCACACAATGTTGCAGAAGTAGAGGTGACAGTGCATGCAACATTGTGCGTGTCTAAAAGAGACCAACTTCAATTTTCTCCTTCAGTTTCTTACCAGGAGTATAACATACTCCAAATAGAACTTGGCTTTCGATACTTTGCTCAGATAAAAGATGATTAAACCATCAATTCTCAAAAAAACTTTCATACATGTTCTTCTTATATGGTTGAGAGAATCTGTAGTTTGAGTTTGTGACAGTGTTACGTACTTTCTTCCTCTTCCTCCCGTGCTTCTGCTTGTTGAACTTGTTTGGTCGCCGTTACTTTAGAGATGGCAGACTCCACGGCTTCCTCGCGACTTTCCTCTAACATCTTTTTCTTGGCAGCTTCTTTACGCGGTCTAATAAGCTCATCCACATCGAACACCTGCGGTGAGAGAAACGCAACTAAATTCAAGAACAGCGGTACTCGGTAGAATTTTTGGGCGGAGTGTGCCGCTGACTCCATCAAACCCTGACCCTATTCAAGAAACGAACCTGTAAATTATAATACTCTATCTAAGACTACTTGCATAAATTTGTGACCCTATCCAAGACTGGACCCCAAGATTTGCAATCCAGTTTTATAGAAAGCGCACCTATTCAAGACGCAACGCCCGGAAGCAAGGAGATCATGACCCTGTTTGGGACACTAAAGCTAAAACTAAAATTATACACCGTGCTTAAAACAGGGGATACTAAAAACCATACCCTATCCAGCGGCACATTCCGTATAGCAAATATAGGGGGTACGCCCACCCTCAGGGGGTAGTATATCCCCTCTGTTTAGTTCACTTGAAATAATAAGAGTGTACCAGTAATGCATCGATCAATTTCAGCTGTTACCGTCCCCTGGCTCCCCCACGGGCATAACCCGGACGTCCTGTCCTAATATTTTAATGCCACCAAACGAACTTTGACCTGATGAAAGTCTTACAACGTGGCGGATAGAGCAAAGGGTCATATAGGTACATTATTTGGCCAAGGTACTGGACTGAAGTGCATTTTGACACATACAGAAATTGATCTAGTTTATAAATTAGATGATACTAGATGTTATTTAGAACCTTCCATCGATTTAAGGGAATCATCGTTGCCAGTCTTACACGCCCGCTTCACTTGGTATTGGCGACAGCAAACAGACAAAAACTATTTTTACCTTTCCACTGTAACGTTCCGCCAGCATTTTAGCCAGAGTCGTCTTCCCCGAGTGAGGAGGTCCAAGAATGCACAGCTTACACGGCGGGCGCGGAAGTTTCGCATCCAGAAATGGGCGCGGGTTGCGCATAAACTTCGCCAAAGCTTCGTTGGATGACATGATGTAGAGCTTGTCCAGAAAACTGCAAAGATCGGGTGATAAATTTCAATCTACATCCCCGTGTATTCTTCAAAGAAACAAACGTTCTTCTTGTTTCTGTTTTAACGAGCGACGCAATCACAAGCATAAGGTCCTCGTGTCACAGTGAAAAACAGGCTCGACGCATTCTTGTGCTTATGCTTATGCTTGCGTCGCTCGTTAAAACAGAAACAAGAAGAACGCAAACTACGCCACTGCCTAAAAACCTGGCAAACGAGGCCGCAATATCAGTCCTTCGATAATTCCAGGGTGGCAAAACGTACGGCAACATTGTTGCGCTTTGTGTCAAATGTTTCGTGCGTGGCAAAAGCGGGGCAACATTTGGGAGACATCTGTGTCCTCGTTTTGCCGGGCCTTAACAACACTACATGCAACTCTATCAGGATCGGGACTAGCATACCCTCACAAAACTGTATGTCAGAAAAGTGTTTCACATACGTGCTTTATCATTAAATCACGACAATGAACGTAACTGCGTGTCCCACCTCACTGAAAATTGTGCGTTGCCTTGGATGATATTCCCTTCCTGTAGAGCAACTGGGCATGCGCGGCCCCACTTGCTACGGCGCCAGCGGAACTTGGGTGCGATGAGTTCAGTTGACGCGAGTGTGCGCAGAAGGTCGTCCGTTTCCGTGTCATCCGAGATCTCTTCAGAATCTTCGCCTCCTTGAAGACGCAGTGGCACCAGTGCTCGGTTGAGCACAAACGTGTTCAGCTTCGTCATGAGCGACTGTTTTAGACAATCACACACACACACACGTTTAATGAATGGTTCTCAACACAATAAAACGTAATCAATTATTAGAAAAATAGCTACGTAACACTCTTAGGCAAAAAGAAACTAATATTCTTCTCAAACGAGTCGGATGGAAATGGATTGCTAATTCATCTTTAGACTTTCGGGGGCGCTAAAAATGGCGCGCCAAGGTTTTCGACGCGCAGAGGACTGTCCTTTATGTAATTGTTGGACGGGGTTGAGCAAAATATCGTGAAGAACCAATTATTTGTCAATGTCAAGTCACGATATTTTGCGATAACTAGGTCCAATGATTGTTTATCACTCAACTACAATAGTGGCCTTGTTTTTCAGTAAACATGCTAAATGACTTTCCAACATCTCAGAAAAACGAGGTGCCAAGTTCACAGAGGTCGACAAAACTGCACATGAGCAGGGCAGTTATTTGCACTGTCTGAGGTGTACGTGTGTATGAGCGAGGTTACGTAGTTGAAGAACAAATTTGTATCATTGCAGTACTAAAGCTTCGTCATGTCCCTTACTTTGAACACGACTCGGGGACTTTCATTCGCGTCAAGTTCAATGAGCTTTTGCTGGTCGTGGTCAGCCATGTAGTCCTGAAATAAACCGTTCAAAAATGAGTATCACGTGCATTGCCGGACTTGTCAACTCTCCCGTCCGGTGCGGCTACGCTGGTCTCTGCGTGTGTTACTTTTAACTTACTGAGTTAAATAATGATTTACTACTGTATAATATTTCAGAGTCAAAATTTGGCAAACAGTACTCTCGCGTAAACGCCCCTCATCTCCCGCGATATCTCGTCAATCTCGTACAAACGGGCCTCGTCTCCCGCGACATCACGTCAATCTCGCACAAACGCGCCTCGTCTCCCGCGACAACATGCCAAACTATAGCCACCACGAAAACAGCTGTGGTTACCTCGAGAGTCCTGAGCAGCATGTCCTTGTACTGTTTGATGCTCGAGCTGACATTCTGTGGCAAGTCTTCAGGCCGGCTAACAAGTCGTGCCACCAGTTCTGGGGTAATTTCTTCCTTCTCCTCTTCCTCCTGCAAAAAACACGTGAATATTTACTGATCAGAATAATTTATTTGCACTATGTACTTTACCAGCTAACAGTGGTAAATAATTATTGTAAATGTTAATATTTATTAATATTAATATTATCACATTGCAAACTTGCCCATCAGAACTAAAGCCACACCATACTACATGTGACTGCTGTTCAGATGAAAGCTAGAACATGTACAACGCGTACTGCCGCGATAGTAAAGATCACAGAGCACTAAATGAATTTTCAGCTCAGACAACAAGATCTTTACATGTACCTCTAAAATAGGAATCTTAGAAATACAAGATTTCTGTGAGATGTTAACATAACCTAAAAGGCGTCTGTTAGATCACTCTTGGTAGCGAGGGCCGTAGGGCAATATAGGCAGCATAATAATAAAACTGACCTCTTCTTCCTCCTCAAACGCTTCCTCCTCTGGTTCCTCTTCTTCTTCTCCGCCTTCTTCCTCCTCCTCCTCTTCACCTTCCATTTCTTCTTTTTTGGGTTGTTCTGGAGCGTACTCAGCCTTGGTGTACATGATGTCTGTCAAGGGATCAACACGCTGCTCCATCCGGCGCTTCTCAAGGTCTTTATCTGGAATCTGATCACAAACAAAATAATCCTAAATGAAGCCTCTTTTTACATACCAACCCTCAGCCTTGCAAACTCTCCCAAGTCTGCTCCTCATTACACACTCTCTTGTGTCCCCCCGGGGGTGAGGGGGAGGGGGTACTTAGACTTTTATACGGGAGGCTCCGCCCTGAGGTCCAAACCCTTACACTTTCTTTAAAACATACCTTTCATAAAAAAAAAAGGTATCCCTTTCATATACCTTTTAATGGGTCTATGCAACTTTTTGGAGGGTAAGATCGTTCTTAAGGCTGATTTACAGAAATTTTTATTTAAATCTGATGGTCATTTAAGAAAGGTCAGTGGAGGTAATTCCTTCCAGTTCTAAAAGGTTTTTCCTAAAAAATCTCGACTTGCTGGAAACTTCCGCCATCTTGCTCGATCATCGCGGGAACAGAAACAGTCAGCGGTTTGGTATGTGACGTCATACCGTGTGCCACGTTTCCGGTCTGACGATATTGCCGCCCAGAATACACAAATCATTCTTCAAAGTCATCCGATAAAATAATTAGTTATCACCGCATTCCGAAGAACAAGGCCTTAGAAAAGCGTGGATTGCCAGACTTCGGAGAGATAATTTACCTCCACTCGAACACTGTTAGTTTGCAGCAAGCATTAATTCGCCGCACAACTATTGGTCGGCCAAAAGACAAAAAGGCGCCTTAAACGAGAAGCTGTTCCGTCGTTGTTGGTACATACACCTTGACAAGTGATGAGGGGAAAGTGATCACGTTTAGCTTAGTGCACGTAACTGAGGTCACATCTTCGAATGCCATGGAGACGTTTGCAGGAGCTCACAGACGAAGGGGTTGTTGGACCAAGAGGATTGCCACTGGCAGGCACACTTCCACCTGTAGTGTCATGGACAAGGAGCACCAGGATACTCCCTATGATGTCTGGCATGTATCAAAGTGGGTGGTGAAGAAGCTGAGAGGTAAAGCAAAACTCAAAGCCTGTGAAGACCTCAATCCTTGGATCAGGTCAGTTTCAAATCATTTCTGGAGGTGCTCGGCAACTTTTGGGGGAAGTGCGGATGTGCTGCTAGAAAAATGGCTGTCGATTCTTCACCATGTTACCAACAAGCATGAGAGGGATGGATGTACACACGTTTACAGCCATTCACAACCCACATTGACTGCACACCAATTGAGGAAGAAGAAATGGCTGGTGACAGGCTCTGTACCACATGTCGCACTGGAGGACACCATCACAAACCCCAGGGTTCTGAAGGACATGAAGAGGCTCACAGAGCTCTGCCATATTGGGCAACTTGAGGCATATGATGCGCTGATGTTTAAGTATTGCCCAAAATGTGAGCACTGCACTAGATCAGAATGCTATGAAAGTCCTGCCAAAATATTTCTGCATACCGGATTGAGAACTGAAATTCCTATCTTTTATTTACCTCCATCCTGAAAAATATATGGCCCCTTTCATTCACCTCTAGCCTAAAAAGGGCACCCCTTTCGCATACTTCCAGCCTGAAAAAGGTACCCCTTTTGCACAAAGCTTCCCCAGATAGTCCACTATAGGAGTACCAACCCCCTTCCCCCCAGGGTCTGCCCTATACACTATCTTATGCCCTGTGCTTTTAAACCAGTGAACTCCCATAAAAGAAAGTCACTGACAATTCTCTTGGCAAAACCAAGAGGACTATCCATTGACTGAGTGTACACTGTACATGCCCCGGGGGTGGGTTGGGAATTTTTGTTTTGACTCCTAAGAGGTACTAAAATGGGCAAGGCTCGAGCATATTTTGGCCCATAATAGGTACCATTAAAAGCATGCCAATAATTTAAAGTTTCAATGCTTTTAATCGCTATAAAGATAAGATCATGAAGCACATGCCAACTCTCCCACAAAAGAAATATCAAATCTTCCGTGAACATGACAAAATCTCCTGCATGGAAGAGGACTCTGGATTGACGTGCTTAAAAAGTGACCAAAGTCAAGTCAGGGTGACAGTCCAGCTGAAATTGCCCTGAGTAAGCAGAATCGATCGATACAATATTGCTGCAGCTCTGCCCTGCTTGAACCACAGTCGAACACTACTATTTTGAAGTCCCATGGGACGTGAAAAAAAAGTTCAAAATAATGGGGTTTCAAAATAACCATGCTAGTCACAGCTAATCCAAGGGGAACTGGCTTGATTGTCAATATAATAACAGGAACTTTGAATTAACTGAGTTTAAAATAGCAGGGCTCAACTGTATAATCTAGACTAGTGTGTGGCTAGTCCACCCTTTCAATTTGGTGCACTGAATTGTTACCTTGAGGTTTATGATGAAATCTGGAGTAAGTGTCAGGTTCTTCACAAGCTCCAGTTGCTCAGCCATGGAGAGCCAGTCCTCACAGAGAGATGGGAAGCCATCGAGAACATACCCTGTACAGGAGGAGCAAGAATTTGCTTAATTACTGAACAAATTTTTATGTGGATGAAAGTTTGCAACACTCTTGAAACCCTTGATTTGATAAACTGTCTTGACAGCCTGCATGAATTTTACATAACTCACCATATAGCAATGGCTACAGTCTGGTCTTCTACTGAGCCAATTTGTTACCCAAAAGGCAATTGAGCAACTTTATCTTGGATATGATATGGCCGTCATTTGTTTAATATACAATATCAAGTATTTTCAGCTTGCAGCTGGTGGCTGCATGGGCTGATTTATGTAAAAGCAAACAGGGTTGTAAGCTTGCCAAAACTGTTAGTATTACTTCAGCCTTCAAACATGCCAGCTGCTTTCAAGCCCCACAACTGTAGTTCAGAGCTTGATCATTTTGACTTTTGTCCACCACACCAGTTGCACAGCCCCACTCAATAAGCTATAGGTAAATGTAACTATGAAATCCAAAATAATTCTTACCATGATGGGCAACTTCAGGGGAATTAATTTTTTCCAATAATATTTTTGAAGAAACTTCTTCTGGTATAGCCTCTCCTCTCAGAAGAATGTCTTGAGCCTTTAGACAGAGACAGAATGAGGAACCAGATTGTGTACATAAGGAATTATGCAGGAATGAAATATTTACAAGACAAATGCTCTAACTTTTCTATGATATAAAGTAATTACCTTCAATCCAAGTTCAGTCTGCATCTCAATCGTTTGATTCACAACTTCTGTGCCATGTATCAGTTCACATTTCCAGGCCCGTGCAAGCTTTCTAGCCAAAGTTGTCTTACCAGAGCCCTGGGAAAAAATATTGTAATACACTGTCAACTTTTAAGACAACAACAGTATAAGGTGGATATCTCTACATGCAGTCATTAGGTTTGCTGGTCCCAGCCAGCCAAAATTACATCATTTGTCTGTACATCTAAACTATCTAAAAGCCCGACAGCTCTTAAGATGGACGTTACCTAGACCAGCAGTATTTGTCTTAAAGAATGTTCACTGTACATGTACAATCATGTTTATTGTATATAGTGAAGTGTTTGTATCAGTATACACCACACAAGTGAATGAACTGCTTTTTGCACATTCTGGTTGACTCTTCTATCTCAGAACAGCTGCAAGTCAGAGTAAATATTCACCTCCTGGCGGCTTTCAGTGAAACAGGCTCACATGAGAACCCAATTTTCGCCCATTTTTGTCAGAAAATAAAATAGCTATTTGGGAGGTGACTATTAAAATTCTGTGGTATATACTATGAAAACTATAACTACTGTAGTCTATTTTTTGCCTCAGTGTGGATATAATTGTTTTAGTATATACCACACAAGTTTAATAGCCAACTCCCAAATAGCTATTTTATTTCCGACAAAAGTGGGCAAAAATTGGGCTCGCATGCCATTTTGTTTTACCGGAAGCCGCCGGGAGGTGAATAGTACTTGATATTCTGAGATTGAGGAGCCAATCAGAGCGTGCAAAAAGCACTATCCACTTGTGTGGTATATACTAATGGTGGATATTTACCTTGCCAATACTGCTTGGTAAATATATGTACCACAACACCACTATTCACTCCCACTTTGGCGAATAATTGATAAATTACTACAGTCATGGTCGAAATTGTCGAGAGGATTACAAAATTTATACCCGGGCCAGTTCCCTGTCGTTCAATGTTGGGAGACTGTAGCACTGTTCGTTCGTATGTACAAGTAGCCATGCAACATTAAATAATGGGGAGAAGCTGAACCAAAGAATATCTGCCCCTTATCCTGCAGGCTGTACGGATGAAAATTGCAGTGCTCCAATAATGTGCACACAAAGCGTCCCATGCAACGACTTTTTGACTATGCAGATGTAGCAGCTATAGTTATATAATTTGTTTAATATTACTTTAAGTTTAAAATTATATGTAAACATACTTGTTAAAAATATAAACTGTGTGAAGTACGTACAGTATATCTATGTGAAAAGCAGACGTGTCAAATCGGCGAAGAACACTTCCATTGATAACTAAATCAGACAGCTGGATCAAGCCAATTAATATTATAACTGGCGCGCTTGGAGAAAAAAGTACACGTTTACTGAATGTACGCAATATTTAACTTACCGGTTTACCAAGGACCAAGAAACAAGTGGGCTTGGAGTTTAGGAAGTTTCTTTCAGCCTAAACAAGAACAGCACATATTACAAAGTGATATGCAGGCCAAGTAGGCCCATGATCAGTTTAGCACATGTCTTGCTGTTCTAAAGGTGCCCCTTTCGTCAAAAAGAGCAGTCTTTCTAGAAATTTTACACAAATTCCCTTTATAAATTTGAAACAATCATCACGTTCCGTGAGAACGCACTTATTTGGGTTCAAGACCTGCCACAGACTTCATGAAGCTTCGTCATGTGGAGGCCATTTATTTAATTACAGGACTTGCGGTCAAGACGAAGACACCACAAACGCGTTCTGATTTCTAATGTACCACATTTTGTTTTTAATTTCAACAGAAACAATAACTATGAGGTCTCTAGCTACGAATTCCATCATCGAACTATCAACGATGTCGAGCCACAAAATTACGGTACCCAACAAAAGAACTGCAATAATGTACGATCGAGCCTTACTTTGTCTTCGTTGAAGGAATCCATTTTCGAGTCCTTCGGTACGGACACTGTATGTTCTTCAGCCATGTCTGAGACGTGGTTTGGCGTTATTTCTGGAGTTATTATACGCCTTCTGTTGCGGCACAGCAGATTCAACTCCGGCCAACTTGAGCACGAACGTAACTTAGCAACTCGATTGTTTACAGAACTCTAGTGCCCAGGGTCCCGTCTGTCCAATAACTCGCGTTTGCCTGGGGATGGAATTTTTTACTCGCGGTTCCTGTAGGAGTACGAACGAGACAGCGTCTGAAAGAAGAATTTCATTATTTAGATTAGATTTATTAGTATAGTGTAATACTGTTTTTAGGAGTAACCCATTAAAGCATTTTAAGCATAAAGCATACCAAAGAAAATTAAAAACTGAACTTTGTAAAGAAACAAAACTGAGGGCTGAGGCCGCCGAATGACACCGCGGGAATACGTTTTACGGCCGTGCACGGCCGCGGCGATCACTTTCTAATAGTTAAGAAATATATAACGCGTTCCGTGTCATATAACCTCATCTAAACAGGCGGGAAGTTGGGGGAACTTACAATTAATAGTTCAGTTTAGTCTAGTATTAAATTCTTCATACACACACTAAATAAATACAAAATAATGAAGTGTAATGATGACAGGAGAAAAAAAAAACAGGACTTGCGTCCCAATTAATATCTAACTTCTAACGGAACATAGAGATAGAAATATACGTATTTCCACGGCCGCGCATGTGCACACTAAGGGCACGTTCGATTGGGTCTATTCTTGTTGATCAGTAAAATTATTTGGTTTGGAGCTGATTTAGGTAGAAATGCATCAGGAGCTGTTGGAAACGCCAGTTTGAAGGTTTTTAAACCGATTTCGAACAAAGTTATTCCCGCAATAAGCAACACTTTGGGTCATTTTAGCTATTTTTATTCTAGAATTGGCTCACTAGAGTCACAACATGACGTGTGCCGCGTGGTAGTTTGTTGATTTATGAGATGGCCGTGAGGACGAGGTTGCCTTTTTCTTCGCGTGTGCCTGCGATACTACTGCACAGCAAGTCCTTGTGATCAGCTAATTAATTCTAATTTATACCGTCATCAAGAGCGCGCGAAAAATGCTGGCAAAATCTATATTAAAAGTGGAACACAACGATTAACGCAAAATGTTCATTACTGTTAGATTTGGAAGTAAGCCACGTCTCAGTTTGGTTGTGTTTGAATCAAACATGTGTAAGTTTATAGCTGTCCATAATGTTGCTTGCAGATGACGAGAGCGCTCTGTTCAATTTGCTGTGCCGCACAAAAGTTCTATACGAAAACATCAAACTTCGTTGCAAATGCAAAACAGAGGGTAAGTCAAAGGCTCCAGGTTTGTAAAATTCAAAACCTTAACTCCTGTGATATTACTGGAACACGCTGTATTTTGTTACAATTTGATTTGATCTTCCAGTTATAAAAGATAGACCCTTTGCAGGATCTGCTGACTTTAGTAATATTCCTGAACTTCAAAATGCTACCAAAATTCGACCTATAAACGCCTGAAGTTTTGCATTTCTACATATTTCTTCATACTCTTTCCATTTCTGGCACTAAAAGAAGCCTGAAGTGACGAAGTTTTAGTCACGTGGTAGTTTTGGTTATGTGACCAGATCCTGCAAAGGACTAGGTTTTTACGGAACTTTTTTGACGTTAGAGTCAGACAAGCAACCCCAAACTTACACTTGAAGACTTTCCAAATTTGTACCACTGCTATCGGCCGATAAAGAGACACATCTTGACTGTTAGATATTTGAAGCAAAAACAACTGATTTTTTTTAGAGTGCAATGAGAACTTCCTAACCCCGTTAGAAAGGGGTATGCTTTGACAATATCTATGCTCGCAGTTGTTTCCACTGGGAAAAGTACACTACCGTGACATGCACCACGGATACAAAGCAACGACCAGAATCTTCAAACTAAAAAATGGTGTCCGCATTTGAGACAGACCACTTTAAACATTTTTTTTTTTTCCTTCAGACGTTGTTGACCTTGCCGAAGAGAGTACAGGAATGCTAAAGGTAATCTCTGAGCGACCCACGCACCAATATGCCAACAACTATCTTCCAAACAGAGGAACATTTGTCCTTGTAAAGGTCTTGCACAGTAAGTACCGGTATGTTTGATGGCGGGTATATTGTTTAACCCTGACTCCTAAGGGTGATCAACTTCAAATTTCTCTTTCAGTTTTGGCAACACAAATATATTATACAGTAAGGAGAACTTGGTTTTTGATACCTTGCTTAGATAATAGATGGTTAAACTATCAATTCTCACTAAATCACTCATACATTTTAGGAGAATTTGTATTTTGAGCTCAGGGCCCGGTTGTTCGAAAGTCGATTAATCCAGGATTAACGAAATTCTTTCTCTCGCCTCTCTGCCAATAAACAGCAAGGTTTTGTTCGAAGGTGGATTAAAAAGCTTGTTCCAGCTGAAGACGTATCAAGGAAGTCGTTGCAGGACAAAACTTTCACATTTTGAGGCTTATAAATGACAAGAAAGTTTAGACCTAATCCAGGATTAGCCTAATCGTGCTTTGAAAAACTTAGCCCAGGAGTGAAAGGCTTAATCTACAGTAGAACCCCGCTATCTCAAACTGTCAAGGGAAGCAAGAAATAGTGCGAGACTTGGGTCTAACAAGCGAAGTTTCTACCAAGCTCATTTCCAAGGGGAATCGGAGTCTGTTCAAGATGAGTAGGGAGTTCGAGATAACGGTCACCGAGAGTTCTACTGTATTTAAACATTTTCTCAAAAGGACGGGAGGATCTAATAACGTCAACTAAAATTAGTCTCAACCTCCTTTTCCGAGACCCAGGGCAGATCCTGGGTCTCTGAGGATATGCGCCTTTCGACATAGGGTGAGGAACCTCCGCTGCATTCAGTTTTTCATTTTTTTTTTTTTTTTTTCGGGAAAGCCTACTATTTAATTAGTTGCTCACTAAATCTTCGGAGTAATTTTAGTGATTATTTCATCAAATCAGGTCATAACAAACTGAAACTATTTTAAGAATTTACGAGAGCCCCCCCCCCCCCCCCCCCCCCCCGCCAGAACCCTTTAAGGGCCATAAGTCCCAAAATAGATAGGTGGTTGTGGTGGGCGGGGGTCTGGTGTATAACTTCAAGTATGTCTGTGGGTTAATGCCTGCACTATGACACATGTATCATTCACTGCCTTTCACAGAAAAGACTGATGAATTGACAGGCAAACAGCTCAAGTCATTTGAGCCCCTGTTAGTGGACGCAAACCCAGAATTTCTCGGTAAGTTAAAACTTCTCTATATGATAATACGCTCAGCAACCGCTGGCCCGGCTCATGTGTTTGTGTGTGCGTGCGTGGACACCACGGAAATATGTTTTTCGGTCGTGCGGTCACTTTGCTTTTGAGTCAGTGGTTATTCACAAAACCGTGGATTCAAGTGCAGATTTTGTAGTTAAATGTATTGCTCGTAAAATCTCAGGACTTAACCAAGAAACTCAATTCTAGGACTCGATACTCAACTGCTAATTAGTTCAAGGCATATTCTATAACAGAAGTTGTGCACAAGAAAAAACGAGGCTTGCACACCATGTGAAATTTTAACTCGAATTATGAGAAGTTATAGATAGCCATGGCGACAAACGCTGACCAACGGAAGTGAAGTCAAGGTGTTTTCTTCTTCCTTGACGTCTTCTAGTACATGGTACGCTGTGAACTACAGTTTGTGCTGTACAAATCCAGGCACATTTTGTACCTCAGCGACTGCGAAGCTGTTCTCTAAACATTACAAGCTGGTTAATTTAAGAGACTTGTACGACGAGGATGGATTACCTGCGTCGTCTAAGTTTTTCTCATCTCGTCAGCGAAGCGAGCACGTCTACATGACACCATTTGGGCTCTTGTTGAGTATTCTTCGGTTGCGAAACACTGAAGAATGCCCCTTCATCCGGACGGAACTTTTCCAAAAAGCGATTACAGAGTTCAATTTCAGAGGCTTCGACTCAAACTGACTTTTACGACACGAAAACGATTATTATTGTCGTACGAAGGTCATGCCGACAGTCGCACGCAAAAATCGGGAATTCATATGCGGTTATGTGTACGAAAAATGTCAACACGCAAAACAAATTGAAAATCGAAAAAGCCGTAACTGCATGAGGCCGAACAAATACTAACCGGACTCAAAACTGACGTCCTAAGGGTGTCTAAGTGGTGCGCCGTAATGATCTTTTATTTAGAAACACTCCGGCGTCCCGTGCGTAAATCTGTCAACAACGTCTTCGCCTAAAAACTTGCTGCCTTTGGAAGTGGTCATTTCAGATGACCACTCCCGCGGTAACCAAGGCTTGCGGCTCCTCATGGTCGCGTGCGTGCGTGTGTGTAACGCTCTTCATTCCTTCTCATTGATTGCCTTGGTTTTGCGTTTGCTACGCTTACCGATTGGTTCTAACAACTTTAGCAACATTCTTGGCCAATCAAGAGCAAAAGCTGCAAGACGGCAAGTCGCGATGGCGCGTTTTCGCACTCCTGATTGGCTCGTAAAACCAATCGCAAAATTTACTTGGTTCTGGTGTTGGTTTTGCTCGGACTTCTAATTGGTCTGATGTGTTTTTGCTGGCCTCATTGATTGGCTCTGTGATTGCTTTGGTTTTGGTTTTCGACAGTCATCCGAAAATTAAACCGGTAATAAGATAATTGGTGGTTTTGGACTTCTGACGCAACAAATGCTCGCGTACTCGTGAGTCATCATGACGTCACAGGCCTCCTCATTCCCAATATATCACAGGCGGCCCAAGCTTGATGACGAAATGTTGCACAACTCAAGATTATAAGGAAATGTATGGGATTTTTACCGATCCCGAAAAATCATAGAATTTGATAATGAAACTCAAACTAAACGTTCGCTACCCGTTAGTAGTTGTCTCCTGTGCCCCTTGTATTAATTTAGAGCCGCTGCGGCCAGTATTAGTTGTAGAAATTCCCGCGTTCGAGATGCTCGAAATGGAATTCAAAAAGGAAAAGAGAAAGACAGAAAAAAAAAATTAGGAAAAAAAAAAAAGATCCGATCACCGTATTTTACGGGGATCCAGCTCATAATAAAAATAGGCACCTGAGAGGTGCATGTGTCTACTGCATTTCCTTTTCGTGTCTACTGCGCATGCGCAGCAGATAAATTTTATAATCTAAAACTGTGTTAACTTATCGATACAAAATCGAAATAATCTATAACGGCGCTTCGGAACTGCTCGTAGACGTACGCTAAGCATGAACCAATTCTAAAGTATGTGAGAATTTTCCAAGTCTTTATAGTGTACCCAGGTGAATGCCGATTCAGCTATCCATTCTTTCGTACATTTCCCCTTAAAGGGTTTGGAGAATCTGTACTGTAAGCTCATGACTTTCTTTCTTACAGCCAAACTGTACAACAGGAAAAATAACCCAGACGCTGGAGCTCCAGGACAAAAGTATTCGTCCACAATAAAGCCACACCCATCTACAACGCGACGAATGACCAAACCAAGGTCTCCTGCTGTCAGCTCCTCTAGGTCCAGAAGCGCTTCACGTAATACTATCCAAGTGAACAAACAAGGACAGTGAATGAAGAGACTGAGTACAGTGAGGAGAATTGACAGCTCTGAGACACATACTCACATATCAACACACAAATGACAACAAATAAGTCCTTACTGTTGGTAGCATGTAAGTTGTAAAATTTCAAAGCTGAACGATGTCTATAAAGTCATGTCTATAAAAACAGGTCTATTAAGTAATCCTACTTCAAGTAAAATACTTTGACTCAAAGAAGAACGTATGCCACTTCTTTTATTCACTTCAATGTCACATACATAGGGCAAATTCTACCAACCATTCAAGAAGAAAATGTAAGAATGATATGGTGAGACCAGCTTTTACATAGTTCATCAAACTATGTGATCTAATGAAAGAAAAAACTTAATTGAATCCTCTGGGAAAAGGTTAACAGATAAAAGCACATTAGAAAACAAAAAGACAGAATAAACAACACACTGTGACATTATTACTGTATCCGTGTTAATAACTACTGTTCTTGAAAGACAACAACAACAACAACAACAACAACAACAACAACAACATGGTATGAACAAAGCACTGAATTGCTTAGTATGGTCTATCTCGTCTGCCCATTCTGGTTGTTTGAATGGCTACATCAATGAAATCTCCAATCTGGAATTTATTGGATTGTAAGGTAACTTGGTCGTCTGGGCCCTTGTGACCTGCTGTTGCACTACCAATCTCCTTTAGAATAAACCCGCCCCGACGGTTATCAGGATATACTATTGCAAAATTGAACACTGTTCCTTTTCGCCTGGCGTCTGGGTTAACTTCTTTCACAAGGCTCATGAGCTCCTTCAGAGTGGCATCTTTCCTGAGAGTGACATCAGAGATGAACACTGCTTTATATCACTAAATAATGTCTTTTATAACATCTATTAGTGTTTAGATTGTAACACAAATTCTCCCAGCCACTAAAGAGGTAAATGTATAGGATAATAAAGTAAGAATATTCATAGCTCAAGCAACCAGTGTATATCTCTGTTGAATAACTGCAAGAAAATTGAAGTAGACTGACTCAATCTCAAGAGTGGAATGTTTGAGCCAATACCAACTGAAACTACAATCATAGTCAAAAGTCCTTGGGACACCCTGATGTAATTGTCATATCTTCAATATCCTTTTGTGTTGGATTCCAAATACTTTATGGCATCAAACACAGAATGATAATGAGAATATAGCAAAAAGTGGCTCCTTTTGCATACTTTGAACACCCCCTTCCCCCTCTCCCTGTTTAATGATGCATCAAGGAAATGCACAGTATGATCACTTCAATTCACTCTGAATCAACACTGCAGGGGGAGGGGAGAGAGGGTCAGAGTGTCAAGATTTGAGACAAAAGAGGTCTGAGTCCCAACATTTTTGACCACAATATTGTAGTTCACAGTATTCCATTTATTGTACTTTAGAGTTGACTAACGAAGTAAAAACTGGAGTTCACTTAATGGTAAACTAGTGCTCACAGAAACTACATGCAAGATTCCATAATCTACTGTGCAGTTCACTTACCAAGTGTAAACTTGCAGCTCATTTGATGGCAAACTAGTCCGAGAGTATTCATCAGTCCTGTTTAAAAAATATTGGATTTTCAGCACTTAAGTGCAAGGTTAGGATATTAAATATGTATTAATAAATTGTATCTATGCAGTAGTTGAATGAAGTATTTATTTGATAGCCATCACTTAATTATAACGCTTGATGGATTTGTAACTAAGGCATGTACCAGCATGTACTACCTTGGTGTAAGAAGTTGCCATGTGTGAGGAATTTAACTTATCATACAAATTGAAGAGGAGAGGGGGTGGAATAACTGACCATTGTGATAACAACTTCATTTAGTTTGACTGAGGTGCAACGTACAGTAACACTATTGCAACTTTGATGAACAATTTGAGCTTATAACATTCACAGGGATTGCACAACCTTTTGAACTCAAAATTAAATAACTTTTTGGGTACTTCCCAAGGCAATTTTCTGACTGCATTTGAACAGCTTTCTCCCTTGCTGCTCTCAAGGCAATACTGTACATGCCACTTGATGATCAGGGTCACATTGCAAGTTGACTCATTTGCTGGGTTGATTTGAAGCTATTCTCATCACTGCAATCAAAGCTATTCTAATCAATGTTTTACTGTATTTTGAAATGTACAAACTTCTTTCAATGCATCATATTTTAAATTATTGGCTTTACAAGACAAGCAGACACATTGAAGAGCTTTTCAAGATTGTAAGAACCCTGGTTCAACCTACAGTTCAACATGTCTAGGAAAGACACTTTGCACCGTGTTAAGGCATGCTTTCACTAGTGCATGTAACAGTATTGTATCCAGGATTTCAAAACTGGGGGTCCTTTGGACCCCCTCTTCCAAAATTTAGGGGTCCAAGTAGGATCTTGTGGGGTCCAACTAATTAATATTCATTTTTAATATTAATATTCGTGGCGTGTCATTATTCACATTGCTTATTTATGTACCAAACAAGTAACAAGCCGATAGGACATTTTTATGTTCCTGCCACATTTTGTTCTCTGTCGAGGAGGTTTTCAGCTAAAAGTATTTTATTGACGTCTGCCATACGCACAAAACATATTTATGCAAATCTGAACTCAATTCTTTGGGTTATCAAATTTCACCACGCTACGCAGAAAATTGACAGCTTGATTTTCAGTCGATGTGCAAGACTACAGGTCAATGTTTTAAGATTTGTATGCAGACAGATTTCGACCAATAAAAGGTGCGCACGTCGCGATAAACTGAACCGCTCGAACAGCCAGTGGTTTACAGTAATATTTGATTGAAGATTTGTTCAGCCACACTCGCATTCTAGGATTTAACCCTTAGAAATTGTACTACTTTTTTTGTGTCGTATGCAACAGAAAACCAAATCATGGAGTGATTTTTTATTCGTGTCGTAAGCGAAAGTTGCAACGCGTAAATCGGGCTTTACTGACGCGCTATCAGTGGTGAAGGATCAGCGTCGGGTTTCCACTTAGTGGGTCGCGTTCCGAAAAGAGTCGCTTGTCAATTAATTTTTCGAGTGCGTCCAAGCGGACGCACTTGCTGGAATTTTTTGCGTCCAAATTGAGATTTGTGCGTCCCAGGACGCAATGAAGCGCTCTGGATACAACACTGATGTAAGCATACTGTAAGTATAAGAGAGTGACAGTGGTGACATACAGAAAGCATAAGGATCAAACATATCCATTCCTTTTGTATATGTCGCACATTGCTCTCTTGTGTTTATGCTTACTTGTGCTTGTCCTTATGCACTAGTGAAAAGCAATTCCAGCCAACTTTGGGACTTGGCTCAAGTTGGCCATCATTTGCCCAAATTTTCAGCCAACTCGAGCCAAACATTTTTATCATTCAGCCACCTCAAGCCAACTGAAGCCAAGTAAAGCCAAGGCCAATGCAAGGTGATTGCATCAGATTTTGCTGTTGCATTTGATCGACTTGGGAGTACCGTTTGGCCACCCGCATGCCAGTTTAGTGATTTTGCAGACTTGGCTTGAGTTGGCAGTGCAGTTTGGCCAGGGCTTTACTATCCATATGTAAATTCTTCAGACACAAATTCGATTTTCATTCATGTGAATCAAGTTTGTGCTGGTCCAATACATTTGATTGTGTTTAAATGTTGCATTTTCACAAATTCTACTCGACAGTCTAGAATTAGACTCTTTCATAGCACTCTCCTGATATTAATGTGTGAGTCAATTCCAACTGCAATCATCACCTCCCAGGCTTACCCCGGGCATTTGACTCCAGTTCCGCTTCGCATAGCTGGGCATTTGACTCGAAACCAGGCCCGCCCCCCGGGGCATTTGACCGTCGGCAAAATGTTGGTCAGCGGTTGCAAGCTAAAGGATTTCATAATTCTCAAGTTCTACATGGTCGCTCGCAAGCACGCGTTTGATATTATTAACGAAGGATTTTAAGATCATGTAGCTTGCAGGATGTTAATTCTTAGTATCCCTTTGAATTTAGGTTTCCTTTTTCACAATAATTATCCATTTACATGGAAACGATCGCATCCGGTGATAAAAATGCATCGATTTGAATTCACAACACTGTAGATTTCATTGTTTTGTTCTGTGGAGCATATCCACTCAACTGCGTATACGAGAACCACACATTTGGTATAGCAGTATTAACCGTGTATGGTATGTCTTTCTGCACAAAATACGCACGTTTTCTACGTTTATTTCTTTGTGTGTCCATATATTGAAAAATATATTACTATTGAAAAATCCCTCGTTTGGAGGATGGGAAATTCGACGCTTTAGAGCCCGACCAGCGCGGCATTTGACCGTGATTTTTGCCCGCACAGCCGGGCATTTGACCAAAGATTTTCAAAAAAGTCAAATGATGATCGCAGTTGGAATTGGCTCACACATAACATTACCTGTGATGGCGTCCTTGGTTGCAAAACACCCTCAAAAGAAGCGGGCAGGTCTGTCAATAAACAACCAACAAATACAAACGTTACCGAACCATACAAACTGCCAGGTGCAAGGTTAAACAGAATTCAAATCATATTCACAAGCGCGCACGTGTTGGAAGTAACTCAAGCAAAATGTATCGTGAAACTTACCTTCTCTCTATCAATTGCCCTGATATCAGGTTGTTCCTTTTCTTTAATTTGCACTCGACTCTTGAACCTCTCTCTGCTCCCTGACCGTGATCTCGAACGAGACCTGTCTTTCTCAAACTTGCTTCGCCTGTCAGCCATGTTTCAACAGTAACTTGGTGACCAGGCCTTACCTCGTTTTCACGGGCCCAGCAGACTCGTCCGTTCCCATTCCCTCCCTCACTCCTTCCGGGATCTTACACCGCCAGCACTTTCGTTTTAATATAGTCTCCGCGATCCGGGGTTTTTATGTCTCAACCGAAGCAGAGCGAAAGCGAAGCAGATCTGATCATCAGAAACGGCAGAGTGATCGATCCTGCAAACAACTTCGACGACATCGCTGATGTCGCGGTGAAAGACGGGAAAATCTTGGTGGTCGGGAAAGACTTGAGAGTACCGAGCGCAGAAGAGTTTGATGCTCGAGGATGCCTTGTGACACCTGGCCTAATCGATATCCATACACACGTGTACGAGCACGCTACATACATTGGCGTGAATGCTGACCGATATTGTTTGTCCCGGGGCGTGACAACAGTCGTCGATGCCGGAAGTGCAGGTAAATTGAGGCCCTGGCCAGGGTAGCCTGCGGCTGGATGCAGCAGCTTCAAATCGGGGTGCCTGCGCCCCCCCCCCCCCCCCCCCCCCCACCTCTCTCTTCCCCACTGTTCGAAGTGAAATGTAGATGGAGGGGGGGGTTGGGTGTTAAGTGGTAATGGAGACTTCCTGTCCCTATTTTTTTCCACAGATGGCATTTCCCCTTCTATTCTAGTCCGTGTAGTTCTAAGCACATCATCCTGTTTTGCAAAACATTCATATATTATAAACTTGTGTGTGAAGTACAGCTGGGCATCCTTGTGCCCAGGCTCTTTCCTTAAGGGGGTTGGGGACCTGGGGTGCCATCTTTAAAATACAGATTTAAGCTTGCGCAGCTGGCGGCCTCAATGTGGGTGAACAGTATGTCCAACAGCATCATTTCATATTAGCCCAAGGAGAGACTGAGGGAGAGGGACAAAGTTCACCCACACTGCCCCCCTCCCCCGTCACTTTGTTGCTTGCCCTCAATTTCCCCTGTTTAAAAATGCAATATGTTGGCATTGCGACCAAAGGTGTGTTTACTTGCAATATTAAATCAGCTACACAGGCTTAATTCTGATATAAATAGTGTTTTCTTGATGTATTTTGTCTATTGTTTTCAACAGGGGCCGGCAACTTTGCAGGTTTGCGAAAGTTTATAGCAGAAAAATGCAAGACCAGGATTCTTGCACTATGCCACATTTCTGTGTTTGGTCTTGTGTCATATGGTAAGTCTTACATAACAGCTTCTCAAACCCATTCATTCCCAAGCTCAAAATACTAATTCTGTCAACCACTAAAGAAAAAAAACATAATAAAGTGATGTAGTGGGAATTGACAGTTCAACCAGCTGACATCTGAGGAAGCCATTAGTTACAATCTTTATGACAAGTTAGTAGGGTGTGGTATTGAGAGGATAAGAGAAAATGGAAGTTGATCACTGCTGTCACATGACTGATCATTCGGACCAACAGACATCCAAGATTGATTCTACACTCACCAAGAATTTATGTTGCTGCTCCCTCGTTGCAGATAATCATTAAAATGAGTTCTAATTAAAATTGTAAAAGTAATTTGTTTTGACTGCTTTAGGTGTTGGTGGTGGGGGCTGTGACTCACTGACACATGTCAATCTTGAGTCTTGTGTCAAGTGTATCAAGGAGAACAAGGACATGATTGTTGGAGTGAAGATCCGGTTGTCTTGCAATGCGACCAATGAGGGGAAATCAGAGCAGGAGGCGTACAGGTAATATAAAGTGTGCAAGTTTTGGAGTTGGGCAATGATCCCACATACATTGTATTTATAATATTGATTTGTGGGATATTTTGTTTCCCTAGACGTGCATTTTCAGCTGCAGCAGAGACAGGTCTTCCTCTAATGGCTCATCACCTGGCTTCCTCTGTTCCTCTCGCTAAAGGTAAAATAATATACTTCAAGTCCTACCCATGCACCCATTCTATCCCCAAACATCCACTCCACCCTCCCTCCCCCCTCCCACACATTCCCACCCCCACCCCTGTGTGGTCCCAGTTCACAAACATCTTTCTAACTGTCAAAGTAATTGACAGAACTATTGAGACTGTTACCTTCCGATCCATATCAAACTATATGAATTGGATACAAACAGAGACATACTGTAAGTTGCAAAGTAACAAAGTACATTATTAGATAAGGTGGATAGTACAGCGCGATCTAATTGGTAAACATGCGTGCATAACTCAACATACGCATGCACACATCAATTTGATGTAGCTTGCGTCAAATTCGTTATTTTCTTTGTTGTATTTTGCAAACCGTTTGCCTTATCTTATAAAAGAAATAAAGCACTTGTCAGTGTGCGTATATTGAGTTTCTATATGCATGCGGGAATTTGAACGAACATGATAAAAATTTAGAGAAGCAAACTTGAAACTTTTTTTGAAACTTTTATCATTCATTCTTTTTGCTGACAACACCAACATTTTCTTTAGTCATAAAAGTATATTACTACTCTCATAAACACTGTTAATTATGAACTTTCTCATGTGTTCTCTTGGTAATAAACTAACACTTCATCCTGACAAGACCAAATTTGTCTTATTTCACCCTTTTAATTCTCGTAAAAAAAATTAGTATTGATGACATCCATGTTAACATAAATAGTACCCCCATCTCTAGGGTACAAGTACAAAATTCCTTGGCATTATTATCCATGAAAACCTCTCTTGGAAACCTCACATTGCTACCATTTGTACTAAAGCTTCCAAAGTGATTGTCATTATTTGTAAATCTAGACAATATCTAGCTTCGAACACTTTAATAACATTATACATAGATCTTATTAACCGAGCGCGCGGTCCGTACAGTAAGTTATGGACCGAGTTTTTTTCGTCGCCATTTGAAGGATAATAAAGACAATAAACAACTTTTGGCGAGGAAATATATACATCTTATTTTACCTTTATATGCCACCAAATGATTGAAGTTCAATTCAGATTAAATGTGCTGAGATAAATGCGCTGGAGACGAAAATGCTTGCTTCGACAGAATAAATATTCAGCGAACAAACGTGCTTCGAGCGGTTGAAATCGATCACTTCGCTTAAACTTTTAACCATTTTTGTTCTTCAATAGCAAGCAACTTTGTACTCAAAACAGGGTTTTTATTTCTCGTAGTAGTTAAGGAATAAACACAAGAACAGAGCCAGCGAATGTGTACCGCGTTGAAGAATCTGAAACTTTCATAACACGACTAGGATTTTTACCGCCAACACGTTGTCAAGTTATAGATTATTAACAACTCACCGATTTCCTGCCTGGTTGTAGAAAGTTTAAGACCCCTTCCAGCAAAGGAACCACTCAAAACAGTGTTCGTACACGGCGAAAATCATTTTGCAGTGTTTACAGTGACGGCATCGTGCGGAAAACTTTACGGAGTCAGAACTGCCGTTTGTCCATGGCGATTGTTCGCTTTCCACCAACTGAACTGTGCTTTCTCTTCCTTGACAAATTATCCAGTAACAATTTCTTTCGATGCATGGAAGGGTCTTGTATCTGAAAAGTCATAGACTTTCGTTGCACCGTTTTACCTTGCACTCAGATTAACAAATTGACGTCAGTTTTTTATGTGTCTGTCCTCTTATTGATCATGAAACGCGTCATAACATTGTCAAAAAGTTGTGGATCCACGAGGCGCTTCGCCGAGTGGATCCGCAACTTTTTGACAATGTTATGACGCGTTTCATGATCAATAAGAGGACAGACACATAAAAAACTGACGTCAATTTGTTTTTTACAATAACAAAACTCAAGCGACGACGCGGGGAAAATACGCAAGAAAACTGGATTTTGTTCGATTTGACCGAAATGTTGTCAACAACTTTTCCCGCTTCTAATTGGTCGAGGTTGAAATTCAAGACATTTCATTGGCCAAAAAGTGACAGTTTGACGTGAGCATTTCGCGCGTGCAAAATAAAATTTTGTCAAAGAAGTTGGAAAGAAATGAAACTAGACGCTTTTCTGCTGCGGTTTTCTCGACAATTTCAAGACAAAGCTCAAGGAAATTCGCCTCTGAACACTTCTGGTTCTCTACTTCAAATGCCGAATGTCACTTTTGCAAGAACTGAGGTAAAATTGAAGCTGAATTCACCTTCGTCCAAATCACTGTCGTCAGCACTCGATTTTATGTGTCTGTCCTCTTATTGATAATGAAAATTAGCCAATCACAAAGCGAGAAACTGACGTGTTATTGTAAAAAAAATCTTTGATTCATTTGTGATACGCGCGCATCTAAACCGGTCAAACCGGTTTTCTACAGTGTAATACGGATTTGAAGTGTGTAAGGGTGCGTTCGATTGACCCTAATCCGGAATAGGAATACAAGGATTAAGGACTTTTCATCGTTCGATTGACTCGTATTCCTATTCCGGAATAGTGGCGAGAGTATTCCAACTATTCTACTCGCTGGAGCAGAATAGCCGGAATAATTCGGAATAACACGTCAGCGCCCTGTTGCCCTGTTTCCCTTGCGGTCCGCTTTTCTGTCAACAATATAATGGCGTCCATAATTGCCAATGCAGAAGCAGAAGAAAAGCACATTGAAGAGAATTTAGAGCTGATAAAAAAAAAGGGGTACTGCTGGACCAGAGAAGAGACCCTGCTGCTGATATCTTTGTACGAGGATAAGAAAGAGCTGTTCAAGAACGTGAACTACAAGAAGAAACAGATTTGGGAGATAATCGCGGCCCGGATGAGCGAGCACGGCTGTACTGCTCGCCCCGACCAGTGCGAAGGCAAATGGAAGGCCCTAACAATGGCTTTCCGAAAGTGTGAAGACCATAATAACCAGAGTGGTAACAGTAGGAGGGAATGCCCATTTTACCAGCAGCTTGCAGAAGTGTACGGCTACAGGCCAAATGTCAGGCCATACGCGACTGCCAGCAGCTCGGGTCTTGGAGACTCAGAAACTCAGCCAAAAAAGCGTACACACAGCTGTGACGAAAACGAAGAGACCCCCAAGAAGAAGGCCAGAAAGCCACGCATGTCTCGGGAAAACGAAACTCTTCAGTGGTTGAAGGAGTACGCCGAAGACCGGAAAAAGGAAAATGAAAGTCGCTGCGAGAGAATGGAGCAGCAGCATCGAGAAAAGATGGGTTTGTTGTCTGGACTTTTGCATGTTTTGAAAGATATCAACAAATAGTCTTTGCCAGACCAGGTACTTATAAAAGTTGTTATTTTGGGGCTTTTTGACTGCCGGAGAAAGTTGCTATATTTGCATTGTTTACGGTACTCACCGCACGACTAATTAACAACAATATTCACTCTGTTACCGATGCATTTCAGAATTGCAATCAGGTTTTTTCTTTATTGAAGTAGTTTATCGACTGCCTGGCCAGCTTTATACACATGTATATATATAACATTAGCTGGACAAAGATTATTTTTTCAGAATAAAACCCCTGAAACATGAATCGAAGGGTTCAATTTATCCCTTGTATTTTTTTTCACGATGAACAAATGTTAGATCACACTGCTTTTCATGAGATCATGGTTCATGTTGTGACAAAACAATCACCAACAATGTAAACTATAACTCTTGACAACAGACTGAACACTTTATCATTCAGGACAATTTCTAACCATCATAGTACATGTCTCAGTTTAACATTAAAAAACTTTTTTATAACATCAACATAAACTTTATTTCAATACAGTTACAGGTCAACATGTCCAAACTATCAATGATATTTGTGTTTGAGAGCACACTTCAGACCAACAGCCACAAGTTTTGTATAAAGCACTTAACCAGTGACCTACTAGACTTCGGCCAAATTTGTGGACGAATCCTCAGAAAATGAGCAAATTCAAACAAAAAAAAGCATATCCTACAAAAGGCTTATCTTGATCTGTTTCTCTAATCAGAAATACTATAAAATCATCTCAAAGATGCCCTGATATTATATCATTTCAGTGTGACAAAAATGGCTTCTTTTCACCCAGGCAACCAGGTTTGGCTCATACAGGCTACAGGCCTGCACTAGATCTTTATGGCAGTTTTGGGCAAGATCATTAAGAGCTTCAAATGTCACAAACTGCAGGGTGCAGTAAAACTGTTGTGAGCCCCTACCCCTTAGAAATTTCCACTGTCATCCATGAGTGAAATATGGATATCTCTGGAAATGGACAATGTACAAGAGTTAACGTAAATTCTACCAGTCTTAAGTTCCAGCTGTCAACAATAATTCTCCATGATCTCTCTGCGCTTGTCACCTGCCCCACAGCCAGGAAGCAGAATGTTCTCAAACCCATTTACTTCATCATCTACATCACCCATAAAATCCTCATAGGGATCTTCACTGTCAAGGCAGATATTGTGCAGAGTACATGCAGCAACAATAACTGTGGGAATGTCCTGAATACGTGACATGTCCAAGTACTTCAATCTTCGAAATCGACCCTTCAGCAGTGCAAATGCTCTTTCAATTACCATCCTAGTGGAGGAGTGAATAAAATTGTACCTTCTCTGTTGAGGTGTTAGGTGGCCGTTATCCTTAAATGGGATTAACATCCATGTGTCCAGAGTGTATGCACCATCCCCCAAGAGATGGGTGTCATGTGTGAATCTTTCCTGTACTTTGCCAAAGAAATCTGAATTTCTGAACACCCTTGAGTCATGTACACTACCAGGCCAGCCAGCATAGCAATCAAGAAAACGCATTTCATGATCACAGATTGCAGTCAAATTGACTGAGTGGAAGTGTTTCCTATTGATATAATTCTCAGAACATTCCTGGGGGGCTTTTATGGCTATGTGCGACCCATCAATGGCACCTCTCACACCTGGCAGACCTTTGTGTTTCCTAAAGCCCTCTATAATGACCCGAGCTCTTTCATCGGACGGCCATGCAATAACTTGACGGGTGATATTGTTCTTTAGGGCTAGACAAACGCGATTGGTGCACGTAAACACTGAACTTTTGGTTATGTTGAAGCGATCCGATACCGAACGGATTGACTCTTGATTACCAAGCAGCCATAAAGTTATTAGCAGATGCTTGTGGACGGAAATTGGTTCTCTGCCTCCGTATTGAGGGCCTGTGGGCAGTTCTGGGCAATTACCCAGCTCAAGGGCAAGTTCCTCGAACGTATCTATTGACAAGCGGAAATGGCTTCTGAACTCCGTCAGGTTGTAACTCGGAACAACTTCCTCTGCATAACCTCTGATACGGACGGCTTTTCGACGCTCTTTACGGAACCCATCCACACAAAATAGTGGCAAAAGGTCTTCTACCATATCTTCTTCTTCTGTTCTGGGGTCTTCTTCTAACATTTCCGCGATAAAAACCAAAGCACCAGCGACAGCAACTTTCAATGTTGCCGCCGCCATGTTTGTATTTGGCAACTTTTACCCGAAAAGCCGCTGACAAAGCGCATGCTATCGCAGGCTATTATTCCAGAAACGGAAACGTCGTTTTATTGACTTTTCTTCTGAATCGTTATTCTGGAATAATCCAGAATATATTCTTATTCCGGATTAGGGTCAATCGAACGCAACCTAATACGCTCCCGTACCGGCACTCTGTTGCGACCTTATATGGTAAAACTACGTCACAGTCATATAATAAATATATTTATTATATACATACTGAGACATACTCACGAAAAAGCCATATCGTAAAATTTCGTACGCAAATGAGTTCTAGCCAATGAGAGGCCGCGAACGACGCTTTTCACACGTGAAAAAAATCGTTCGTCCAATCACAAGCTGCGAACGACGATTTTTCACTACTGTTAAAGGGTTTCCCGGTCCCATGATAAATGTCTCAGTATGTATATAATAAACAGAAAACATCATGGAAAGTGCTTTGTACAGTTTTTATTCACTCGTTGTTCCGTATCATAAAACTCACTCGCTCGCAAAGCCTCGCTCGTTCGTTTTATGATACTTCACAACTCGTGAATAAAAACCGTACGCGCGCACTTTCCATGAAGTAATCTCTCTCTCTCTCTCTCTCTCTCTCTCTCTCTCTCTCTCTATATATATATATATATATATATAGATCTTATTAACCGAGCGCGCGGTCCGTACAGTAAGTTATGGACCGAGTTTTTTTCGTCGCCTTATGGCCCGAGCGCGCTTCGCGCGAGGGCCATAAGGCGACGAAAAAAACGAGGATCCATAACTTACGGTACGGACCAAGCAAACGAGGTTAATAAGATATTTATTATATGGCTTTAGATCTTTCGGCAAACATAAAACAAGGCCCCAGCGAGTACTCGTCTTGTTCATTCAACAACATCAATCGCGATCAGGCATGAATTACGCACGTTTGTTTTCACAACAAATTCAGTTAACAGCTTACAATTCTGCCGATTTGAAAATCTTGAAAGAAAATAAGCGTCTGTCGAACCAACTGCCTAGATAAATACTAATTTGTTCTGAGCTGAATGAAATGGCCCATAGCGTATGTCAAACAACGACACTGCAGTGAACTTTATTCGGTGAACGACTCGAACTCGCCCTTGCTCGCTCACTAAAGATTTAAAAAAACTGCAGTCTTATCTCTTTCCAGAAGAAACTGCTTTGTAACTCAGAGTATTTTTTATTCTTTTGAATAAGTTTCTTACACGTACAATAATGTAGAAGGCAAAATGGCACTAAAAGAAAATCATTTCATCACAAACTGCGACCGACACATCGTTGAAAGTTATATTATTCAAAACTTACCGCTTAATTTTTCTGCCTCCTCGTGGAGCGTTTAGGTTTCTTCCAGCAAAATAAACGTCCTCAAATCACCACGGCGTTTTTGTCCCAGTCAGTGATTTCGAAATACAGAGTTCTCGTACATTGTGAAAAATTTATTTACAGTCTTCACAGTGCCCCATAACGAGCAAACATGTCTGCAAAACTTGATTCTTGCACGGTTTTAGTCATAACTGTTCACGGTGATTGTTCGCTTTCCACTTTCTTCCTGGCAAGTGTGCAAATTTTAACACAAGGGTGAAACAACCCTCCATACTCTGCAGCACTTGTTGTCAATGACGGCTGAGGTCGCAAGCAATTTTTTCCTCGGACGTTTTCCTTCTTCGTAACGGTCATTTTCCAAGATTGTAAACTTTCCCCGATCATCATAACTTAACAGTGAGTATCCGGAACGTTTAAACTTCCCATTGCACTTCTGGGCCTTTTATGACAAACGTTTAGCAACTTTTCGAGTAATCATTTGCGATCCACATGTGCAAACTGATTTTGCGGTCCGTACAGTAAGTTATGGACCGGTAAAATTGACCAATCAGAACGTGCGTAAAATCAATTTGCGGTCCGTACAGGAAAGTATGGACCGGTAAATTAACAAATCGTAGCGTGCGTAGTATCAGTGCCATATAATAAAACTCCTTATTCTTACCATATCTCAAGTACTGCAATCTCATCTGGGCTTCTACCTGTACCTCTCATATTGAACCTCTTTTTCTTCTACAAAAGAAAGCTGTTCGTTTAATCACCTTTTCCCCTTCTCAAACTCACACCAAACCTCTGTTCGTAAAGATTAACATTTTTTCAACCTGGAATGCCATGACCATTTCACTCGTGCAAAGTTTAACTTACATAAACAATTTCTTAAATATCATTTTTCAGTGCGTTTTCAAGCTCCTTCTATTTGGAACAGTCTTCCACTTTCTCTCGGAGATTCACTAACAGTCTCTAACTATAGACGCAAAATAAAAATATTTTTTCTCCACGATGAAGGACTGTGACTTCCCAATTATCTTTCCATTTACTCTTCTAAAACACAAGGAATGACATATGCATTAATAGCATTTAGGTTTATACTCAGTTTGACTTGTACTTTGTTATAACGTATTTAGTAAGAAATGATATGTATTTAGGTTTATATTCAGTATGACTTAACCTTCAAATGATTGTAATTTCTTTCTTTCCATTTACTTCACTATAAAGTAAGAAATGATATGTATTTAAGTTTATTAGGTATTTATAAGAATTTAGGTTTATACTCAGTTTGACTTGTACTTTGTTATAACGTATTTAGCAAGAAATGATATGTATTTAGGTTTTTATTCAGTATGACTTAACCTTCAAAGGATTGTAATTTCTTTCTTTCCATTTACTTCACTATAAAGTAAGAAATGATATGTATTTAGTATGTAGTTTACAGTATACTTAGTGCGACCTACTCTTTATAGGAATGATAGTTTTGTTGTTGTTGCTGCTGTTAGGTTCATATTTAATTTAATTTAATATAATTTAATATAATTTAATTTAATTTAATTGCTCGCGGGCGTGGCCCGTCGAGCTTAAAATCACACGTCGTGTCTTTTTCGTCATGTTATTAGTTTTCTGGGTTACGAATCTGCACACGGTGATTGGTTCAGATTGCCACGTGATATGCAATGACGTAATTGACTTCGTTAAACAACTCGAGTGTGGCCAGTGAATTGCTCGGTACTTGTGTGTAAACGTTAACTGCATTTAATCCAAACTCAACACCGTTTGGCTTTGTGGAACACGCACTGATAAACTGGATGTTAGGGAACGATTTTGGCTTGGGTTCTTTAGTTCACCGCGGAAGCTTCGAGAATAGCCGTAAACAGATGTTTGGTGGATACCGCTGGGGGATTGCAAATATCTCTGTCGCCGCTAAATATTTAGTCCCGACGAAAGTTTCTGTGGCGACACGAAATACTTCTGGGAAGAAAACAGGCCGAAAACGGAAACCAAAGCTACGATGAGCTTTAGCCGCAAAACAATGGCGATTTATGCTTACTCTGTGCATGACATCTGTTGCCTCATAAAATTCTTCTGCTTATCGCACATTGCCTGTTGAAATGTTTCTTTCATTCGATCATGTAGCCTTTGTTTCGAAATGAAAAATACACCGAAATAGTCCCTGAGCATTGAGTTTGCAGTCACAAATGGACTGCACACACACAAAACCGCAATAATATTGTAAACATGTCTCGTGTTACATTCCTCGCTTTCAATTTTATATTTGTTACAAAGCACGAATACTCGAAAGCCTGATAGAAGAAACGTATTCAGTTAATAAAAGAAAGCACATAAGTATTGAAGCGAAGGCTGGATTAATCGTGGCCTAAGAAGAGATGTCACGCTTTCTTAAAATGCAGGAAGTGTATGAGTGTTGTAATGATAATTTATAGTTAAATCAGGTTTCATTTGAGCAAGGTGTCAAGAGCCAAGTTCTCTATACTTTGTGATATTTTTCTGGTGAGAAACTGGAAGTCTCTCTTGTCCCTACTTTCCACTTTAGTATATTCTGGTCTCGATGCAACTCACGCCGCGAGCTCACTGGCAACGCCAGTCTAGTGTGTGAAAGTTAACTGCATCTGTTACGTTATCTGTGTTGCTCAAGCTTTACGTAGAGGCACACACAACTACGTGTATTGAACAAGAGCTGTCTTTTTAGTGTTCATCTGCCGAGTACACACAGTTGACTGATGTCATCGGTTATTGTAGTCTGTTCATGGCATGCTAATCATTCTAAATATCACGATAAGATTATGTTACGAATACGATACGATACTAAACGGCTATTGTTGTAATTGAACTGCTAAATGTCAAACTGTCACAGCATCCCATCCAAACTCAACAACGTTTGGCTCTGTGGAACATGTACGGATAAACTGGATTTTAGGGAATAATTTTGGTTGCGTTACTAAGTTCACCGCGGAAATGTGATGGATTCGATTATTTGATGGATACCGCTACGGGATTGCAAATAACTCTGTCGCCGCTAATTATTTAGTCCTGACAAAACTTTCTGTGGCGACACGAAATACTTCTGGGAAGATAACAGGCCGAAAACGAAAACCAAAGCCACAATGAGCTTTTGCCGTAAAACAAAAGCGATCTATGCTTTACACTGTACATGACATAAATGCTTCTGCTTGTTACGGGGCTATAACAGACTTTAGAGCTGAAGCTCACTTTTAATGCACTTTAGCGTCGATGTTCCGTTTTCAAGAACAAGTCTCACTATATCTCTCTAGTTTCTTAGTCGACAGCTTTTATGCACCACAAGTGTTAAGTCGTCCCAGTGATTTCCTAATAGTTTTCACACTGGCCGAATTAGAACACAAAGGATAGGAAATGGATTTTCGCTAGGACCAAGTTCAAAGTCACATTCGGAACTCACATTTCCGAATGGACTTTTCCACTAGGATGTCGTTAACACTCGAGTGGCTCCTCTATTTGCTTACTACACTTATTCTAAAATCACACTAACACATTCCAATGGATATGATTGGCTGTAGTTAAGATTTGAAGGAAGAGAAGGTGCTGGCACGCCTACGGCAGAGTGCGCACTTGCTATTGCTCATTTCCTAAAACAGGATCTTCAATTAATAACAAGATCACTTAGATTTCCTGAGGAAGGCCTCAGTGTTAATCACAGTAAACAACAACGTAGCTTTTGATTAAACATCTATTCTAACTCTTCCAATTGTCAACAAAAGAACTCCAATTCACTAATATATTTGCTTCCAAAACTACGGGAAGATATTCCAATTTTCTGCTATAACATGCTTATCGTACATTGCCTGTTGAAATGTTTCTTCCATTCGATCTGTAGCCTCGAAAGCCTCATAGAAGTGAAACGCATTCAGTTAAAAAACAAGACAGACTAGTATTGAAGCGAATACTGGATTAATCATAAATATTACAATTTCCTCGAATGTGATTGGTTCATAAACCCCCCGATTAATCATTAATTGAACACCTATTGTTCTGTAATCGGATACTTCTTTGTTCTGTAATCGGACAGTTGGCTTGACCAATCATAAGCAAGAGTGAAATTTAAATGCACCAATCAGCGTTACACTGATTTTCAGTGGAAAACTCTATTGCCGGTGTGAGTTTGTGGCATCTCGAAAGGCGAATTTTGTTAATTCTTGGACAACTTAACGTGCAAGGAACAGTTTGTGGTCAGTCAAAGAACGTGAACAGTCACTATGTAACGAAAGAAGACAGGAAATGTTCGCCTTTCGGGCGCGTTTGTTTAGTTCACGACATCGCCAGCATGCTGTTCTATAGACACTCTGAAACTTACGGCTCGGCCAATGTCAATGAACGTCGTTAATTCATTTCAAAATCATGGAAGAAACTTAACTTTGTTGTGATGGACTGTGATGGACAAACGCTCCTCGAGAATTAAGCCGTCAAGAAATCGGTAAGTTTGTATTTGCCATGCCGACCCGCTAAGATACAGATTTTTTCAGTCTTGAATATTTCCTTTGAATGCTTTGGAGTAAACTTTTGTAAAAAAAATAAACTAGTATTCTGAGTTTCAAAGTACCTGTTATGTTAAAAAATGTGAGCCTGAAAAGTCGAAAGAAGCTGTCTTTCAATTTGTGAGTTCGTGATGGGTTTACTGATTTCTAGTGTACAGAACTTACACATTTTTTACTTTTACTTCAAAAATCCGCTTTCAACTCAAATCATTGGGTAAATCAGCTTCGCGAAGCGCGGTCGTCCGATTTTGTAATCACTCGTATGATTACAGACCGAATCGGACTCCACTCAGTCCTATTACCATTATTAATCGTGGCCTCTGATTAGAATTAAGTGTTCGAAGTCAAACTGTCAAAATCGACTCATAAAAAGACAAGTGCATTACTCAGATTTACTCGGTCGGTAACCGTTTCGCTTCTAAGCTCAAAATGCAGAGTCGCTCAACCTTTAAGAACCAAGTGTATGAGTGTTGTAATAATAAATTTATAGTTTAATCAGGTTTCATTTAAGCAAGGTGTCAAAAGCTAAGTTCTCTATACTGTCTATTTCTGGTGAGAAACTGGAAGTCTCCCGGAAGTTCCGCTCTTGTCCTTGCTTTCCATTTTACCATTTTAGTTTATTCTGCTCTCGACCCAACTAACGCCGCGAGCTCACTGGCAACGTTATAGCTATAAAATACATGTCAACAAACTAAAGGCTCGTATAAACGCACCCCGATGTTGGTGGTAGTGTTTAATTAGTCGCAACAAGTCTCAACAATGTTGGGTAATACGCCGGTAGCCCTGGGACAAAATCATACTCACAAGACTTTGCAAACCAACTGAAGTGTAATTTTTCCGCCATTCTCATGCTTGCAGCATGGAGCATATAAAACGACTGAAGGCTCGAAAATATTTGGCAGTTGCGGCCTAATCTACAATCATGGTCAAAAGTCGTTGGGACGCTCCTCCTACGCACATCCGGAGCACAATGTAAATTCGTACAACCTATGGGGGTCTCATATTTCTTGTTTTCAAGTCCCTCCCCCTCCCCTCCATTCAATGTTGGCCCGTGGTGCAGCTATAAGCCGAACCATGCTCAACTACCAAACATTGAATGGGGGGGAAGGGGTAAACTTGAAATCGTCCCAACAATTTTGACCATATGATTGTAGCGTGTCTGTAGTGCCCGTGCGCGAGCCCAGCATTGTTCGGATTCCTGTTCAAACGCACGCAACATTGTGCTACGCTTTAATGATCATAAAACACAAAAAATATTGGGACTTGTTGTCGCCCAACAACTTCCAACGACGCCCAACAGGGTGTTCAAACGCTCTTAACATGTTGGGAGCAACAGTTGGATGTTGTTGACCAGGCGTCTCCTTTTATAGAATTGACCAAAATAGCTCCTTGAGTGATATCGTGGTCTTAATCTCGTTGGCTCAACACCAAAGCTTTCATAGAATTGTCCAAAATACAATATTTCCAGGAAAATGAATTGACGTAATTTCTCGTAATATCTTAAACATAACAGCAAAGTTCAGCGGTTGTTAGGTAGTGAACATAGCCAGTTTTTAAGGTCGGCGTCTCACGAAAGTGAGAAGCACGACCTTGTTGCGGCCACGACACCGTCAGTCCATCAGTCCGTCAGTCAGTCCGTCATCTGTGTCAACAATAGACTTCCAAATTAGGAAGTTTATTTCAAATTTGGGCACGACACGCATAATGAAATACATTTCGAGAGATCGATTAACTTTGAAGGCACGGAATTATACGACCTTTTAATCACGGCTTTTAGTGAAAGTATGAATGCGGAAGATGCTCCAAAGGTTTATACTTGCTCTTGGCCGATACCTCGAGTGTTTCAAGCATCGCCCGATTTTCCTGATAAACTCTTTGTGAAAACAACATTTCATACTGGCGTAACGGTACGGACTTTATATCGATCGTGTAGTTATTATTTTGTGTGAATGTTTCAGTCGGTCGACCGTACACAGGAACCCGGCGTTCATCTCTATCGACACTCATTGTGCAGTGGACACGCGCGATTTAGTTGTTTACATTCCTCAGTTTAAATTTGCCTGGATAACTTACCGCAAGACTTGAAATATATTGTGTATGCCGAAGCCCTTGAACGAAAGGTGACTTTGGTGTTCTTCGTTGATAATGAGTTACAATTATTAAGAGTTCGCTCGAACGAACTATGCAAGAAAACAACACATTCTTGTACGTATGTACGTATTCAGTCATCCGGTTAATATTTATCTGTTTCATCGGATTACCGAGACCGTAAATATGTGAACCTTCTATGACAGGTCATTCATGCTACTATAATAAACTTCACTCAAAAAGCACTTTGTATTCGTCGTCATTTGAAACCCGAGTTAATGATTATTACCGTGAATATGTATACCGCTTGGAAGGAAGTTACGCCGCTCAAAATGATTTAAACACCGGTAAAGCGGGCAAGGTTTGTGCACTTTAGAATATATCCTGTCAATGTTCGCTTTGAGTTGAGGGGATTAGGCCACTTTGAGGTTTACGAGAAATTATTTCACTCTCTGAGCTGAGCCGATTGCCTCATTAAATATGCATGTTACGCTTGATTGAGTGCAAGCGTATTGCTCTCACAGTGGTAAAGCGTGACGTCTTATTTTGCAAAATTTTCCATTCGAATCTCTAAACATACACAGCTGCTGCACAAACGTGTGCAAAGTTTCAAATCGCTAGCCCTACTGACAGCAACCAGATAGCTCCATACTGAACTCTCTTATTTAGCATCAGTTCTAAATCAAAGGAACCATTAACACCAAATAGGAGGGTTTAGTATTGAGCAATTTGAACTTCAATAGCCCACATCTCAGCTGTTCAATGCGCTAAAGAGCTAATTTTTTGTGTGACCGTTTTTAGACAGGGCATTTCACAGAATTGTCTAAAATCCATATTCCGATATTTTTTGTGACATCACTTTACCACTATATTCACTCAAGGCAATCCCTACTTTAGAGCAGTTAAGACACAAGCCTATTGTACGGACTAGACACAACCAAAGTCTGCCAATCAAAAAGATAGCCGACCTTACAGCGGCATCGCTGCTTTGATTTCCTAGAAAGGTGCGACCACTACATATATAATTACCTTCACAGAGTTGCTTAAAGTAAATGGAGTGACGTCAAAGACATAACTTCTGTTCTTTTCAGATAATCCTGGCCTGTCTTGTCCTGGAAACCTGCGACCAGGCGATATCTACACGCACTGTTTCCACGGTCTACGCAGCACCATTATCGACCCAGACACACGCGCAATTCATAACTCCGTTCACGAAGCTCGAGCGAGAGGAGTGTTGTTTGACATCGCGCACGGCCGGGCCTCGTTCAGCTGGACTGTGGGAGAGATCTGCGCTAAGGAAGGTTTCTGGCCGGACATCATCAGCACCGACCTGCACAGTCTCAACGTTCATGATCCTGTATACGATCTGCCGACAGTAATGTCCAAGCTTCTCCACCTGGAGATGCCCCTGTATGACGTCATCAAGGCAGTCACGTCAACTCCTGCGGCTGCGTTTGGTCAGAGCGAGGTGATTGGTTCGTTGGGTGTTCATCGTGGTGCTGATATCACTGTTCTTTATGAAGAGCCGTGCGAGGCTGATGTGTGTGATAGTCAGGGGCAGTTGAGGAGGATGAAGAGGCGACTTGTGGCGAAAGCTGTGTGGAGAGATGGAGTAAGGTACGAGACCACTAGGGCGGAACCGTTTCCAAATCCAGAGCAGGGCGAAGAATCACCATATGAAAACTTCAACCGTAGTGGCCTTGTGATCAAGGATTGTTGCTGATCTCCAGGTAGTTTGACTCTTCGGCGGAACTGGAGAAATTAATCGTTTAGGCTTAATGTGTAGTTAGCGACAAACAGGACAGTATGCGGGCCAGACTCCAAACAAAAACTGATGCTGTAAGAGATGAAACTTCGCAGTCACGAATTTTACAGAGAAACAGCAGCTGTGAGGAATTTCCCCTCTACATAGATTTATTAATAAAAGGTATGACATATAGACTTGAAAACGACTAGAAGTGAACGGACTAATAAAGTCAAAATGTGGCATGCAAGACTTCGAAACTTGACTAAAATGCAAGCCCGTTGCTTACATCATTTTTAAAGTTACATTATATTACTAGACAAGACTGGTTCGTTGCCATTGAGCTTGTGGCGTCATTGGACACGCGGGGTGCCGGGTGAGGAACTTCTGTCGTACGTTTATATGCAAATTGAGGCAAGGGTACTATACAGCCGACATGACGGATTCAAGAGCTCCATATCTTTTAGTCTTATTTTCTTGCTCTTTTTTCTTCCAATTTCAGTTTAACAGAAAATCACCAAAAAGTGTTTGAGAAAACCGAAAGCCCCGAGAGAATATTGAAATGCCTAACTAATTTGCATACTGCATTAACTTTTTTTGATTCTTTAACTTTCAATTTTCTCCTTCAGTTTTTCAGGAGAGATATGTCATACAGTATAGAGAATTTGCTACTTGATAGTTTGCTCAGATGAAAGTTGATTGGCCTATCAATTCTCACTAGCTCATACATTTTCTTCTTGAATGGTTAGGATAATTTGTATCATGAGCTCAGGAGTGAAAGTGGCCCGAGGTACAATATCTTTTAGACCTTGTAATTTCCAAGCCGTATTTACTGTCGCTACAGAGATTTTGCTGGATGCTAAATGAACGGCTTCAGAGCTATTTGCGATACAGAGTTCCGTAGCGGTATCAATAAAACTAGAAATACGATAATCGCAGATACCCCTCGCTCTGACATTGATGGGACTTTTACTTTGGTACTCCCAAGAAGAGTAGCCTTTGTTTTACCGAAATGTTGACTCAATCTTTTCTTCAAAGTCAAATGCTACACACAAAGGAAGGAGAAAAAGAATGGTGTGTGTTATACTTTTGCGTTGAAAAAAAGAATCGATTGCGTGACGAAGTACGCATTTCCCACGGTCGGCGGGCACGACAAATTAATTTATACAGTCTGCCAAGCACGTTCTCAAAATCTAATACTCAAATTTTAAAGTTTGTCGGCCGTCGTAGTACGGGAAAAAAACAAACACTGATTCTCCAATTTTGAATTCATAGGCAGTACAATTAAATAGGCTTCCTGTGCAATTTGTTTTTACTCTGGGTTGCATGCACAAGACTCAGGCATGCATGTTTAATGAGCTCGAATTGTTTTGTACGTGAACGCGCTCAAAACAACATGATTTCTCCCAGAATCAAAGCAAAACTTGAACGGTTTACTTCAAATTATGCACGGGTTTCAGACCTAGTCATACTTCTAAGGGCTTGTGAACGATTCTTGCTGCAATCACCGCATGTCAAATTACAGTATTTGTTACAGTTTTAGTCTTGAAAGAAATAATAAGACATCTGACTAAATCATTCAAGACTCCAAGTTCCGATTGCTCTGAGCCAATACAGTAGCCGAAACTGGCGACAGAAGCGTATTAAAAGAATACTTCGAGGGAAAATGATCAGCATACAGATTTTAATACATTCTTGAAGTGATCGAGTTACAAGATACGGGTAGAATATATTTGTCACGGTGATTGTTCGCTTTCCACTGACTAACCTTTGTTGCTTGTCCTTTCTGAATAAGGATCTGAGTTTAACACAAGACGGCGTCTGAAGCTCCCGATTTGCTTGATCTTCTTCGGCACGCTTCCGTTCATGATGCTGTCGGTTATCAAATGTTTGTCGTCTTTTCTCTAGACGTATTTGGCGCTGTTCGATTGTTTCACGATTTCGCCTTGCCCGTGCTAGTTCCCTTCTCTTTTGCAGACGAGCTTCGCGAGACCGTGCTGTGTCAAGTTTTCCAGTTTTCAAATTCATCTTCGTGAACGCAGTTACGTACAGTTGTTGCTTCGTTCAAACCTTTGTTTGACCTCGCTTTGACGCTAATCGATAAATATTATTACGTCATTGCCTTAGAGGTCGCCCTATGACAGACTGACAGACTGACTGACGAACATTAGATTTCGAGATGGCGACTCGCTTGGAGTCTCCACACAAAGCGAATTTGCTGCATTAGCGCCGTGATTATTACCCTCGCTTCGCTCGGGGATAATATATGCCGGAGGCAGAAGCAAATAAACAATCTTCGAGACACTGCCAAATCACCATATTTTTAGCCTCCTGACAGCAGACCCACAAGCGACTCCCGTACGCTCGTGAGCCTGCTGTCAGGAGGCTAGATATTTTGCGATAACCGAGCTCAATACTTGTTTCAAGTGAGCTTGCATTTCACAAATTATTTTGCATAAAATTGTTGGGAAGTGCACGTTGTAGCGGAAACAATCGAGCTGGAGGAGCTGAAATGTTCACACAGGTTGAGAAGACTGCGCATGAATTATTTGCATTTCACACGCTGAACGCAGTAGTGCGTATTAGCAGACACTTACTTGAAGGCAGTTATTTGCAGGTGGCATAGCAGTCTCTCGGCCAATCGAAAGAGGGGGAAAAAGCATCGAATGATAATAAGCAATTATTTGACGAGGTTTAACAAAATATCGTGATTTACCAGTGGCAAGCAGATCAATCATTTGCCGATGCCGGGGGCAGAGGCAAATAAATTAATCTGCGAGACACTGGCAAATTGCGATATTTTGCGATAACCGAGTTCTATAATTGTTTTATCATTCGAGTGAGTTTGCATTTCACAAATTATTTGGCATAATATGTTGGGAAGCGCGCGAAAACGAGCTGCCATGTTTACACAGGTGGAAAAAACTGCACATGAGCAGAATATTATTTGCAGTTTGCAGCTGAAAGCAGTAGCGCAGCTACTTATTTGTAGGCAGTTATTTGCAGGTGACGTAGCAGTCTCTCGGCTATCGGTATCGAATGATAAAATGTATTATTACCGTTTCTTTCCAGACAGAAACCGGCATATTTTCGGCGAGAAAACTTTACCAAACAGCTATAGTATACATGAAGCAACATATACCATGTACAGAGTAAAGCATAAATCGTCATTGCTTACAGCTAGTTTACTTCAAGAGAAATTGATCAGCATGATTTCGATATTTTCAGGATACGGGGACAGCACAACAAACTTGCAATTTGTCACGATAATAATTGCTCGATTTCCAGTTTCCCATTGACTGGATCTTTTCTGAAGAATGTTCGAGTTTTATGACAAACCGGCAGCTTCGCGAAGCAACAATTAAAGCCGTCATCGTCGATGCCTCAAAGAAACTGTTTCATTCATTTTCCCCGCTGGCAAGCTTGCCTCCAATACGGTAGCACAATATCCGGGTCGCTTACAACCACCTGCAAGGCTGGGGCTCGGGGACGGCTCCACCCGATCGAAATGTTGGCTTTTATTACAAGCACAGTTCTTGGAAAGAGAAGACGAGCTGTCAAGTTGCTGGATAATTATGGGACTACATGTACTGGGGCAGGACGTAAGAAAAACATAAAATTTTGATGTTGATTCATCGCCCAGTTGTACAATCACAGTGTCATGTGGAGCCAGGAAGACACGATCATATTATAAGCACACACTCTGCCACCACAATGCACTCGATATTTATATAGCTCAAAATGTCTGCAAACAGCTGTAAATTCAGAACATTCTCTTGGAAGCGTTTGTGGGTGCTGTAAAAGTTACTTTGTCATTTCAATGGGGTTTCTTCAAACCTGCAAAGTATTAATGCTCTGATGTGATGCACCAAAATCAATTTCCTGTCATTCCATGTTAGAACAATCAGACTCAACAAAACTACAGGGGAACGCCTATTAAGCGGCCACCTCTATTAAGCAGCCAGTTATCAAAGTCCTGAAACTACTGTCAGTATAATACCGTAAATGAAACTCACAGTGAAAAAAACAGTTATTGCATGTACAATCAGTGACAAAAGTCTTGGGACACACACAGTTTCAGTAAATTATCTACTGTTTCGGTTGAAAAACAGCCCCCCCCCCCCCCCCCCCCCATTCAATGTTGAAATGGCCTGAACCTGGGGGAGGAAACATCGGCGGGAATTTCTACCACTAATACTGGCCTCAGCGGCTCTAAATTAATACAAGGGACACAGGAGCCGACTACTAACGCGTAGCGAACGTTTAGTTTGAGTTTCATTATCAAATTCTATGATTTTCCGTGGATCGGTAAAATCCCCATACATTTCCTTATAATCTTGAGTTGTGCAACATTTTGTCACCGAGCTTGGGCCGCCTGTGGTCCAAACCGCCGACATAGAAGCTATTTGCATATATGCAAATAGCTTCAAAAACCGAGCTGACAAACGACTTCCATGACATCATAATCTGTCTCAAGAGCAACCAATCAGAAATCAAGAAAGAATGGTCTTTCTTTTGTCTTCTTGATTTTTTAAAAACTAAATTCTGATTGGAGAAAGCCTATGACGTCATGGAAGTCATTTGTCAACTCAGTTTTGCAGATGGTATTTTTTGGCCTCGCAAAGCAACAGGCGAAAAATCTGTCTGTGTTTGCAGGCTACCTGGGGTCTTGCTCTAGTCTACTCTCTCTTTAAATTCTGCCATAATCTTCTTCATTAATTCTGGGTTGCAAAGAACATCAATTGCTGTCATAGCCAAGGCTTTAGCAATGTGGAGGGTCTTTTCATGTGCCCCACCAGTTGCTGCAGCAGCTGTAAATGCATGAGTGTGATTGACAGCTGTCTCAGTAATGCTGTACATGGCATGAAGGGATGGTACAATGTAGGAGACATTACCCATGTCGGTCGATCCGGCAGGCATACTTTTCTGTTCTTCTAAAGAAGGAAACTTGATTCCAAATTCCTCTGCATTCTTCTCATATAGCATGGCTAGCGTGGAATTTGTAACGACATCAGCATAAAATGTTCCAGGTACCTCTGTAAATTCCAATGAACAACCTAGGATAGGAAAACCTGGTGTTGAACTCAAGCAACACTCACTCTTCAAACCTACAGTATAATACCATGTTCTAGCTAGCCAAATAAAACCAAGCGAGGGAGGATAAGTTGCATATCCTTAATACATAAATCACCACCATTGAAAATTTATGGTAACAGCAAATTATTTTGTGAACTGCACCCAAACTCTAGCTAAAATTACCACTGCTTCACTCACGTAGACAGTGACATTTAAATAGCAGAAAGGTGATAGTGTGCACTGTACCTGTTGCCAAGGCAGCAGCCTCAAAGCATGCTTTTACTCTGGCTGTCAATGCCACTGTTTCATGCTTTGTCTCAGTTCTTATCATGTAATTTAATTTGGTTCTTTCAGGAATAATGTTGGGTTTAACACCACCCTCCTCAATAATGCCATGCACTCTCCAAGCTGGTTTCATCTGCTGCCGCAAAACACTGATGTTGTTGTATGCCATTGCTGCGGCATCCAGTGCATTGAGGCCTTCCCAAGGGAATGCTGCAGCATGAGCAGCTCGACCTTTGTAGATGGCTTCAACGTTGCAGCATGCCAAAGACGGCATGTATAAAGTATCATAAGGGCATGGGTGAACCATCAAGCAGAAGTCCAATCCTTCAAAAGCGCCATTTTCAATAAGTTTGATTTTGCCTCCACCACCTTCTTCAGCTGGAGTTCCAAGGATTATTACCTGGCCAAGCTTGTCATTGACGGACTGTAGTGCAATGTTGAGACCTGCCCAATGTAGGTAAAACATTAATTTAACTAACACCATTTCATGTTTCTCACCAAGCTACATTTAGAAGGGTACTGTCATGAAATGCGATTGCACATGTTTGGTCTAATCTTGAAAACATTTGGTGTAAAATCCAAGATGGCATCCATGACCAAACAAATCATGTTTTTAAAAGGACAAAAACTGCTCATTTCTTGTTTTATGAAAAAAAATAATTATTGATTCACACCTCACAAAATACCCTTACTCCAATACTGGGGTGGGACATTTGACTATTTAGTAATCCAGTCTTGGAGTGGAACCTTTTAACAACTTTTTAGCCAGAGGGTGGGCAATTTGACTGGAAATCTGATTAGTTCAAATTCCTCTGGAAGTCAAAGTTTAAATTTGGTCGATACATGTTGGTGTACATAAAATTTATCCTTATGATATTGCAAACTAAATGCTCAGGACTATTTTGGTGTATTTTTCATTTCTATGTATTTTTCATTTCTATATTGTTTTGCCATGACCATTGCAAAACAAAGGCTACATGATTGAATGTAAGAAACAATTCAACAGGCAATGTACGATAAGCAGAAGCATTTTGAACGAAGCTGTCACAGGCTCAGAGCATAATACATGAAATATGGTAAAATATATTCAGAGCTGTGTTGGTGGAGTCCTGAGCCACAAGAACAGATATTTTTGTCACAAAACGGATATCTTTTCAGTGAAAAACCTTTACAAAACACCTACAGTATGTATGAGGCAACAGTTGTCATGTACAGCATAAAGCATAAATCACATTCTATGGTTAAAGCTCATCATAGCTTTGGTGTCCATTTTCAGCCTGGTATCTTCCCAGAAGTATTTCATATCGCCATAGAAAGTTTCGTTGGGACTAAATAATTAGCGGCAACAGAGATATTTGCAAACCTGTAGCGGTAGCCACTAAATATAATCAAATCCATCAAACATTTGTTTACAGCTACTACCAAAGCTTCTGTGGTGAACTTAGGAACACAAGCCAAAATCATTCCCTAACATCCAGTTTATCTGTTTATGTTCCACAGAGCCAAATGGTGTTGAGTTTGGATGGGATGCAGTTAACTTTTACACACAAGTAACGAACAATTCAATAGCCCACATCTCAAGTTGTTTGTGAGTCAATTTACGTCATCGCACATTATGTGCCAATGTGAACCAATCACTGTGTGCTGATTCTCAACCCAGAAAAAACAAAACTAAATATAAACAAAATATAAAATTTGCATTTTTAAGCTCACCACAGCTGCAAGCAATTATGCAAATGTCAACAGTCATATGCAAAAGACAGCACTATATATCCAACCAAATATATATGTGCCCAATACCAGAAGACTTCTTCAACGCAACTACAATCTAAGACAAAATTGTGTGAGACACAGTATCTTGAGCGGCTCTCGGCTCATAGATTTGATGGTTATGAATTCAGTCCCCCCCCCCCCCCCCCCCGACAGTGTTGAAGACATAAACTTGACAACGCACACAATATTAATACAACAAGCATTGGTGTGGAGAAATCATTTAACTTGGATCGACTGCAGGTCGATGTGTGAAAGCTGGATGCTGTGAAAGATTTGAAGTTGATGTTTCGAGCGCTAGCCCTTTGTCTGAGAAAAAAGAAATGACTTTTTTTCTTTTTGCTCAGACAAAGGGCTAGCACTCAAAATGTCAGCTTAAAATTCTTTTATGGCATCCAGCTTTCACACATCATCCCTCAGTTGATCCAAGTTATGCACAATATTATTAGTCTGAAATGTCAGCCGTCTCCTCCCCATGTCTGACATTTCAGACTAAAATAATGTCTTGGTTCTCTGCTTTCCAACATTGAAATAAGAGGGGGGTTGGAGTGTGACTGTTGTGTTAGATGCACAAATCATGACTATTGTCCTGACAATTTTGACTCATATTGTAGTTGTATGCTTGTGCTTTATGTTTACATGTTGTGCTAGTGAGGACCAGGCTTTAGAGTCAACTTTTAAAAAAGCTCAAATCCAAGCAGAAATATCGACATCTATTAGACAGTACACAAGTACATGTAATGATTCTGAACGAGAAGAATTCCATATATTGGGCCAAAGTTTAATTCAAGAAGTTAATGCACCAGTCAGTTGTAACCCCCACCTCAGGGAATGGTTGGGCAATGTGGGGCATTTTTTCGTAGTTGAAAGGTGTTTAAGCCCAAAGGGGTGGGGATTTTCCCCTTTATGATTCCCAACCTGCGGAGGTGGGGCTCCAGGTGGGAGATTTGACCAAAAATATGATGCAATGCGGCCTCGTCCAGTTCGACCACGCGGTTCGTTCGTGAGAGAAGTTTTCTGTGCAAAGCCTCTTTTGTAAAAACAAACGGCACTTCTTTGTTCTTGAAACAAATAAAACCAAACAAAACCCAAAGGTGCACGAAATGCCACAGGCAGCCCAATCTTGTTGTGAGATTCACTTAGATATTTAAAATCTAAGTGCATCACACAACAATATCTGGGCTGCCTGTGGATGCATGCCCCGAAATGCACAACAAAACGAGCCAGGAACCCAGACTGAACTCACCGATTCCAGCAGCGGCTCCCGCCTCAGCAATCAAATTATGTCCACAAGCGTGTCCTATCTCTGGCAGGGCATCATACTCGCATATCAGTCCCACTTTTAAGCCAGTGGTTTCAGCACTTGCAGCGCGAAATGCTGTTTTAATCCCAGCATGATGACGATTCACGTCAAAGCCACGCTCTTCAAAGAACGTTGAAAGAAGCCCGTGTGCGTAATTTTCCTCATAAGCGAGTTCGGGGTGTTCCCAGATCTTCCTGCTTAAATCGTGGAGGTCACCAGCGTTCTTATCAATAGCTTCCAACGCTTTATTCTTCAATATCTTTGACTCCATCTCTGCCTTCGCGTCAGCTTTCTTTCGAGTGCCAGCCTGTGAACAGGCTCTCTCTCTTCTACAGCCACGCGGAGTCTGGGGAAGAGGTTGGCATTAAAGGCACGGGGTTGTGCCGAAATCGAGCTGAGAATAATGATTATCATAAATTACTAGGAATAGCTCTTGCTAAGTGCCAACGAGCGCAACTCTCTGGAACAGTAACAAAATTAAAAGCAAAATTAAAAATGACTCGCTGGTCGATTCGTTTGTATTTTTCGCTTTTCAAATGTTTTTTGTTTCGTATTGCTTGTGTATTGAATGGCACGCTGGCCTGATGTTGGCAAGTTGAACTTTCAACACGGCTCGCTGGCCGACTTTGAGCACGCTCGCTCGATTTAGAACACGCTGGTTCTTGACAAACAATGCGAAGTGAAGTGCACTAACGTAAAGCGTTAGAAGAGGAACACAACAAGTCCAAGAACACAAGATTGTTTTACTGTCCTTTTGCTCACCCGAAGTAGAACAACGTCGCTACTCTGACAGGACTCCGCAAAACTCGCCACGAGGAGACTTTCGCTGGCCAAAAATGCTCCAGCATAATACCAAAGAAGAAGCGCTACAATTGGTTAAAATCTCCGCATCTCGCGCTCCCATTGGCTCAGAAAACAAGCAGAACAAAACAACTCGTACTTTAATTGGCTAGCTTGAAACAATTGCAGAAAAACATTACGTCATTCTAAGTGGTTACGCTCCATTCGAGATCTTTTCCCCCTTCTCTAGTAATAATAATAATAATTTGCCTTTATTGTTTTATGATTTGTACATATTTGAAATTAATAGCCAAAGCCAGAGGCTTATATTGCATAGGCTGGAGGAAAGCCGAAAAAAAAAAAAAAAAAAAAAAAAAAAAAAAGTAGTAAGCAGATTAGTGGAAACATGAAAAATGCAAGGTGCTATGGGAACATACAGGAGTAGACTGGTAGGGATAAAGTGCTAAAATTACAAGAGAAATGTGCTATGCACATTCATAAATTATTGGTCTAATACACAAGCATATATTATACAGTACATTATTACTATAAATACACTTAGCCAGAAACATACACATACATATGCATACACGCACATGCATATAATTATCAAAGGCATATCTACATGCAGACTCTCGTGCACGGCTCTATGATGCTGCCGCCTCGCAGCCTCGCGTCTTCGCTCGGCTGCTCGTTGGCAATTATTTGATCTTGGAAATAATGATTATGATTGTTCCCAGGGCAGGTCATGCGATGCTTGTCCCCAGGGCCATCTGCTTCATCAAAATGGCCACCTCTCGTGGCATGCAAGCGTTCTCGAGATTTATCAACCGACGCTGTTGCTGAATGCTACAACCTTATCGAGAGTAGAAAAGAAGTCCAGGAAAGAATCTCATAACAGATGCGACGATGATGCTAGCACAACTCCTTCGGGTAAGGCGGCCAAACGACTTCTAAATGCTCGTTTGTAGTAGTAGGCCACTGCGTCATGTAGGCTGGATATCTCTTGAGAACGCTTGCCTTTCACGTTCGATGTGCGACGAGAGGTGGCCATCTTGGTGATGCTGATACAAACCTGGCGTGCATGGAATTGCAGGAAATGGTTTGTGTAGTTTGAATATTGCTTCGTGTGTACGCTGAGCTGTGAGTGTGTGGTATATACGGCTTGTTAAAATATATTTAGCAAATATTTAGCATTACAGTAAACACCCGCTTATAAGAACCTACATTTATACAAGTCAGCCTAAATAGGTTCTTATATATTTATCGGGTGTTTAGTGGGAATTAAATAAGGCTGTTTTGGTTTTTAAGTAGGTCGTATAAAATGAAAACTCGCTTCCAGGCCCCCTGAGCCTGGGTTGCCTGTGGTAGCGTCTGAAGAAAAGGCATTTCATCCCTTTTTCGAGCAAAAATCGACAAGTTCGCACCGTCAGTCCTCACCCTACCCCCTTGACGGGAAATACCAACAATTTATGCTACTACAATGAATCAGGTAGTTACAAACGCTATATTTGCCTGAAGTATATCGTATGAGAAATGTACATACCGCAAATTGTTTCAGGATTGTCCAAAACTCTTCCTAGCACGACATGAACAACGGTTAACGATGCCGTCATTCTTGGTTTGTGAGGGGGTGGGGGCTGGGGAAAAATTGTCGTTGCTGTGACCAAGCCGTACTCGAAGAAACGCAATTTTTGATCAACTCCAGCCATCATTACACTCGAATTTAACAAATATCTCTGTCGTTTTCACCAATCCTGTATTAGCGCATGCATCTTCGCCAACGCGGTGAAAAAGCTGTTTTAGTGATCGACCTATAAATGAAAGATGAGCCATCATTCCACTTGAATTTAACAAGTATCTCCGTCGTACAAATGATATCTCATCCTTTGAAACTATAGTGGCATACGCAGCAAGCAACTATAAAACATTTTGGTCGAGCTGTGCGACATGTGTCACCCTCTAGATACATTTGTAGGCGCATGCCGCACCCACAATAATTCACACAAAAATTTGATTTGGGGTGGGTACAAGTTTTGTATCAAAACCGGCGCCCGTTTTATATATTCTTTCTCCTTTTCGATAAGGTCGCAGTACTAGTTTCATTTTTATAGCATTTTGTTGCATTTGGAAAGTCTACACCCCTTGCAGTGCACCTTTACTGAAACCAACTTGGGTCAAGTTTAACGACGATCCATCTGACCGGAACGAAGCAGCTCCAGTGTGTAGTAGTTATTTTGCCTCGGAGGTGTGCGATCCACGCACACCAAGGAGCTTATACTTTCTAGTAACATGCGCTTAATATCTGTTATTCACTTTTTGCTCTTTTTTGCGCGCAGCTAGAAACATTTGGGCTTTCTTCGTTTTTCCGACAAATGCCGGTGTAAGAGTCTTTTTTGCCCCCCTGGCAAAAATGCCTCCCCCGGCTTTTTTGCCCAGGCAAAAAGGCCCTCTCTGGGCAAAATTGCCCCCCCCCCCCCCCCCCCCCCCTTCACAAAATCATCGATTTCGAGTTACAGGTAATTCTGATCAACAAATCCGTGCGCAGCTCGTCCGTGCGTAAACATACGATACTAAAATGATCAAATTCAGAACAGTGAATTCTAGCCAGACATCTGGATGTAATCAATTCATACCGTGACCTGGGGTCTCTTTGATGAACTGTTTCGGAGGGTTGAGGTGGGCGGACGGACGGACGGAAGGATAAACGGAAAGAAAGGGGATGGTAGTTGGGGGTGGGGGTAGGGAATTCCACTCAATCCCCTCGTTTTATTCGTGTACCCCGCCCCACCTTATTCGTCACATTCCGCGTGGGACTAGAAAATAAAATAGTTTCTTTCGAGAGAATATCCCCATTTGCCAAACTTCAACTAGCTAGACCCTGTTTAGTTGTTTCCCAACCGCTCTGTAGCCTCGAGAGAAACAGGATCATGGCAGAGTAGAACTAAAGTGAAATAGGTCGTGAATAAAGTTGTGGAAATCTAACGTGGTGAATACACTGGAGGCGAGCATTCTTCACTGCGCTCCAAAGGCGCATGTGTCATGTCTTGCCCTACGGCCTGTTTTAGGTGAAGTAGACACCCAGCAAAGACGTAACAGGAAACGGGGTAGGAAAATAATTTTATATACAGTCGCACCATCAAAACCGCTTGGTCAGGACTTAATTACCCACATTGAATAAATAGTCTGCAAGTCATCATTGTAAAAAAACCTTTCCAGTTAAGTGGGAAAAGCACAAGTTGCGACCCTTAATATGATTATTGTACTTTGATTAGCAATTGTAACTTGACATATCATGTCGGATACAATTGACTTATCATAGGCGAAAGCCAGATTGTCCAAAACGGCACACATTTGTAACGCTTGCCGAGGGCACGGAGCAGAACGAACTCACAGGTCACTAACATAACATTTTAATTACAAACGGTCTGAACGCTACGAGGAACCTCAGAAATCCCCTTCACAAGTCTAAAGTACACGTACAGTCATACAGTAGAACAAAGGCTATACAAAAAAGCGAAACAATAAAGAAAGGCTAGTTCACAATAATAATCAAGTATTGTACTAAACGGATATTCATAACATACATAATTTCTTTTTTTTATTTTCCTTTTTTTTTCCGAGTTTTTTTCCTAGACTTTTTTTGTTACATATTGTTCTTACTTTACACTTTACATGTTGCCTGGCTTGGCAATACACTCACAACTTCGATACACTCACTACAAGACTGAGAGGTCTTACCGGGAACGGTTGTGCCGCGGATTTCAGCACCAGAAATCTGTTACGGAGCAGATTTTAGGGGACTCGCTTCTGTACTCAATGACTTCTTTATTCGTGATTCAGTGCTGAGCTCTTGAGCTTCGAGACTAACGGAGAGCTCGGGCTCCAAGTCACCACTCTAACTCAACTCCACTCAACTGAATTCAACACTACAAACTAGCCGTTAAGTATGCTCAGGGAGCACGTACAGCGATTACAAACTTCCGTTTGGGTAGACAACTAAATTGGATAGCAAAACCACAATGATTAGACCGGAAAGGAATGGACGGAATTTCCACGGCATAGGCGACTACAAAGACTCCTAAGGTGTCTGTGCATCACGATGCCGTGCAACCACTTGGCAGCTTAGCTCAAGCTTACCGACAGGCACATTCGTAGTGAACCTGGCGCCATGCCTTTCCTGCGGTTTGTGCTGCACACGCAAATGCTTCGCTGACCTCATTTATGAACTATGCTCCTAAAGGCTACTGTAAACTTAAGTCCGAAGGTCAAATTTGAGTCCTTCCGTTTGCAATTACAAGTTCGCTCCAGGATAGCCGAAATATTATTCTTTATAATAAATTTCCAAATTGTTTCGAATTGTCCCTTGACATTACCTTTCCAGTTCAGATGCAATTGTTTGATACATTCGGCTGAAACTATTTGGTCGGCTGATTTTTGTGTCCAAATGGTCATCTAGGCAATTTTTTCTTTATTTTTTTTCCAAACAAGCTGGACCAGTTGGAACTCCAAACGCTACAAGTCCCCTATGTCACTGCTACTTACAGGCAATTTGGAGATAAAACAATGCCGAGACTGTTTTTTTTTCCTTTCTTTCTTTTTTTTTTTTTTTTTTTTTTTTTTTCAGCGAAAATATTTCAATTTCAAGAACTGGACTTTTCCTTGTTTCATTCCCATGTTATATCAAACGTGCTTTCCCGACTAATAAGCTACCACTTACCTTTGCGAAGTCCATTGTTATAATACATGACATATCGTGTGGTTGTTTCCACCTCAAGTTCATTTAGAATCTTCTCTGCAGTTGCTGTATCGGCAGCATACCTGATGGTGTCGCTTATCCTCTGGAAAGGCATAACTCGCAGCGAATTCGCCAAACAAAATCACGAAATCACAAATAACTAAGTCGGATTTGGCGCGTTTCTGGCGGGTATTGACTGCACTTGCGTGTATGGTCTTGTTGACTGACCGAAAGTCAGCAATAAGAGAACTAAGGAGTTTCTCCACTTTGTCAAAGCAGCCAACCTACAGCACAGCTGCACTCTTGAATTTAACTGCTACCGGAAGTAGTCCCTCTGGTCCCTCACGGTAAAACAGCCTTTGGTTTAACGTTTTTGTTACTCTGATAAAAAACAAACAAACAAACAAAAAAAACAAACAAAAAAAAAAACCCAATAAAACACAGCTGAAACAGGGGTTCCATTCCAGTAAATGCGAAATACTCGTTATTTTCCCGAATAACTCGGAATTCCCGTCTTCTGTTCTTTCTTTGAGACGTAACTGAATAATGAGTCGACTTAAATAAGCAATTATTTGGGACCTCGTGCATCTCGGAAACCCAACAGAGTCTGGCGACACGGATATTTCTCTCAAAACAACAGACGTGCGTATCCGCCATATTGTTCACCGAATATTTGCCGAGAATCATCGGACCGATCGGTGGCGGTGTCACTCAGTCCTCCTCGGACAAGGGCCTTCTCATCTATCCCTTCCAGTGCCTTCCCGCAACAAAATCGAGAACGCGATCGTCGAAGTAGTTTTTGTGGTGACATTTTTAAGCGTCCCACCTTACTGCAGTTAAGACTGCGTTAGTCAGTCAGTCCGTCATGCTGTGTCAACAATTGCCTTTGAAATTTGAGCATCAGCGAATACGCATGAAGAAACGAAGAGATGGGAAGACGTTTTCTGTAGTTATTTTGATTGTTATCAGTGTATTCCTTAATTGCCAGTAGATCTGTTGCACTTCAGAACCATTATCACATAGGTTTTGGTAAATTCTCGGTTGTTTGACAAGCGTAAGTCAAAGTTGAAATACCCGTGACCACTGATAGCCCTGAGCGACTTCAGCTTGTCGAAATATTTCTGTCGTTTGACTATAGTTGCTTTGCTTCGCATAGTTTTCGCCAGCAATGAAAAATGCTGTAGAGAACTGGAAGAAGAAGAAGACTATTCGAAAATGAATTTGACCAAAACCGCAAGTAATGTCAACAAGTTATCAGATTTCACTTAAACTTATTCGACTTGAAACCAGCCAAAAGAAGAGAAAGGCGTGTTTTCTTTAAACACGTATTTAGTTTGAATGCAGCCCAGGCTGGAGTATCATGGCTTCTGATGTATATATAGATGTTAAGCTGTGCATGATATTAGTAATGAAGTCACGGATAGACTTTTTTCAGTGCGTCTCCGGAAGGTCTCCTTCCGGGTCAAAGATTTGGCACTCGGCGAAGGATTTTAAATTCTCCTAATTCGAGCGTCTACGTTTATAATTTTCACCCTCTGACGCCTTGTAAACAAGACAGGCCCGTGGCCAGAGTGCGCTTGTGGCGTCATTAGTACAATAATAGAGACATGCGGGGTCCCGAGAGAGGAATTAACTTTTGTCGTGCGTTTATATGCAAAAGATATTAAAGCCGAGTCAGTTTTTGCACGTGGCGGATTCAAGAGCTCCCTTTATTTTTCTTGCCCTCTTTTGTTCTAATTTCGGTCAAAGATAAATTCGCGAAAAAGTGTTTTCCCCGAACGAAGTGAGGGAAATATTTACGACGCTAATGAGTAGTATTATCGCCTTATCGGAGACTCCAAGCGTGTCGCCATCTCGAAATCTAATGTTCGTGTGTTTGTTTGTGTGTTTGTGCCATACGACCTCGTCCCAAGGCCCTCCGCGTCGAGCGATCACAGCAGGCGAGGTTACATCGGCAGCTTAACTGTAAACCGCCATTTTCTTGGAGACATGCGATAGAGTACGAACTGAAGTGATTTTGTACAACAAGATGCAGATACAAGGCCAAGCAGTTCGACGGACGGCTGTAAATTGCCCGGATATTTTGCCAGTGCATGGGAGGCAAGCTTTACTAGACGTAAAACGGATTCTTTAAGGCCCAACTGGTCGACCTGAACACAATCCTAGACGCCAGTATTGTGTTAAAACGCAGACACTTCTTCAGAAAGGAATAGCAAAATACAGTCGGTGGAAATAGAACAATCACTGTGGCAAATTTCACCTTTCGCAATAACAGGAATGCAGTTTTCAGAATTCAAGTTTGACAAGATGACAACACAATACAATGGAAAGTGGAATTTTCGTATTGTATGAGGACTGCTCTATACAGTGTATTTTGAAATCATTGAAGACGTAAACAATAGTGTTTTGGATTTTGTTTCCTTTGCTAGAAAAGAGCTAAAGCTATGGCTTTCAGGAACCGGTGAGTTTTGAAAATTTAATTCAATTAACGTTAAATACACTTTTGTTAAACGACGGTCGTGTTATCATTGGTATTTCAACAATTGCCGTATATTTTGTCGTTTGATGCCCCGGTAACTGTGATGAAGACCAATTAGGATTATACTGTGATCTTTTCCCTGGTTTTCAAAGCTATTTCAGAGTGCCTTCGTGCAAGATTGTGTCATCCGATTCCTGACATGTTTGCATAATTTCATTGACAGTCTGACACATGCTGTGAAGTTTTGTCGCCGCGTTTGTTGGCACACTGTATTCAAGGATAAAATGTAACCGGGTTAAAATGCTTTTGCTTTTTGAAGGCTATTAAAGTAGAAAATATCCGGCCACTGCTTTCCAAATTAAACAATGTGTCTACTAGCGGGACCCCCGTAAGATACTCGCTCAACACAATCGCACTTTGTATTATTTAGTGACCGGGTTTGCTCGCTCAATAAAATCGGACCTTGTATTATTTAGTGACTTGATTTCTTTTTTCTGTCAAAGATTTTAAAATCGTCAAACGCAGTTTGAAAAGTTGTTGTGTTCAAAATTGAATCCCTGCCAAAATTCACACGATTCCGAGACTTCGAAAGCGTGTAAACAAGCGACTCACTTTGACGGTTCTAAATTTGGCACACACACACACACACACACACAAAAACAAACACACGTATGTGGTTAGGATAAAGCATTGGCTGGAGAAATCGCGGCTTTTCTTGAAATTCATAAAAACTTCGGTGTCCAAGATCGACTTTGCTTGGCTTTCAAGCCTCGGGAGTATTCTGTAGTTGCGTGTAAATGTTTTCTCAGCGAATTTTGAAGTTCAGCTAGTGTCTACGAAAATTGCAGACTGTGCACGTTGTCTGAACTAAACCAGACTTCGTGTGACAAAGATTTTTTTTAACGGCCGGCTGGTGACGTCGCTACACAGCCGTGGTTTGCAAAAAAATTTAAATAATCTCCGAACGGAAAATAAACAAGAATCCCGCTTTCCGAAAACCCACTACTGAGCGAGGGGATATCTGCGATTATCGTATTTCTAGTATAATAATTAGGAGAAAATAATTATCGAAGGCCCCGTGGGAATATTCTTCGTTTGCAAAACGCAGTTTTTACGGGTCACGCGACCACAGCAACCTTCAAAATAACAGATTGTACCTTTTTGACTCCAGAACTAACAAGAGCATGCCTGAGGTAGTTCATATGCCAATTTTGGATTGTCTAGGCTTCATTTTGGGGAAGCAGCAGCAATCTGTTTTTGGAGATTTGATTAAGAGTTTGTATGCGGCCGCCATAAAGTGGAACTGGAACACGAAATAAAGCTGATCTGCGACTTAGCTTGGTTATGTTACTTCAAATCTTTCGCAGTGCCAATTTTAAAATGTTTCGTGAAGGAAAACTTTATAATTCAGACACAAGCACCGATTTTAGTCGGCCACGAGCGTGTCACACGGCTTTGTTGTCACGGTATTCACACGTCCATAGCTCCCAATAGATACTTGTATCGACCCAGAATTTTGCTTAAAGTCTTAAAAGGCATAATAGTCTTGAACATATTAGTGTATTGGACTTATGGGATACGTTACTTTTGAGATGGCTTTTTTATCGATATTTTTCGATCGACTTTGACTCCCAAACTCAAAATGCAGATTCTTCCAATCTTTTAAAAAGTAAATGTAAAAAGAAAGTAATGTGGTGAGAACTGATATTTAAAATAAGCTTTAATGTGAACAAGCTATCGAAAGACAAATTACCCATACTGTATGGGTAACTCAAGGAGAAGTTGGCTCCACAATTTTGACACTGCTGCACGTATTCAGTTCATTCTGTCCTGCTGTGCAGAGTTCTAAACGGAAACTCGTCATTGAAAACGTTTTGTTGCGAGTTTGTGCTGTCAGGGACCTAGCGTCTGTCATACTGGCTAAAGAACACACCGACTTGACTATTAGCTATTGTCAACACATCATTTCCGGTTTCCGGATGAGGTGCACGAACCATCTATATTCTAAATACTGAGTTTTGAATTTGGATTAGTCGCACGAGCGGTGTATTTGCATGTTTTCTGCTATCAAGAATGTATCAACAACAGCCACTATATAGTTAGTTGATCTATCCCCGTCGAACACACCGCGTGTTAGAAGCGCCGTGCAACAGTGCATGTAGAGCTATGGATTACGTACCGGAATACGTCTATGCGTGTCCTTTATTTTTCAACAACAAAGCACGTAGTTGATTGACCCCCCACATATTTGCATATTGCATGTTAATGGTGTGCAAACGTGCACGTCTTTTTTAAAAAAGATGACTCAGTGATAGTGATAATGGTCAAGCCCCGATGGATGGTCAGTTAAAAAAATCTAGATCTGCTGATGCACCGCAAAGAAATGGTGGAAGAAGTTTTGAGAAGTTTGCAAACACTACTAAATTGCCACGGGAATCGAGAGACACTTGAAAATTTTTTGTACGGTCCCGCCCAGACTTAGACCTCTATCAATATATCACCCTGGGGTCAAAATAGTGACCCTTTCGAAAGTTCCCCGATCCCCCTTCACTAAGACTTTAACCCGCACGCGAGAACTGAGCAAGATCTCGATCGAGCGATAGAGACAATGACGAGACACGGGTTTTAAAATTCTCCTTTCCCCTTTTATAGATTATAGATACCAACAATGAATCGGCAAAAATCGCACAGGCTTCACTCATGCAATCATATAAATGCGGCATCGGTTAAGGCTGGTTCACACGGTAAAGCAAGCGCAAACGCAAGCGCAAGAGAATGAAAACTTTTCCATTCTCTTGCGCTTGCTTTACAAATTTTGCCGTGTGAACCGGTCGCTTGAGCTTGCGTTAGCGTTTGCGCTTGCTTTACTCGTGTGAACCAGGCTTTAGTGATGACGCGTGCAACTCTGGCTGGAAATGCCTCGTTAAAGCCTGAAGATCACCATACAAAACAGCTTAAAAAAAATTCAAGTCTTATATGAACGGCAACAAGTCTTTCCAAAATATATTTTACTGGAGAGTCTTGCTATGTGAGCGTGCGAAAACAAAGAAGTCGTTGAGCGTTATGTGTAAGAGTGTCATATGTCGTATTTTCGTGTTACAAGCGCATTGTCTGTCCAAACAATACAATATGTAGCCCCAACGAACAATGAGTTGTACACGCCCCGGAAGATAAATTTACATATTTAGCTTAAGTGCACGCAACCATGCCACTCAGTACTGTATATAAGTTTCGGTTTCGCACGGAACGTGTACTTCAATTTGAATCCTTGTGTGGAAAGGCCGCCGAGTACACTGAAAAAGTAAGGTCTGATTGAGAACCAGCTCACCAGAATGCCACAGTTCTCTCATGACGATATTCCCACCGACTATTTCACGGACAACAACGCAACCGGTGGAAACGGTGGAGAAAAGTTTACTTTTATGAAAACGAGCTCGGGCGCAGTGTTACAGACAATTGAAGCCTGGGCAGACAGCATACCGCTTCGAGGTGTGAAGATTTCGATGAGTGACGGCTCCTCCTTTCTTGCCGGACGAGCAGAAGGAGAGGTCTACAGCAAGTTCAAGTTGGCAGCAGGCGAAAGGATCACAAAGCTAAACATTTTAACAGCCTATTCCAATGAACGCGCGGGAGGAATCTGGCTACAAACTGACAAGAATCGAGAATGGAAGATCATCGCCTCTGGTCCAAAAGTTTCCCCTTCCCCTTTCGGAATCAGCCCTGCAATTCCAGCAATGCCAGAAGAATGGGTTGATGTGGGGTCCGGCCTTTGCTGTGGAGTATTTGGGGCCTGTGGAGATGACGTCGACCGGCTGGGCTTTGCCATGCTACGCAACGTGAGCAACGCCATATTGGACGATGTCAAGTACCCCAACCTCAAACTACAAACAGTAGCCACAAGCCCAACCTTCATTGCCCCGCAAGAGTACGACAACAGAGCAAGCAGTGAGCAGCAAACGTATACCCTGGCTTTGACACAATCGATTACTGTCAAGAACTCGTGGTCCACAAAAGAATCCATGGGAGTCAGTGCGAGTGTAACGGTGAAAGCTGGAATCCCATCGGTTGCTGAGGTCGAAGGAACGTTGGGGTGGTCGGCGGGCTACGAAACGACACATTCAAAGGAAGATCAGAAGACCACAACGATGGAGTATAGGTGGCCAATCAATGTCGCACCTCACACCAAGGTTAAAGCCATCGGTAAAGTTTTCGCAGACCAGATTACGATCCCATTTACTGGCACGATGAAGCTGCAGTTGGAGAACGGAAAAACCTACTCGTACCCTATCGATGGCACGTACGATGGAGCCAACTACACCCGCGTTAATGTGGCCGTCACTGAAGTCTAATGATTTTATAGTTGAATTTTTTTTTTAGTGATCAATCGCATGCCATGGCGTGAAAACGCTAGTAAACTGTGATTCTGTTTCGTACTCTCGCGAATTTTACAAACGTATTATGTATGCCTTATTAGCCCACTTATGTGATATCTTTAGTATCTTTGTCAGTCAAGTTGGGTTAGTTTTTGTAAGCTATAGCTAAGTTTCCAGAGATTAAACAGTTTTAAATTACCGAATCACGGAAGCTTGCTCACTCACAAATTTACACTAACCGTGGTTAGAATACGCCGGGGGGCCGGGGGGGGGGGGGGGGGGGGGGGATTATTCAAGTCTTGAAATACAAAAAGCATTTCACAGCAATCGACAGTAATGAAAGACCTTTGATGAAATACCGACAGTTCGATTACGTTCCGTGACCCCGTTTTTTTATTGTCACGGTTTTTAGGCGCCATTTCGACTATTCGAAATAAATTATTATTAAACTATTCGACTAAATTGAAAGAGAGTTGCCAAGCCCCATACATTGAATGCCAAAGCCGGGGCCAAAGCGAAGGCACTTTATGGCTGAACAAAGGAGCAGGGTTGGTACAAAACCTGGACCCCCCATTTGGACTCCCTTTTCTTAAAAATAGATAATACATAACAAAAATAAAAATAGATTAAATTAAATATAGATTAGATTAAAAATAATTATTAATGATGATAATATTGATATAATAATAATAGAAATTCTCATATATAAAAAAGTCACTGAAAAGTCACTTCAAAAACATAAAATAAAAAAGTCCGTCTTTTGTGTTTGCTTCGCTTTGTCAGCGATTATTTTCTATATTATTTTTACGTAATATCTTTTAATAGAATATTATTATAAACTGATATAAAGTGAGAAATGTATTATTACTAATAAAGTTATTATTGATGATATAATTTAATATTAATTATTAATATAGTATACATTAAATAAAAAAATTAAAATTGTGCATAAAAATGGGGGTCCAAATGCGGGTCCAAAAGGGGGTCCAAAAGGGGGTCCAAATGGGGGTCCAAAAAGGGGGGTCCAGGTTTTTTACCTGCCCCAAAGGAGCATATGTGTATGGGGAAACTGTTTAGATCAGAACTGAAGAAAAGAATGGCAATTTCCAACACATTATAGCCACAAGAATATTCTTTTATTTTTTATGTAGAGTACAGTGTTCTTTCTCTCACTGGAACACTCCTGTTTCTCAGCAAACATTGTAAAGTTTCATTACGAGAGAGATAAAGACAGTTACCAAACTACAATAAACCCTGTAAAGTTTTGCTTTGGTCAGCATTGCAATTGCGCAGCTATTAAACTTGACAGTAGAAAGTTTCCCACGGGTGCAAGTGTGTCCGCGTTCACTCATCCACTGAGAAAAATTCAATCATATCGAGCTAATACTCACCTTACGACTAAAACATATGCTTACCTTTAGTACTGAAGTGCGCCAAGATCACCAAATGCTGAAAAACCGCAGCAATCTTTAGAATGTTGTTGCTCTCGCTCTCAGCCGTGAACGGTGACGAAAACGGAGCTTGGCAGCCTCTCCTTCAACTCTGGGTGTGACCCGTGATATTTCAATATTTTTGGGTTTCAGGTACCGTTGATAAGCGACTAAAAAGAGTGAGCCTAATACTAGAAATACGATAATCGCAGATATCCCCTCGCTCAGTAGTGGGTTTTCGGAAAGCGGGATTCTTGTTTATTTTCCGTTCGGAGATTATTTAAATTTTTTTGCAAACCACGGCTGTGTAGCGACGTCACCAGCCGGCCGTTAAAAAAAATCTTTGTCACACGAAGTCTGGTTTAGTTCAGACAACGTGCACAGTCTGCAATTTTCGTAGACACTAGCTGAACTTCAAAATTCGCTGAGAAAACATTTACACGCAACTACAGAATACTCCCGAGGCTTGAAAGCCAAGCAAAGTCGATCTTGGACACCGAAGTTTTTATGAATTTCAAGAAAAGCCGCGATTTCTCCAGCCAATGCTTTATCCTAACCACATACGTGTGTTTGTTTTTGTGTGTGTGTGTGTGTGTGTGTGCCAAATTTAGAACCGTCAAAGTGAGTCGCTTGTTTACACGCTTTCGAAGTCTCGGAATCGTGTGAATTTTGGCAGGGATTCAATTTTGAACACAACAACTTTTCAAACTGCGTTTGACGATTTTAAAATCTTTGACAGAAAAAAGAAATCAAGTCACTAAATAATACAAGGTCCGATTTTATTGAGCGAGCAAACCCGGTCACTAAATAATACAAAGTGCGATTGTGTTGAGCGAGTATCTTACGGGGGTCCCGCTAGTAGACACATTGTTTAATTTGGAAAGCAGTGGCCGGATATTTTCTACTTTAATAGCCTTCAAAAAGCAAAAGCATTTTAACCCGGTTACATTTTATCCTTGAATACAGTGTGCCAACAAACGCGGCGACAAAACTTCACAGCATGTGTCAGACTGTCAATGAAATTATGCAAACATGTCAGGAATCGGATGACACAATCTTGCACGAAGGCACTCTGAAATAGCTTTGAAAACCAGGGAAAAGATCACAGTATAATCCTAATTGGTCTTCATCACAGTTACCGGGGCATCAAACGACAAAATATACGGCAATTGTTGAAATACCAATGATAACACGACCGTCGTTTAACAAAAGTGTATTTAACGTTAATTGAATTAAATTTTCAAAACTCACCGGTTCCTGAAAGCCATAGCTTTAGCTCTTTTCTAGCAAAGGAAACAAAATCCAAAACACTATTGTTTACGTCTTCAATGATTTCAAAATACACTGTATAGAGCAGTCCTCATACAATACGAAAATTCCACTTTCCATTGTATTGTGTTGTCATCTTGTCAAACTTGGATTCTGAAAACTGCATTCCTGTTATTGCGAAAGGTGAAATTTGCCACAGTGATTGTTCTATTTCCACCGACTGTATTTTGCTATTCCTTTCTGAAGAAGTGTCTGCGTTTTAACACAATACTGGCGTCTAGGATTGTGTTCAGGTCGACCAGTTGGGCCTTAAAGAATCCGTTTTACGTCTAGTAAAGCTTGCCTCCCATGCACTGGCAAAATATCCGGGCAATTTACAGCCGTCCGTCGAACTGCTTGGCCTTGTATCTGCATCTTGTTGTACAAAATCACTTCAGTTCGTACTCTATCGCATGTCTCCAAGAAAATGGCGGTTTACAGTTAAGCTGCCGATGTAACCTCGCCTGCTGTGATCGCTCGACGCGGAGGGCCTTGGGACGAGGTCGTATGGCACAAACCAACACGATCTCGAGGCGAGAATAATGATTATCATAAATTCTTATTTGATCTGGAAATAATGATTATGATTGTTCCCAGGGCAGGTCATGCGATGCTTGTCCCCAGGGCCATCTGCTTCATCAAAATGGCCGCCTCTCGTGGCATGCAAGCGTTCTCGAGATTTATCAACCGACGCTGTTGCTGAATGCTACAACCTTATCGAGAGTAGAAAAGAGGTCCAGGAAAGAATCTCATAACAGATGCGACGATGATGCTAGCGCAACTCCTTCGGGTAAGGCGGCCAAACGACTTCCAAAATGCTCGTTTGTAGCAGTAGGCCACTGCGTCATGTAGGATGGATATCTCTTGAGAACGCTTGCCTTTCACGTTCGATGTGCGACGAGAGGCGGCCATACATCTTGGTGATGCTGATACAAACCTGGCGTGCATGGAATTGCAGGATATGGTTTGTGTAGTTTGAATATTGCTTCTTGTGTACGCTGAGCTGTGAGTGTGTGGTATATACGGCTTGTTAAAACATTATTTAGAAAATATTTAGCATTACAGTAAACACCCGCTTATAAGAACCTACATTCATACAAGTCAGCCTAAATAGGTTCTTATATATCGGGTGTTTAGTGGGAATTAAATCAGGCTGTTTTGGTTCTTAAGTAGGTTCTTATTAAATCAGGGTTGAAACTGTTTGCTACTCTTCAGAATAATACAAATCCATTACTATGTAGCATTTACCTGGTTCGTTGTTGGTGAAGGGGTTGAGCTAGCGTAGAACTTTGGTTCGTAGTGTGAGAACGATCTCAACACGCAGAGGTTACTCTTACAACTGACTTTATTGCAACATCTCAACTCATATATTGACTCTATTTGGTACCATTACAGACTTATTTCACAATCAGTTGGTGCATATCATTTTACTGAACAGATTAATGCTATAATGTGTTTATATTAATTTCTGGGCTATGCTACAACTATAATAATATGATTATATTATAATACCATGCTTGCAGCAAACAATGAGGATTATATTTCACTTGAGCCATCATAGTGATATTAATGTGTCCATGAAGCATCTAGTGCCAACACTGGTACATGTAGAGCTACAGTAGTATCATTTGTTGCTGTAGATTTACTACACAGGTTGAGAAGACCTTGATATTGATCGCAAAAGCCAACCCAATATGCTGCAAGCAACAGAGAAAGGAAACCTTGGCATGTAGAATGACATGTGTCAACAAAATAGTCTCACATACATATATTAAATAGAATGATTATTGTATTTGCTAAATAAAGATAACTAAATAAAAATAAACTAAATTATTTAGTTTATCTTTATTTATTGACAGGGCTTGTCAGTAAAACTTGGCAACTGGCTGGGGTGGGGGGGGGGGGGGGTGGGGGGGTAGAGTTATCCCCTATATTTCCTATAGGGACGTTCTGCTGGATAGGGTATAGTTTTCAGGGTCCTCCAGCTGGCTTAAACATGGTATATGATTTTACATTTTCGTGTCTTAAACAGGGAACTTAACTCCCACACTCAACTAACTTAAACTCCTGCTTTGGCTTGAACTCTTGCTCTGCGCAACAAGAATTGCGATTACATAAATGATTTGTAATCAACCTTTTCACATAATGTTTATCTTGCCATCACTTTGTCTATATGATAGCATTTGACAAGACGTATTTGTTACAAGGAGTTTTGTACCTGATGTGTATTGCCGCGTAAATGCAGACGGCTATGTTGCCTAAGGAAAATTACGTGGAATAAAGCATTTTGCAATAGTGTCTTGAATATGGTGCAATTTTTGGTTGCCTTGCAAAATCAGGAAATTTGGACTGATGGCTAATACTTATGGCTACTTGGTGTATAAATGAGAATGACGAACTTATCTGAACCCTGTAAGAATTTCAGACTTTGGTGCAAAATAGGACTACTTTATTTGTTTGTACACTGACTCAGTGTGGGAGAAAAAAACTAGATTTGCCTTGTATTCCAAGTGGGTGCTGTCATGCCGATGCTTTTTGCAAACAGTTTACTGCCTGAACACTGCGTATATTTACCAAAAAAAGGTTGTGGGATCTCTTTGTAGGTCACAAGTGGGAGGATCCAAAAGAACCAAGATCCAATTGTAAAATCCAAAAGAACAGATGTTCTGAATGGTGAAGCGAGTTCCTACAGCCTACAAGAGTTCCTCTCTGTCCTTGAAGACGATGCCCTTTGACGACAAGACCAGTGATAGTGGAACGACTTCGTTATTGATCTCTGCTGCTGTGCCCTCTACAGAAAATGAAAGAGAAACTGCCAGTTATAGTGCCTTTCTGTACACATAGTAATGGAGGGGGGGGGAGGGGATGGGGGGGGGGGGTGAACCACTCTGAAAGCTTCGTTGACCCTTTCACAGGTGTGCATAACCAATATTGTGGAATGCCTCTGGAGTGCTGTGAAGCGAAAGCTGAAGCGGATGAACGGCACTCGCTACGATCACATCCCAGAGTACCTTGACGAGTTCATGTGGAAACGACAATTTAGCCAAGCCGACTGGCTCCTTGCAATCATCCAAGACATCGCCGCGGGCTACTAATGGCCTGCCACTCACGGCTCTCTTAAGAGCCACCACGTTAATAAAAGTGAATGATTCATTTAGCGCTTCAAATAAACGTTATCCGAAATGAAAAACGCTACCGACCACTTACCGACCACTAAATCTTACCAGCCACATACCGACCACGTTACTGACCACGTTACCGACCACTTGCCGACTAGTTCAACTTGTTCACAATCACCCTGGCTTTTTCCAATAGTTATCAGTCAGGTAGGCCTGTAGCTTCATTGCCACCTTGCTGTTTCCAGCGGCTGTTTCAATGTTTCATGCCCGTGGAAAATAGCTCTGTCAGCTTCTTGGGAGTACCTTATGGTGCAAAGGTTGGAGAATGTTGTCTAATATTACGCGCGTAGCAACCTTTAAATCCGCTTTTTGTCCGCAACAGGAGCCGCAAATATGCTGGAAGGTTCTGTGGATGTTAAGGTAGATGCTTCACTGTGTCAGTAAGAATTGAAGATCCCCACATCCCAAAGCACATTGCTTGACACCTTGCGCAGTTTTGTTATATTTTTTGCAACCTCGCAAGTGGCATTTGGTTGATATATATTTGAGGGGATAAGTCAGATTTGTTTGCTATAGCCTTGGTTTTAGTGACTTAGTTTTATTGGATTCTCACCATCATAAGCTCGGAGGTGGCGCGCTACTTGTTTTGGGCCAATTTCCTTCAATCAGTCGTAAGCCGGTAATCCGGCATCGGTTGCCGGCAATGAATTGATAAACTGTACCCATACTCAAAAGTCAAGCCCTCGGAAATCTTGAACCTGATAACTCCAGTACAATTAATGCTTAATAAATGCTCACGAGGAACTCAAAGGTGTGATCGCTCTTGATGTCTTTAGAGCAAGATTGTTCTTGAAGAATTTTGCGTTTAAAAAGGTCACGCCTTGCTTGACAATATTACACCGACATCCCCTAGCCACGTATATGTCGCCGGCTGGTCAACCTACTATTTGCAAGAAGTAGTCAAAATAATTCCTTATTTCTTTGGTGATATCAACAGCTTTAAAGCAATAAGATTTACAAAAGCTGCAGTTTTCTGACTGATTATTTGTTTATTATAGTAAAGCACATACCCGGTGGCTGTAAACTGTGCCAGAGGGACGGAGAGTAGGAAACCCCTACACATCCATAAGCATTTCAAATTTAGACTCTAATTCATCATTTCAGCGTTTTATGCGATTTTGCTCGTGTTTCGGTCAGTGTAGTATGTAATAGCAGAAAGTTTCATCTGGTTCAAAGCAAGAAACGTGATTATTTTCTATAACTGCTGCTTCATCGCCTTCTTTTTCATTTTTATGCGCATTTGTCTATATTTCCTGCACTGTAGCGTCTAAACTCAACGAGTCTCACCCGGTTCATTGCAAAAAAACGACTATTTCGCATACAACGCTCAAATCCATTTTCTACGCACTATGCGGTTCTTTCCGTGTTTTGTACACTGTAGCGTCTGAAGAAAAGGCATTTCATCCCTTTTTCGAGCAAAAATCGACAAGTTTGCACCGTCAGTCCTCACCCTACCCCACTGAAAGGAAATACCAACAATTTATGCGACTACATAATCAGGTAGTCACAAACGCTATATTTGCCTGAAGTATATTGTATGAGAAATGTACATACCGTAAATCGTTGCAGGATTGTCCAAACTCTTCCTAGCACGACTTGAACAAGGGTTAATGATGCCGTCATATTTGGTTTGTGAGGGTGTGGGGGTTGGGGAAAAATTGTCGTGGCTGTGACCTAGCCGTACTCCAAGAAACGCAAATTTTGATCAACTCCAGCATCATTACACTCGAATTTAACAAATATCTCTGTCGCTTGTCCTTTGGCTTTCACCAATGCTGTATTAGCGCATGCATCTTCGGCAAAGCGGTGAAAAACCTGTTTTTGATCGATCTATAAATGAAAAAAAAAAAGGTGAGCCACCATTCCACTCGAATTTAACAAATATATCCGTCGTCCAATTAATATCTCATCCTTTGAAATTATAGTGGCATACACAGCAAACAACTATAAAAAAAACTTTTGGTCGAGCTGTGCGACATGTATCACCCTCTAGATACATTTGTAAGCGCATGCCGCGCCCACAATAATTTACACGAAAATTTCGGATTTGGGGTAGGTAAAGTTTTTGTATCAAAACCGCGGCGCCCATTTTATATATTCTTTCTCCTTTTCGATAAGATCGTTTCTTTCATTTGTTAAACTCACTTTGATACTAGTTTCATTTTATAGCATTTTGTTTCATTTGGGAAATTTACACCCTGCGCAGTGCACTGTGTAGTAATTTTTTTTGCCTCGGAGGTGTGCGATCCACGCACACCAAGGAGCTTATACTCTCTAGTAACATGCGCTTAATATCTGTTATCCATTTTTCGATCTTTGACAAACTTTTGATCGCACTTTGCGCGCAGCTAGAAACATTTGGGCTTTCTTCGTTTTTCCGACAAATAAAACTAACTAGAAACTAGAAACTGCAGCTTGAAACTTTAGTGGTGCTTTGCGACATTTTAGTTTACGAGTCTGAATTGAGTAAATATGCTCTTTCCAGCTGTGTGTCATAATTTCATCTTTGTCCAAGTTTTACATAAGCTATCATTACCGCGATAAAGATCTGTTACAGTACCTCGACACTGCATGACTAAACCCTTTCTTTTAAATGGAAATAGAAAAACCCGATTGCGATATTTTCATGCAAGAAAGCAAGTGGCGATGGTTTGCAGTTGTCCGCCCACTGTTGACTGATTTCTTCTTTAGAGTAAAACTAAACGCGATTTCCTTGGCTTTCGGTTGGCTGAAAGTGTTTCTTATGCATAATTGCTTTATTTTGGTTTTCGAAAGTCATCCAGAAATGGTTCAAATCAAACACAATTAATGGAACACAGGATCAGAAACATGAATGTATTTAAAACAAAGTCAAAACCAATACAAAATCTTAGCATTTAAGGATAGGATAGAATACTCCTATCACCATATGGAATAAGGTAATCATTCTGTTATGCCGTTCTTTTAATTTAAATTCGGTGCCAGCCTTGTATAAACAAATGTGGAAAACTATGAAAACTTAAACCTCAATTTGACCTTTTTGTGAGTCAGGCATAACAGCACCCACTTGAAATACAAGGCAAGTCTAGATTTTCCTTTCATACTGAGTCAATGTACAAACAAATAAAGTGCAGTCCTATTTTGCACAAAAGCCTAAAATTCTTACAGAGTTCAGATAAGTTCTTTCTTCTCATTTCATTTTAATCATGTTTGGAAACAATATTCCTCTTGGCAGTTGTCCCAGTTATTTGACAATGCTGACATTCTTGAATCCCAGGAACAATGTTTTATTTGTCATTGCCACTCATGTCAACACAGGACTCCAAAGCTTCATCCAAAAGATCTTCAGAAAAGAGAAAAATATGGGTAATACTTCAATAAAATATAAAAGTAGCATCTGATGTAAACAGCAACATGTAGCTATTTGTGAGCTCATAGGACTAGTTTACATGTACAACAAAAACATAAGCATAAGTGTAAGCATAAGCATAAATGACAAAAAAGTTACAGTGCAACATATTAACATAAAAAATTTTCTTACCCAGTTATGCTTATGTCCCACTGTAGCTCTCCTGTTGTTTATTCTCATGCTTATATGTTTGTGCTTGTGCTTATGCTTATGTCATGTGTAAACCAGCCTAAAGAGTTGAAAAGATACCATTTGCCTGGGGGAGAGGGTACTCAATGGTAAATTGGGTAAGAAACAAAAATATATATGTATTTTACCCTGTCTAATTTGTGATCCTGTTCAAGACTGAACCAAAAATTGCACCCTACTTAAGACACTAATGCAAAATGATATATTCCATGTACTTTTCCTTAGGCAACAGATTCGTCTGCATTTACACGGTAATATACATCAGGTACAAACTCCTTGTAACAAATTCATCTAGTCAAATGCTGTACTACAGACAAAGTGATGAATGCAAGATCAGCGTCATGTGAAAATGTTGTTTACAAATCATTCAATGTAATTACAATTCTTGTTGCGCAGGGCAAGAGTTCAAGCTGAAGTAGGAGTTCAAGTTAGTTGACCATGGAAGTTAACCTGTTTAAGACATGGAAATGCAAAATCGTATACCTAATTGTTTGAGGCAGCTGGAGGATCCTGAAAACTATACCCTACACATTAATATTACTATGATGGTTCAAGTGAAATATAATCCTCATTGTTTGCTGCAAACATGGTATTACAATATAATTATATTATTATAGTAAAGGATTTGTACTATTCTGAAGAGTAGCAAACAGTTTCAACCCTGATTTAATGAGAACCGACTTAAGAACCGAAACAGCCTGATTTAATTCCCACTAAACACCCGATATATAAGAACCTATTTAGGCTGACTTGTATGAAATGTAGGTTCTTATAAGCGGGTGTTTACTGTAATGCTAAATATTTTCTAAATAATGTTTTAACAAGCCGTAAAATACCACATACTCACAGCTCAGCGTACACAAGAAGCAATATTCAAACTACACAAACCATATCCTGCAATTCCATGCACGCCAGGTTTGTATCAGCATCACCAAGATGTATGGCCGCCTCTCGTCGCACATCGAACGTGAAAGGCAAGCGTTCTCAAGAGATATCCATCCTACATGACGCAGTGGCCTACTGCTACAAACGAGCATTTTGGAAGTCGTTTGGCCGCCTTACCCGAAGGAGTTGCGCTAGCATCATCGTCGCATCTGTTATGAGATTCTTTCCTGGACCTCTTTTCTACTCTCGATAAGGTTGTAGCATTCAGCAACAGCGTCGGTTGATAAATCTCGAGAACGCTTGCATGCCACGAGAGGCGGCCATTTTGATGAAGCAGATGGCCCTGGGGACAAGCATCGCATGACCTGCCCTGGGAACAATCATAATCATTATTTCCAGATCAAATAAGAATTTATGATAATCATTATTCTCGCCTCGAGATCGTGTTGCACAAACACACAAACAAACACACGAACATTAGATTTCGAGATGGCGACACGCTTGGAGTCTCCGATAAGGCGATAATACTACTCATTAGCGTCGTAAATATTTCCCTCACTTCGTTCGGGGATAAAATAATTTGTATTCCTGGTTATATCATATGAGAGGCCTTTGCCCATCCTATTATCCAGTTGACGAAATTTGACCCAACCCTCCCCCCACCTCTCCCGACCGAATGCTAATTCATTACCAGGCTTCGTTCGGAGATAAAGTAAAGGTGGTAAAGGTGAGAAAACAAAATGATTGCGAGAGGTTTTATGTCTGCCCCTGCGCTAAGGACTGGATTTACATCATCCAGAGCCGTCTTGTCACGGTTACAAACCGCCGGTTTTGGTCGAGAGGCTGTTTCTTTTCGAGGCATGAGTGAAAGCACGGATAACAAGTCGGCCAGCTCAGGTAAAAAGTGTACATTTCCCGTCCGTATTTAATATTTTAACACGCACTTAAATTGTGCTAGAGACGTAAAAACGTTACCATAAGCAGTTAGAAAAGCTAGAACAATTCAAAATCCCAGTCTATATAAAAGCTTTCTAAACTTACAAACCTGGCAAAAAGTGTTCAGCAATATTAATTGTAACATAAATTATACTTAATAGTTATAACATAAAGGTACGGCTTACTTTTACTTTTATTTGTAGTTTGAGTTTCAGTATGTCATCTGATTTGATTACAGTATGATACTTAAAATAAATTTAACAAACTGACGTCAGTTCTTTATGTGTCTGTCCTCTTATTGATGATGAAACACACCATAACATTGTCAAAAAGCTGTGGATCCATGAGGCGCTTCGCCGAGTGGATCCACAGCTTTTTGACAATGTTATGATGTGTTTCATCATCAATAAGAAGACAGACACATAAAAAACTGATGTCAATTTGTTTTTACAATAACAAACTCAAGCAACGAAGCGGGGAAAACACGCAAGAAAACTGGATTTTTGTTCAATTTGACCGAAATATGTCAACAACACACTTTTCTCGCTTTCTAATTGGTTGAGGTTAAAATTCAAGACATTTCATTGGCCAAAAAGTGACAGCTTGACATGAGCATTTTACACTCTTTTCCTTTTATAAGATAAGGCAAATTATAAAGTAAGCAACAATGTTAAGAATAAAGTTTGACGAAAGCTGATGTCAGATTGAGGGGTGGTTGCAATGTTGAAATATATAATGTGCATGGAATTCGTCAGCGTTAACCAATCAGATTGTGCGTACTATCCTGATACAGTCTTACCAGAAAAGGGACAAAAACATTTGAGGAATAGACACTGCTCCTTTAAGAAAAGTCTCACACTATTCAGTGAGAAAGTCACATAACTTTTCTTCCCTTTTTTCACCAGGTTTTGTCCCCAGATATCGAGTGCAGCCATTTGACAGATTTGTTCTAATAATGACAAGGACAATGAAACCAGGCGCGATTCCTGATGAGATCAGGTAAGAAACACAAGAGAGGTAGACTTGAAATAGATGATTTATGACCAAGATCTGCAGCAGTAATGGCAAAAACAGAAATTTTATGCCAATGAACCATAACTATGCACTTCTGAGTATAAGGGTGGTTTTCAGATGACTGTAGTTCTGCATATTGATTGGTGTAAACAAATTAGGTACATGTTTAGATTACTTATTGGAAAAAGTTGTAACTGTTGGTAGCTCTACCAGATTAATTGACATGGATTCTGCAGGGGATGAATCGTTGAAGGATTGATGTGATGTGTGAGACTGGGAGATGCGATCTGTGGCAGATCCAGTGGGGGGGGGGGGGGGGGGGGTTAGTGCTCCACTCATACTTTATACACTCACACTATACTTCAGCTCAAAAGTACCTTTCAAGAAATGTATGAATCCCCGCTGACACCCTTTCACGGAATTCTGCATTGGTCCTAGGGAGGTGTGTGTATGTGGGAAAGTTGGATAGACTGGGATTAAAATTTATGATAATCTTATTGTACGTGGGACTGAAACATTCCATGATTTTGAACAACAGTTTTACTGTTTTGCTTTGCAGTTATGACCTGCTGGAGAAAGCACAGAGTCGTCGCAGAATAATGATGAACATGTCCTTGATGTTTTTCACAGCACTTGGATCCATTTATGCAATTTACAGAGGAAGGAAAGCCAGGGATTCTGGTGAAGACACAGTCCTTGAGACAAACTTGAAGAAGTATGAACAGTATAATGAAAGGGCCAGGGTGTCAAAGAAGCAGCAACCAACAGAATGAGTGTGAAGATTAGGAAACAGACAAAAATGTGATATAGTAAACCTCCTACAGTATAGTTGACAGGGCAGATACACTGTATGCCTAAATAAGAATAATATATAGACAAGTTTTGATAAGAACATCATTTTACCTCAATCAGTAGTTTCATAAATTAAGACAGCCAACAAGATCATTACACCATTTTATAATTATGTTGGTTACAGTGTACTTTGACCTGCCAAGTTATTTTGTATCATATACTTTTAATCCATGATGGAAGTGAAATGCTGCCTGTACGTCTGATGTGATTGGTTAGGTGATAGTAGGCATTGAAGTTGTAGGCATGGTTAGTTTAAACCATTAAACTTCAAGAGTGATAAGCTTCAAACTTCATCTTAATTTCTTAAGAAAAACACTTCGATCCAATAAGTAATATTGCTCAACAACCCAGGAAAGAAAATCATGGCTAGTGACTATCCCCCCTGGGTTCAAGCTGGTCTAACCATAAAACCATCCTGGATACTGTAAATTTTGTTCACAGAAGTTTGGCAGAATTATTCTACAGAACAGTGCAACAGCAATTAGGCTAAAAAAAGAATGGCTAGCCTGATATGAATACCCAATTCTCACACAGCAAAAAATGAACTTCATAGACCCTATGCAAAAAGAGAACCACCAATACAAGAAAAAGCATGTTTCAGATGGCATCTCTGTTGATGCAGTTATTTAAACTCAAAGTGCAATAAAAACATGAAAGCGAGGCTAGTAAAGCCAGCTTGGCTTTCCCCATACAAATCTGAAAAAGTTGAAATAGCTGTAATTTTGCTGGTTTTTTTTAAGCTACAACATTCAAATTTCTGAAAGCATGACTATTTTTTATGTACCTTCACTTGGTGCTGATAATTTCTTTTCCATGTGTAGTGCCCCAGGACACACTTTTTTGCATATGGAAATGCTTGCTACACAGTTAAGAAATAAATTATTGCTCATTGCTCACTGTGATAAAATCTCTGCACAGCCCTGTAATGTATTTAATATTGGCCATATCAAAGACTCGTAAGTCATCTGAATACTTCAGTGAATTTTATTGTCACAAAAAAGATAATATTGTTATTGTCGTGAAGTTAATAATATACTCATTCAGTTGTTGCACTATCGTTCAAATAGAATGATTTACTTTACTAAATTCATGTAGTACTCAACTGTCCACACTAGAAATAAATTACTGCATTGCCATCATCACCACATATTTTTCCATCTTGAAACTAACATCTTTTACATGTACTGCAAGTTCATTCACACTAAAACCTCTAAATTCAGCATTTGTGTGAAGATTTCTTTTCAAACTATGTGGCACCAAACTCAGTCATCCACTCCACATATTTCTTGATATCAGCATCAGACACTGACTTGGACACTTTCTTCAGAGCCATAGTAAAGTCCTCCATGTTAACAGGCAGATCCAGCTCCTCCTTGGGCAAGTTCTTGATTTGCTCTGGAGTGAGTCCTCGAATACGTCTTCTCATAGCCATCATGGATGCATCCCTTGAAAGAAAATGATACTTGATAATCAATTATCACCAAATACACATACTGCAGTCTACTGTATAGTCATATAGTTGTAGTGGTTGTTGCTTTTATAATAAAGAAGCTAATGGTTCAATTTCTGGATGGGTTCCAAGAACACAACTGTACAGATCAGATCTAAAACAACTCAGTAGGAATTGCCATGGACTGTCTTCCTAAAACTACTGCTTGTCCCCAGGCATCTGGATCCTGTGTGAAGCATGTGAAAACCCTGTGAAATTTCACAGGGGTTTTTCACTATTTTTCACAATCGTGCAAAACAGGCTTCTGATATTCACACGTAGACTAGAGGCAGGTTGTTTCACAGGACAAGGAAATTTCACAGGTAGGATCCAGTAGTGACTGAAAACCTGTGAAGTATTCTTGTGCTGTGAAAACCATGAATATCATGTGATTTAGCATGTGAAATTGGGTGAAATTTCACTGGCTTTAACATGCTAGGATCTACTGTTAGTAGTGGGTGACACCAGACTGAAACTAACCCAAGGTGTGCTGTCAGGAAAGCTTGGCAGAAATCTACTATATGGAACCCTCTACACAGTCTAGACACAGCTTATAACTACTGTTCTTAAGGTTGTGCACATATTGACTACTCTGCGAACAGAACCTCCCGTAATGAACTTGGCGACTTTGAACTTCAATTCATTGACCAAGAGGCCAAAAAATCTAAAAGTTGAAATTCATATTTGAGCATTGTGACTCATGACACTTGACTTCACTAATCATGTGCAGAAAATAATGCAGAGTGACCTTTGCCTGTTTGGTCCACTACACTGTACCAGTACAATACATGTAGACTATCAATAATTTTATTCTCCTAACACTACTCATACTGTACAGTCCTGCATAAATTTTGTTCAGGGCAGGTTGGGGGCATTAGGCCATGGATCTTGGCATTTGAAACTGCCACCAACAATAATAATTATTTTCTGACCTGCACACATTTGTGATGTCGGCTCCACTGTAACCTGACATGTTTTCAGCAATGTGTTCCAGTACCACATCCTCGGACATGTTCACACCTCGTAAATTGATCTTGAGCAACTGCAAACGACCTGTAGCTGTTGAAAGGACCCAAAAAAACAGAATGATGCAGTTAAGTTTGTCCCCAAGCAAAGTGAGGGTAATAATCATGACGCTAATGCAGCAAAATCGCCTTATTTGGAGACTCCAAGGGGATTGCCATCTCAAAATTTAATGTTCATCAGTCAGTCAGTCAGTGGTACGTATGACCAGGCCCAGAATGCATTGAGAGCACCTCACAAAGGATCGTGCATGACAGAAAGAAAAGTGATTTGAATGAGCAACATTATTGTACTGCATTCACGAAAATGAATTTGAAAACTGGGAAATTGGAAACACAACAGTCTTGCGAATCTCTTCTTCAAAAGAGAAGGGGACACAGGTAATCGTGGGAACAATCGAACAGCCAATTCCGACTCAAGAAAAGACGACATTCATGTGGGTGACAGCGTCGTAAACAGAATCGTACCGATGAAAAGACTCTGCAAAGAGAACAGCGCATGAATGCCGATCAAGAGCGACATGAACAGAACACTGCTTGAAAGGGAATTGGTAACTTCAGGAGAAAAAGCAGGCAAAATTGCAAGTACGCCATCTTGTATTTGTGACCCACACAGAAAGCCTATTTAATTGCACTGCCAATGAATTCAAAACTGGAAAATCAGTGTTCCTTTTTTCCCGTCCTACTGCGGCTGACCAACTTCACAATTCAAGTACTAAATGTTTGAGAATGTGCCCTGCACACTGCATGAATTCATTTGGTATGTCGACCGTGAGAAATACCTACGGCATCACGCAATCGATTCTTCTTTCAATGCAAAAGTATAACACACCCATATTTTTCTCCTTTCTTTGCGTGCAGCACTTGATTTCAAAGAAATGATTGCATCAAAATCTCAGTAAAACAAAGGCTGCTTTTGTTGAGCAGTACCAAAGTAATAGTTGCCAGAGCGAGGGGGTATCTGCGATTATCATATTTCTAGTAAATATGCTAGTCCCTCAAAGCAAGTGTCCAGTCTGAAGAGTGAAACAATAACACTGCAATCAACTGATGTAAAACAGAGGTACAAATGCCACAGGATATTGAAATGGTTTGCTAATTTTATGTGAACCAACTTACAATGCAAGCTCTTCCCTATCCCATCTCACAAACAATATCTAATATTGTTCCATTGCTGAGCCACCAGTGCAATTACCTAATGGGAGGGGAATGTAGATCCTCTTCTCCAAACGACGCCTTAGGGCTTCATCCAAGTCCCATGGAAAATTTGTTGCTGCCAGAACCATGACCATCTTGCCCTCTCCCTCTGTTGCTCCACTGACACCTAAAAATAAACAAAAACAAACAACAAAAACAAAAACAAGATTCAGAAAATCAGAAATCAGTGCACATGCACAGTACCACAAACAACAATTACAGTCAAAAGTGTATAGCAGTCTGATTATTATTCTGTAAATCAGCCATTTCCTTCACAGTATAGTAATATCACACATATATACTTGGAGAAAGATTGCAAGCTGTCAACTCACCATCCATTTGTATGAGCAGTTCTGATTTGACTCTCCTGCTGGCCTCGTGTTCACTGTCTGAACCACGTCGACTGCATATGGAGTCAATTTCATCGATAAATATAGTACTAGGGGCATAAAACCGGGCCTGGAAGGATAAAAAGTTTGAGTCTGATTAATTATTATAATATAAATAAATTATTAATTTTATATGCACTGGGTTGATCATGATTGTACAAAACAGTGAACCTTGTTTGAGAGAACTAAATTCAAAATGGAAATTGAGAGGACAGAAAATACTGCTTTGAGTTTCTAATGGCTTCAATTTCCACTTTGAGAACAAAAGAAGTTTTAACCAAATCATGGATTTACATTTACAGTAGGTAAATTCTAATTATGATTTCTCTTGGTGCTGCATAGTAACACACAGCAATATTACAGACAAACAAAGGCAATTAGTCCTAACTCACCATCTCAAACAAAAGTCTAACAAGTTTCTCCGACTCTCCTCGATATTTTGAGGTAAGTGTGGAGGAAGACACATTGAAAAACGTTGTTCCACATTCGGTTGCCACGGCTTTGGCCAGCATGGTCTTGCCTGTTCCTGGTGGTCCTACCATGCAAACACCCTGAGACAAGAAACAAAGACAACTGATCAGAAAATCCAGCACTTCAAAATATGTTTTTAAATTAATAGAATAAGAGTTCTTCTGACCTTCCATGGTCGTCTGATTCCAGTGAAGTAATCTGGCATAAGTAGAGGTAACACCACAGCCTCCTCCAACAACTTTTTAGCTTCATCAAGACCTGCAATATCAGTCCTGCAAATGACACACACACACACACACACAAAAAACAAAGGTGTAACTTACGGTACCAGATTTGACAATTATTTTCTTTTAGAACTGTAAATCAGCTTGTTCATGTAATGTACATTGTATAAAACTTTTGAGCTGAAAATCTTGACAGCTGTTCGTCAATGAAATCTTACTGTGAGTAAGTACACATAAATGAAAGGGTAAAGCATGCAAACATTATCTGCGGGAGATTATTATGACAAAACATTACACAGTAAGAAAGGCAGAATACGGTACTGTAGAGTCTAAACACAAAAATGTAGTACGTAGTTCTCCACTGATTCCAGCTGTGATAGCAGTGTGTGTTTGAGCCGGGTTTATGTAACAATGTATGATTTATGGTAAATCAAGGTCAAATCAGAAAAACAAAGTGAGAAGGAAATTAGACTCAGCCGCAGCACTGAGGACTAGAGTGCTAGCTTACCAGTGTACATTTGGGTTCTTCTGTAGGATATCTCTCTCCAACCCTTCAACAAGATCCTTGTCATAACCAGAAGGGTCAAATTTCTTTTCACCATTGCCTCCTTCAGCGGCTCCTTTTCCTTCATCCTAAGGTAACAAATATTATGATTGGACAGAAAAGCAGAGAGATCAACAACCTTGTTCCCAGGCTCTTTCATCTACCAGTGCTGGAAGATGAAAGAGCCTGGAAATGAGCTTTAGAGATGGACTAGAGACAAAGAAGGAGGATAAAAAAGCTGAATGTCATCAGTCATTGGAAACAACCTTTCAGTTAAACAGCGATTGTGCTAATGCTTGGAAAAATGCATACACATGCCAATCCTAAAATTGTGTATGGCCAAAATCAAACAAATAATTCCAATAATGGGAACCAGGTACGTCTAAATGACTGCAGAACAACCCATGAAGTTGAGTGGCTCTATGAAGTGTATTCATCATCGTAACATTACAAGTTCAACAAACTCGAAATCTGAAAAATAAACTGTAACTGAAGCCGAATATAAATGTTTTTGCAAAAAAAAAAAAAAACTTCATACTCACTAACTTCATAACGTTAAAGTGGTAAGGCCAAGCTAAGGTGTGCCAATAGCAAAACATTTTACTGTTGTTTTTCATTTTCGTCACGAACTACGAACTGCAGAATGTGTGTTCGAAGGTGATTTGAAGCTCCTTTTAAAAGGGGTAAACAATATTCTATCCAACCATGAAAGCTAGAACTTCTGCCTTGTTTTATGGAGAGAAAACTCCTGGCAAGCCGCATGGAGTAAATCATCTGTGTCTGGCAGTTGAGGGCCTTCCATGGTGATCATCATTAGATTGTCCACTCACAAACAAGGCATAGGTATTATACTACGCAGACAAACTTAACAAACCACCCAGCTGAAATAATATGCAAGGGGATTCACGTATGAAAAACGCATGTGCCCGAGCCGTAAATATTTGCTACCTGTCACCAGCTGTTACATAATACAATAGGAGCTGTTGGTGCATGACTAAATGAGTGCATGCACGGCATTCACGAAAATGGTGTGGATTTGAGTTTGGTCTACTTTTGTTTCAGTGAATCTGGTGATTGTTTTGTTATGTTCAGCTTGTCTGCGAGGATTTCAGCATACACAAATTTTACCTCAAAACCATTAAAGTGCGTACCAGAAACGCACTCTCATCAGCAAACTGTGTACAGAAGACGTTTTCTGCATAAAATCGCAGGTTTTTTGTGTAAGCGCAACCTCTGTTAAACTGAAGTCTCATTTCAGTGGACTTTATCATTATTTGCTCAGGAATAATATTACAATCTGTCATATACTGTATAACTCTTACTGTATGTACTGTATACATATAAAAAATGAACTATTAATCTTGTGAGTTTTCAAAAACAATAATTTCCCTCTGCACTGGTGTAGCATAAGGTAAATAGATACTTGCTTGCATATTAGCTAACAACCAAGAACTTTTCTATTGTTCAATAACTTATTTCAGAGACAAACATTTCAGAACTGCAAATATTATGCATGTAAGTATGGTACTAAAAAATTGAAAGCACTGTAGTTTGTCCACTGAATTCATACAACCATTAATTATATTTAAGGCAAGCAGTCAAGGGGTTTTTAAGATGTATGAGCCCTGTGTCCAGCTGTCGAATTTCATCGCATCAACATTAACTTACAGTACAGTACCTTTGAAGGCCTTTTTTCACCCTTTTCTCTGTCACTCTTCAGTTGGCCCCGTCCCACACGTGCATCACGAGACGGCTTGTTACTAGGGGCAGCCTTTCTTCCTCCCTTGTCTGCTGGTCTGTCTTGGCGTTTGTTCTGTGCTGCAACATTTTGCCGAGCATATGATGGGGAGTAGTCATCACTTTTCTTTACCTGTTTTGGGATTGGCTTGATAGGTCTGTAGAAAAAAAAAACAAAAAAACAAAAAAAAAAACACAGCTTTATGATCATCACATGGTTGATCATTTCAGTAATTTTAACATCTTTCCACTGGTTGGGCAAATGACACATGACACAGAGCTTGGCTAAGTGCCTCATGAGTCCACAACAATCTGACCATGTGATGACAGAACTTGTGGTAAATAAGAGTCCACATCATGGCAAACCAGTGGACATTTACCACTGCACAATAAATATTATTTAGAAAACAGACAAAAAAGTTTCTAAGATACCAGAGATTCCGCTAGACTCATGATCAGTCGGTACAGTATACTGGCAGGAATTTTTTTTTCCTGGTATGGAGCCACCTGGAACTGGTACAACATAGAAGTGAAGCAAAATAACTGTTTCTTCTGGTGCAGTGGAACTAGACATGAGATCATCTATATCATTGAGTTTTTATTTGTTTCGGTGCATTTCTTTGGTAGAATATCCAGCATGGGCTCCCTTTGGACAGGACAGCCATCAGAAAAATATGCTGTACTTCATATTTTCTGGTACGGAATACCGGCAGCCTCACTTTTTTCCGGTACAGTACGATTTTTATCGGAAAAATAACGGCATGCCGGTATAGCAGAATCTCTGGATACTTCAGGGGAATTGCTCCATTGCAGTTACTATTAATATCATGTCAGTCATTCTGATAGGACACGGGAAAAATGGGAAATTATGCGGCATTTTTAGGTCAATTATGCGGCAAATTATGCGATTTTTTCTGAGCTAAATAAATTATTTTTCACCAGGTCTCAGAGGAGAAAAACCATTTTTATACTGTTTAACAGACAATTAGAACATAAAGGAACATTAGAATGTGCCGTATCTCAATCTAGAATGGCCATTTGAGCAGTACAGTATATAGAAAAAACAAAATAAATCAAAACAAAAATACAACAACAGTTGTATTCCAGTGCTAAAGCTGTGTGAGGGTACACGGAAGTCTTTGGTAGAGCTACTCATTTAATTAATTTAAAGGTGCCTATCTCAAGTTGCCAGGATCTTTGACTGTATGATGGGGCTCAAAGGCTCACTGCACTCCAAAATGGATCAATGTTCGTATAATCACTTCAAATCAACACTGCTCCCCAATTACAATCAATGTTATATTTTTCATTGTCCTATTTTCATGGTATGTTTGTTACCAGTTACCCATAACATAAACGGATACACTGGCCAATGGTGAGCATCTATTTTATTAAGATGACTCACCTAGCTCAGGCAGAGCCCTAAAAATATCAGTGTTCTGCCGGTGTATGGCCGATTCGAGGTGCTTGTCCACCACGCACTTTCGAAAGTGATTGACAACAACATTGCATGAAAAGCAAAACAGCAAGCCATCGTTCGCATGGAAGGTTCCTTCAGGATATTTCCTTGCTCCGTTGTCAGCGGTGATTTTCACCAGAAGGTGCAATCGCTTCTGCTTCTCTGTAACAGCAGGCTTTTTGACTACAAACCTATCCATGAGGACGTTTGTTTCAACGTTCGACAAAAGCAACTACATAATTATTGTAACTCAACGAGAGTGTAGCAGCATTGTTTATTCCGAACCAATAGGCAATAATGTAGGAATCAAAACTAGTACCAGGCCCCGTACATGTAAATAACGCCATGTTGTTTGATTGACGACCATATTGAAGGTTATAGAAGTTTCCTAAGGTTTCACTATGGGTTTTTGGCAGGTAAATCACCTCAAGACAACATTTAGCTGCGGAAGCTTTAGTAAAAGAGAGGATTTGTATACTTTGTTCATATTGTGCAGCACTTTTTTAATTGTACAATGTTTCATGAATTATGCGATCGGATGCGATTTGAGGCCAATTATGCAAAATTGCACAATATCAGAAACCCTGCTATGTACAGCAGTTTTTACAGTGTAGACAGTTACTTTACAACTTTAGTTCAGTCTGAAAATTTGATAACCCAAGAAAACCAGTCATGCAAGCATTGAAATTACTCACTCAGGTTCTGAAATTATTAGTATGATGATTGTCCAGTTGTCAGCCTGGACAACCAGAAACATGCTGGACTTTAACCAAATAGTATGTAATAGTTGTCCCTTCGGCTGAGTGATAATTTTACAACACAATATTGCTGGGCAAGGTCTCAAACAATTTCAGTTTATCATATTTCAAACCCTGAAGTAGTCTGATAATCCATTGTATTTGTATTGTTCAAGGTTTCATGTACAAAACAGCAATGCACAGTTAGTACTCGTGCACAAGCACAAATGAAAGGTTGAGGTTCCTGTTCCTAATGTGCTTAAGGTACATCATTCTGGTTAACATATTTTTATTGTGCTTGACAGGTGAGATGTTGAGTGAAGACTGTAACAGTGTAGCTTGAAATGTTATAATCCATTTAAACTTCCAAGGAATGGAATTAAAAGAGATGATAAATCGAATAAATCACTGTGAGAAACCTAATATTCTGTACAGTCATGTAGTTCTCATAGGTATATTAGGTCCACTGGCATGAATTAGCTTTCTCAAATTGACTATTAGTTGATTTACAGTATCACACATTTTATCTCCACACCGTAGGTGCAGTCTTAATCATAAGTACTGCTGACAATACAAGGAGCAACATTCCATTGGAATTAATAATGAGTTTTTAAAAATTAATAGCCACACATTGTTAATAAAGTTAGTGTGATACCAGCTCTTAATAGAACTAGATTAACTGCGTCGGCATGGCGATAAAAATGCTGGTGTATCAACTGAAAGTTGATTGAGGTACTGGAATGCTGTAGGAGTAACTGACAATAGCTATTGGGCAGGTACTCTTATGGTGTTCCAGTATCTCAAACAACTTTCAGCTGATACACCAGCATTGTTAATAAAGTTAGTCTGCAAACAGCTGTCATATCGAGACAGTTTTACTGTAAGGTGGCACTTTGAAGATTTGACTTTACTACTAGGAAAATTTGAATAGACATCAAACCTGTTGTCTCTTTCCACTGGAGTGGGTGGGGGCCACACATCAGGATCACGTGTAGGCTCTTCCTCTTGGACACGTCTCGGACCCCCAAAGTGAACTGTATCTTTCTTGAAATTTGCCAAAGTCTGGGTGATGTCCTTGACTTGTTCATATTCTTGAGCAATCTCCTGCCGTAACTGAAAGTTGTATAGCCAAAATTACAGGACAAAAGAAAGTGTGGGAAACTTGCAAACCCTTCACTTGCAAGCTTAAAATGCAGATTCTCCCAACCTTTTTAGTAGAAAATATACGAGTGATATAACTGTAATATGTAGTGACAATAGTATGGGGTGCCAAGAGCCAATTAAAGTTCTCCACACTGTGTGGTATGTATCGCTGGTAAAAAAACTGAAAGACAAAATTAACTCTTGGTAGTGAAAGGGTTTACCAGGCAACTTGTAACCAGTATCAGCTTTCTTCAGAGCAAGTCTGGAAAATCTACTTGACTAGCAGATGTAGCTTTCGTTGTGTCATGTTTATAAAGACGCTATTTAAATAGCTCTTTCTTTTTCTTTACCTGCTGCCATTTCTGCTTTCTGGCTGGATCCTTCATCTGTGCTATCATCTTCTGGATCTGTTGAATTACCCCCTGGTAGTAAACCAAGGCTGTATCATAGTTTCCCAGAAGGGCGTACTCCCGCCCCATCTTCGTGTTTTCAGAGATTTCTGCTAAGTTGGCCATGATGCTGTCACAAAAAGAAAATACAAAGTATATAGTCATTCAAAATCACCTGGTGATGAATCGATTGGAGAAGATTTATATATACAATGGCTGTGTTCCAGTGCTAAATAATATGGTTCCCAGTTATCTCTATTAAGTAACAATTGTCGATTTAGTGCGTGAAAAGTGGAATTCCATAAAAACGAAACCGTGAAATTTTAAACTTTCGAAAACTTCGAAATACATGTTACTGTACGTGAAGGAACAAATATTCCAGTTTTATTTCACACACTTTAATAGTCGGGGTCAATAATTTATATTAGGGTACCATTCTGGAATGATAGCAGTATTTTCCCCACATCCAGTCATAAAACCACGGAATAATCTAACAATCTTCACACGTCCGACTCAAAGTTCAGCCATTGAGAGCTTAAAAATAAGATCGGTTTCAGATGGCGGGAAACACCCAGGGCCAGGAAACTAAGGCGAACTTGCCTCCCGCAAAATTCTTCACGAGCTCCTTGCGATATAAAGAGAATGGAACACGATCGTACAGTAATCCTTACCTTTGAAATGAACAGATTCCTTCTCCGCCGAAAAACCGTTTGACGGATTGCGTCTCACTGCGCCGACTCAGATCGCTTGCAACGCTTCACGGGATATGTGTTCCTGCATCAAATATGGCTGCGGTCACATGAATCACTCACCTTTTTCGCTTTTTGTTTTGGATACTTTTTCCGAACGTTCTACAAGGGAAAAAGGACCGTGAAGGCCAAGGACGCCTGGGACCTGCTTGAGTGTCTGATCGTTTTCATCTCGACCCAGTTCCGTATCAATAAAAACTCGAAGCTGGTTGAGTCGAAGGCGAGACAACTTTGGTTTGCAAGATTCTCGGCTTCCTGTAGTCTCTTCTTCGGCGCAGAGAGAATGGAAGTGCACGGACTGTAAGCTAGACGCGATCGAGGAGCTTCGACGAGTGGCGATCGTTTCCAGATATTGTAAAATCAAAGTTTGAATTCTACCAGGCTGATAGACACTTTGGAATTGCCTCTCATATTTGGATTTTGGCTTCGTTTCCTTTTCTGTCCGTCTTCATCATGGTGCACGAAGATGATGATCTGCAGCCCGACTCTCCACCAGGATTCGTCGCCGAGATCGACAACAACGAGCTTTCAGTTCTTGGGGTAACGTGTTTCTCAATTTTTGTTTCAGCTGACAGTGCATATATTTTACATACGCGGAAGGGGACGTTGAATGACCAAATTGCAATATTTGCGAGAGAAATTTAGTTGGGACTCCTTTTGTACCCGTATTTCTATGTCCAAACTTTAGTGGAGCTATTTTTAATCGAAGCCAAGGAATATAGATTGAAAAAATGCAACGAACATGGAAATTAATATTTTTTGGCGAATAAAGTTTAAACTTTGTACACACACACACACACACACACACGCACGCATAGTTATAATACACAATGACAGTCATTGCATGAAAATGATCTTCATAGTTTATGAAGGAACCCAGGTTTTGGCAGAATCTACCAAAGATCTTTGACAGAATTGCACCTGAGCAAGATCTTGGCAGGATCTTGGCTGATTTTGCAAGATCTCGGTAAGATTGTAACAAGATCTTACTGTACAAGACCTTGCCAAGGTGTTTAACCTGGGAACCATACAGTATTCAGATACAGTAGCCTGGGAAAAGATAGGCCAGGGTTCTCAACAGAACTCTGGGGGTCTGAATCTCATTGAAGCTCAACTTCTTTTTTCAAAATCATAGAATGTTGGACGAGGAGCCTTTGGTGTGGTGTACAAGGCCACTTGGCGGGATAAATTCACTGTTGCTGTCAAAACCATTGAAACTGAAGCAGAAAAGCAGGCATTTAAAGTTGAGGTGAGGCCTGGCTTGTATTAAAGTCCCAAAATATGTGGCCAATACCATAAGCTTGGGGCAAGATTTGTTTTGTATAGAACTGTTTTCACATGACTGTTGAAAGTAACAATATCATTGTGTGATTGCTTTGGTTTTGCATTTGCTACACTTCCTGATTTGTCCTAACAAGTTTAGAAACATTCTTGGCCAATCGAGAACAAAAGCAAAATCTGGTTGCAATATTCTGATGCAAGAAAGCAAGTGGCGATGGCATGCTCTTGCACTGCTGATTGGATAGGAAAAGCAATCACAATTACTTGGTTTTGGGTTTTGGTTTTGTTCGTACTTTTAAATATTGGTTGGAAAAGTCTTTGCTCGTGCTCTGTGATTGGTTTGGTTTTGGTTTTCAACAGGTGTATCTCAATCAATACTGTATAACTTAAACATCTAGCAGAAACTATTTTTATTAGAAGAGTAGGATATTTAAAAATATTCAATAGAGAATAATAATATTGATATTAATTAATAATAATATTCAATAGAATATTAAAAAAATTAATGTCATTTTATAAATTAATGCAGACTACTAAACTGTATCCCTGACCCACCTTTCCCTCAGTATTTTAACTGCTTGTCCATACCTATCCCCTCCTGGCTAACTTTATGCTGACTGAAGGCTTTTATTTGAGGCCTGTACAGTGTCATACTGTATAATTATATTGTTTTCAGTGCATATCCCTGTATATTAGTTAACAAGTGCCCTTTCCTACATCACATATCAGGTCCAGCAACTTTCTCGAGTCAGCCATCACAACATTATAAAGCTGTATGGAGCATGCACTCAGCAGGACCCTGTATGTACTGTATCTTTTTCTGTGATTACTATTAAAATAATCACTGACCCCTCCTCCTGGCTACTGTACAATTTGTTGCTTGTAGGTCGAACATAAACTCTACATCTGTTACAGAAACAATGAATTTGGGGAGGAACCTAAGGGGGGGGGGGGGGGGGGAACTCCCATATAAAAGAGGATGGAATGCTTGTCATACTGCTTAGGGGTTAAAATTACAGTTTTGGTACTGCTTATGGTACTCAACATCAAATGCTGACATTTTTATGTGACGTGGTACTGTTTAGGGGTCAGGTGACATTCGAATGAACTCTTTTTGTTTGAAAACAGCAAGGGATAAAGTGCTTGATGATATCCTCTTTACAGCAATTAAAGGCATCAAAACTTTAAATTCTTGGTATGCTCGAGCCATGCCCAGTTTTGGTACCTCTTAGGGGTCAAAGCGAAAATTCCAGTCAAGCATCCCTGCCATTTTTATGTGGGAGATTGCTTGCCGTGAAATGAATTCTTCAAGGTATTGACTGGCCGACCTGAAACACAATCCCAGACACTTCTTCAGAAAGGAATAGCAAAATACAGTCGGTGGAAATCGAACAATTGCCGTGGCAAATTTCATCTTTTACAATAACAGGATTGTAGTTTTCAGAATCCAAGTTTTGACAAGATGATGACGCACAATACATTATGGAAAGTATAATTTTCGTACTGTACGAGGACTGCTCTATACAGTGTATTTTGAAATCATTGAAGACATAAACAATAGTGTTTTGGGTTTTATTTCCTTTGCTAGAAAAGAACAAAAACTATGGCTTTCAGGAACCAGTGAGTTTTGAAAAATTACATCAGTTAACGTACAGTACGCATACGCTATGTTATCATTACGGTATTTCAATAGCCGCTGTATATTTTGTCGTTTGATGCCCCGGTAACTATGATGAAGGCCAAGTAGGATTATACTGTGATATTTCCGCGTTTCAAAGCTATTTCAAAATGCCTTCGAGCAAGATTGTGTAATCCGATTCCTGACATTTTTGCATAATTTCGCTGACAGTCTGACACATGGAAATGCTGTGAAGTTTTTCTCGCTGTAGGCTCAGACACAAATATCACTTAAAATGGCCTAAATATCTTTCTGGAAATTCCCGAAAAAAGCTCTAGATATCTCAAAAAAAAAAATTTAAATATCCCGGACATTTTTCTAAATATCTCGAGAAATTTTTCAAATATTTCCCTCTCTTGCTTATAAAAATGACAGTAACCCAATCACAACAACAACTTGATTTTATAATTATGGTCACAAAATCTATGAAATACACGCCACAGGATCACTAGCGTCTGGCTTTGCCTGCATGTTATGACCACATGCGGTAAAGATAAAGAAACCAAACATGAACATCGTTTACATTTTCTGCTGTTTTGTTGCATCTAACAATAAGCATTTAGGAACATGTACATCAATGACTTATCATGCATAACCAGAATGCGGGTTAGGGCAGTAATGGTTGAAAACGCAGTCTTTATTGTCTCAAAAAAAAGAACATGTCCATTATGCTATCTGGTTGCTGGAGCTAACGATTCACTCGAAGCATTAGTGCGGCCTCCACATAGTCTTCCAAAGCACTGTGCTGTTGGTCTCCGAACATCGTTTTGAGGAGTGAGAAAACTCTCTCAGCTGCTGCAGATGATGGCTGTATGAGTACCAGTTTCGTAATGGCTGACGACCACGAGGGGAGCTCAGCAGAAACGCCTTTCCACCACTGCATTGTGTCGGCCGTTGCGTCGAAATCATCTCTTAGCTCATTAGCTTTGACGATGTATTCTGGAAGCTCATCATGGGATACATTGTATTCAAGGAGGAAACCGCTGAATTAGATTACTGGTGGCACCAGTTGAATAAAAAAGGTTCAAATGTTAAGAAAACTAGACTGGCCTTGCCAGTGAGCTCGCGGCGTGAGTTGGGTCGAGACCAGAATATAAAATGGGAAAGTAGGGGACAAGAGCGGAACTCCCAAGAGAGACTTCCAATTTCTCACCATAAAAATATCACACAGTATAGAGAACTTGGCTTTTGACACCTTGCTCTTTTGACAACTTGATTAAACTAAAAATTATTATTACAACACTCATACACTTGCTTCTTAAAGGTTGAGCGACCCTGCATCTTGAGAATGCGTGACATATCTTTTTATGCACAATCGATTATGACAGTTTGACCTTGACTCATATTTCTAATCAGAGGCTACGATTAATCCAGCCTTCGCTTCACTACTTATGTGTTTTCTTTTGTTAACTCAATACGTTTCTTCTATCAGGCTTTCGAGTATTCGTGCTCTGTAACAAATATAAAATTGAAAGCGAGGAATGTCACACGAGAGATGTTTACAATATTATTGCGCTTTTGTTCACAGTGTGTTCAGTCCATTTGTGACTGCAAACTCAATCCTCAGAATTATTTCGGTGTATTTTTCATTTCTGGTATTTAATGAACATTGCGAAACAAAAGACTACATGATCGAATGAAAGAAACACTTCAACAGGCAATGTACGATACGCAGAAGAATTTTATGAGGCAACAGATGTCATGTACAGAGTAAAGCATAAAGCGTCATTGTTTTACGGCTAAAGCTCACCGTAGCTTTGGTTTCTGTTTTCGCCCTGTTATCTTCCCAAAAGTATTTCGTGTCGCCACAGAAAGTTTCGTCGGGACTAAATACTTATATCGGCGACAGAGATATTTGCAATACCCCAGAAGTACCATCAAACATTTGTTTACGGCTATTCTCAAAGCTTGTGCGGTGAACGCGAGCCAAAATCTTTTCCTAAAATCCAGTTTATCCGTGCAATTCCACAGAGCCAAATGGCGTTGAATTTGAATGGGATGCAGTTTACTTTTTCGCTTCACTACTTATGTGTTTTCTTTTATTAACTCAATACGTTTCTTTCTATCAGGCTTTCGAGTATTCGTGCTCTGTAACAAATATAAAATTGACAGCGAGGAATGTCACACGAGAGATGTTTACAATATTATTGCGCTTTTGTTCACAGTGTGTTCAGTCCATTTGTGACTGCAAACTCAATCCTCAGAATTATTTCGGTGTATTTTTCATTTCTGGTATTCACTGACCATTGCGAAACAAAGGCTACATGATCGAATGAAAGAAACACTTCAACAGGCAATGTACGATACGCAGAAGAATTTTATGAGGCAACAGATGTCATGTACAGAGTAAAGCATAAAGCGTCATTGTTTTACGGCTAAAGCTCACCGTAGCTTTGGTTTCTGCTTTCGCCCTGTTATCTTCCCAAAAGTATTTCGTGTCGCCACAGAAAGTTTCGTCGGGACTAAATATTTATCGGCGACAGCGGTACCATCAAATATTTGTTTACGGCTATTGTCAAAGCTTCCGCGGTGAACGCGAGCCAAAATCGTTCCCGAAAATCCAGTTTATCCGTGCTTATTCCACAGAGCCAAATGGTGTTGAGTTTGGATGGGATGCAGTTAACTTTTACACACAAGTAACGAGCAATTCACTGGCCACATCTCGAGTTGTTTAGCGAAGTCAATTACGTCATCGCCCAGCACGTGATAATATGAACCAATCACCGTGTCCTGATTCTCGACCCACAAAAAGGAAAAAAAAAAAAATTCCCATTTTTAAGCTCTCGTGGGCCCCAGGCCCCCGCGAGCAATAAAGCCTGGATTGCATAAAGACTGAAAAACTATTTGTAGCGGCGGCAGCTCCGGTAGCGGAGAGCTCCGTGAATGACTGGTTGGGTGAGGACTGACCCTAGTAACTGACTCGACTCTTGAATTCCACAGGGCTTGACGGAGTTTATTGTGTCAACCGTTTTACAGCAATCCGGTGTAGGACGTGTAGTAGCAAAGGCTCTAGGTAGCTTCTAGGTTTGACAGCAATGAAGCGACCATTGCGAAGATGCTAGTCGATCCGTAAACTTGTTTAGAACTCGTCGAATTTCTTAGAGTCTCGTGGAGTAACACAAATGTAACAATGAAACTTAAAACTACTTGATAAAAGATCATGTGCCAGGAAATTACGTAAAAATAATACTAGCCAGCGATATTTGCGGTAAAGATCAGCGGTGCAAAGCAAAAGGGCTAACACGCACGGGTGCCGTGACACTATTCTAAATATCTCCCCCCAATGTTTTTTTTCTAAATATCTCTAAGTTTTCTAAATATCCCAAAAACCTCTAAATATCTCAAAAAATATCCGGATATTTGTGTCTGAGCCTATCTAGCTGTGTTTGTTAGCACACTGTATTCAGGATGAAATGTAACTGGGTTGAAGTGCTCTCGCTTTCTGAAGGCTACTAAAGTAGAAAATACCTGGCCAGGGACCATGCTTTTCAAATTAAATAATTACAGTCTATTCATGTATATTGTTGTCTGTGAGTGGCCGAGTTTGCTCGCTCAACACAATTGGACCTTTTATTATTTAGTGACCGGATTTGCTTGCTCAACACAATCGGACCTTGTATTATTTAGTGACTAACTTTTCTTTTTTCTGTGAAAGATTTTAAATTCGTCAAACGCGGTTTGAAAGGTTGTTGTGTTCAAAATTGAATCCTTGCCAAAGTTCACACATTCCAAGACTTCGAAAGCATATAAACAAGCGACTCCGCTTTGACAGTTCTAACTTTGTTACATTTGAAGAAGCATAGTCTCGGGAGTAAATCTGTAGTTGCGTGTAAAAGTTGTCTCGGTGAATTTTGGAGTTCACCTAGTGTCCACGAAAACTTGCAGACTGTGCACGTTGTCTGAACTAAACCAGACTTCTGTGCGACAAATATTTTTTTTGCGGCCGACTGGTGACGTCACCATACAACCGTGGTTCGTAAAACAGATTTTAAAATAATCTCCAAGCGGAAAATAAACAAGAACCCCGCTTTCTGAAAACCCACTATGGAGTGAGGGGATATCTGCAATTATTGTATTTCTAGTTTCATTAAGTGAGTTAAGTAATTTAAAAAGAGTCCTAGAATTAGTTCAACCACGCTCCCACAATATGTGTACCACAGAGAACTTTTCTACACTTTTCTTACATGTTCTTAGACTTAAGGATAAATTCTTTAATATAAGTTAAAGCTTCTAGTTTTTTTCCTATGTAAGATAAAGCAAAGGTTTGGATAAGATTGCTAAATATGTACCTTTATGAATTTCCCTCATTTTTTCATCTCTTTCCATTCAATTTCCCACATTTTTCTAGGTTTGTTTGGTAATGGAGTATGCAGAAGGAGGATCCTTGTACAACTGTAAGTCTATTAGGATTCCAGAATTTTCCCAATTTTTACAGCTGGGATTAAAACTTAGAGAAAATGACATGAAAATGTGATTTGAAAATCTTGTTTTATACAGTACTTCACTGGACTCATCATGGTCCAGAGCCTGTGTACACTGTATCACACGTCATGAGCTGGGCTCTGCAGTGTGCCAGAGGTGTGGAGTACTTGCATGGCATGAAGCCCAAAGCCATCATACACAGGGACCTGAAACCACCCAAGTAAGTTTTACAAACAGTAGAATTATGTTGCCAGGATACACTCATCAAAATATAATATTTCTTGAAATTACAACCAAGAGGACATGCCTTTGTGTGATGAAGTGATATAAGTATTCAGTAGATTTTTATTGGAGGGAATGGCCTTTATGGCACAACTCAGAGGCTTACAGTATCTTTAGATAAATTATGTGTACTGTAAGTGTAATGTAGTTCCCTTAGTGTTAGAAGACATTTCTACTATACATGTACCATTGAGCTGCAGACCAGAACAACAGGAAACTGCATGTATTATTGCAAAATTTTGTAACTGCCTGTTGCATGATAGCTTCATCCAATAGTGTGACACCATCAGTGAATGGTTTACATTTATCAAATGCCATAATCTCCCTGCTGCATGATATATCTCTGATGAGGAAAGAAGAAAAATTGCAAATTTCTTATAACACTGTACTTTCCTTCTGTTTAGCTTGTTGCTTGACAAGTGTGGGACAACTCTGAAGATCTGTGATTTTGGTACAGCATGTGACCTGCATACAAACATGACAAATAACAAAGGCAGTGCTGCGTGGATGGCACCAGAAGTTTTTGAAGGTAAGCTGCAGATCGACCCTACATATTACATGACTGTACACACAGTAAATACAATGATCTGTTCATGTGTTGTGTTGACAGAAAAAATGTCTTGTTCTTTACAATATTCTGCATTATAATAACTATTGATTCTCTTTCTAAAGGTGCAGTAATACGGGCAACTAAACCATGCAACTTGTCGCGCAACTTTGTTGCATCGCAAGTTGAAGAGTGATGAACTTGCATGTATTACAACCCTTCGCACAACTTGCAGTGCGACAAATGTTTGATGGTGCAAGTTGCAACATTTTGTTGCAGAAGTAGAATGAGCTACTTTCTGCAGCAAAATTTGAGTTTGTTGCATGTATTTGAGTTTGTTGCTTGTATGTCAAACTGACCAATCACATGGCCAAATTTTGCATCTAATTGCAATGTAATGCTACAAGCTTTTGTTGTTGCATAAGTGGTAATACTTGCGACATCACTCTTCAACTTGCAACACAACAATGTTGCATGACAATTTGCATGATTTTGTTGCCAGCGTTACTGCACTTTAAGTGAGTAGATTGTTGCAATATTAATAAAGTAAGATACATGTATGTGCTTTTTTTCTGACAGGAAACAACTACACTGAAAAGTGTGATGTTTACAGGTATGTGAAATAGAACTTTGCATTGTGCTGTACATAGTTGTAGTAAGTGACTTTTCTTATCCTTATCATTACACCCTCTGGAGTTCTCGACATTAAGGGTTTAGGTTGGTTGCCCCTCAGACTGTAGATTGACTTCAAGCAATAGAAAGTTTCATAATTTCTGGTTGCCCAACCCAGAATTTACCTGCCCGACCAAAAGTTTTGGTTGCCCCGGGCAAGCGGGCAACCGTTAATGTTGAGCGCTGCCCTCTGCCTCCCTTACCACCTTCAGTTGGCCCTGTAGTGTATTTTTAACTTCATCGCCAAGATGGGGTTTGGGGGTTGGTGCCCAGTGAGGGAGTTGCTAAGCGCAGTATCTGAGGACCCAAGTAGGTATCCATGGCAACACTAGCTGCCACAGCCCACCACCAGGCACCTGTCACACTGATAATCAGGAACTAACTTACCATGGGGGAGAGGTGGGAGGGGCAAAATCAATCCTGCTATGATTGAGCTAGCAACATTGAACACAACCATCTGCTGCAAGAAGTGACTGTTAAGCATGTGATAAGCCCCAGAAAGCCATTGGACACCCCCAGTTGTGGAGAGTGACTGCTGACCAGCAATATTGTCTTATGCTACAGTAACTTTGCCTATTAAATTACATTTAGCCACATAAAAATAATGCTAACTCCTGGGACTGGGTAGCCTGTGGAAACAGCCCCTTAAATCCCAACCCAAAAACCTACACTGTACCCCCAGATAATGCAATTTGTGTTGTGTGACTTGTAGTAGTGGTTTCGTACAGTACATCTACTGCCTGTATGTTTAGCTTACAAGTACTTTCAGTGTACTGTGCATGTAGTTTCATATCCATTGCAATACATTATTTTGTATTTTATGGGTGTGAATCCCTTTTTCCTTCTCTGTTGCAGTTTTGGGATCATTTTGTGGGAGATGATTACGCGGCGTAAGCCATATGAAGACATGGCGGGGTCTTCAGCATTCCGGATCATGTGGGCAGTTCATAATGGTAATTATCCACAGGCCTTGAATGTGAAATTGACCTATTATTGGGGTCGACATGCTCTCATGAGCGGCTACTAAAAATGCTTCTTTTTAACGAGACTGTCAGGCATGGACCACATTTTAAGAAATCTTTCTTATCAGTAAGAGACGATGAACCACAATAGAACCTCGATTCAATTATTGATAAAACTTCAATTATTGAGCTGCATAAATAGTATATAAGGCTATTTTTAATTCTTTGTATGGTACAGTACAAATAAAAGTTGAATAGTGTTGTTGTTGTTGTTTGTTGCTGCCAATATGTTTTTTTTACATATTACAAATCATATGTCCTGTCCAATCCAGGAACCAGGCCACCACTCATCAAGAATATACCCAAGCCAATTGAAACCTTGATGACAAGGTAAAATAAATATTACTAATTTATCTCTTGTGGGATGGTGCATCTCCACACTTTTCTCATGTGCATGTTCTTCCAAATCCCTGCATGCTTCTATAGCTCAACAAAGCATGCCAACACATGCTTTTTAATGTATGTGTTACAGCTAGGACAGCATACCTTACATGTACCTTCGTCAATTTATGTCAAATTGTGTGAAATATTGTCATTTCAGTTGCTGGCATAAGAAGCCAAATCTTAGACCTTCATTCTGCAGAATCTCTGCATTCCTGACCCATCTAATTCAGGTAATTGAGAAATATGTTTGATTACCTTGCCTTATGAAAAAGAATGCAGTGAAATGTCTCCCGTGTAAATATATTTCTAAAATAATTATGCCCTGAGTGAAGTGTAACAGAGTATTTTGTGCCAAGTGTGCTGATTAGAATGTATACTAATAGTAATCAGAGATTAGTCAGGTGCGTTCGACTTCTTTTTGCTTGGAGTTGTTTTTGTTTTAAAATGCTTTTCCCTATAACGATCTCGAAAAGTACGTGGTCTTCGTCTGAAACCGGAAGTGAACAGCACGAAGACCGTGCGGTCCGGCCAAGCAATATTAAACCAAAACTTTTTCTTTCTTTTTCTTTTCTTTTCTTTTCTTTTCTTTCTTTTCTTTCTTTTTTTTTTTTAATTTTAATTTTTGGAAGATATACGAAAATTGTAAGACATGGTCAAATGTGATTTTTACCTTCGTCGGAAGAAATAAGTTGAGTTGCACACGAGAGTTTCACAATTCGACCATCCTGTGGCTTGCGACTGAATCACAGCGATACCTTTGCCTCCATAAAGCCGTATATTTCTTCCAGATAAGTATCTGGAACATCAGTAAAGTGTCGGTTGCATATTGAGTATATTTTCATCAACGCAGAAGCTGAAATACGGCAATCGCGAGTCGAGTTACATTTTTCTGTGGAATTCTTGCTGTCGTGCTGCCCTTATCCCAGATATTGGCTCCTTTCAGTGAAAAGTAGCTGTCTTTGCCTTTGATAGATCTCAGTGTGATCATTCAGAGCCACTCGTGCGACACAGAGCGCAACGGCAATCGCGAGTCCATTCCATTTCTCTGTGGAATTCTTGCTGTCGTGCTGCCCTTATTATCCAGATATTGGCTTCTTTTACTGAAAACTAGGTGTCTTTGCCTTGATAGACCTCAGTGTGATCATTCAGAGCCACTCGTGCGACACAGAGGGCTTATAATAATTATTTGAAATGGCGCAGATTTGGAACATCACCTACCACCAACGAAAAATCTCGATTTCTCACGGCTGCGGAAAGCACGTGACAGGCATCCCATCGACCCCACGGTACCCAAATCCGATTGAGATTAGGGTTGCGTTCTCCAAACATCGAACGCAAAAACTTATGATATGTTAAATGGGTAGTTTAACCCTTCCACCCCTGAGCTCAAAATGCAAAATTCTCCCAACCATGTTGTGGAAATATACACTATCACGTTGCACATTCTCCTTACTGTATGTAATTATTTTTGTTGAGAATATGAAAAAAGAAAAGTGAAGATGAAAGCATTCGAGACTCAAAGGGTCAATTTTTTAAACACTGGTTTATTCCTACATTGAAGTTTAGACGGACTCCGTAAACCTGGGTTCACCAAAGTTTAAACTGCATTTTCAGAACATATATTGGCGTCGGTTTATAAAGACCATGTTTAGCCGTGGTCCAATAAGCATGACTATTGCTTTCTTAAGCGTGGTCCAAACCATCATTACCTGCCATGTTTCCTAAATGACCTGTCTTTTTTATCAGTTCTTTCCTGATACCGACACTTGCATAGTTCTACCTCCGGACTCAGTGAGAAGGGATGGGAGTGTTTCCAGCAACGAAACCTTCAACACAGTTGAGAGACTGCTGGTTACTGGTACACACAGCAGCACCCTCAGCGATACCGTCATCGAGAAGGAAGGCCACCAATCCAGTGGCAGTGAAGGAGCAGAAGGAGCTTATGAGATTGACGAGGAACCGAGCAAAGAGGTTGGTGCAGAGACAACAGTCGTGTCAGCACCTATGCCAGACATTTCATCCCCTGAAACTCCAGAAAAAGATGACGAACTGAAGGCAGCTCAAGGTCTGACGTCGCCTCATGTCTTGCCCATTTCCTCTGCCCAGGTGTCCTCCCTGTCAGCGGTAAAGTCTGTGCAGGCTCCTGGTAGGTCAATGAGTCCAAACCCAGCAGGTCCCTATTTTAAGCCATTGATGATTCCAAATCAGAACACCCCAGGAACTGCAAGTACTAGCTGTACAAGTGCCACCAGTGGAGACTTGAACACGCCCTTTTTTAAAAATCCTCCAATTGGCTCAAATCTGGCAAGTTCCCAGCATTCCAGCAGCCCTGCCATGAACCTGATGACCTCAACAGCACAAGCAGGCCCTGTTTCTGGTTCTGGGTCAACGTCAGCTGCATATCCCATCCCTGGTACTCCCACATTCCCATCAGTGTTCACATCCACTCCTAATATGCCGGCAGTCGGGTTGCCACACTATGGTCCAGTTGCCAGCGGTTACCAACCCCCGGTTAGCTATCCACCAATCACAGGTGGAGCTGGAGGCCCATCTTATGGAATGCCATATCAGGCCTATCCAGGAGTGGTCCCACCGGTGAGGCCTGTGCCTGCCCCCAGAGTACCCCATGCACAGGTGAATGTGCAGTCAGGACCAGAAAGTTCCCAAGACGATGCATTGAATCTCGAGGATCTTCAAAAGGCTTTGCACAATGACCTCAGACCTGGAGAGCAACCTTTCCCACAAGGGAACACTAGTGGTTGCTCGACGCCTGTCAGTTACCCTCGCTCACCAGGGCCTGGAATGTCAAGCCACTCTAGTCCCAACACCAGCAGCCCTTACATGGAACGAAGGACAAACACTCCTTCAGCCAAAGTGGAGAAGCGCCCTCTGGACCCAGGGCGACGGCCATTTAATCCAGTTTACCCCATGCACAGGTCTGCTTCTAGTCCCACATCATCAAGCTCTCCTGGGCCAACGAGCGGACCAGAAGTGGACATGCACTTAAGAAGACATCATTCAGGTAATGAGGTGGCCCTGGCAGGCCTGTAGATGTTTAACTCACAGCTAGTAAACACGCATATGAAACAACTGCTTGTAACATGGATATACATCTTCTGCAATTTTGAAATAAAACTTTTATAACCTTACAGTAATCCATGAGCATGACATTCAAACCAAGAAATAGTCTACTAGTCAACTATTTACTTAATGCGAAAATACTGTTTTGGGGCACCTTAACATTTGAGTGTCAAGAGTGAAAACTTCTTCGTGTGTTTCATGAAAACCGGCCCAAACTTCCACTATTTCTCAGAGCTAATCATGTCCCATTGTTCTTTGCCTTCACTGGTAACAGATGTCACTAGGCCAAGCGTAACCCCATTGGCCTACCAAATGCTTGAACCCCACTTACAGGTACAGTACATCAAACTTCTAGTCTCATGCCACAAGCTGTTTTTAGGTAAATAGTTTCCATGGAAAAGCCAGGCTCCCACCAACTGCTCCTTCTCTTCTCCCCCTCTCCTTTCCCTCTACCCGTCCTCCCATTCTCTTCTACTCTTCATCTCCCCTTCTTTAGCTCTCTTTATAAGGTACGGTGGATAGTACGCGCGATCTGATTGGTAAACCCGCGTGCATTATAACTCAACATACGCATGCGTGCGCGCACACGCACTCGGCGGCCTCGTGCTTCTCCAAACTTCTCTCGTGTTCGTTTAAATTCCCGCGTGCATCTAATATACGCACGCTGACTCGTGCTTTTTGCTTAAAATTGCAATTTCTTTCTTTTTTTTTTTCTGTGGGTCGAGAATCAGCACACCTTGATTGGTTCACATTGTCACATGACATGCGATGACGTAAATTGACTTTGCGAACAACTTGAGATGTTGGCTGTTGAATTGCTTGTCTGTGTGTGAAAGTTAACTGCATCCCATCCAAACTAAACACCGTTTGGCTCTGTGGAGCGTGTTACGGAACCGATAAACTGGATTTTAGGGATGATTTTTGCTCGCGTTCCTAAGTTCACCGCGGAAATTTGATGGATTCGATTATTTGATGGATACCGCTAACTCTGTCGCCGCTAATTATTTAGTCCCGACGAAACTTTCTGTGGCGACACGAAATACTTCTGGGAAGATACCAGGCCGAAGACGAAAAGCTTACGATGAGCTTTAGCCTTAAACAATGGCGATCTCTGCTTTACACTGTACATGACATCTGTTGCCTCATAAAATGCTTCTGCTTATCGTACTTTGCCTGTTGAAATGCCTTTGTTTCGCAATAGTCATTGTATACTTGAAATGAAAAATACACCGAACTAGTCCTGGGCATTGAGTTTGCAGTCACAAATGGACTGAACACGCTGTGAACAAAACTGCAATAATATTGTAAACAAGTATCGTGTTACATTCCTCGCTTTCAATTTTATATTTGTTACGAATACTCGAAAGCCTAGTAGAAATGTAACGCATTCAGTTAAAAAAAAAAACAGATAAGATTGAAGCGCGAAGGCTGGATTAATTGTGGCCTCTGACTAGAAATAAGTGCTCGAAGTCAAACTGTCAAATTCGATTGTGCATAAAAAGACAAGTCACGCATTACTCAGCTTTTCCTGCTCTGACCCTTTGGCTCCAAAACTCAAAATGCAGAGTCGCTCAACCTTTAAGAAGCAATTGTATGAGTGTTGTAGTGATAATTTATAGTTTAATCAGGTTTCATTTGAGCAAGGTGTCAAATACTAAGCTCCCTATACTGTGTGATATTATTCTGGTGAAAAACTGGAAGTCTCTTGGCAGTTCCGCTCTTCTCCCTAATTTCCATTTTAGTATATTCTAGTTTCTTTAATAATCCTCCTTTCCTTCTATATCTTCAGTTGCACCTTAGTTTTTAATTGATCACTGGCTATCACACTTTTTTTCTTCAGCCAATTGCTCCAGACCCAACAATCCCAGAGTCTATAGCTGTCTACAATGAACACCTCAAGGTACTGTAAGCTTTCACTACACTATGTACTACTACTACTACTACTACTACTACTACTAATATTTATTATATAGACACGAGTGTTTCACTGGAAAATATACCGTGCGTAAAATCCATACGAAACTACATCCGGGACCCGAGTGGCGTATTTTCCACACTAGTGAGGATATCGTTGGAATCATTTCCGCTTTTGCACAGTTGTTTGTGCAATTTCTCGTAAAACACTCGTGTCTAATGTAATAAAAAGAAAATTACACGGCGGCTTGAAGATATGGATTTTATTTTCTCGTGGTAAAAACAATATTTTACCACTCGAAAATAAAATTCATATCTTCGCGCCGCCGTGTAATATCCTCTATATATATTATCATTATATGATAAGTTGGCTTGATAAACTTATTGAATGGAAATCTCTCTTTTATGTCACAATGTTCAGGGTTCAAAATTAACTTTTGTGTTCAAGTCACAAGTCATGTTTTCATTGCCACACATCCAATCTTTTCGTGCCCCACATTGTGCTGAAAAGTATCATCATTGTGCAGCAATAAATACATCATCTTTCTTGATAAACTTACTGAATGGAAATCTCTGTTATTTGTCACAATATTCAGGGTTCAAACTTGCTTGAGCTTTTGTGTTGAAGCCACAAGTCATGTTTTCATTTACTACACATCCAATCTTTTCGTGCCCCACATTGTGTTGAAAAGTATCATCATTTTGCAGCAATAAATTGCATCATCTTTGTCTAAGCCATCGGTTGCTTAGAAACAACCATATTGTACAATGTGATACCAGCTTTTAAGAGAACTAGATTAACTGCGTCGGCGTGGTGATGAAAACGCTGGTGTATCAACAAAAAGTAGATATAGGTACTGGAACGCCGTAGTAACAGTAGCTGACGTTTCGAGCGTTCGCCCTTTGTCAGTGCAAATGTAAAAATGGGTAAAGGGGGTTTAAATATGGAAGAAACTGACCTCAGAGGAAAGGTATGAATTTTTTGATTGGCTGCTGTAGAGAAAGGCAACCAATCAGAACTAGGCTAGAAGTTTATATCAACTTTTTGTTGATACACCAGCATATTGTACAATATTTGTACAATATTTGGCCGCCCCAACAAGTTTTCAGTTGTCTGAATATTGCATTGGTTGATAAACTTGGTAAGTGTATATTGATGTGACGTGGGTTTCTGTTCGTACTAGATGGCTGAGGAATACTTTCAAGTGCAAAGCGAAATGGGGGTGTTGCTGCAGCGGAAGTAGGTCTACCTCTCGTTTTTTCTGCACACTGTACTGTGCGGCAGTGCTCTAATTGTCTGTCTTCAGATATAAAATTGAAACACCATTTTAAATACGGTGCAGACAATAATGTTATCATTAAAGTAAATTAATCAAGGCATGCTGAAGGAAAAAGCCGTATGGTAGTTTGCCGACAAGTTGTGGCCTTGATGTACTGTACAGTACTGGCCAAGGCAGTTCAATCAGCGTTCTTCTGATCAAATTGTCTGTAAAATGTTCTAACCTGATGGGAAATTCTCTGGTATATAGCCGACACAGCTTGTATGTCTATTTTTACGTGTGATTAGGAAAGCTTGAGGAAGATTCGTAAAATAATTCAGATGGATTCCGTGAAAGGAAATGTCAAGTGAATTGGAATACCGCCCCGGGCGCTTATTTCAAACTTAGGCGGATAAAGGTTTTCCCAAATCGTGGCCAGATGTTTATGTGTTTTAACACAACATAACTTAAGCTGTTCGTATAGTTCTAATAGCGACACACTTCGAAAATTTAGTTAGGTCACCAAACGTGTTCACAAAGCGTCATGTCGGTTTCGATGGTATTAATTTACCATTTGTGTAAAAACAACAAAGCAGAAGGAGGGAGAAGGCGCTTATTTCAAATTTTGGCTGAGAGGAGGGGCGCTCATTCGAGGACTTACGGCATTGGTTCAAGTTTTGGTTTGTGTTTCCTGTGTTAGATATCAGCTGGACAAAGAGCTCAGTGACTATGAAAAGGAACAAAGACAGAGTGCCCAGTATGTGGAGAAGTTCTCTATTTTAACAAGTGAAAAGGTACAGTATGTCACTGCCAAGTCAATAAAGCATTTACAAGTGTATTGTACAATTTCTCCACACGTTAAGACACACTTTAATCCAATACAATGGCCAAATACTGTTGTGGTTGTGCACTGGGGACCTGTATCTGTAATATTGTACAGAACTTGCTGGAGTAAGGTCCGTTCAGTAGTGTTAGAATAATGGTCCAACTTGTAAAATACACATGTAAATGTTTATTGAATTGGCCCCAGGTCACCGGGTTAGGGTTAGTCTTATAGTTAGCAAACTAACCCTAACCCTATGGCCTTGACCTGTGACCCGCGTTTTGTACCAGCTGATTTTAAGCTACAAACAAACAGACTCCATAAAATGAAAGAAAATGTCAGACTTAGCAATTACCGAAAATTGAAAGTTATCTACGTATTTTATCAAAACTAAACAAAATTTAGTACAAGAATGTACTGCACGTTTATTTTTCAGGAGAGTCTTCTGCTTCTCCACAAGAATTTGAAAGCTCAACTGCAGAAAATCAGACTTTCGAGGCAGCAGCCACCAAGGATGAGCACTCCATACCGGTGATGACCAGTCATACAGCAGCAGTTAGTAATGTTTTATTAGTACAGCTGAAGTATACAGTTGTTATTTACTTTATTACTCTCAGTGTTTGCACAGACAGTTATAGTCCGAGGTTTTGCCAACTATCCGGTCTCATCAGTGACTTGTGAGAGTTTGCTTCTGCTGAACTCTAAAGCCGTAGCAACTCCCACGAGTCTGGAACAATAATTTGTTGAGGTTATGTACATGAGTGCATTACATGTGATGTCTTACAAGCCGCTGATAAAATCGACCAGATAGTCAGTGAAAGCTCTGATGATTACTATATGTGCGACGAGTGTATATATTGCATGTAAATCCTATGCAGATGAATCTTCATTGCCTAAAGTCACTAAAACTATTGACCCTATTTATGATCATGTTTCTGATGGTATCCAATTCTCCCTTGAATTATTAGTTTAGAACAAGATCGACTAAAAGCCCCAGGGGGGGGGGGGGGGGGGGATTCCTAACATAAAAAGGGTAGGGATGCTCGTCGTACCTTTCAGGGGTGACAATCACAGGTTTACGCTGACATCTTTGTGTAACGTGGTACCGTTTAGGGGTCGGGCGTCAGTCGTATGGACTTTTCATGCCACCAGACAAAACTGCTAGGGCCGATTTTTTAAACAAGGTTTAGACCGCGGTTAAGAAAGTCCTGGTCTAAACAAGATTTAAACAACAGCCATGCTTAATGGACAACGGCCAAACGTTGTCTTTGTAAACTGACTCCAATCCATGTTCTAAAAATGCAATTTTAAAACGTTTTACTAACCCTGTTTTACAGCGTCCGCTTAAACTTTAATTTAGCGATAAACCAGGTCTAAGTTAGACTTTGTTTAAAAAATCGGCCCCTAATGTTTATTGTCACATAATTATTATATGAATATAAAAATTGTATGCTTTTATTGGTACCTTTTAGGGGTCAAGTAAGCTCGGACCATTTTAGTACCTCTTTGGGGTCAGAACGAGAAGTCCCGACGAGCATTTCCGTCTTTTTTTTTTTTAAATGTGGGATTCCCCCTAGGGTCACAGGTCCGACCAAGAGCCGACCAATGTACATGATAAACACTGATTTTTTGGTGCCATATATTCATCCTCCCTTGGTTGGGATGTTGTGACAATTGAAAGTCAAATCGGTTTTTTTGTTTTGGATTTAGTGTTACAAAGCATTGCTAAAGTGACTGAACAAGTTACATTAGTTGGTATGTGCTTGGTAACTTCGGGTTAATACTTCAAAAAGGTTGCCGTACCAACACCTCTTTCCGTGTTTATCTTACAGGTATCAGCGCCAACAAACACCTCCAATATGTTACATAAGACAAGAACAACCTCCAAGACCCAGCAGCTGACAGAATAAAAAATCTTACCACTCTAGGAAAAACTCTTCCACCAAGAGAATAAATTACAGGTGCAGTAATACCACTAAGTGTAGCTTGTGTTATGAAGTAACGTTACAATATGATCCACGTGTAATGTATCTACAGCACGTCGTGAAATGAGGCTGTTTTCCAAAGCTGTTCACATGTCGACGTTTGGTTTTCTTTTCATACTCTGGTGGATGGCTAATGCTCAGTTCCTCGTTTACTGCATGTAGCAGCAAGCAACTTTCACAAGCAAGCTCAAATTGAGTAGTACTTTTTTACTCTCATAAACGAGTGTCTGCCAAGCAAATGTCTCTGCTGATTGTATGGTTCAGTGTTTTTCTGTTGTATTATGACTAAAGAAGCAGTTTTTCACCGACTGCCCATGAAAGTGGCTTGTAAGACTAGCCAGTGAATCAATGTTAGGCATATCGAGCTCGGTGAAAGTGTTCTTTTATTCTGAGAAAAGACCAATGTTTGGTATCAATGGGTTAAAAATAAAACATAGACTACTTTTGGTCAAACGCTGGTGCACGTAATGAGAAAATGTTTTAGGGATTTGCATAATATTGCGACAAATCGCAAGATTTATTATGCAATTTTTTTTACATGTACCTAAAAGCTTGTGTGGTCTCTTGTAAATATTATACTGGCCAAGCTCTCTTTTGTGCGGGGAGACAACACCAAGAGATTTGGCCATTAAAATAGTTGCAAGATAACACCACTTACAGACAAAGTATGTTTCTTTTAAATTTATGGTTAATCCGTAGCTAAAAATCACTGGGCCGTCTGTGTTTAAACATGTCCCCGTATTACATCTTTCTGTAAATACGTTACGTAATAGATAGTATATGTTTCTCTCGCAGAAACTTTTAAGTGCACACACAGAAATAAAAGGATAGTTATCCAGTGACTGAGAGTTGTGTTTTTCTTTCAGTTTATGGGAAAGTGGTCTGGGCTTGTAACGACCCTACTCGAGACTGAATAATACAATTAGACGTGAAATCGGCATTGGCTTTTGTGTGTCTACTGCGCGCGTTTACACGAGACACATTTACCGTGCTAATCTTTTCACTCCAGTAAGGCCCCGTTACACTACAGCAAATTTATCCGGATTCAAGGCATTTGTTTCCGGGTTCGTGAAAGCGTTCACACTAGTTTTTGTGAATCCGAGGTAATTCTTAGTGAATCCGGAGAGAAAACGAATGCGGAATCGAAAGTGGGAACTTTGTATCCGGGGGCCTAAATTGAACAACCCAGGTAAATCTACGAAGCGTTTACACGGCCTTATTTTACAGTGGTATATTGAATTGTGATCGGTTCACTTGATGTCTTCCGTGCCGTGGAAACGCACTTGGGCTGCCAGGAGTTAACCACCTTGCTTCAAGAGTTCGTTTCAAATATAGACGTTACTCCTTTCGAAGGTCCGATTCTAGAAAGTTAAGCTGGGGAGAAATATTAACAAATAAGTCCAAACACAGAAACGAGAACATTTACTTCTAGACCGGAGGACAAAGTCCTTATGTATAAGATGATGTCGGTGTGATGAGGAGGAAACAAAGAAGGGCATTACTGACCAGAAATTGAACATCGAGGGAACAGAGCCTTCCAATGTTATCGAACTCCCAGACGCACAGGCACAGGCACAGCCCACTCAGCGGACGGGTCGTGGCTTCAGGCTTGAAGAACACTATTAGAAAGATAATGAGAAAGAAATTGCGATACTCCTGTTAGACAAAACGATCTGGCCACGATTATTAATTTTCTTTTTTGTCTTAACCCTCCGCGGTAGTTATTTCCCCCTTTTCGGCGTACTGTACATTACTTAATTTTCTTTTGGTAGACGTACATTCATAGTACCGTATTGATGCATACGCGCGCCGGGTCGCGGGTACCAGCGAGTCCACCTGGTGGTGCCAATTCAACTCAAAGTGTCGCTCACTCTCTTCCCGGCGGAATAACGCATCGCACGTGGCCAACGGGCACGGTACAGTCAATTGCACTTGGACATATTGTGCCCATGCGGTGGTTGATCTCATTCCTGCAAAAAACCTAAGACGTGAAGAAAGCAACAATACTGTAAATATAGACAATTACTTTTACTGAAAATTGACAAACAAGAACATAACTCACTAGGGGATCTATAGCCGGCTGGCATTAGCGGTATTTCTGCCGTCAAAGAACAGGGACAAGGAACAGGCCTTCTTTTGCAATGGAGAAAACCGTGTGTGGCCTCGCTTCTCCACAGTGCTGGCAGCTGAGCAGCCTTTGCCAAGACCGCTGGTGTTCGTCAAGCTGACTTGGAGAGAACGTCAAGCCGCATCTTTCAAACTCACACTGTATGCGCTTGTACATGAAGGTACGAGAGTGGGTTTCTCTTGTCTTAAGACGACCTTGCCACCTGCAGCCTTCTGCGCTATATTCGCAGAAGACTGCCAGCTAATTCACCAACTGGTTAAATGGTAAGATTGTCCTGAGATCTTGCATACCGAGCTGCTGTTTGTCCATCGAGCAGGTAGTGTGGGCACATGCAATTCGCAGCATATGCGAATGCACTCAAAGCAGAACCACAAATGGCCCTCCCTCCAGCCGGACGTACTGGTTAAAGCCATTAACAACAAATTAGTACAATGTCAAAATTTAAATAATGGTACTTAGGTACGCACGTTTAATTACTAGCAAAAAGCATATTTATCAAATCCTACCATACGGGACAATGTAGTTTGGGTTGACTGGTCGCGTCAATCGTTTTAACACTATTCTTTAAACAATTTCTTGACTACATAACTTGTCATGCTTCCGGCTGGGGAGATGTCGGAATCTTTTATGGCGCATAGATGGGAATCACAAGCTGACTCGATGGAAAAATTTCGTCCATGGAGGAATCGATGGCTTTTCCCATCTATGTGTCTACTTGAAGTGTTCTTCGAACAATCGAGCTAGCACTGTAAAGACCTACTTTCGTGAAGCAGTGACCTAGTTTCGTTGGCCGTCAAGAGTGCGATCAGACAAAAGGATGGAAAACGTTGAAGTCACAAAGTAAATGGTCGCTCGACGTGGAACGAACCGGGGAAGTCAGATCGCTGGACGTCCACAGTGAGCAAATAGACAGACTGTGGAGGGACTACTTTCGTTGTGTAGGGGTGAATTATCACAATCTTTCTATTTGCTAGAAAACTGCAGCTACCCTAACCACGACAATGACATTGATTTGCACTGTCTTCATTTTGTGTTTCTTGAGCGTCTAAACCATTTCACTGAATGTGTTCAAGCAATCCGGGAACAATCACGTGTGTCAATTGATGACAGACGTTCATGACACACTAAAGAAGCAGCCGATACAGTAAACGAAGAGCATTTTGGAGTAGATCCAGAAGGACCCACACCAGAAATACAGACTGAGAACAATGTCAACGTAATTTCCTTGAATGACCCTAACTGATAGTCAGGCGGTAAGACTTAGGTCCCACCCTGCTACCTCGAGCCTTGCCCAAGTCATTGCATATCGCGATTTTTAACTACCAAAGACTTTGTGCGGCACTCACACACTTAAAAAATAACGAGATTTCAATGATCGAATAACAACCTGTACATGTACACTGACATGTTACTAATATTTAAAGCACATGGTGTCTGGAAACATGCATTGAGCAATTACGAACCAAAATACTATACTCGCATGGTTATAAAAACAAAAATATTTACGTAAAAAAGAACCCGTCCTGTATGATACTCGTCTGTTGTTGTCCCCTGTAAACTCTGTAACAGCTGGCAAGTACTCCTAAGCTAAATTTCACTTAGTCCGCCAATTTGTATTTCTGTGAACCAGACAAAGACATGCTTCCAAGAAAGGTAGCACAGACAATAAAGAGGAAATTCCCAAACGTTGTTCACAGAAGACTACGAAAACTGACCCCGAACCACACGGGAAACCAACGGATAACACAACTTAAGTTGGTACATCAGACATCTTTATATGGAAAGTAGAAGAAAATAACTGTTCCCGTGAACAAAGCACGGCCTTTATTAACAGGTGCCCACGACTTCCAACCTTTACATTGGGCTGGAGTTGAACACCAGCTAAAATTACCGAACGCAGACCGCTCGACCACAGATTAAGTATCGTCGATTTCATTTTGGCATTTAAAATACATTTTTCACGTTGTTTAAATTTCCAGTCAAGCTTTTGAAGCTCAAAGACTCGCCTTCAGACCCCGCAACACTTGGGGCATCTTACAAATTACAGAAGTCCAACAAGTTGTTTCACCTCAGTCAAGTTCCTTGAAGCTATCAGCCGGGCTTTTTCAGCTCCTTCCTCTAAAACTCCATCAACAAAACCTGGATCCTGCTTTAGCCTGCAAATCTCACTTCTAATCGGCTCCAGTTCGGACACCAAAATTTCAGCAAGGTCAGCCTTAAAATTTGATTTACATTGTGCAAGGTTTTGATATTTTAAACAGACATCTTCGAAAGTTATCCCGGTGAAAGCTGAGTAGATGTTGATAAGATTTGACATTCCAGGGCGTGACATGGGGTCGTAATTAATTTGCGGTTCAGAGTCTGTGACAGCTTTGCGGATTTTGTTCTTGATTTCCTCAGAGGTGTCCGTAATTTCAATTCGTGATAATGAGTTTGTGTCTGACTTGCTCATCTTGGACGCTGGATTCCGCAGGTTCATTACTCGAGTAAAGTTCCCTGTCAGGGTTAAGGGGTATAATATTCCTTAATACATCGAAATTTGCACCAAAACGTCGAATCATTGATGGCCTCGCGTTGGTCCAACACAACGGCTTTATAGCGATGATCACTGTTTATAAACAGATTTTTATGTTACTCAAATTCACCAGCCGTTAAACAAAAAAAAAGTATTTGGTTTGACAGCCACCAGATTTATGGTTGACAACAGATACTAATAAAAATACCTGCTGCCACGATGACCATGACTATAAGATAAGATACCACACACAGGATCTTGGTTAAGCCCGCGAGCAGTATGCCGTGTCGAACTCAGTGCAAATGAGCAAAATCCATTGTTTGAGCTACAGTAATTTTACTGAGTTTGGCAGGTGAAAAGCTCGTTTGAAACGGGCGTAAATCAGCCTGGCATCAAACTTGCATTTTTCTTTTCTTGATTGCCTGCTCAGAAAAGAAACTAGCGCAGTATGTTGGTTGTTATCGCGCCGTCTTCCTTGCTATATTAGAGGCAAATGATTGGGTTGGTTTCATGACTCACCTAGAATCGGCTGTGGTGAAGGGAACAGTTCTCCATACTTGTTGTTAAAGAGTCTGGACAGTTCTCTTGCCAGTTCCAAGTGTTGCAGTTGGTCATCTCCAATGGGAACATGCGAAGCTCTGTTTCATATAAAGACAAAATGAGAATAGAGTTTAAAGCAGGGAAGGTGGCTGGAAAGAGAGTTAAAAGAAAGAAAGGAAGGTGAAACAAAGAAGAAGTAATGGGGACAGAGAAACTTTGAGGGAAAGGTGAATTAGCTTCCAAGGAAAGATGAAATAAAGAATGGTACAGAGAAACTACAAAGGAAAAATGAAATAAGGAATAAATAATGGGAAAGGTGAAACTTCCAAGAAAAGGTGAAACTTCCAAGAAAAAGTGAAACTCCCAAGAAAAGGTAGAACTTTAAAGTAAAGGTGAAACTTCCAAAGGTGAAACTTCCAAGAAAAGGTGAAACTTCCAAGAAACGGTGAAACTTTCAAGAAAAGGTGAAACTTCTAAGAAAAGGTGAAACTTCCAAGGAAAGGTGAAACTTCCAAGAAAAGGTGAAACTTCCGAGAAAAATTGGAAACTTCTAAGAAAATGTGAAACTTCTAGGGAAAGGTCAAACTTCCAGAAAAAAATTAAACTTCCAAGAAAATGTGAAACTTCCAAGGAAAGGTGAAAAAAGGAAGAAAACAAGGGAAAGATGAAAGGAAGGTAGGAAGAAGGAAGACAGAATAGAAAGGGAGGGAAAACGAAAATCATTCAAGGAAGGGCCAATTTGAAGAACCAATGGAAGAACCAGAGAAGGAAAAACAGGAAGGGACTGAAACAAAGTGTGGGAAAGGAAGAATGGTATGAAGGATGAAATGGAGATTACAAAATGGTGACAGAGAAAGGAGATGCTTCATGTTTACTGTGCATCAGTTTCTCATGAAGATTATACTGTAACACAGTAGGAGGCTTACTTGTAAAGAAGAATATCAGAGGACATAAGAACTGGATATGAATAGAGACCCAGACAGACTTGCTCTCTGTGACTATTCAGCTTACTCTGAAAAGTAAAAAATAGTATGGATTGTGTACTGTGCAGTAGTTTACTCAAAATTTAATTATTGAGTGCAATAGAGATGCCATAAAACATATTTTTCTGAAATAATTGTTTTTCCCCAGTTGTTTGGAATGGCCTATTTGAAAACAGTTTACTACAAAAACTGGTCCTTTAGTGAATAAAATAGCAGAGATACTGTATGGGCTTAATTTAAGTACTCTACATGTGAAAAAAAAAACTGTTGTGGAGACCCAAGTCATCTTCCTCCATGAGTCACCCTGGATGTGCCAACAACTCATATGTTTCTTATAAATCAAAGCGAGCCCTTTACATGAGGAACCACAACTCACAGCAGGATGCCTCTGGGGGTGAGGGACACTCAGAAAACAGGACAGGGTTTCGCTCCGGTCCAAAAGCAAATTATAGCACAATTGAAAACAAAAGAGGTCAGAAATCAATAATATTGTAGGAAAAGCTTCCTTCGATCTGGCATTATGATCTGCAGGCTTTACTTACTGAGTTTTTAATACTTTCCCGTCTCTATCAAAGAGGACCATCTCTGACCAGGTTTTTGTTCGATATAAACGCTTGGTAAAGTTATGGGACTTGGGCCCCAGAACACCTTCTGTCCATAAAAATGGAACCTATGTATTTAGTGTTGGTTCCTTTAATTAGGAACCAATGCTGAGAGCTTTTTGTGTGGAACTATATGGAACTTATACTGCACACATCAAGAAACCAAGTGAACTAACTACTGGATATAAAGTGTTTGACTTTGTGTAACAAGATCTTGGATATATATGGTATTTTGTATGCAGCACCAGGACTTATAGCTTTATTCAATCAGCAAAACGTCTACCTTCCACTGATGCATTCGATTCAAGTGACCAGTTGGAGTGAGGCATCCTAATATCCAAGCAAGTTCAGTGTGTCCAGGTACCTTATGATGAGGAGTGTGTGAGAGAGAGAAAAAAAACTTTATTTACGCTCTGAGTTTCATCAATTTCCAATAATATTGCTTTTCATGAAGGCTGAGTCAAAAAATATATATGTCTACAAGTTAAATTACTTTGAAATGAACCTACACATCTTATGATCATATCTCCTAGTACAATGCTGTTCACTACTAATAAAACCATTATTATTATGTTACAATGGGATTAAAATATTTTAATAGCATATGAAGATACTGAAGCTGGGGCTAGACAGGCAATTATAGCTCCCTTTAATGATGGATGAGACTGATAGTGTTTTGACCTTTAACGTGTGCAGATAAGGAGTTCCACAGCTTAGCAACGTCATAAGCAATAAGTTGTTTTCTTTGTGTAATTGGTGTGTGGTTTTGGCAGCTATTAACTAAGTTGATATTGGTTTTGACAAAGACCATAGGGTGATTTCTTTTGCTTGAAGAATTCTTTCAGGCATTTTGGACCACTGTCATCAAGTATATTAAACATAGTTATGGCTTTGTGTTGTATTCTAATTTCTGAAAGGTTGATCCAACCAAATCTTTGACAAATACTATTGGATCTGACTTCATAACTTTCTCTTGTTACTCTGGCTGGTAGCTCCATTTTGTAACTTTTGTAATTCTTTGGCAGGAAGGTTGTTGTTCTATACTGTACCATTTTGCATTTATATCATTAATAGAGAAATTAACACAACAGGCCAGGGTGGGTGCTACCAAGCTTTCAGGACAAAATAATTGTTATGAAAAAACCTTAAGCACTGAACAAACAAAGTCTGACAAAAAGGGAAGAGGGGATGGGATTAAAAGAAATTTTGTATGGGATGGCTTAGCCCAGACTTTCAACCTCTCACCCAACATGCCATTCTGCAATATTGCTATTTGTTAATGTCTCAAACAAGACACAAGTAAAATTCCAATGCAGTGCTCCCTTTTCCCTGCTACTGTACATGTTTACTGTTACCTTTGACTGCTGGAAAATGGCACTCTTTTGAGGGTCCAATCCGCAAGCTAGCAAACTAATAACCATGCTCCTGATGCTCTGCCTGATGTCATGAGAAGCCCAGGGCACTGTGATGGAATGAAGATCCACGATACTGTACAACACATCTGTCTCACTTTCATGCTGCAGGGCAACCCAGTTTTTTACTGCTCCAAGGTAATTACCAATGTGCAGAACACCTGTGGGCTGAATTCCTGAAAAGATGCGCCTTGGTTGATGAGATGCCTGAAATGAATACAAACTCCTCAAAATTTTGGGTAGGAAGTGTGCCGCCCTGGACTGAAAACCCTTGCTCTATTTCAGACCAAAATGTGGATTTTCGACCTATTTTCAATCAAAATTTGTGACTTTCGACCATTTTTAAACCAAAATTTGCAATTTTCAACCCTATTTCAGACCTACTATCAAAATCTCCTGCCCTTTCCAGACTAAAGGCTCAAACATCGATACCCTATTACTAAAATGATGAACCCTTTGGGGCGGCACATACCTACCCCTCCCCCCCCCCCCCCCCCCCCCCCCCCCCAGGAAATGATCACTCTTGGAGCGAAAAGGTTGATTTGACCACAATATTGTGTAAGTGAGGCAGTACTTTAGTTTATATTTACGACTAGAGTGGGGGAGCAAGGAACGTACACACTTGGTAGAAATGATCAGATGAGACATCGAGCGTACCTCAGAATTTACGTATCGCCTGTTTACTTTTACAGCACGGCTCCTCGGATACTGGGATAGTATGTGCGACTTCAGCAAAGTGAGATATCGCAATCTAGTCATTTTTACGGCAGCACATGCACGGCCTTCGCACACTGCCGCTCCACTTCGGCAGCCATGTTGGACGAGATAGACTGGGTCCTTTGAAATGACGTCATAGTGTGGGTGGTCAGTACCGCTGTCATGTGATGTCGGCTCGCATGACGTCACTCTAACAATTTGGGGATGAAAACATCACTCTGGAAATAGGATCGACAGTTAGCCAAGCAATTTGGAGGTTTAGGACGCATATTCAAACAAGATCGTGTTCTTCCATTGCTTATCGTGCGAGAAAGTGTAAGCATGTCTAGTCAGATGGAAAGTATCCTTTTAGATGGTTGAGATAGATGGTGAAACTTGCCAGTTATCAGCATAAAAATGCCTGCCACAGTCGATACTTCCTCTTCACTGTTGATCGTTGAATGTCGCTGAGGTACATGTAGATAGTAAAGCATGCTGTTTTATGAGCTGATCCACATGCTTGATATCCAAGACCATTTGGACTTGAAGACTGATCGAGTTCAGTTTCTTCCCACTTTCTCTATACGTATACGATCGAGCAGATAGTTCAGTCAATTTCTTTGACTCAAAATCTTCTTCAATTCCAAGAGCACCTATTCAATTTAAAGGTATGTACACCCCACCAGCAGTAGCGCAAGATTTCTTGAACCTTCTGTCAGAAATTCTAGAATATTGTATCTGATTCTTCATTATCTGAGTTAGTGTATGGACATTTTCTTTGTTAACCCTATTGCCACATCTGAAGTTGCAATAAGGAGAATCAAACTATCACTTCTCACTAAATTATAGAGTACCCCCTTCACGGATTTGAATGCATGATGGGTAATCAGGGCAAATAGACTACATATACATTTGTTTTACTGATCGGTGGAAAATTCAGAGCACTCCAAATTGTCATTTGCAAGCTTTTAATGGTTTCTAACTGATTGTGAGCAATTTCTGATTGACACTATTTAACCAAGACTTCTCGCACATGTTGCCACCATGTTACTTTGTTCTTGCCCTGATTACCCATCATGCATTCAAACCTGTGAAAGAGTTTATTTTATAAATTCTCAAAAGTTGTGAAGTAATGTGCAAACAAACTTAGAAACTTTTAAGCGGGCATCAGGCCAAATTGACTCCCAGGGCAAGCCTAACTTATCACATTTAAAATATATTGTACAGTTAGAACGGTGAGGAAGCCATTACGAACCAAACTTAAGTTAGCATGCATGCTCAAACTTGCATGCGGGTGTCCAAACAGTATGCCAGAAAACCATTCAATTGACACAAAAAAGCAGGTGCTGCCTGTTATGAATGCTGTTCTCGGTGGCAGCACTTCCGGTCCCTTTGTTTCATGCTGGCCTATTGCAGGCTCATTTTCTTTATTATCCGCATCCAATAATTTCTTTTGTTAGTCTTGTCTTAAAATTCCTGCCACCCAATGATTATGTCAGTACGTGGTCAGTGCTTTTCAAGTCTTCTACAGTCCGCAGTGCAGGACATTAACATAAGTTTTCAACACTACCTTTTCAATTTTCCCCTTTTTCTCTTCCGTTTTTTGCTTTTGCATATTTAACATTCGCTGAAGTGGAGGTGAATAGCGGTGGATATTTACCGAGCTGTTTTGGCGAGGTAAATATCCACTGCTATTCACTGACACTGAGGTGAATAATAATTGTTTTAGTATATGGGTCATTCCACAGTATTTGGTAATGTCACAGAGGGGAAAATCAGAGCATTTCAAGGCCTCAAAATTTGACAAATTCCACAACAGCCAAATAAAATGCATATGGTATCATAGAGATTTGGAGTTGCTACAACTTGAATATGTTTTAAACTGCAGGGCTTTTATGCTGGCAGCACTAAAGGGTGAAATTTGCCTGTTACGGAGGGGAATCAGAGAATTGGCATTTTTCACTAGTTTGTTTTTGCTCTCAAATTTCTCTGAGTTTGCAGCATGGATTGAAACAAGAGTATGCTCTGATTATTTGACAGTGCATATGCTATTAATTTATTGCGATAAAAAAATGGAATTGTTTGCCATTATTCAGTAACTGCATCTTTTTTGTAAGGATGTTCCGTTACGGAGGGGAACTTTTTGTCCACATCAAGTTAGCATATATATTTTTATTTAAGAATATGTTTTTAGTTTAGAATGTATATACTCATGTTGTCAGTTCAGAATACATGTCTTCAGTTTAGAATCTATGTTATCAACGTGGACAATCTATTTATCATTTATAATAGAAATATGAAGTGTTTGTAATATTGTCCATATGGACCCCCCCATAACCTTCCCCTCCATAACAATTTCCCCTCCGTAACAAAATTTTCCCCTCCGTAACAAATTTCAAATTGCAATATTTTGGTCAATAAACTTTGTCCAGTTTTACTGGTTATCTCATCTGAACACTTCCACTTCAAATTGGAACTTCATGAAGTATGACATTCCAGGCCACACTACACTAGGAATAAAATAAACTTTTCCAACTAAATTTGTTACGGAGGGGAAAATGGTACTTTAGCTGCATTCTGGATTTTTGCTGAAAAATTTTTTCTGGATTCCATTCACTTTTTTATAATGTTAGTATGAAGTACTTTATGTCTTTGCCACCTTGGTTTCTATTTCTCCTAAAATGCCTCCTATAGAATATAAAACTTATTTCCCCTCCGTAACGGCATTTTTTTAGTTATGCATATAATTGATGATAATTTATGCAGGATGTCACATGATGATTAAATTTTTGGGCCCGCCTGACTCAAATTTAACTCTTCTACTTTTTAAATATGTCAGTTTTGTCTTCTTGCTGTTTACTTTTTCCTACTCATATTTTTGTCCAAAATACTGTGGAATGACCCATATATCACACAAGTTTATAGCCAACTCCCAAATAGCTATTTTATTTCCAACAAAAGTGGGCAAAAACTGGGTTCGCGCACCATTTTGTTTTACCGGAAGCCGCCGGAAGGTGAATAGCACTATTCACTTGTGTGGTATATACTAACACTAGTTGTTCAGGTCTCTGCCCAGTTGTTTCTCCTGCTGTTCCTTTCTGCTCGATTGCACACAAGTTTACTGTTCGGATATCGTTTAATCACTTCGTTTTGTCGTCGATTCCTATATTCAGTCTCACATTACCCATGTCGTTGTTTCTATCTATTCGTTCAGTAACATCTCACCGTTCGCATTTCCGTCCCTTGTATTGTTTGCATTTTGTATATTTCAGTATTTACCGTGTGGCAATGTAACACAATAAAATTCCTCTGTCATTGTCAATGGTTGACACTGTGTCTCTGGGCCTACACTATACGTCAGCTCAGGAATGCAATACTGCCAGCTTTCATTTCGGACCAGAATTTTGATGTTGGCTTGAATTGGCATGGATGGACAAATAGTGAAAATCTTTTGGTGGAAATTTGAGCTTGATCATGATTGCTAATCTCAACCTAAGTCAAGCCAAGCTGGTCTTGCCAAGCAATACCCAAGTCAAAAACTTGGGTTGAATTGGTAGTTGACCTCTTCACATGAGCCCAATTACCAAGGTCTTGCCCTCGCACTATTTCTTTGTAAAAATTCAGATTTGTTCGTATGAGAGGGCAGGCCAGCCCAGTTAACCGAGATCTTGGTCTTTGCGACCGGGATCTCGGTTAACCAGGCTGGCCCGTTTTTCATATGAACACTCCAGCCCAGTTAACCGGGATGAAAATGTTTCAAGTATGCAAGTCTGAAATGTACTTGCTTCTTAATTTGGCAATGATAGAAGAATTGGCAAAAACTTTTGCATCATGAACACTTTATCTCCGTTACCTGGGCTGAAATTTCCCATACGAACACACGACCTGGCTGGCCCAGTTGACTGAATGGGCTCATATAAAGAGGCCCTAAGAAGAAAGGACTTTTAGGATACCACGGTTCATTCTTCATGTGATTTTCAGTTTGCAGCTAAAGATTTAGACAGAAAATCCAAAAAATGTGAGAAGGAAGAGAAGGCAGAAAAACTGAAACTAAAGAAGGTATTGTGCAAATCACTGTACATACTGTATATCTCATAATAACAGCCACCCCCTAGTTAATGATCACTTTGGCATTGAAAGTTCAATATTTTATCCCTCTTTGTTTCAAGGCAATCCAAAAAGGTAACATGGAAGGAGCCAAAATTCATGCTGAAAATTCTATTAGACAGAAGAATCAGGTATTGATGTCTATAACCTCTTTTTTTAATTATTTTATTTTAATTATTTTATTATTTTGTGTGTGTGGTGAATCATGTGATTGTCACATTTACATGTAATCCCATAGCCAGCTCTTATGCAGCCATTCTTAGTCACGAATGTTGGTGGGGAGGGAGAGAGCTGGGAGCGAGACTAACAGCAATACATTCATTGTTAGCAAACATCTTGTGCTAATCATATTTTATACATATGCAGGCACTGAACTTCATGAGGCTGTCATCAAGGATTGATGCCACAGCCTCCCGTGTCCAAACAGCTGTCACTATGAAGCAGGTCACAGGTTCGATGGCCGGTGTGGTGAAGTCACTGGACTCTGCTATGAAATCAATGAACTTAGAGAAGGTTTGTGAGGGTGTTTCAAAAGCTTTTTTAAAGAGCCAGCCTTATCAATGATGATGATACAGTGAGATAAAGGAGCTGGCCGTCATTTATTATGTGTGAGGGGAGGCTGACAGTTTTGCTGGGGGGTCATTTTCAAAATGTAGAATGTTTTGGGGGGGTCGATTTTCATTTTTGTATTGGCCAGCTTGTGGGGGGTCGGATTCAAAATGCCTGTTCTGAATACATAACTGCCGGGCCCCCCTCACAGGTAATAAACGACCATCCCCAAAGCAAGCAAGGCCTTTGCATATTCCTTGAGGGTATATGAGCTCAAGCAGAAACAAAACCCTTCTCACTTTTTTATTATTATTGTTCCTGCCATCCAACATGGCTGCTGTGTAAACCCTCTACTGTTGGAAATTACCACAAACACAAGATGGACAATATATATTTTTTCCCTTAGGATAGTAGAAATGTTGTAACATTTTGTCAGTGTTTTGGACAGTTTCTTACCTGGCTGCAATATTAGATTGGTACTGGATTACAATGCTTTCTTGCTTGTTTGCAGGTGTCTGCCCTCATGGATAAATTTGAGCAGCAGTTTGAGAATCTGGATGTTCAGACAAACTATATGGAAAATGCGATGAGTGACACCACCACTCTGACAGTGCCACAGGTGAGATTTAAACATTGAGTTGACTCATCATACATGCAATATACAGTACATCATGTTTAAGCATTCTTTGGTTGCGATGGTCCTCCCAAAGGCACTGGAAGTGTCAGACTAAAGTAAAGTGGGCAATAAATATTGTTATGCAGTTTCTTTGAAATATTTTATCTTGTGATGTGAGTGGTGTAGAACACTGTTTGAAAATTGATACGTAGTGAACCGTCTCTGCTGTGTGACTCTCACTACATAAATATAAATCTGTGAATGCTTGTTCTTTCAGGGTCAAGTGGATAGTCTAATGACACAGGTTGCTGATGAAGCTGGGTGTGTTTACTCTCTGTGTTATATAGTGTTCAGTAATGTGATGGTAATGTGTTAGTGATACTGTAGAGCTGTTTTCAGATGACTGTTGAAAGTAATCATGTGATTGCTTTGGTTTTGCAGTTGCTACTGTATGTTATGCGATTGGTCCTAACAATTTTAGCAACATTCTTAGCCAATCAAGAGCAAAAGCAAAAGCTGTTTGCAATATTTTCATGCAAGAAAGCAAGTGACAATGACATGTTCTCACACTGCTGATTGGTTAGTGAAACCAATCGCCATTACTTGGTTTTGGTTTTGCTCATACTTTTAATACTATTGGTTGGACATGTTTTTGCTTGCCTCACAATGGATGGCATTGTGATTTCTTTGGTTTTGGTTTTTAACAGTCATCTGAAAAGTGAGCTCTGTGAATACTGATGGTTGGTACTCTTACTGTTTATGATGATGGGGATGGTAAGGGTAGTTGTGATAGTCATTTCAACTTAATACAGTAGGACTTGACTGCCTGGTAAGATTTGTATAGTCACAGTAGAGTAATGGTGATATAGATGGTGGTATTGTAATGGTGATTATTATAACATTAACCTGTTGCTTTTTACTCGTCGTTATGTATGACCATGTGCACCTTTTCTTCTTCAGTTTGGAACTCAACTTGGAGCTCCCAAGCGGCCAACAGCAGACTGTCGGCGCGGCCTCCGCAGCTTCTACGGAGCAGGTGCGTGACATCAGGCCTTAAATTTCGCCAAACGTACTGCAACACAATACATTTAGTGATAATAGGAGAATACAAAGTCTGGCTAGCAAGAGATCTCCTGCCATTTCTTCACATTGCACTCCATAGGCTGATACGAAGTTTAAGGATTCTGATAATCCGTAGTGATAAATAATTATTCCTCGGACCTGCTTTCCCTTGGTGTTTTTGTCCTTTGCTTCTTTCTCAATTCTCCTCCTTTCCCTATTCAGCTTTTCTTTTCTTTCGGCTTTTTCGTACATACAGTGAACTCTCTCTAAGGTAGACATCCCCGGAAATAACATTTAGTGTCTGCCTTAGAGAAGTGTCCGCCTTAGAGACAAAGACAGGTGCGTTACAGAGAAACAAGTAAAACTCTGCAAGGACTAAATCTGCATGCTGTCTGCCATGGAGAGGTGTCCGCTTAGAGAGAGTTGACTGTAATTGTATCATACCTTCCCTGAACCTCTTCTTTCCTTTTTGCTGTCTGTCTTGTTTTTATCCCTGGTCTTTTCTTCTCCTTTTTCATTACTTTCATTCTTCATCGCTTCTGTCGAACTGTTCGTTTTCTTCCAGTGTCATGCTTCTCGAGACCTCTCCCTACTTTCCTTCTTTTTTTTTTTTTTTTTTTCTGTTTCGTTTCTCCCCTTACCTTTCTTTCGTTCTTACCTTTTGACAATGCATTTTTCACCTCTAGATCTTTTCTTCATTTGTTTTATCCCCTGTTATAGGACGAACTGTCCCAGCGGCTGGCGAAGCTTCGACAGATGTAACAGATGTAAGATGTAACTTGTGTGAACATAAGGTTGAAAATCCAAGCTGTGGGCATCAAACTAACTCTAAAACTAACCAAGTTCATAAGTGTTCTTATAAGTATACTATTCTGGGCGCAAATATTCAAGTATTTCTCCCAATAGAACTTTGAAGCAAACTACTGTACATTCTTAATATTTTAGTCATCATCAAAATTATGTGCAAATAGACTGATTTCAAAACTGTGGAAGACTCGCAAACACATCCACAGCTATTGCAAGCCTATAAACCAAATTGAACAACTGTGCCCTAAGCTTAGAATGGTGCTAATACTGTAGTTTCATCGGAACGCGAAGATTGTATGACCGTTTGAACCCGAAAATCACGATTTCACAGAATGGGATCTTTGCTGCACTTAAGAGATGGCATTGAACAGAGCTTTCTGTACATCTTATTGGTCAGGAGCCTTTGTTTTGGTAAAGAAAGTGTGCCATTCTTGTTTTTGTCTTGTTTAACTTCAAAATGTTCCTGCATGTACCTAAACCTTGTTTAGGTACATGTTATGTGTTTCCGCATTTTAAAGTAACTTTAGTATCAGTAAAAGTATCAATAAAAATTCATCCATGTTTCAAGTTGCAGCGACATGTTGCACGAAGTACAAACTTGATTCTACTTCGTGCATGATATTATGGTGCAACTTTCAACGCAAAAATGTTGCCCGTTTTACCACCTAAGAAGTTGGACGCTTATTTGGACAGAATTTTATTTTATTTTTTTCTGAACTGCACGAGCCTTCCCAGTGTTTGAAACTCGTACGTTTACTTCATCTTTACTCCATTTTTACAAAAATATATGCAAAAAGTATTCTTCCGGCAATGCAACGGTGAACACGAAAGCTAAATTATAAACTTTGCTTTTGGCGCTCAAAATACATTGTGAAACTAGCGGGAGAACCGCCACGCATGAACGCACGCTGGTATATTTCTGTAGTTTTGTTTCGAAATTTACTACTCAAATTGAATGTTTCAACAAAACAAAATTGACAATACAATTCTGTTTTACAAGTGACTCGAGATACTATAGTAACTCAAGAAAGTTTGTATTAAAATGTCTGGTTTTTCCGAATTAGGAGCCCTTGTCTCGGTCTTTGACGATTGACAACCGAACGGTCCACATGCATGCACATACTGTATTTGATAAAGCAGGTTAAAATTTAGGCAGCCGTTGGCTGATGTGGACCTGCAGTGCTCAAAGTGATCTTGGTTTTCAAGAGTTTTGAAGTAAGGGGTTAGGCCATACCCTGTACCGCCATGCCTTGTACGCACGTTAGTCAGACGCCAGAAGCTTAGCCTTTGAACATACTTTCTTGGTTGGGGTTCAATTGACTTTTGAGCCGAACAAAATAACAAAAATGCCCGTGATCCTATGCGCGCCGTGCACTCGGCTCTTGCACTGACGTTGCATTGTGTACGAATTTCGCCACAGGTGGTTTAGTGACCTTTTAGGCGCCATGTCCCAAAGTATTACCGAGACCTGAATAGGTCTTTCTCTAAAGTCCATTCTGTGAAGCGTATTCGTATTGCTGAAATTAACGTCGTCTTTTCTAATCCAACATGGCCGGCACGCCTTAATTCACAAGGATTTATGGTCTTTTAACATTGTCGTTGATTGGCTGAGAAAAAATGTCCCATCGTGCACGTGGATTGCAGTAGTGTACATATCTAAACGTACCGTATGGTATGCGTCCTCGTTATAAGACTATGGAAAAAATGAAACAACAGCAGTGCAAGGTAGAACAGTTTATTGCAGTAAACTTACTCTGAGACGCACACCCTTGAGATCATAGTTCAGTTAGAGTAAAATAACTGAAGAAACGGCAGAGACCGCTCTACCAGGTGTCCGTCTTAGAGAGGTGTCCGTCTGAGGGGTTTCCGTTTAGAGAGAGAGTTCACTGTAGTATTGTTAAACCTAAAGTAGAAGTCTGTTAGGTGAAGAGTTTACGCTACTAATGAGGCCAGTACAAGTACCGTGCCTTGCAACAGTCAGCTACAAAGATTGCACGTCTTAGGACAACTTTTTCGAACAGCATCGTACGAATCACAGTACTGCTTGTTCTTTTCACACTCCTCAGCATTTGCGTCCTCGCAAACAGTCGGGGCTAGAAACAGAAAGATACAAATAAATAACCGACAGACAGGCACTAAAGAGACAACGAGATCAAGAGGGAGGGAGATGGGGAAAGGACTGAGAAAGAGTACAGCTAACAGAGCAGGGGCGAATCCAGGAGCAGAAAATCTGATCGGGTGCGAGATTCTAGAGGGAAAAGTTTTTGAGATTGGGCTCTCTAAAACGCCTTTTTTTGGAGAACTAAATTTCAAAACTCTGACCGGTTTTCGTAAACCGGTGTAAACTGGTTTGGGTTCTTAAGTTGTCCCTGCAGATATCTGCAAAACTAATTAACAAGGCCAAGAGGAACAGAAAGAGACTAAACTAAAGAAAAAAAACTAGTAATTCAGAATAAAAAATTCAGCTAGAAGCTGGTGGGGCCATGTTGGTGGAAGATCTGTAGAAAACAGACTGGTTCGGAAGGGAAAATCCGAGTTGCCTCCTCGGACGAAAAAGCTTCCTACTACTGCCGGCCGTGGAGATCGAACCCACGACTTCCTGGTTAGTGCTTCATCACGGATTCTGGTCCACCACCCCAGACCGCTCGGCCGCTGAACCAGTCCGTTACGAGCCGACAGACATTACGAGAAAGCGGGCACAGAAAACTGAGACAGGAGACAGTAAGGTGAAGAGAGAAAGGTGAATAGAAGACAGAAGTTAAGAGACATACAGCCAGCTGTAAGACTAGAAGAGAAAAAGATGAACAGAAGACATGCAGAAAGAGAGACAACAAACAGAGACATAGAGAATGGAAAACACTACATTTTGACTGCGTCAGCGAAGAGAATAACCCGTGTAGTGAATCGGCTTTGTCGGCAAGGACGGCCAGCGCTCGAACCTCAGCTTCAATTCATCGAACTAGGCGTTTTTCTTTATTCAAATGGCAGTGTTTTGGTATTCTTTTGTAGAAAAGATGATCCTATCATCTGTTGTAAGTGTGAGAAGGCAGAGATGAAGAGAATAAAGTAAACGGGACAAGCAAAGGACGAAACTGTACTTTGTGGACTTTGATTGCTGGGTAGGCTCAGTCCCCAACCGTCGGTGTTTTGATCGGCGCCCGCGGTCATGGTAGGGAAGATCTCGGGCGCCGAAACACCGCTGGCTGGTGACTGAGCCTAATTGCCGGGCTGAGGGATAAAAATTGAATCACATGGCTCATTTTTGTCTTACCTTCCGTTAACCTGTACACGTAGTTGGCCAAGTTTTTTCCAAAACAAATGACTGAGTCATTTTTGACATGAGATTTGCCGCAGCGTTTAAACTTCTGGTTGCTGCATCTCTTTGAGGGGCCCCATTGATCGTAAGTCACATCAGGCTTTGTTCCCGTCCAACATTCAGCAATATGCTGTAGACCAAAGTAGTCCGATCCTTTTTGGCGCGCTATCGCGGCACATACACATGTCAATCTAAAAACAACAACAACAGCAACAGCAACGACAGCTTTATCAGTTGATAGAGCGACTTTTACTTACTGTACTTTTGGTCGACTTTGGAAAAGTCATTGTATGCTTTATCTGGTTAATATTCACCATGGGTGTCATTATATTTAGAGTATTGAGTGTACCCCTCAATAAAAATGTTTATTATTATTATTATTATTATTATTATTATTATTATTATTATTATTATTATTGTTATTATTATTATTATTATTATTATTACTATTATTATTATTATTATTACTATTATTACTATTATTAATATCATTAATATTATTATCTCAGCTCAAATGATTTAGTGGTATGCTATACAACAACAATAACAACAACAGCGAAAAGTTTATTGACATAACGGACTGTTTTCGTCATAGGCTTGCGTTGGCTGCGCTTTTTGAAAATGGTTTGGTAGATTTCTTGGCTAATAACCAGAAGAACGCAAAGCGTGATTGCAATCTGCTCACGCAGGCAACTATGTAGCATTTCCTCGCTTTATAGTTCTGTTCAACGAATTGTTTCATGCAATTCCCGCTGTTTTAAACAGAAATTCGCTACCATCAATTCACCTTTTTAGCCAAGCGTCTAGATTATTCCAGTCGATTCCGCCACGGAAGCTCTTGTACTCAATGAACGCTCGCATCCTTTTGTCTTTGTAGCAACCCACTTTGGCAAAGTCCTTGTCGCACTCAAGGTCTTCTGATAAAACGAGATGAGAACGATTTAGGGATTTCTTTAAGCTTCCTCAGGACAAGAAAAGATATGGCTTCTATGGCATGAACTTATTTTTGTTGAACAAACGCGTCAAATTATCCATACAGCCAAATGTCAGAGCTGTACAGCAACCAGCTAAATGAGCCGACCCCATCATGAGAAAAAGCGAGTGTAGGAATTAGCCGGAGCCGTTTTCGGATGACTGCCGAAAATAACCGCGTGATTACTTTGGTTTTGGGTTTGCTACGCTTTCGGATTGGTACAAAACAAGTTTTGCAGCATTCTCAGTGTCCATTTAGGGGTAAAAGCAAAAACCTTTTATTGTAATTATGGCAATTGCGTTTCAATCGTACTGCTAATTGTTTTCTTTTTTGTAGTACTGATTGGTTGAATTTTTTACAGCCTCAGTCAGTAGTTTGTGATCGGCTGTGTACTTACTTTGGCTTTGGCCGGTCGATAGTCATCCGGAAACAGCTCTAAACAAGTGTAACCTTTCACAAGAAAGAGCGTGTTGATATTTGTTTCATGGTGCAGCTGTAGATCAAATAAACAAGTAAACTCCATCACGCGAGAAAAAGCTTGTTAAAATCAGTTGCATGGTCGCGTATAGTCAAGTTTCAATGAAGCAAATTGAATTATAGACTTCCTTGTCAGTCTCGATAAACACGCTCTGTGTTTCAGTTATGTTCATAAAAAGGGCCCTCTCAACCACAGTTCTTTGCGCCCCAAAACCCTTGTTCCGCCATTTTTAGGTCTCCCGAGTTCGAAAGATAATCTAGCGTAAAAGTGCTATTTATTAGGTTTTTTCGTGTTTGGAATTAAATTCAGCTTTAGACTTTTTAGTATTTCTGGTCCGGAGTTTAACCTGAAACGAATAACGTGTTCGCTTACCTGGTATAAATCCTGTTACACTGCAGCAAAAGACAAGGAAGACACAGCACACAAACCAATTGGACGGCATCATTTTTTGCGGATTCCCTGGCAACAGTAAAAAGCTGAAAACTGAAATTAAAATAGAATATTATAGCCACATCAATGCCACAAAGTACGCATGCGCGATAGGTACTGTTTTAAAGTTATGGAAATGACATCTAGTTTCAGCCAGCAGTGCACTTTCTGTATTTGCTCAGAGGATCGGGTTGCTGATGTTTTGAAATGCACGAAAGTTTACAAAGGAAATAAATGGACATAAATAACACTGTCTTGACACATGAGACAAAACAGGACGAAAAGTGACAGAAATCATCGTTAGTATTCAAGGACAGCGTGCCAACATAATTGCCGTACGACCGTGGTGGCCGGCGGTTTGTACGGGAATTGTTTTAATTTGTCGCAAGTGACATGCAAACACAACTGCAGCCCTTACAGGCCCCACGCAAGCTCGCTCGTTTTCATTTCATTCAAGGCCCCATCGATCTTGTGCTTATGCCCCCGTTTGTTGCTTGCAACGCTCGTGACAAACAGGCTTCGTCGAAGCCTCAAGCTTGGTTTTCACTGGCAAGCGACGCAAGCATAGTAACAGGCTCTAGCACATCAAGACATTGTATGCGTCATTTCATGACGAACGATTTCACCCGAGGTTTACCGCCGGCACCAGAGTAAAACAAGTTGCAACTCGCATGTCACACATTTAACAAGTTGCACTGACAAAACCACGCAACGTTGCGAAAAATACCGCACGAATAACTACTTACCTTATGAAATCATTCAGAAACTTGATCGGAGAACCCAGCTTTGAAGACTGACGAGTGTATTATTTTGTTGAATAAATAAATACGCTAATTTTCTGGCGCAAAAGCGGCAAAAGCGGCAATAGCTCAATGCGGCCTGGACACTCTCCAGGGGCGGATCCAGGTAAAAATCTGCCAACAGTTTCCATATCATGGGAGCGCTGAAGGCGCGTGTCCGCTTCTTATAGAATCATATAGTGTTGACTAGTTTGAGCAATCAGTGTAAAAACTAGGCTTCGACGTACAGAGAAGGCGATCTTACAGCAACCCTATTTTCCCAATTTTCAAGCTAACTTACGGTGACACCTTGCGCAATCGATTAAGTCCCATCGCCATAAGTTGTGGGCCCACCAAATATCACAAAGAAGGTTGTTTCTAGTCAAACAAGAGTGTGTCGTCTTTGAGGTCCCATGTTCATAAAGTACTTTTGTTATCGTTACTTATACCCTATTCACACCGCTAAACCTGTTTAATTAAACCAGGTTTACTAGACTGCGTTTTCTAAAACCTGTTTTGATTTTGTGTTAATTACACAACATTTTACACCACCTCGCGCAGGTTGTTTAGTTGGACGGTTTTCAAGCAGTTTAGCTTTGCCGTGCGCGCATTATGAAGGGCCGACCTAACTAAACAAGTTGTATTAGACACCTTGTAAACAGGTTTAAGCATTGGCGTGAACGAGGTATTAAACCGCTTTAGAGTCACTACAGGCGCAGAAACTGAAGCAGTAAGAGTTTTGCACTGCACCCTGGGAACTTTGAGATCACGTGGGTTTAGGCAACGTGTCGTCGGGAAAGTTTAAAACTCGAAATTGTTTGTACCTTCCCAATGGGATATAAATCTGTTGAAATGATTTTAAATTGAGTAACAGTAGTAACTGTTACACGCAATTTGCACGCAATTTGAAAGCCACTTTTTTCGGTAGAATTCCAATTTAAGTTGACATGGCTTGGTTTTGCTTAAATTCATTAATAATCGTAAATTGGACACCGATCGTGTTTGGTCTTATTATATTTAAAAAAAATTTGTTATCGGTTCAGCGCAACGCTGAGCTAATCCAAAGGACTTAAAGAAACCAACTCTTTATTTTTCACGTTAAATGCGGAACAAAAGAACTTACACGTTTGCTTAAGTTTTGCGCTCACTTCAGGGTCTCATCGATTTCAAATTAATCTTGAAGAACAGCCCAGGTTTCTTCGTTACCAAATCGAATATACTCGATAGTCGATATACTGTGAATTATTTTCATTAATCAGTTAAGCAATCAGTTTGTAAATTAATGATTAACTGTCCAAAGGATTCATGTTTATTCCGTAAAACTTGCTATCAGTTCTGATAAAGAGAAAGAGAGCCGAAAGTGTGTGTTTTCACGTCGAACTAGCAGCTCAGATTCAAGTGGCAGTGTTATGATAATAAGGTTTTCTAAAAACGATGCTCCTATCATTCTGTTGTAAAATAATCCATATTTATACCTAAATTGCTCACAAGTGATCCTTAAAAACTCAAATTTGTCAAATTTGTCCGATTTCCTTTCCCACACCTGGCAACAGTTTGACATATCTAATATGCTACTATTAGAATAGATTAACTTTAACCCCTGCTGCATTGTTTCTGTCCAAATCCAATCCTATTAAATTAATTTTCAAACTTTGCGCTTTAAAAAGATAAGTCCAAAATTAAAAGAGGACAATAGCTACTCAAAATTCACAACGTGGATGCTGTAAACCAAAAATATTTAGAGTGCTCACACTTTTTATAGGTCTCACCAAGAAGTCACATTTGGCAGTTTAGGAGCTGTTTGAAGTTTTTTAGGTTAAGTAAAACTGATTCGTTTTCAGCATGCATGCATGCAGATTATAAACATAACATATGGCCGACTGTGATTTCACCAGTTACTTCTACCACAACCTGCTCATCAGCCACTTTTTTGTTCTCAAAAGATTTACCAGAATTGATTTATATGTCAACTGTGCCACGCGATGTGTACTGACGGGTGTTGTCAACTGTTGGATATTTCAAAGTATAAAAAAAAAAAAAAAAAAAAAAAAAAAAAAAAAAAAAGAAAGAAAGAAACAGAAAAAGAAAAAAGAAAAAAGAAAAAAGAAAAAAGAAAAAAGAAAAAAGAAAAAAGAAAAACACGTTCAAGCAAAACGAAACTTTTCTCATTCCTGTATCGGTTTATACACGAGCTCCAGTGTTTCTTCGACCGCTTCGAGATAATTGTCTTTTTACAAGACGATGCCAGGTCATCACTCAACCAAAAATTAATGTGAACCACTAATTAGTGTACACTGAACCATTATTTGATAACTTTGTGTCGCAAAAAAGCTCCGAAAGATATTTACACCGAGCAAACGATGTCTTTCGTGACTCCGATCCCATGAAAATTTAATTCCACGCGAACACATCCGAAAACTTGAGAGAGTGACTGTCGGACTGATATACGATTCGCAGATGAAGGTAAAACCTTCGCTCAAGCTTGACAAATTCGATCAAAAGAAACCCCGAACCTAAAGTAAAAAGCTTACTTACCTTTGTATCGACGAACTAGCAATTTATTGGTGTGCTAACAAACGTGGCCACTTTAAAGATATATTTCGACATTCAGGACTAATTAATTAAAGGTAAATCAGTATACTCTTAATGAAATAATTTAATCTCTATTCATAGTATCTTTAATTATTTCAACGTCCCGATAACTGTCACACCTTGATTAGAAAATTAGAAAAAATAAATAAATAAAAATAAATAAAACAATAACAGGATATCGAATGCTCCGCGGGGTTGGCCATAACAAATTGGTTTTGATATTTTTTGTGCACTTTTGTTTGTTTAAACGTTATTTAGCAACCAATATCTCAACGGGCGTTGTTTCATCATTCAACCAAAGTTGTCAGAAAAGTAAAAACAAACGTAAGAACCTGCGAAAAGCAATTAAGTTCCAATTTCGTTTTAATCGCTGAAACTGTCTGTTATTCTTGGCAGTGATGGCAGTGATCGATAGATCGCACCTAAACCGAGATAGAAAATACTAATTATATATGTATATATATATATATATATATATATATATATATATATATATATATATATATATATATATATATATATATATATATATATATATATATATATATATATATATATATATATATATATATATATATATATATATATATATATATATATATATATATATATACAGCCCTTTGCAAAAATTTTGAGCCCTCAATATGAACACTATATGCAAATATCAAGTGCATTGTGGGAAGGTAATGGTTCTAAAATTGCACACAAACCGCACAACTCAGAACAATATATTACCAGAAAGATATTTAAGTTCAAAATACAATGATTACTGTGTGTTCCTCCTCGTTATTCGGCTGGAGAAGAAAATTTTCCAGTTGAACTCTTCCCACAATGCACTCGATATTTGTATATAGTGATATATATTGAGGGCTCAACATTTTTGCAAAGGGCTGTATATATATATATATATATATATATATATACAGTCATTCCTGAAAAGGTTGTCCAGTTGAAATATATATTTAGGCAATTATATCTATCACGTGACCACTAAAAAAACGTATAACTATAAAGAAATACATTAAGTCAGCATGTTTATACTAGAAATACGATAATCGCAGATATCCCCTCGCTCAGTAGTGGGTTTTCGGAAAGCGGGATTCTTGTTTATTTTCGGTTCGGAGATTATTTTAAAATTTTTTTGCAAACCACGGCTGTGTAGCGACGTCACCAGTCGGCCGCTAAAAAAAATCTTTTTCGCACGGCAGTCTGGTTTAGTTCAGACAACGTGCACAGTCTGCAATTTTCGTAGACACTAAGCTGAACTTCAAAATTCGCTGAGACAACATTTACACGCAACTACAGAATACTCCCGAGGCTTGAAAGCCAAGCAAAGTCGATCTTGGACACCGATTTTTTTTTTTTTTTTTTTTTTTTTTGTACTTTATCAGTTTAATACGCTTCTTCGAGTGTGACAAAATTTAGAGCCGTCAAAGCGAGTCGCTTGTTTACACGCTTTCGAAGTCTCGGGACCGTGTGAATTTTGGCAGGTATTCAATTTTGAACACAACAACTTTTCAAACTGCGTTTGACGATTTTAAAATCTTTGACAGAAAAAAGAAATCAAGTCACTAAATAATACAAGGTCCGATTGTATTGAGCGAGCAAACCCGGTCACTAAATAATACAAAGTTCGATTGTGTTGAGCGAGTATCTTACGGGGTCCCGCTAGTAGGCAATAATATACAATAGACTGTAATTGTTTAATTTGGAAAGCAGTGGCCGGATATTTTCTACTTTAATAGCCTTCAAAAAGCAAAAGCATTTTAACCCGGTTACATTTTATCCTTGAATACGTGTGCCAACAAACGCGGCGACAAAACTTCACAGCATGTGTCAGACTGTCAGTGAAATTATGCAAATATGTCAGGAATCGGATGACACAATCTTGCACGAAGGCACTCTGAAATAGCTTTGAAAACTAGCGAAAAGATCACAGTATAATCCTACTTGGCCTTCATCACAGTTCCCGGGGCATCAAACGACAAAATATACGGCAATTGTTGAAATACCATAATGATAACACGACCGTCATTTAACAAAAGCGTTGTACGTTAATTGATGTAAATTTTCAAAACTCACCGGTTCCTGAAAGCCATAGCTTTAGCTCTTTTCCAGCAAAGGAAACAAAACCCAAAACACCATTGTTTACGTCTTAAATGATTTCAAAGTACACTGTATAGAGCAGTCCTTATACAGTACGAAAATTCCACTTTCCATTGTATTGTGTGTCGTCATCTTGTCAAACTTGGATTCTGAAAACTACATTCCTGTTATTGTAAAAGGTGAAATTTGCCACGATGATTGTTCGATTTCCACCAACTGTATTTTGCTATTTCTTTCTGAAGAAGTGTCTGCGTTTTAACACAGTACTGGCGTCTGGGATTGTGTTCAGGTCGACCAGTTGTGCCTTTAAGAATCCGTTTCACGGCTAGTAAGCTTGCCTCCCATACACCGGCAAAATATCCGGGCAAATTACAGCCGTCCGTCGAACTGCTTGGCCTTGTATCTGCATCTTATTGTACAAAATCACTTCCGTTCGTACTCTTACAGCTACCGCATGTCACTAAGAAAATGGCGGTTTACAGTTAAGCTGCCGATGTAACCTCGCAGTGGTCGCTCAACGCGGATGGCCCTGGGGACGAGTCGTACCCCACACACACACGAACATTAAATTTCGAGATGGCGACACGCTTGGAGTTTTCAAATGATACGATTTTGCTGCATTAGCGTCGTGATTATTTCCCTCACTTCGTTCGGGGATAATTTTATGGTTGCTAGTCATTAGAATGGTAAAACCAAGAGCCTTTGGAGTGTTTCCAGTTTAAAAAACGCTAGTTTTAGGTGGTCACGTGACAGATATATTTGTATATTTATATATTTAGACTGGACAACCTTTTCGGGAAAAGGTTGTCCAGTCAAAGTATATAAATATACAAATATATCTGTCACGTAACCACATAAAACTATCGCGTTTTGAGCTGCAAGTACTCCAAATGCTCTTGGTTTTACCATTTAAATGATTGGCAACCATAAAATCATAAAAACATGCTCATATGATGTATCTCGTTGTAGTTATACGGTGCTTCTCAGCAGTCACGTGATAGATATAATTGCCTAAATATATATTTCAACTGGACAACCTTTTCGGGATTGACTGTATATATATATATATATATATATATATATATATATATATATATATATATATATATATATATATATATATATATATATATATATATATATATATATATATATATATATATATATATATATATATATATATATATATATATATATATATATATATATATATATATATATATATATATATATATATATATATATATATATATATATATATATATATATATATATATATATATATATATATATAAAACCTTGCAAAAGCGGGAAATGATGCCAACGATATCCTCACTAGTGAGGATATGGAAAATACGCCACTCGGGTCCCGGATGTAGTTTCGTATGGATTTTACGCACGGTATATTTTCCAGTAAAACACTCGTGTCTATATAATAAACTAGACTGGCAGTGCCAGGGTACTCATGCCGGGTATGATGTTTCATAAGGAATAATATTTTCAATGAGTGATTTGCTTTTGTCTTGAGTGATCGTTTTTGCCGGGAGCATTTTGAACTTGCTTTCCGATGCACGTGACAATACTGGTGTGACGCTTGCTATATATAACCTGGCAACCTTGTTGAGTTAATTTCCAAGCCGACATGTTTTGTGGAGGAACTGTGTTGTCATTTTGTAATGGGATTGACTGGGGAAATAGCCTTTTATTATATACATACTGAGACATACTCACGAAAAAGCCATATCGTAAAATTTCGTACGCAAATGAGTTCTAGCCAATGAGAGGCCGCGAACGACGCTTTTCACACGTGAAAAAAATCGTTCGTCCAATCACAAGCTGCGAACGACGATTTTTCACTACTTTTAAAGGGTTTCCCGGTCCCATCATAAATGTCTCAGTATGTATATAATAAACAGAAAACATCATGGAAAGTGCTTTGTACAGTTTTTATTCACTCGTTGTTTCGTATCATAAAACTCACTCGCTCGCAAAGCCTCGCTCGTTCGTTTTATGATACTTCACAACTCGTGAATAAAAACCGTACGCGCGCACTTTCCATGAAGTAATCTCTATATCTCATGTTGGAATGCTTTTAGAACATGATGCCCGGTATCACTTTCGGCTATCTGTAGTGCCCACATCCCATAAAACTGGTGACTCACACCTATCAACCGACTGCACAGTGGTGAAGTTGCTGCGTCATCTCCACTGGAGTTCTCGTCTTGATACTACCGGGTTGCAACGAAAACGAAGACCTATGACCCGGAAAACGAAGACCCTAACAGCAACAACAAATAGCTTTTCTCAGTGCCACTCTCTTTAATATTGCTTGTTTATGCCTATCTCTGAAGCAGATGTTGGAATTTTTGCGTATGTATCATGCACAAGTAGCTGTAATAACAGCTTTTTAGTCTTATCTTGTCTTTGCTAATCTTCCCAGCGTGTGCATCATGTTCAAGTAGCTGTAATTGACAGCTTTTCAGACTTATCTCTGCAGCACATTAAAACATGATACTTCCCATTTTATTTGCCCGGTGGTGAAGTTGCTTGTTTCGTATGAAAACGCCATCTCGGAAGTTACACATCCTACATGTACAAGTCTGATACACAAGTATGTTCAAGACTGCTATGCATTAAGCTTTAATGCAAAATTCTGGGTCGATACGAAATTAATCTCTATCGGAAGCTGCAGACGTTTGAATACCGTGACAACAAAGGCGTGCATCACGCTTGTGGAGCGAACATTAGGCTCGGATAGTCGGATATCAACCTTGAGCTTTTGACGACTTCGAGGTAATTAGTGACAAATATTCTCGATGTAATAGCCTGCCGGTCTCCCCTGCTTTCGTTAAAGCGGCGTGAGTGAAAGCTAAGTAGCTGATGATTAGGCATTCCATAATACCCTCGTGACATTTCATTGACAGATCTTGTATCTCTCGCGTGATATTTGCCTCAAACCTATTAGTAATTTAGTATCCTCAGACAATAAACAAAGAACCTTTACTTCACGCAAAACGAAGTTAAACGCCGACTGTTCGTATACGCCGCACGTTACACAGCGGCCCCGAGTTTCCGACAAAGGGAGACGCTCTGCCCGCAGGGTAAATTCGAGTTCAAGTTTTATTAAGTTTCACCACGTCTTCCGCTTATTCGATGTTCTTCCACACAAATATTGCTCAGAACACAGATACATTGGTTGAAGCGGTATCTATAATCGAGCATTTGCACTCGGGAATGTTAAAACGACGCGAATCACGTACGGCCGAGTGAAACTTGTTTATACATTCTCAGACGCTTCATTTACGACAGAAAGAATATTGCAAAGCAAGATAATTCCAACATAATCTTCCGAGCGACTGGGACTGCCAGATTCAGTTCATGACGGCGCATCAATATTATTGCTTCTGAAGCGGAGCAGACTAGTAAAGTTGAAGGCGCATATTAGCTATCCGTTTAAACAAAAGTCGCTACCACAAGGAAAACCATACATTGACACTTGTCTTTCTCTCTCTTCAAGTGCTCGCCAATAACAAGTAGGTCATCACAATTACGTGATCGCCAACGACCAATTACCGTGTGCAGATTCTCGACGGAGGAAAAAAAAATTAACGACCTGCATTGCTAGACTCATCGCCCCCCAGGGGGCATGAGTAATAAATAAATAAATAAATAAATAAATAAATAAATAAATAAATAAATAAATAAATATACCATCTTAGATTTGCTCAAAGTGAACGTTAATGCTTTGCGAGCCTAGTAACTGTAAGCTAAGCAGCCACTTTCGTGTCAGCGGCTGTTTGTATAGAGTACACACAGGGTCTAAACTAAGTAATATTTCATTCAAAATTTCGAGTCTAAATTAGAAAACAATTGTCTTGATGATTCAGCTGACCAGATGCTATATCTTGCGACTAGTCCCCGTTTGAGTGCGATTATTGGAAAGATTCTGCAGTGATTTCATAAAGTAGCCGACAAGAGTTATCCATCAAAAACACTAACAATTATGTTTTGTGACAGAAACCGCAACAGGTGGAAACGAAGCGAGGCGAAAAGTAGCATTATGTCGAGCTTTGTGTGTCCAGGCTTTGACGAGGGGAAAAAAACGGTATCACTCACCAAAGAGACTAAATATAAACTTTTCCACGTCGTTCGATCGTGTGTAAAATCGATTGACGTGAGTTCAGCAAGAATTGTTAGCAATTGTATCTAGATATCTATAGCACCTAGATATTTCGGGTGCTCGCCTGTCAGTTAATTACATACTGTCGAATTTCCAAGTTGTACGGAGGAAAAAATGATGCATTTAATTCTACAACTAAAGATTGTTTATGCCACTCACATTGCACAGAACTGCCGTGGAACGGTGCGTGTTATAAACCATCCAACGTCAGAACGTACGGCTTACTTGATTAGTTTTAAAAACGCCGCTCGAATCAATCGAAGCCGCTATGCCGGTATTCAAATCACACGTGCACCATAATAATCATGCGGTAAAGTCGCCAATTAGAAGACAAACGTTGGAGTCTCACGGTCGTGTGAAAGCCAGGCTACAAATGAGGCACAACGTCCTACTGCTTCGTGATGCTAGGGTCCTCAAGCACTAGGACGGGAGAAGACGACGACAACATCAGTGAAACTATAACACTAACTGCAGGAGACAAAAGGCGCAAGTGAATCTGTGAAATTGACCTGGTGCTCTCGCCTGCGACAAAAGTTTCTTTTGAACGAGGTAGGTAAGAACGTACACAAACATTCGTAAAAAAAAAAAAAAAAAAAAAAATCAGACAACGTCCACACTAATCCATTTTCGTTTGAAAACACATACTTCTTTTAAGCTGGTGTTACACTGGTCGATTTGCAACGACAATTTGCGACGCCGATTTGCTCCAAATTCACGCAACGGTGTTGTAAGTTTTTGAATCGCTTTCAAAAACTTGCAACGCGTTGCGGCACTGCAAACATTGCGAGAAATCGTTCGCAATGGGGTGTTACACCTCAACGATTTTTAGTGCAACATTGTATCGTTGCACATCGTCGTTGCCAATCGACCAGTGTAACACCACCTTTAAGCGTCTTTGCTTTCTGTCCACAAAAAAAAAAAAAAAAAAAAAAAAAGATCACTTAAACACGGAGGTTTTCAGAAACGGCCCCCAAAGTGAAGACTTTCCAAGACGAATGCATTTCCAAATGAAAACGAATTAGTGCGGATAGGCGTTTCGAAAACAAAGGATTAGTGTGGACGGACGAAAACGGAGCATTTTAAAAACGCAATAGTGTGAACGTAGCCCAGTAGACAGTCGTTTTTCTGACGCCCCGTCTACACGTATCCGTTTTTCTACGAAAACGCAAACTTTTTATTATGGATTGGCCTTCTGTCCGGTGGATACGGTCACGAAAACGGACACTTTTGAAAACGCTCTCCAAAGTGGAACTTTTGAATACGATGTTTATCCGTATAAGTGTGGACGGGTGAAAACGCAGACATTTCAAAGCGGCCGCCAGATTCGTTTTTGTGTGGACGGATAATTTCACTGAAAACGCAAACTCTTGAAAACAGTTCAGTATTCATCTGAAAACGATGTCGTGTGGGCGCAATATTTATATCCTTTTTTCAGAGACGATGAACGCAACTTTCAGTGAAAAACGGAACAAATCTAGAAACTTTAGAAGACCCTTTTAGAACTATAAGGAATGATCACAAACCCTGGCAAGTTCTCATTCATATACCACAATGATGTTGAGTGTAAACCCAAGAAGGGTGGCGACAGAAATTTATTGCCAAAGAAACAACAGAACTAGTGCATGTACAGTGCACTTATCCAAACACATCATGAAGAAGCCGGTGACTACACCGACATTAATTTGCCACAAACCTTCTCAGTGGCCTTGAAAGAGCTATGACAGCTTTACATTGGTACTTTCACAAACGTAGCGTTGACCACGGAGAAATTAAGAGTAAATGGATTGGCTATGGACGACTGTTCCACGGCTTAAATTTGTGCTTTGTGCAACACAAATAAGCCAACTTGACCACTGAGCATTTTATAAGATTCCCGCAAAAGGTGAAATTGAGGAATCATTAAAATATTAACAGCGTGCCACGAGAATGTTATTAACCCTTTCACTCCCAAGCTCAAAATGCAGATTCTCTCAACCTTTTATAAAGAAACTGTATAGTAAGGCATCGAAAACCAAGTTCTCCTAACTGTATGATATATATCTGATGAGAAAGTGAAGGAAAAAATTGAAGTTGATCAATTGATTGGGAGTGAAAGGGTTAACTGCTTCCATTCGAACGGTCACCAGGTTTTGGTGAGTTGTGATATATCCCTCAGCTTGAGTCATGAGAGCCATCCAATTTTCGAGTGCGCACTCCAACAGTCTGTTCCTCCTGGGGTTGTTATAGAGGCCTAAACTTTGTTGTCATTTTTTAAGCATGAAAATAAGAAGCTTTCGCTTACAAAAAGACTTCCTTGCTAGGTATGTTTTAAGCTGGGGCAAACGTTCTACTTATCTTTGATTAAAACACTGCAGTTTGTTAGCTAAGAGGTTGGAAGAAATAAATAGAATTTCCCTATACAACTTGGCAAACAAACTACAGCGTTTTCACAACGAACAACTAAAACCTGGCTTGTTCTAGTTCAAAAGATATCGACGGAAATAAGTGCTACAAGTGAAGCTTTCTCTGCCCTAAAACTGACAAAATAGTTTGGACCTAATCTGAGATTAACCTAATCACGTTTTTAACTTTGGACCCGTCTTGTGAGGTATGCGTGACTGCTGCACTCAAATGCGGGACGAGTAAAGCGGCGATGCATTATGAGAACTTAGCTTTTGAGAAGTCCATCTCTGGGTGTTGCTCCATAAATCTGAAAAACGAGAAACAAGATAAGACGGACGTTAGCGTCAAAATTATTTTAGTACTGTACAAAAAGGACGAACAACACAATGAGACGACTTTCGCAATTATACGCAGTAGCAATTAGTACTTTTTATTGCCCGTACAAACGAGTGTCTGTCTAGGAAGTCTCTCTGCTGGGCTTGGTTTTGTTTCTATATACAGTCAACTCCTCTTAACAGACACCCCTGTATGACGGACACCTCGCTAAGACAGACACCTGATAGAAGCGGTCCCCGCCGTTTCTTCGTTCTCACTCAGAACTGAACTCTTTTTAAGAAGGACACCTCTCCAAAACGGACAGTTGGAGATGGTCCCGATGGTGTCCGTCTGAGAGGGAGTTCATTGTAATATTGCATTTCGACCAAAGAAGCAGTTCCCTGAGTACACTGTCCACCAAATTTCATCTGCACCAGGAAGCCGCCATAATATCTCAGCCTCGCTGATTTTTGCTTGTATACGATTGTCGCATGCGACACCAAAAAAGTCGCAGGATTTTTAAACATGTTTTAACATCTTACGACGATCGTACAACTTTTTTTGGTGTCGTATGCGACAGACGTAACTAAATTGCAGGGTGATTCATATCGGCGATGAGATTCGTGCGGTAAGAAAATCGCATGCGACAAGCGTGAGCTAAAATCGCACCGTATAAATCGGCCTTTATTTGTTCCTCTCTCAGTAAATCACGACATTTTGTGATGAATGTCCTTGACACCCGAAATCTTCAAAATCGACGTTTAATTCCGGGAGCGCTTGAAGGCTTAAGAAGGGTTAAAAAGAGAACGTTTACTTACTTTTTAAGAACGTCTTGTTTCTTTTGCTCGTCTGATGTTGGCTTTCCCATCTGGTCGAAGGAAACGAGTTATTGAGTTATATTAAACTGTATTATCACCAACAAAAGCAGATTTGGTTGTGCAGGGCCCCTGAGCCGAGAAACAGATTTCATTTGACAAACAAACTAAACAAACAAAGGCTTACAGCTTTCTGTCGTTGATCGTACATCATCTTCTCTACCATTCCTCGAGTCTCGTCATCCAGGTCGCCCAACTACAAATGGACAACAGTGATAAGCATAATGACATCACCAAATGTTACTAAATGTACCAACCAAAGATCTCCATTGGTCAGTGTACACATGCATCGCTACATGCTTCAAGATATCAAATTAGACTGTGATTTTTTTCTAATCGCTGGAAGGAAGGATAAAACCTCAACGGTACAAGTCTTTACTGTATACCGTGTTGCGTGTTGTGCATAGATCAGTTCCAGCTGTTAGCATCTTCCCCCTAGACCGGGGACCCCAGGGGACTGTTCGTGAGTGGATATAAATTTCCGTCGCCCGGGCAAGGAAACATTGGCAGTTCATTTTTTCCCCCACTCTGTTCCTATTAACTTTTTAGTTCTCTTGCAAATTCCCCCGGGGTAACCAGGTGTGACAAATCCCTGGGTTTGTCCAGGGGGGAGATGGTTACAGCTGGAATTGATCGATGCATTATAGAAAGTCATTGTGCACTCGTTTGTTGTTGCAGAGATCTCAGCATGTACGATAATGTTCATTAATCTTCCTTATCATTCAAAAAGATAGATGAACATCAAAAGCCAAGTTCTTCATATAGTATAATGGATTCTGGCAAGGAAGGCTGAAGGAGGAAATTGAGACTGATGATTAGACTCTTCCCTAACCTTTGAGTTCTCTGGTTGTACTTTTTTGGTGTTTATTTCTGGGTCTGTTGTGACTAGTTGACTCCACCATTCCATCTTGTTTATCTGTAAAACAATAAGATAATCGACTTGCTTGAACACCAACAAACAAACAGACACCAGTGTATGGTAGTCTATAAAATGCAAAAATTAATCAAGTGTTAAAATACTCACTTTTTCAAGAGTCACCACAACTACCTTCCCATCTTGAAGAACCCATGTACATTCTTCCACCTTCACCTAGTGGTTACATTAGATATCAGTGATGGCTGGGGGAGAGAGGAGGGAAAAGGGGAGAGGAGACAGGGGCGATGCAATTACTGTATCTGTATGTTCTGTTAGATACTGTAAGACATAAGTCTGTCAGTCTGGGATGGGGGTCACAAGCCCCATAGCTGGATTTATGTCTCTATCACAACTCTAACCTGTGTACTTTTTGAAGGCTTTCCAAAATTTTGCATTCTTTATCTTTTTGCATCCAATTTCTTCTAACTGAAATAAAACTAGTATTATTTGATCTGGAATTTCTTTGAAAGAGACTGGGGGAGGTTTAGAAGCTCACCTTTTTGGGAAAATCCCCATCAAGAATCAGAGGCTGCTTTTTAAGGCCAACTTTTATATGCTGTAAGAGAAAAAGAAACAAGACTTTAGGTTTTGTTTGTGGCAATAACCACACAATATCAAACTAAAATCTGTAATAATATCTTGGTGAATCTTAGCCACGGATACAGTCATTTCCCATAGGAATGCTTGCGACTCTGGTTGGGAAATGGCTGCATCCGTGGGCTAGGTAACTCCATTAGCGAAAATGTTTAAGTAGGCTGTTCTGCAGCTGTAAGACTATCATGAATATGCTGTATGCTGTATGCTGTACTTACACTTTGCTCAATATTGACAACAATATCTCTGCCTTTCACTTTGAAGTCAACTTTGAGTGGAATTCTGACCTGGAAGCGAGAAAAAGGCTGAGCGATGTTGCACAAAATGCAGTGAAACTGATTTAACCCTTTCACTCTGTGAGCTCATGATTGATGTAAATTCTCCTAACATGGTGAAGGCATTAATACTATGACTACAGTGGAGCCTCCAATAAGCGACCACCCTTTGTTCGTCTTCTAAGTCAGTTGCTTACGGAAGGTGGTCGCTTACGAGAATTGCTTTGAGTCACAACCAGTGTTAAATAATGCAGTTTTAGTGAGTGCAAAACAACTTGTGTTTTGATAAATCAACCTTGTGTCCTGTTGCACGTTACATTACACACGTTACTGTTTTGTCCAGTCTGGTTTCTGCAAGGAAGTTAGTCCTTGCTCAGAAATCTTCTCTTTTAGAGCATAGAATGGTCACTTATGAGAGGTTTCACTAATTTTTGTCGCTTAGGGAGGTTCCACTGTATAATATCTTATAAGTTCAACCAAATTTCAATTTATTACATGCTCTGTATTAAGCTATAAGTACACTCATGTTTTTAAACAAAAAAAGCTAAGTATCTCTGTCAAGAGAGTGAAAGAAAAATTGAAGTTGTTCATTCTAAAGGCTTATGCAATAAATTTTCAAAAAACACTACTGAATGTGAGTCTGAAAGTATGTTTTTACTTTTCTCTTTCATAAATAGCAGTCAGATCTTATCAGCTACACCTTCACTGCATGGATGTTTTGCTTGTCAAACAAATACACATACATACAGTACAACAAACAAAGAAACACGCACACATAAACAAAACCCTCATGCTTGGTACATTTGAGAACATCATCATCCTGCTATGTTTTAAAAGGTCTTTGATGATCCCTAGGTTTCAAATAGTTTTGTCCAGTTGTATTACTATAGTATCACAGTTAATAAATGCATATACCCACATACCTCAACTTCTTGTAAAGTCTGAAAGAAACATCAAAGAAGGGTTCAGTAACATTTCAATATTCCTGTCGAGACTAAGGTACTGTTAAAAATTGTAACAATTATGTATTATGTAATATTGCTGAGTCAACTGAATATTACAAAAGCCCAATCAAAATAAGGCTAAAAAACCATGATCAGTGGTAGCAACAAACAAAGTGAAGCAGTATGTTACAAAAAAAAAAAAAAAAAAAAAATGATGTCAGAATTTGAAAAAGCAAAGATTTAAATTTGGTTATTGCAAATAGTGTTATGTGTGAACCATAAAAATAATGTACAGTTAAGGACAGTTCAGACTTCAAGATGCCAATTATAGGCTGTAAGGCCAGGCAAGTCATTGTGGTCACCATGTATGACCTATATATGTACATAACTGTATCAAGGTTTGTCAAGCACTCTTTTATTTATATTTTGAGCTTAATATTTAATGCACAAGTACTTTGTTTTAAATGGGCTAGCATGTATTCTTATACGTCTATTTATTTTATAATTATTTCTTTGCATCAAAATAATCACTAAAAAGCAAACTTCACCTGTGTCCATTTGTAGTTGGGAAGATCTGCACCATTTCCAGCATTTGGTTTCAGTTTTCCCTTGGCATCTTCATCTTCCTCCTCACTGTCTTCTTTTGAACCCTGAGAATGAACATAAAAATGATGTCATGTGGTGTGAACATCAATGTAGTATAACAGTACCTCTCTCTTTCAGGTAGTGTAATGTATTCCTTATGTTGGAAATTACAGTAAACAAAGACAAAATGTGTTGTGTCCACTCCTAAGTCATGAATGTGACTAATTTGAAACCTTTCTTGTTTACAACCGACAACATAAATTATTGTACATGTAATTCAATTCTGAGTAGAAATGGCTGGAATGCGTCCTGGCATCAAAACATTTTCTTTGGCACTGGATTACCTCAAATTTTGAACCAGTGAACATTATGAATAAATTAGTTTGCCAGATGAAGCGCTGACAAGATTGACAGCTGTCAGCTTAAATGCATTTTTCTACTCTGATTGGTTTGCAAAGGAACTTGAATGATTTGAATGCTGTTTGCTTGAATGGATTTTTTACAGTTCCCATTGATTGATTTTCAACATCTTAAATGTTTTTCATTTCTGTACTACTGTACATTGTGTCAATTAAAACACAACAGATGCCTTAGACATAAACTGGCATTACATACTGTAGAACTGCTCACGCTCAGGAAAGAAAAATAAAAATGTTATTTGTACTGGGGAAAACTGTGCCCTCGGGCTTGATATGGCCCTTGCTGCAGCGGCTCGGTCCACATCGAACCCTTGGGCACAGTTTTTCCCAATATGGACCTCCCACCTGGCAAATAGCATTTTTTTATTATATGTACTGTACAATTATGTATCTTTTTAGGCAGTTACATACTACCGGCTAAACAGTACATCCAACTTACCTCTTCTTTGATGTCATCATCTGCTGCTTTGTTTTTTTCTTTGTTTTTCTTCTCTGCTTCCTCCTCTTTGATTTTCTTTGCCTCTTCTTCTGTCACCTCTTGAATTTTAGGTTGGTTATTTTCTTCAACCTCTTTTGCTTTTGCAACTTTTTCAGCTCTCAAAGATTCCTCATTCTTCCATTCCTTTTCTTTTTTCTAAACACAAATACGGTATAAACAAGGAAATAGAGCTCAAAAGAGTTTAGTGAAGACAATATAAATATTATTTATATTGTCAGTAGTGAATTAAGATTTATGGAAATATTTGCTCTGATTTATTCACTTAAATTGATTTGTTTTCTCATTTAACAGATTATTCATTTACTTAGGCCCATTTCAAATATTGTGCCAAGTTGCATGCTGTGTTGAAATTATTTGAATTCATTTTGACTACTGTACAACAGTAGTTTTGAACTTGATTCAGTTGCATTTAATTTAGGTGTAACTAAATTTTATACAGCAGAAACTGTCAGTGGTAAATCAAAACATTTTCACAATTTATGAATTGAGTTTCACACTGCAATGGCATGATATTTGAAACCACATCATGTTGCTGCCATGTAGCATATGGCAGAACTTTCCCTTGCATTCAATTCTTAGTTAATAATCAATATTATTATTGATTGAATTTGTAGTTTGACACGGCAGTAGTGTGGCCTTTGAAATGGGCCTTATTCCCAGGTTTCTCACTTGTTGTCCTCATGTAAATTGTACACACTCTGTCTCTGTCACTCACTTCAAAATCCTTAATTAATCTGACACTCACACAACCTCTCTTCTCTCTCAATATCTCCCTGTCTACTGTACCTTCTCACTCACACACCCCTCCCCTATGTCCTGCCTCCCTCCCTCTTGAAAACCCATACAAACCTCCAGACTTTTCTTTTGGTGTTCACGGAATTTTGAGAGCACCATCTTCTCTGCTGTTTCTTTGTCTGCACCTGTGAAGAAGTCTGTCTTTCTTGCCAAGAATCCAAAAAATAAGTCAAGCACCTGGAAGAAATCAGTCAGTCAATCAAACTTGACCTTTATTTAATCTCTTAGTCAATCAAATAATCAGTATTTATGGAATCTTTGGCAAATGATAAACACACTTACACTAAAGTTGTTTGACTGTAAAACACATACAGTAGATTAAATTTATCTTTAAACACGAAGGTGCGCTATAAAAGGCCGTTGGCCCCACCTCTTTTGACACCAAATTTGCATAATGTTTGCTGAATCGCACGTGCACCTGCAGTGTTCAGAAGTTGTACTGCCCATAATAAAATTTCTCTGCAGCTTGGCGACTAAATGTATACCTAAAAGTAAACACATGCGGGCAACTTCAATGTGGAGTTCTGGGCGGAAGGATTTGAAATGAAACTTTGCTTTTGGCTGCCAAAATACATTTGAACTTCGGGGTGTAATGCGATGCATGGCTGCACACCAAGAATATCTAATTTCTTGCTTTGAAGATTATTCTTGGATTTTACTCAAGTTGCACTCAAAATGAATGTTCATGTGTTCTTTGTTTTGCGTGGTATTCAAGTACAAGGAAAAACAAAATTTGGAAATTTTTGGCATTCTACTAATTAGGAGCTGTTGTCTCGGTCCCTGTTGATTGACAAGTGGCTCTGTGCTTCACTGGGAAGCACCCTTTTATAGTGCGCCCTTGTGCCTAACTTCAAACTCAATTTTACTCGATTCTCTCCCAGTCAAGTTCAATTTTCTCCTTCAGTTTTTTCACCAGAGATGTATCACATAGTGTGAATAACTTTGGATTTGAAAACTTGCTCACATGAAAGCTGATTCAACCATCAGTTCTTACTACATCGCCCGTGTACATTTCCTCCTTGAATTGGATGGGAGCTAGAATCTGAATCATGGTATACATGAAAATAGACACGCCTAAATCACATAGTTGTAACCGACAACCGATAAGTCGTACTTTCTAGACTTAAATCAAGAATGGACTATGCAAAAGAACCTCAAATGCAGAGAAAATAAGGGCCCTGGCCGGTCGCACTGGGAAGTTTGGTCGATATACTCAGCATCGAGAGCAATACGACGGCTTCTTCAGTGTTTGGTAGCAAATTATTGACATATATTTCTAGTGAGAAGCGCTGTTTGGACTTCAAATGATGCAAATGTCGATATTAATGTCTTTAAAGTTACGAGTGCGACCGGAGCCTAATTGACAGCGCCTTGATGAGATCGCTGCACGTGCAGGCATTCTTAAAGGTTTCGACTACCTCTACAATTCCACCTTCGCACTGCTGTGCGACCGAAAGCATCATTCCATCAAACCGCTCTCTAACTGCTTCGTCCATAATTGGCAGCTCTTTTCGGTTTAAAGATAGCGAAACTCCTCCGATCTTCCAAGAACCGCTTCGCCTTTGAGTACTTTATGTGAGACAGTATATTTGAACTCGTTTCCAGTGTTTCCACGGTCAAAACAAAATGGCGGAGGAGGAAGTTGCACCGCTTTCGTTTGATGATCTGGTGCACATTTTCAGCTATCTTTCCCCTCAAGATTTGTGCACGGTCTCCCAGGTCAGTCGTAAATGGCACGAAGCGTCCATGGTGGGTTCATTGTGGAAGAGGCAATGTTTGCAGCGGTGGAATTTTTGTAATTTGAGCAAGATCACACCAGGTGCGGTAAATTATGATTTGTGTGCCGTACTGTAGCTCTGTTAGATGAATGGAGTTTGTTGCTTTCATGTATCATAATCAGAGTCCTTATACTAAATTAGTATAACATTTATCTGATTAAATGCTGTACACGGAGATCTTCTTGGGCACCCGACCCCACACACTCATGTCTGTGTTTACAAATTCAGTTTGTTTTTGGCATTTTCCAGCTCGATCTGGTCCGCTTTTGTTTCATGTTATACTAGAAATTAACGATATTCGCAAAGGTCCCACGCCCAAGTAATCGATTATGTATAACATTACTGGGTAGAGCTCTCATGCATACTTTACACCACACATCCCAATATCATGTAATTTGACTGAAGGCAAATGACACTACAGTTGAAGCTCTCTGGCGGACACTCTCGTAAGCGGACAGCACTACTTACGAACCCATCTACGAAACCTATTTAAACTCTAGCTAACTCAAACTTTGCATTTACCCATTCTCGTAAGCAGACAGTTCCCCACAGTAAGCAGAGAAATTAGTGTCCATAACTGTGTCCACTTATGGGAGCTTCAACTGCATATCAGCATTTACATGATATTGACATGCATGGTGTAAGCATACATGAGAACTCTACCCATTGCTGTTTGAAGAGCACAGTAATTATGTTATATATGTTGGTTGGTCGTGAAAGTTTTATTATTCTCTTTCACACAAAATCATGCCATGTTCATTTCACAGTGATTTATTTTGTTCCATAAATATTAAGAAAGTATACAGAGATGGTCTTTGCACTCCATTCATTGGTGAAATACTGTATATCTATTTCTCAAGTACCTGTAAGTAATACATCCTACTTTTCAAAAGTTTTCAATATTGTTGCATGTGTTCCCTGGTACATGTACTAAAGCACAAAATATGCCAGGAAAATATAACCCTAAACCTATACTCCCCAACATGTTTGAAAATTGGAAATTGGAAGTTCGTGTGAGAGTGAAAATGGAAAAAATGCATTATAAAATATACAATGATTCCACAGAATATTAGACAACTTAGCACATTCTCTACCACTGTAAACTGTGGGACATGAGAAGAGTCTCATTTCACATGTCATATGGGTAAACTAACTCTTCTTAATCACAGAAAGGTGCTTTTTCCAATTTCTTCTCAAGGAAAAGAATTGATTGTCAACAATTGTTGACCAATTACCAACAATAGAAAATGGAGTGCTTACTTGGTATACAGAGTTCAAATACCCTCAAAATAATAGTTGGACAAGGATTGGCTTGTAATCCTAAAAAAAAAAGTTTCTGCACATATGTATATATCAACACTTTTACACCTAAACAGTGTTCACAGAATATCCCTCTTTAGTATATACCACACAAGTGAATAGTGCGCGCTCTGATTGGCTCCTCAATCTCGGAATATCAAGTACTATTCACCTCCCGGCGGCTTCCGGTAAAACAAAATGGCGCGCGAACCCAGTTTTTGCCCACTTTTGTCGGAAATAAAATTATAGCTATTTGGGAGTTGGCTAAGATTAAACTTGTGTGGTATATACTAAAACAATTATTCGCCTCAGTGTCGGTGAATAACGGTGGATATTTACCTCGCCGAAACGGCTCGGTAAATATTCACTGCTATTCACCTCCACTTCGGCGAATAATTGTTAAATATACTGTGTTCAATACACTTCTATACTATGTGATGGATGTCTTCTGAACAAGAATGGAATACTTTAAACTTGTTTCAGTATATTATTATTTGAATCTTTGAGCTTAGCAATATGTAAATTATAATTGGGTACCTGGTACTCAATGGTCAAATACACCTCAAAATAGCTCTTGGACAACATGGAATTACATTTTTCAAATCTTGTTATAATTGCTTCTTATGTTTTAAACCTTTTTATTATATAATACCTAGGCCATGGTAATTGTGACTTCCAGTGAAAGTATGAACACTTTAGCTTCAGTGCCTGCAAAACTATAACCTGAAAATTTGTAACATATCTTATAGCTATTAACTCTTCCTAATCACAGAAAGGTACTTTTTCCAGTTTGGCTCAGTGAATTTCTTCTCAAGGAAAAGGAAGAAATCAATATGTAGTAGAAAGCTGGCATGAGTAAAATGTTACTAATTGTGGTAAATGCAAACTGATTCTTTAATTGGTTTATAATATTGTTATGTATCTTTGCAAATTGATTATTAACCTTGAGGCACTGAAGGCATCCAGGAGTCAATGTTTCTGTCAGTGCTACAGTATCCAATTTTAACTTTTTAGATGGCATTTTTTTCTGCCCACACCAGCTGGTAAATAATACAGTAAATCTCTTCTGAACATTATTCTTTATGCAGTATACAGCTAAACAGGTAGTTAAAAAAAGCAAAAGGAACTGCAGCAATAAATTTCATTATTTTCCTGATGCAGAATTGACAAAACAGTCATTCATAATAATTTCTAGTTACTGAAACATTGGTTTATATACACTTCATGATTGCATAAGTTACTATCATCTAGAAAGGGGTGGGGGGAGGCTTATTGGACTGAGGGCAGGCCTTTTTTTCTAAAATCGACCTTGAAGATGGGGGCTTAGAGAGGGACGGTTACTGTATACTTATTTGAAAATACATGTATTTATTTGAAAATACTATAATTATGTACATGTAAAAGAAACAAGATAACAGTGATCAGGTTAATACTCTCTACTATGTCTTAGCTAGAATACTTTAAACTCCTGTTTACAAAGTTCCTTCCTCTATGTATTAAATACACTTGAATATTATGTGGGTGAACCTGAAGTAATCCAGTACTTTGAACTTGTTTCAGTGATACTAATCCATCCTTTCAGCTTAGCACTATTTAAATTAAAAGTGAGAACGTGTCAAGTACCCCTTAGAAAAAAATACTCTTGGAAAAGCATGGGATTCTATTTCTCAGATCTTTCTTTTGCATTTTATGTTTTTGACAGTTATATCATGGTAATGGTCATAGTGACTTTCAGTGAATATATAAACACTTTAGCATATAATACAGTACCTGCAAAATTATAATCATGCAAATTTGAACTTCTGCAAATCAGCATAACAACACTTTTAGAGCTAAACACTGTTTACAGAGTTCCCTCCTCTATACATGTACTGTTCAATACACTTCTACATTGTGTCAAGGACCTCTTTCTGAACCTGAAGTACAGTACAGTGAACTTTTTTCAGCATATTATTTCACTCTTACAGCCTAGCAATATTTAGATTATAAGCAGGTACCTGCATGGTACCTATCTCTTGGACAAGCATGGGATATTATTTCTTAAATCTTTGTTTTGCATCTTATACTTTTGACCTTTACACCATTGAAATGGTAAAAGTAGTTGTGAATCTTAGTGAAAATATAAACACTTTAGTTTCAATGCCTGCAAAATTATCATCCTGCAAAGTCACAACACAAGATATTCTATTACTGTCCTGATGTTAAGTGGTTTCTTGAAGTGTTGACAATGCAGCCATTCATGTAGTGCACTAAACTACACAGCAAAAAAAAGATACAGGTCAAATAACATTTAATCTATACAGTTTTATACAGTACATGATAAATGCAACATAGTTTAAACAACTGCAGGTACAATCAGTTAGTTTTTATAACAAAAATCTAGTTCAAACCAAAATTCACAAGTTTTTCAATTGCAAAAGGTTGTATAATTTCTCAGAGGGTTAAACTGAAATGGCTTATAGTGCTGGAATGCAAATACACATGTAGTTCTTTCTAATCAAATGCACAGATTCTTCTGTGTATGACTAAGTGATGTGTTGTGAGCTTTAAGATTTGTCTGAGCAAGTTGTCAAGTGGCAAATATCTCCTCTGAATACAGGCTCCCCAATCTTACTGTATGACTTGAAAAAGAAAAGTTTTCAAATTAAAGAAATACTTCACCTATGTTGTTCCTTATGTGCTTTTATTCCTTGTGTATCATTTCTGGGCAGTTTCAAGCCGTTCATCTGGTGCTGATTAAGTCTGTATATAAAAATCATTTTATATACAGACTGAATCAGCACCAGATGAAAATTGCTCAAAACGGCTTTAAACTGCCCAGAAATGATCCCCTGGTTTTGCATTGCATATCTTTACTGCACATAACAATTTCGAGACTTTGGACATTGAGGACCACTAAATTTTCAAGAACGAAATTTCCTTCATTTGGTATGCAAATAAGTTTTATTTTTCATCACTTTTTACAACTCAGATTGAGTTTGCAGGAGGTTTTAGTTCACGCGTTATAGCTTGCGTCAGCAATGTCCGCCATTTTGAAAATCTGGTCGTATGATACAAAACAAGCAATAATTCATAAATTGTTTACACTGAATGCAGAGAGGAGACATGAAAATACACCTAAGGCTTTCTAGTACATAATTGAACTAGAAAACCTTTTTGAAAACGATAGAAACGCTGTTTTGTTGCCATCATATCAGTGAGGGACCTGGGCACTAGTACACCAGTAGAGACCAATAATGCAAGCGCTGCCGTTATAATGAGTGCAGTGACCCCCCTTTTTTATTTTATGTAGTTTAAGAAAATAAGACTCCATTACATATCCGAGTTTAAATAAATTTTCACTGCTCAATTTTGAAATATTCCCATTGAATCACTGTTACGTTGTGTTGCTAGGTGTTTCACAGGAAGCGTGAAAATGAACAAATTGCCTATTATATCATTAGCTTGATAATTATATTTTTTTACTTTTTATTTTTCATTTGTTACTACTTTAGGCGTTTCACAGTAATGATGTTGTGTTGTCACAATAACAATACTGGTACATTCTCTCTTCTGGCACTTTTTTCATATTTTTTTCCATATTGTTGTCACATAGCAAAGTAGGTCTAAACCACAGCCATGTAGCGCGGAAACAAGTACCATACCCCCCCCCCCTTTTTTTTCCAAGTACTATAGCTAATTAATAATTGTGCAAAGTTTCAAAAGAAAATCACTGCAACTTCATTTTTGATGGAATCACTTTAATTCAAGCATTAGGTTCGGCGCATGTCAGGAGCGGCGTCTGAACCGGGCCTAAGACTGGGGAGCCTGTATGACACTCGAAGTTGATACAGACTATATCTAACCGGTACTGTCAATGAATTCACTCAAACGTCGTTTAAACTGATAGCATTGCACCAACATAAGCTTTTACGGCCACAAAATGTTCAATAAGCTCGAAGCAATGCAGAACAAATGAGTTGAGTGAACAAAGTAAATAGATGTCTTACCTACTTGAAAGCTAAGCCTATTATGGGACGTGTAAAATACATTTCAGTTATAGTGTGCCCAGCTATCGGATGGCCTTCAAGCACCCTTTCTGTCCTGATATGTTTCTTGGGCCTTGCTCTCAAGTGCCAGTAACCACGTTAGGCTGTTAGATTGGTTTAGCTATAAATCAATTGCTTGTTTCACTCATCGCATTTTCATCCTGTTTTTGTTGTATCGTTGTTCGCTTGCCTTGTCATCCCTTCCTTAGCTCCGCTTTTGAAAACCATCGCGTTAGACCGTAGTACTTCCCGGTTTCAGTTCAGTCGATAAAAACATCTTTTGGTCCACGAAATGAAGTTCGTCGCGACTCCCAGAAGACACTGCAGTGCGGGAAAGGTCACACCGTGAAAGAAAAACATTAAAACTCGAGATTTGAGGTCGCGAGATGAAAGAGCATGGGAACGAGGTTGAAGATTCTGTTCCGGTGTTTTACCCAGCAAACCGAGGTCGCCCCGTGAACGAAAAACATCAAAAAACGATATGGTGTTCAGATTAGTACCCATGCAGGGCGTGGGAATTATATGAATTTATCATTAAATTAGCCTGAAATGTCAAATGATTACAACTTTCTCAAATTTATTCGAGATCATGCAGTGACTCACTTCTGTAATTATCTCTATTTGCTTAGTGTCACAATATACTGTAGTCATTTCCTTTAATAATTTATTCATCAATGATAATTATTATCATTTTATGTGTTTGATGTTGATTTGAATATTTGATTTTATTTTATTTGATATTTACTGTGCAGTATGTAGTCATTTGGTTGTGTACAATAATTATGATATATTTTGCAGGAGAAAGAACATGGCAGCGGTACTATACAGCACGACTGAAGATTGACAGCATGCTGATGCTTTCCGTGTTATGACCTGCTCAACTGATTTCTCAATAAGAACCTACCAATGGGTGCAAGATGTAGCTTGTGCAGATAGTACTGGCAAAGCAACGAGGACCCTGGAAAGCCGCTATACTTTGCTGGGGGGCTCTATTCAAAGGGCTGGAAATGGCTTTGGAAAAGTTGTTTGTGATTACAGCACTTGTATTGGCATGGCTAATGATGTCCTTAAGGCATACTCATTTCAAGTGTAATAAGCTTCAGGTGTAGACTGTGCAACCAGTCCATGGTTTGTAGAGGCTCTACAAATTTACAGGGAATTTAGGCAGGGTATATAGGCCCCACTCAGCCTCATTCCCAGGCTCTTTGGGCCGGGAGATGTAAGAGCCTGGGAATGAAGTTGGGCCCCACTCAGTCAATGGCTATTTGGAGGGGAGGAGAAGGGAGAGGTTGGCGAGTTAAAGTTGAGAGCCAAAGCTGATCACTTGTATGGTTAGATAATGAGTCAATATGGGTTTGTAGGAGAGGAGGCAAAGAGTGTTATTTTCTACTGAGGACTTACTACGTAAATTTAGCGAATGCTTTTTGAATTTATGATTCAGATGCGAGGAATGGAGGTGGAAAATAACAAGAATTGCATGTTGCCCAACAAAAAAGTAATATTTTCACATCATTATGGGGAGGAAAGAAACTTGGTTCATAACTTATGGTACTGACCAAAGAAGCGAGGTTAAAGTTATATTTCTGCCATGTACCGCATTGTTTGCAAGGTCCTTTTCTAACTTTTTCTTGTTATTTGCCACCTCCGTTCCCTGTATCTGATATCATAATTTCTAAAAGTATCTGCTGACACCTGAAAATGCGTGAGGGAGAGCTAAGTGCAGTAACTGAGGGCCCAAGGAGGTATCCATGCCAACCCTGCCACAGCCCACCACCAGGCACCCGTCACACTGATAATCAGTGGAGATCTAAACCTAACTAACTTACCGTGGGGGAGAGGTGGGAGGGGCAAAATCGATCGAGCTACGATCGAGCTAGCAACGCTGAACGTGACCATCTGCTGCAAGAAGCGACTGTTAAGCACGTGATAAGCCCCAGAGAGCCATGGGACACCCCCGGCTGCGGGGAGGGACTGCTGACCAGCAATCGTCTTGATGTTAACTTTGCCTAAATTACATTTAGCCACATTAAAATACATCACGTATCACATCAGCGTGTAATATACTCTCATCTTACACAGTTATGTTGAGCCAATCAGAATGCGCATAGTATCATAGTCCCCCGAGCGAAGTGAGGGGCTACTAACCCATCGAGTGAATGTTCGTCTATCAGGCCTGGTTTATACGTCGCACAATTGTCGAATTTAATTCCAGCAATTAAATTCGACGTTGCGGCGACGTCTAAATCGAATTGTATTCGTCTGAGGAATTAAATTCGTCCAACACGCATTATCCGTCATGGCCACACGGATACAACGTCTGAAATGCGTGTTCGATTTAGACGTCGCAGCAACGACGCATCGAATGAAATGCATAAACTGCACGAATTATTTTAGCCGATAACATTGAGAATGAAGGAGGATTCACACATGGGGTTTAAATTCGTCTGCATTAAATCCGTCGTATGAATCGGAGCGACATTTACGTCGTCTGATCGACGAAGTTAATATGAATTAAATTCGTGTGAATTAAATGCGACGATTGTGCGACGTATAAACCGGGCCTCAGTCAGTCAGTCAAGGGGCGGACAACACTTCATGTAAAGACTAACGGAAAACTATTCTACTCCTTATAAGGCAGTTCGTTCCTCACGAAAATGAATTTGAAAAAACTGGAAAGCTTGAAACAGAACGGTCTCGCGAAGCTCGTCTTCAAAAGAGAAGGGAACAGGCACGGGCAAGGCGAAATCGTGAAACGATCGAACATCGCCAAAAGACGACAAACATGTTTTTCCGACAGCATCATGAACGCGGGAAGCGTGCCGAAGAAACGGCTCCGCAAAGGAACAGCGCTTGAAAGCAAATCGGGAGTTTCAGACGCCGTTTTGTGTTAAACTCAGATACTTATTCAGAAAGGACAAGCAACAAAGGTCAGTCAGTGGAAATCGAACAATCACCGTGACAAATATATTCTATCCCGTATCTTGTAACTCGATCACTTCAAGTGTATTAAAATCTGTATGCTGATCATTTCCCTCGAAGTATTGTTTTAATACGCTTCTGTTGCCAGTTTCGGCTACCGTATTCGCTCAGAGCAATCGGAACTTGGAGTCTTGAATGATTTAGTCAGATGTCTTATTTTTTCTTTCAAGACTAAAACTGTAACAAATGCTGTAATCATAGACGTGGTGATTGCAGCGCGAATCGTTCACAATCCCTTTGAAGTATGTCTAGGTCTGAAGCCCGTGTATAATTTGAAGTAAACCGTTCAAGTTTTGCTTTGATTTTGGGAGAAATCATGCTGTTTTGAGCGGCATACAAAGCAATTCGAGCTCATTAAATATGCATGTCTGAGTCTAGTGCATGCAGTCTAGAGTAAAAAAAGATCGCACAGGAAGCCTATTTAATTGTATTGCCTATGAATTCAAAATTGGAAAATCAGTGTTCCTTTTTTCCTGTAATACGGCGGCCGACCATCTTCAAGTTTTGAGAGCGTGCTTGGTCCGTGGGTCTTCCGTCCATTCAATTTTCTTATAAATTACAAAATCAAAAATTGAATATTGAAGTTTCCAATTTTCATATTTTATCGCCGATGCGGCAATGAAATTAGAAGTTCGTCTTGGACTTTGCATCGATGTATATTTTCAACAATCCAAAATTGAATTTGGTTTTCCGATTTCTCCTTTCCGATGTGTTCGAAAATCAGAAATCTAACTACCAGTTTCCCTTTTTCATCCGCTGACAAGCGACAAAAAACTGACGCATACTTCGCGTCATTAAAACGGGAGATCAACTTTCAATTTTCATACACACGAAAATTGAAACATCGAATTTTGACAAAATTTCCCGAGGGGGAGGGTATGGCTAGTCTGTCGTGGCTGCTTACTTGGCTCTCCGTTTGCCAAGGGGAGGGAACGCGGGCTATGTTTAAAATCTGGAACCGGGAACCCGGGAACCGGGAACGGGGAACCGGGAACCTGGAACCGGGAACCGGGAACCTGAGAACCGGGAACCGGGAATCGCGAAGCCAGTGACCGCGGCTATGTTTAAAACCTGGAACCGGGAACCCGGGAACCCGGAACCGGGAACCGGGAACCGGGAACCGGGAACGAGGAACGGGGAACGGGGAACCGGGAACCTGGGAACAGGGAACCCGGGAACCCGGGAACCGGGAATCGCGAACGGGGAACTGGGAACCGGAATCTGGAAAGGGGAACGCAAAAATTGGGAATTTAATCAGAACAAAACCAAATTATTGGATTTTTGAAGATTTTTTCTCGGTTTTCGCCTGATAAAGAAACCTATAATTTGTCTGATTTATCCGCTAGTTACAGATGTTAATGGGTAAAATGGTTTAAAAACCCGCCCCCACACGAAAAGAGAATATCTGTTGGCCAACGTCATTGTTGCTAGCTGGCCAATCAGGTTAGATTTTCGCCTACTGACGGCCAAATCACGTGATTAATGGGTGCATTAGAAGCCAGTGACCGCTCATTACGCCTGTCTTTCGTTTCATCATCGCATGGTGCACGATGTCGGAGCAAACTGAAGGGTAAGCTAAGAAATATTCATCCTTTTGAGTCGTCCACAGTATACTTTTACTCACTGAAGATATTTTTAATCCTTAGAGACAATGAAGTAGATCACGAAAGGGGGACGACATCTTCAAGGTGAGGAGATCAGCTTTTTATGTATGATTCAAACTCCGTGCGCGAGAAACAAAGCAGCCTATAATTTTATTATTTGCTAAACAAGCGTGCTTCTTGGACCTTTATAGATGCAACTTTTTTCTTTATCGGAGCCCAACTTTGAAGTCAATAGGCTACAGAAAGACGGATTAACTACATTACACTTTTGGAAAGAAAAATCGCTGAGCAGGTTCTCAGATTTTCCATATCACACAACATACGCAACTTTTATGGAAAATGAGGAGTCTTATGTAATTCTTTCAATTTATGTAATTCTTTCTTTCAATTGACAGTCAAAGCTTTTAACTCGAAATCTTATCAACAAATCATTTAGCATGTAATGGAGAGTTTACCTTTTGGTCGAGGGTCTATGTCGAAAGTTGAGGGTAACATGTCGATGGTTGAAAAGAGATCCTTTAGTTTTTTTCCCGACAAAAGAAGAGAAATGAAATGAAGCAAAACTCTGAGTCGCAGCTATCAGTGAAAACAGGAACAGATTGATCTAATTAGCTACTTATACTAACATGTACCGATTATCAAACGTGTTGACGGGTACGCTCTGCCAAAATTTTTCATATTCGCATTTTAGAAATGTCCGTATTCCCAAATTTATCAAATTTGCAGTCCAGATGATAATCTGCCATTGTTTAGCAAAGGAACTCATCATATTACTATCCAAAAGAGTGTATTCTTCATCTGATTAGAGACTTTACTGCAATTATGTACTTGGGTGGTAACACTAAAGAGTCCCAGCTGGATGTAATTACACATCTCTGTTGTCACCATATTTATTTTAGATTTCGGGAGCCCGCCTACAAATCCGACACAGTAGTTCGTTTGATCATGAACACGGTAGTTAACTATTCTGTGTGTTTAACTTCGGAATGGAAGATTAGTACTTCAAACTCAGGTACTGGTGAAACATGACTCACCAAACATCTGGATCAGATAATAGCCGACAGGCAGGCGCCTGTTGTGTAATAGCTGTCTCATACGTGAACTACTGCGAATAGTCTGACTTAGAGGGAGTTACCGTTTCTCCAGTGATCATAAAAGGTTATGGGATCGTTATGAGTATCCTTACATGTTAGACCAGCGAGAAAACTTAGGCCTTAAGACTGGAATGTCCGGCCGGACAGAAATATGAGGGACGTTTCAGTTTGAGACACTGGCAGTTACCCAATCAATCCAAGAATCTAAGACTTAAACAAAGTCCGCAACAAAGCGAAGCTGTTTTTAAAAGGATAAGTGATGATGATGAGATTTAAGATGAGAGATAAGTGATGACGAGATTTTTCAACACTCCGCACTTTCCATAAGAATTACATAAGACTCCTCATTTTCCATAAAAGTTACGTATGTTGTGTAATATGGAAAATCTGAGAACCGCGTAGCGAATTTTCTTTCCAAAAGTGTAATGTAGTTAATCCGTCTTTCTGTAGCCTATTGACTTCAAAGTTGGGCTCCGATAAAGAAAAAAATTGCATCTAAAGGTCCAAGAAGCACGCTTGTTTAGCAAATAATAAAATTATAGGCTGCTTTGTTTCTCGCGCACGGAGTTTGAATCATACATAAAAAGCTGATCTCCTCACCTTGAAGATGTCGTCCCCCTTTCGTGATCTACTTCATTGTCTCTAAGGATTAAAAATATCTTCAGTGAGTAAAAGTATACTGTGGACGACTCAAAAGGATGAATATTTCTTAGCTTACCCTTCAGTTTGCTCCGACATCGTGCACCATGCGATGATGAAACGAAAGACAGGCGTAATGAGCGGTCACTGGCTTCGCGATTCCCGGTTCCCGGTTCCCGGTTCCCGGTTCCCAGGTTCCCGGTTCCCCGTTCCCCGTTCCCAGTTCCCAGTTCCCGGGTTCCCGGTTCCACGTTCCCGGTTCCCGGTTCCTGGTTCCCGGTTCCCAGTTCCCGGGTTCCCGGTTCCAGGTTTTAAACATAGCCGGGAACGCGGGATTTTCTGGACCACTCTTAGCCCTAAAATGGTGGCCCGCAAAAGATTTATTTTGTGAAAACGACGAATTTATGTGCGATTGACCGATTCTACCTAGTGTAATGACTGTGGAGTGGAAACGCCGAAGATTAGGCGCTGATTTGAAGTTATGGCGGCCGAACATCATAATGACAGGTAAGAGACCGAACCTCGTGCAGTTTATTTCACCTTTTTTTATGGCTAGCTATTGGAGTTTTTTTCTTCGTGCCGGACAGCATTAAACAAATCATTATCATTAGCTCTCGGAAAATCAAGGAGGCTGTTTGCAGCAAAACAAGACAAAACGAACGTCAGCGACGGCTGCAGCCGCACAACAACAACAAAAGAATAGGCAAGACACATTTGTTACAGAAGGTAATCTTTCGTGTGTCGTATAAATAGGCAATTGACTACAAGACGTGGACTGAAAACTGGAACAATTTATTTTCCAAATATAATAGAGTAGGCCTTCTTTCCATTTAATTATAATCTGGATGCGAATCTCTTTCTAGTGAACAACAAACAATATTGCGCACAACCGATGACATGTTTTAATTGGAGATGAACAGGAAAATTCAGCAATTAGCGGCTAAAGCTGACAACCGGTAGAACAAAAAATTAGCTGTGGCCTCGGGAGCCTTATCTCTAACTTAGGCCCGGTTCAGACGCCGCTCCTGACATGCGCCGAACCTAATAGTAATAGATTCGACCCTGGTTCGACATAGGAGCGACTGTTGATTCAAACGGCGAACTTTTCCTGCCGCACCAAATACACAATAGTGCTTATGTTTAAGGATACATGTTTTTAATTCAAAATAATTTAAAATAATTTATGATATAGGTACGGCACATGTGAAGAGCGGCGTCAGAATCAACGTCGCTCCCAGGTCGGATTATGCGACAGCGTCAGTCGAACCTAATACCGCTGCCGTACCTAATTCAAATATGCCGAACCTAATTGATTCAGACGCCGCTCTTCTGCCGTACTTAATTCAAGCATTAGGTTCGGCGCATGTCAGGAGGGTCCGTGGGTCTTCCGTCCATTCAATTTTCGTATAAATTACAAAATCAAAAATTGAATATTAAAGTTTCCAATTTTCATATTTTATCGTTTATGCGGCAATGAAAATTAGAAATTCCTCTTGGACTTTGCATCGATGTATATTTTCAACAATCCAAAACTGAATTTGGTTTTCCAATTTCTCCTTTCCGATGTGTTCGAAAATCAGAAATCTAACCACCAGTTTCCCTTTCCCATCCGCTGAAAAGCGACAAAAACGGACGCATACTTCGTATGATTCGAACGGGAGATCAATTTAACTAATTGACGTCAATTTGTTTTTTACAATAACAAAACTCGAGCGACGACGCGGGGAAAACACGCAAGAAAACTGGATTTTGTTCGATTTGACCGAAATGTTGTCAACAACTTTTCCCGCTTTCTGATTGGTCGAGGTCGAAATTCAAGACATTTCATTGGCCAAAAAGTGACAGCTTGACGTGAGCATTTCGCGCGTGCAAAATAAAATTTTGTCAAAGAAGTTGGAAAGAAATGAAACTAGACGCTTTTCTGCTGCGGTTTTCTCTACAATTTCAAGACAAAGCTCAAGGAAATTCGCCTCTGAACACTTCTGGTTCTCTACTTCAAATACCGAATGTCGCTTTTGCAAGAACTGAGGTAAAATTGAAGCTGAATTCACCTTCTTCGTCCAAATCACTGTCGTCAGCACTCGATTTTATGTGTCTGTCCTCTTATTGATAATGAAAATTAGCCAATCACAAAGCGAGAAACTGACGTGTTATTGTAAAATTTCAATTTTCGTACATACGAAAATTGAAACATCGAAGTTTGACAAAAATTTCCCGAGGGGGAGGGTATGGCTAGTCTGTTTCGACTGCTAGTTTCCCGAGTATGTGAGGGAACTTGGTTCTTCGTTTGTCAAGGGGAGGGGACACGGGATTTTCTGGACCACTCTTAGCCCGAAAATGGCGGCGCGCAAGAGGTTTATTTTGTAAAGACGACAAATTGATGTGCGATTGCCTGAGTCTACAAAATGTGGTAATGACTGTGGAATGAAAACGCCGAAGGTTAGGCGCCGATGTGGGCTAAGTATGGCCGTCAAACGTCGTAATGACAGGTAAGAGACCGAACTTGTGCAGTTTATTTCACCTTGCTAGCTATTGGGTTTTTCTTTCTTCATGTCTGACAGCATTAAAGAAAACATTATCGCTAACTCTCGGAAAATCAAGGAGGCTGTTCGCAGCAAAACAAGACAAAACGAACGAGCGACGACTGCAGCGGCAACAACAAAAGGATAGGCAAAACACATTTGTTACAGTGGGTAATCTTTCGTAACTGGAACAGTTTATTTACCAAATATGATAGAGCAGACCCTCTTTCCATTTTATTGTAATCTGGATGATATGCAATTCTCTTTCTAGATCTATAAACAGGACGGTAACTGCCAACTGGCGAAAGTACATACGCCGAAAATTAATCTGAACTGACATATTTGGTAAATAAATTGTTCAAGTTTTCAGTTCACGTCTTGTAGTCAATTGCCTATTACGACACACGAAATATTGTTTTGCCCATCCTTTTGTTGTTGTTGTGCTGCTGCAGCCGTCGCTCGTTCGTTTTGTCTTGTTTTGCTGCGAACAGCCTCCTTGATTTTCCGAGAGCTAACGATAATGTTTTGTTTAATGCTGTCAGACACGAAGAAAGAAAAACCCAATAGCTAGCAAGGTGAAATAAACTGCACGAGTTCATAGATCTTATTAACCGAGCGCGCGGTCCGTACAGTAAGTTATGGACCGAGTTTTTTTCGTCGCCTTATGGCCCGAGCGCGCTTCGCGCGAGGGCCATAAGGCGACGAAAAAAACGAGGATCCATAACTTACGGTACGGACCAAGCAAACGAGGTTAATAAGATATTTATTATATGGCTTTAGGTCTTTCGGTAAACACAAAACAAGGCCCCAACGAGTACTCGTCTCGTTCATTCAACAACATCAATCGCGATCAGGCATGAATTACGCACGTTTGTTTTCACAACAAATTCAGTTAACAGCTTACAATTCTACCGATTTGAAAATCTTGAAAGAAAATAAGCGTCTGTCGAACCAACTGCATAGATAAATACTAATTTGTTCTGAGCTGAATGAAATGGCCCATAGCGTGTGTCAAACAACGACACTGCAGTGAACTTTATTCGGTGAACGACTCGAACTCGCCCTTGCTCGCTCACTAAAGATTTAAAAAAACTGCAGTCTTATCTCTTTCCAGAAGAAACTGCTTTGTAACTCAGAGTATTTTTTATTCTTTTGAATAAGTTTCTTACACGTACAATAATGTAGAAGGCAAAATGGCACTAAAAGGAAATCATTTCATCACAAACTGCGACCGACACATTGTTGAAAGTTATATTATTCAAAACTCACCGCTTAATTTTCCTGCCTCCTCGTGGAGCGTTTAGGTTTCTTCCAGCAAAATAAACGTCCTCAAATCACCACGGCGTTTTTGTCCCAGTCAGTGATTTCGAAATACAGAGTTCTCGTGCATTGTGAAAAATTTATTTACAGTCCTCACAGTGCGCCATGACGAGCAAACATGTCTGCAAAATTTGATTCTTGCACGTTTTTAGTCATAACTGTTCACGGTGATTGTTCGCTTTCCACTTTCTTCCTGGCAAGTGTGCAAATTTTAACACAGAGGTGAAACAACCCTCCATACTCTGCAGCGCTTGTTGTCAATGACGGCTGAGGTCTCAAGCAATTTTTTCCTCGGATGTCTTCCTTCTTCGTAACGGTCATTTTCCAAGATTGTAAGCTTTCCCCGATCATCATAACTTAACAGTGAGTATCCGGAACGTTTAAACTTCCCATTACACTTCTGGGCCTTTTATGACAGACGTTTAGCAACTTTTCGAGTAATCATTTGCGATCCACATGTGCAAACTAATTTTGCGGTCCGTACAGTAAGTTATGGACCGGTAAAATTGACCAATCAGAACGTGCGTAAAATCAATTTGCGGTCCGTACAGGAAAGTATGGACCGGTAAATTAACCAATCGTAGCGTGCGTAGTATCAGTGCCATATAATAAAGTCTCTTACCTGTCATTACGACGTTCGGCGGTCATACTTAGCCCACATTGGCGCCTAATCTTCGGCGTTTCCATTCCACAGTCATTACCACACTTTGTAGACTCAGGCAATCGCACATCAATTCGTCGTCTTTACAAAATAAACCTCATGCGCGCCGCCATTTTCGGGCTAAGAGTGGTCCAGAAAATCCCGTGTCCCCTCCCCTTGACAAACGAAGAACCAAGTACCCTCACACACTCGGGAAACTAGCAGTCGAAACAGACTAGCCATACCCTCCCCCTCGGGAAATTTTGTCAAACTTCGATGTTTCAATTTTCGTATGTATGAAAATTGAAAATTGATCTCCCGTTCGAATCATACGAAGTATGCGTCCGTTTTTGTCGCTTTTCAGCGGATGGAAAAGGGAAACTGGTGGTTAGATTTCTGATTTTCGAACACATCGGAAAGGAGAAATTGGAAAACCAAATTCAGTTTTGGATTGTTGAAAATATACATCGATGTAAAGTCCATTTTCATTGCCGCATAAACAATAAAATATGAAAATTGGAAACTTTAATATTCAATTTTTGATTTTGTAATTTATACGAAAATTGAATGGACGGAAGACCCACGGACCCACGTCCCCCCTCCCTCACTTCCTTAGCAAAATTGTCAGTTTTTGTGGGGTGGAGTAGTCTGCATTATTGTTCACTTTTGGGCCATGTTCGATCACAGTAAGACTGGGGAGAATAACCCCTCCCACTCTTATCAAATCATTCCCCCACCCTACCCTTCTTCCACCCTCTTTTTACTGATGGCCTGGGGGCGAGGCACGCACACGGAAGCTGTGGGCAGCACGGCGGATCGGATTTGGGGGTGTTGAGGCGGTTGTTTTTACAGGCTTTTTCAGCGTGTTGCTGGTACAAACTGCTAATACTTTTCGTGATCACGCACATGTTACGTTTTGCTGGTGAACATCAACTGGATTTACAGGAAATTGTTAGTATGATGTCTTTGGACAACTCGCAGCAAATATGAAGAGCACTGCGATTCCAACAACTTTCTTTCAACCTGCAGCGAACGACGGTCTAAACCATTCACTGACAGCGATCTCTGGCGTGTTGTCTATTCTGGGGACATTGGCGATCATTTCTACCTACATACTATGGAAGGATGTGCGCACTTCTTCACGGAAAATTCTTGTCTACATTTCCATTGCGGATTTCTGCTGTGCGGCAGGGTACCTTTGGTCGTTGTTTCAAAAGCCTGTGAATGCGGATAACGGCAGTTACTTGAACTGCAGCTGTAAAGTCCAGAGCTTCATCACAACCTGCTCTAGTTTGTGGTCGTTTTTTTGGACGACGTTCTTGGCAGTATTTCTGTACCTGAGCGTTGCAAAACGTCGCATAAACATAGCCGACAGAATGGTGCCAGTTTTCCATTTCTTTGGCTGGATTGTTCCTCTGGTTATCACAATAGTAGCCCTTGTACAGGGGGCTCTAGGTAACGACTATGACGACATTAGTGCGGGCTGGTGTTGGATAAGAAGCAATGCTGATAACAGGTTGTTGTGGATGCTTATCACTGGAAAAGCTTGGGAGATCGCTGCCTACATCCTGATCACAGTGTTTTATGCACTGCTGAAGTACCATATTTTCCACGAGGTAACAGTATAAGCCCTATCAACTCCCAGAACTCACATATAAAATGGGTGGGGTTGCTTGTTGGGAATTTTCTTTTTGAACCATAAGAGGTACTAAAATAGATGGACATAGCTCAAGGTTATTTTGACCCCAATCCCTAAACAGTACTGTGTCACATGAAAATGTCAGTGTTTGATCTTGAGCACCCTAAGTACCTGTAAAACCCCTAGAAGGTAGGACAAGCATGCCTGCCCTTTTAATGTGGAAATACCTCCTGCCCCCCCCCCCCCCCCCCCTCCCCCCTTCCCCCTTCCCCTCCCCCTGCACTGCCTCCTTGGCCATTTTTGGGGTGATGCAATTTGTAATCACAAATTTCAACACTATAACTTGTATTAACACTGCATGATAGCCACAAGTTGCATTTTTGAATAAATGCTAAAGAAACCTGTGTTTTACTGGTGTTCAGCTATTAAAAGGTCATAGTATGGTCACACCATATTCAAAACACTTGATAAATTATAAATTACAGCAAATCATGCTAGTGAAACAAAGATGGCCTGCTTGATATACAGTCAACTCCCTCTAAGACACACACCCTTGGAACCACCTCCAACTGTCCGTTTTAGAGAGATGTCCATCTTAACCCATTTGTACCCAGACCAGCCACAACTGGCCATGCGGAATATTTTAATTTACCTGCACTGGCCACAACCAGCCAGTCAGAATGGCCGCTAAATTTTTTTCTCTGTGACCACCCCCAAAGAAATAGTTTGTCTCCCTTTTGTTATAACATGGTAGCTAAAGTTCAATTAGAGTAAATGACTAAAGCAACAGTTTGGGACCACTCCTACTAGGTGACCATCTTAGAGAGGTGTCTGTCTCATTGGGGTGTCCATCAAGAGGGGGTTGAATGTAATATCAAAATTGAGAAAAAATTATGTTGACTAGTTACTGTATTATGCTAAAAAGAACATAAATCAGCTTCTACAGCCCATTGTTTGACAGCTATTCTGCCACATAGAGCTAATGGCACATCCGATAAAATGTCTCAAAGGGTTTGTGTTTGACTCTATGAGTCACATGTTTGATCAGTACCTAGTCCCTAACCACCCATGGTCTCCCACCTTTGCAACAGTTCTTACACTGTAGGATCAAGCTATGCTCCACCTCCGCAGCAGATTAGGTCAAATGCTCCCCCCCCCCCCCCCAGAGATTGAGATATAGGATGCTATGGTACAAATAAATTTTATCTTCCTTATATTTATGCTTACAGGTTAAAAATAAAAGTGTTGAGTTCTCTGCCAGCTGTAGCTTGGAAGTGGCAAGGAGAGCAGAGAGGAAGATGACTGTTATTCCACTTGTGTTCATATTGCTGCGAATCTGGGGAACAACCCGGTTCTTTTTAAGGATTTCTAATCATGAACATGCCGACACTGCTTGGCTAGTCTATCTTCAGGTATGTGGGATATATTGTTTGTGTGCTGTGTGGTTTGTGTTATGATACCTGTATTTTTACTTTCAAATATAATTTGTTATCATAATATTTGCAACAAGTTGTACCTACTGCTGGTACTGCACTTTCTGATGGCAAATGGTTTAAACCAGAAGTGTGAACAGTAGTTTGGTTGTGATTGTCCAGGTTAGAGTAGTCTTCAGGAAGATTTTTGTTGGTGGATGACTCCCTGAATGGAAGTCATCCACAGAGGCAAGTGAAGAAATTTGTCAGATGGCGGTTTTTATGTTTCTGGTTGCTGAAGTGATTGGTCTGCTTTGTTGTCTTATGGTTGGTCGTGTTGGCTTGGTTGTGTTTTGTTATTGGTCAGTTGATGTTCTGTTGCCCTCTCGATTTGTCTATTGTTGATTTGGTTGCATTTGATGTCATCTATTATCTGTACTTGTTTGTAAGGTGCAGATAATTGTTGGCATCTGTTGAGAGGTTTCCGTTCTAAGTTTGTGTATCAACTTTACAGGGGACTGTGTAAGTCGTTGGTAGTAGTTATTGCTGTGGCTGATGCATTCAGCAGAGTGCTAGTTAATGTCATGCGGTTTATACTTTGTGATGCTGCCTCCCTGCTGATAGAAATCTTGCACAGAATTGTGCGGCCTGTTCAAGATCCTATATGATCCTGACAGGATCTTAAGAGGATCCTGAACAAACAAGTATGTAGTTAAGATCCTAATAAAGACCCAAGATAAGATCACATAGGATCATACAGAATCTCATGAAATTCTATAGGATATTATTACACAGGATACTGTATAAGATCCTGTGAGATGTCTGGGATCCTGTGTAAGATCTTGCGAGGCTCCTGCCCTCGCTCGGAGTAGACATCCTGCATCCATGTCTTTTCTCTCACTCTCCTTCAGCTGAGTCACTTCATTTTAGCATACATGTAGTTAGAATTTTTCATTAGGTAGTAGATTATATTTGGCTTACCCATGATTCCCCTCCCCAGCCCCACCCCCCCCCCCCATTTCTGATTTTGAAAAGCCAAAATTTCAATCAAGTGAAGCCACCATTCAATGTTTTCATCATATGAAATTATTCTCTTTTTTTTTTTTTTTTGCAGGGTGTTGGAGATAGTGGCCAAGGATTTGCCAATTTCATGCTCTTCTGCTTCTTTACGGAGAAATTTCAACAGAAAGCCAGGATTTTAGCCCACAGATACTGCTGTTGTTCTCAACAGCTTCCAAGCAACCCAACCATCGAGAAGTCGAGTAGCAGTACAATCAAAAGGCGAAATGAACATGAGCAGTCACTAATCAATGAGTCAACTCACCTGATTGGTGCATCTTCCACTGACAAAGAATCCAGCTTAAAGTGGTATAGCAGATGACTGATAATTATATAAATAATTATGTACAGTCAAACCTGGTTTGGCTGTATAATCCCTCCCAAAGAGTTGGGGGTCCAATAATAATGTGTATGGGGTAGCCTCTGCCCTTTTGTAATATAGTACTGTCCCCAGTATAAGATACTGTAAACTCTACCTGTACAAGGGTACCCTCCAAGGGTGTCCGCTTAATATAGGTTTGACTGTATATCCCTCCCCAAGGGTTGGGGGTCCAATTATAATGTGTATGGGGAGCCTCTGCCTTTTTGTAATATATCAGTACCATATGGGCAAAAATGTATCATTTGAGTGACCCTTTTATTGAAATTAGCAGTCGTCTAACCTGCGATCAGGCCCTCCTTTCCCTCCCTGGCAGCAAAAAACACGAAAAATATAATTGGTCGTGAGAGACTGCTGGGGAGGGATAAATATTTTTTGTGTTTTTCGCCATTGGGGAGGGAAAGGAAGGCCCTGGACTGGTAGTCGTCCAGTTGTCCTGTGTCTAAAGGTTCAACTGGACTGGATGACTAACCTTCTGCTGAAAGATATAGATTACAAGATTATTATTGCGAGAAAGAAGGCCACAAAAAATGTGGGCAACCAATGTTATTTCTTGGGCTTTGTTATAGCCAATAATTTTATTTAGGATTGATTGTTTTTCTTTTCTATTGGAGCACTGTTTTTTTGAATACTGTGGCAAAGAGGTACTCCCCTTTTATGCAGTGTATCCTGTAATATTGGTCAAAAAGAATTTAAGTAGACACTATTATATATAACACTTTGAATTAGAGTTTGGATTTATTGTAAAGTATTATTTTGGTTTGATGTTTGAGCACTATGATAATAATTTACATCCTTCAGGCAGTTGTAGTTTCACAAGTGCTGAACTAAAAGATTCGTTGGCCTTACAAAATGGGGTCACAGTTTTGGGGGCCTTGCGATATTATGCGATTCTCACTGAATAGTAAATATTAATTATTACTCTTGAATGAGAGTGAGGTTTTATGAAATCAACAAAATTAGCAGCAAAATTAATGGACCAAGTGTACTTTAGCCCCCACTGGCCGACAGTCGACAGATACGTCGGTTGACTGTCGGTCGATAGTCGACCGATGTATTGACCGACTGTCGACCAACTGTCGGTAAGAGTTGGTCGACTGTTTTACATGTTTTTGCCGCATTCGGTCGATAGGTCGGTCGACTGTCTCATTGATGGTTGACCAACAGTTAACATTTTTTGTGCTTTTTTTTATAGCAAAAAGTAACGAACATCCTATTTATAATCCTAAATAGATTTTTCATTAATCGGCGAATGCATGTTGTCTCTGTATAACCTGTTAACACAAGTAAAGCAAGTGAAAGCAACCGGTTCTCATGTAAAATTTGTGAAACAAGCGCAAACGCAAGAGATATGGGAACTTTTTCATTTTCTTGCACTTGCTTTGCCGTGTGAACCAGCCTTTAAAGAGATGATTGGTAGCTAGTTCAGACAACGTCTACCGATACCTTAAAGTGAGTTTTCCGCAACTTACAAGCAACCTTATTAAAAGATCTCGACTATCTACGAAACGGATTTCTTCTCATAAAACACCTAGTACGACAGTCGGTCGACGTTCGTTCGACAGTCGATCGTCAGCCGAACGTTGGCCGCCGGTCGACCGACAGCCGACAAAAGCAGCGTTAATTTCTTAGTAAGCCGAAAGTCGGCCGACAATTACCGACAGTCGGTCGACAGTTGGTTGACAATCAACCGACAGTCGACGGACTGTCGAGACGACTTCCAGCTCGGGGAACTCAAAAGCTGCCCGATGAGAGACGGTTGGTATTCGCAAGCTATGGGACTGCTTGACTCAGCTTTCAAAACCTTGGCCCTAAATAGACCAAGTTGACATTTTTCAGACATGTCTCCCAAAATTTTAAACCCTAGCTTCGGGGGATGAAGAGGAATAATGGAATAAGCCGGGAATTTTTGCAGCGGAATAATGGAATATTAATGGCCTTGGTTTTTCTGGAATAATGGAATAATGACATTTTCTTTGGAATAATCATCGACGTTTTTGAACGGAATAACGAGATTTTCTGGACTGGAACAATGGAATAATGGAAATTTTTGAGGTGGTAAACTTGCGAAAAAGCGCCATTTTGACTTCCGGTTTAGATTTTGTCCGCGTAAGATGATCGATCAAGGGCCTGGGTTGTGACGTCAGAGGAGGTGTCTTGACTCGTCCGAACAGAGTTTTCACCGGTTTTACTCCGAAATGCCTTACAGATGTGTTGTTGGAGGCTGCTCCAGGGAGCCAGATCATAAGCAAGGATTCGCATTTTATATGATTCAGTTTCCGAATGACCAAAGAGGTGAAGCGAGGAAGCGAAAGAGAATATGGTCCAGTTTGTCAAGGCCAAACGTGTGAAATGGGAGCTGACGATCAATTCCGGATCTGCTCAGCTTATTTCAAACCAGATGATTTTGACAGTGCATGGAATTGACAATAAACGAATACTGATAAAAGACAATCTCGGTATTGTAGTACAAAGTTCATAAGAAGGGGAAGGATTGACCAGGTAATTGAGTCAATTCCAACTGCGGTCATCCCCCCCCCCCCCCCCCGGGCAAACCCCGGGCATTTGACTTTTTTGAAAATCTTTGGTCAAATGCCCGGCTGTGCAGGAAGTCGGCCGATCATCGTTTATGTGCAAATTGTTTGCTTTTAGATCTACTCTACTTTCTTTAAAAATGTACTCTATTATGAATTTACTAGTTACTGTTGAACCCCTATTAATTTGTTCACTCGCCATTTCCACCTAGGATTTGCCGTTTAATAGGGATTTCCATAGAAATCAGCATAAGGCGTGTATTAAATGTTTGGTAGCTACTTAAAAGGGGCTATAACAATAGAAGAACCCGGACCAAGTATACTTTAGCTGCCAAAAAATGACCGTCGACCGACGGTCGGTCGACGGTCGATCGACTGTCGGTCGACCGTCAATCGACCGTCATTCGGTAGTCGACCGACTGTCTACTGACTTTCGACCGACTGCCGGTAGAAGGTCGACCGACGGTCGACAGAAAGTCAGTCGAAAGTCGGTCGGAAGTCAATCGAAGGTCGGTCGACTGTCACTGACGGTCGACCGACAGTCGGTCGAACGTCGGTCGACAGTTGACTACCGATTTCTACGACGACGGTCGGTCGACCGACGGCCGACCATCGGTGGGATGGTTGACCGTCGGTCGACAGTCGACCGACGATACTGAAACAATGGCGATTTGATTATCTTAGCGTTTGTGGGCGTTGGAGCGCTATGCAAGACGAATGAGTTTCTGTGGGCTCGGAGACAACTATTGGAATTGCGAATAAATGCTTTACTCTCAACATTGTATTGAGTGTGACAATTGTTTTACACAGGGTATTGTTCTGCAATGTCTTGTAAAATTCTTCCAAAACAATTTTCAGCATGGGGCTCTCCGTACTGTTATAGCAGAAAATTGGAATATCTTCCCGTAGTTTTGGAAGCGAATAAATTAGTGAATTGGAGTTCTTTTGTTGACAATTGGTAGAGTTAGAATAGATGTCTAATCAAGTTTTACGTTGTTGTTTACTGTGATTAACACTGAGGCCTTCCTCAGGAAATCTAAGAGATCTTGCTATTGATTGAAGATACTGCTTTAGGAAATGAGCAACAGCAAGTGCGCACACTGTCGTAGGCGTGCCAGCACCTTCTCTTCCTTCAGATCTTAACTACAGCCAATCGTATCCATTGGAATGTGTTAGTGTGATTTTAGAATAAGTGTAGTAAGCAAATAGAGGAGCCACTCGAGTGTTAACGACATCCTAGCGTAAAAGGCCATTCGGAAATATGAGTTCTGAATGTGACTTTGAACTTGGTCCTAGCAAAAATCCATTTCCTATCCTTTGTGCTCTGATTCGGCCAGTGTGAAAACTATTAGGAAATCACTGGGACGACGTAACACTTGTGGTGCATAAAAGCTGTCGGCTAAGAAAATAGTAGATCAGATAGTGAAACTTGTTCTTGAAAACGGAACATCGACGCTAAAGTACATTAAAAGTGAGCTTCAACTCTAAAGTCTGTTATAGCCCCGTAACAGATTTGTGGCGGAGAACCGAGCATCGATCCTGGAAAAAGACCTTCGCAAGAGGACCTTCGAGGTATTTGAAGCCAGTTTCTTTTACACACTGATCTCTGTGAGTGTTATGGGTTTTTAGTGAAAACCAAGCCAAACCGTGTTCCATTATAGAAATGATGTAGGTTAGAGTTCGGAAATAAGAAAAAAAGAAAAAGAAAAAAAAAAGAGTGTTTGTTAGCGTAACAGCTTTAAGTTTTTCTCGAAAGTAAGTGTAAATGCGAGTCAAACTATTTGACTGTGTAGTAGTTGTGCTGTTTGGTGTTCAATAGTCGACCGATCGAGTTGATTATATGTCCTGAAATTTTTCGGGTTACTTGTCAGTTAATTTTTGTGCATTTTCGACATTTTTGTGAGTTGCTCGAGGAGCATTTTGCTTTTTCTCGAATTGAATTGGACAACAATTCTTAGATCCTTTTGTGGGAGTTGAACAACTATTTTCTTTGTGGTCAAATTGAATCTTAAGGCAAGCTGTTGACTCGAAGCAAGACGAAAAAGGCAAACTCGGCGAAGGCCAAACCAAGTGGGAAAAAGAGTAAATTTTGTGATTGTCCAAAACCGAAAGTCACAGGTTCAAAGACTCAAACTTTAGCAAACCCAACACCGGTTCCACAGAGTATTGTCGAACCAACTCGGTCCTTTTCGCCAGAACCTGCACTTCCCACTGAGTTAACAATCGAAACTCCAACAAATACAAATATGGCACACAACGAGACAGATGCACCAACACCTCTTTCAGCCGAAGACGTATTTAAGTTGATGACAGAACAAAATCAGAAAATGCTCGAGCAGTGGGCAGAACAGGCCTACATGTTTGCAAATGCCGTCGAGAAATCCACTCAAGCGCCGAAAGAATCTCTGAAATATAACAGTATTAAGTTACCAAAATTTAGTGGCGAACCAGATGAAGACGTGATTGAATTCATCACTAATTATGATAGGGCAGCCAAATTCCATAAATGGGGTAATGAAAGGAAAGCCGAAGCTTTGCCGTTACATCTTCTCGGCACAGCAAGCGTTTGGTTTAACACCACACCAGATCTGGCTGACAAATCTTACGCAGAAATGATAGACGCGCTCAAAAGACAATTTCATTCAACTGCCGATCTGTGGCTGCTTCGACAAAGATTAAACGACCGCAAGCAGTTACCCACAGAAACAGTGACTACTTACGCTGCTGACATAAGACGCATAAGCGGTAGAATAAATTTGCCACGTTCTGAAACTGTAAATTATTTTATTCAAGGCTTAAAACCCAGACTAAAATCGTATGTCATGCTTCAACAACCAAAGACTATTGAAGAAGCAGAAACTCACGCTAAGTTGAAAGAATCTGCCCCAGACCCGAACAGCGACAAAATGGATCAAGTGATAAATTTGTTGACTGCTCAAAAACAAAGCCCGGTAGTAGCTGCGTATAGTCCATCAAATCTATCTAATGAACCTCAACAAAACTCACCCTTAAATAGGGATGATGTGACACAAATAATCCGCCAAGAATTGCGCCGCATTAATGGCAATCAAGCCAACAACAGGGGATTTCCAAATCGAAATCGTAGAGCCTTCGATGGACGCCCAATATGCAATTATTGCAACAAAACAGGCCATGTTGCTTATGCTTGTCGCCAACGTTTGGGACAACGAGATCCCAGACTCCCAAATTATAATTATGAGCACCGCCAACCCAATCCACGATATTCAGGCCGACCTGACCATCGTCCAGCCAATCAAGCGGCTCCTTTAAACTCCCCTCGGTCTTGTTAGAACGGGAAACTAGCGAGGCCACTGTACATCGTAAACTTAATGGAAATATGACCGCCAAAGCAGAAACGCCACAAACAAACATAGAACCACTTAGTAATGAACCACTTAGTGATAGCCAAACGCCTCAACGACAGGAAAGCCAAAATGATTTAGTAGCGCACGAGCCTGTAGTCCCGAACAGTCTCGTGAATTCAAAGGACAACAGTAGAGACACTGAAGTTAAGGGATATCCAGCGAGATCTCAACAAATGCAAGAGAGAATGCGCAAACGCAGAGAACTTGAAAAAATGGCCCAAACTAAAGGTGACAAACCAATGTCCACAAATGTTGAATCACACGAATCATTTACACCTGTCATGCAAATTCCTGCCTCAAAACCAAAAGTGCGTTTTGCTGAAGATGAATTAATAAATTGTTCAGAGAAAAGAACTCAAAACGTTCCTCGAATTAACACTATTTCCCTGATCACTACGGAAAATCATGTTAGGAGACCTGAAACTTTCACTATAACCGCAGAAGAACAAACGGAAGAAAATTTTGAAACAATAATGCCGCAAGAAGAGAGTTTTGTTACTGAAGAAACTAAAATTGTGTTTGAAGAACCAAGCATTTCATGCAAAGAGATAAGAGTGGAAACTGAAGAAACTAAAATCGAAGTTGACAAAAAAGAATCTGAACCGCTAAAACCCACCGTGGAAAAAATTGATAGAGAAACCACACAATCAGCCGCGCTGAACAAATTTGAGAAAATAACGTCGTATATGAAGTTGATACCTAAATACATATCTGCTCTAATGAAGAAACCACGGTTAAATTTAGAAGTCACAGAGAAAACTGATCAAACAAAGATAGTTAAAACCGGAATTCCAGATACCACTCAAAATGTGTCACAAGAGATGACAATCCCAGTTGCAAATCAAACACAACAAGTTGCTAAACCAACAGCCCAATATTCAGATCACAAAAGAATTAATGATGTTCAGATTGCTAAGACAACACAAACACCCAGCGAAATAATTGAAATTGAAACCAAGACTGCAGATTTTGCCTTGAATACATCAAGTGGTCAGGATGGCATATCGAATGAGAAGGAACAAACACAAGTGACAGGTGCCGAGCACATTATTTCTTCAGATGACAATCCAAAGACGAAAGAGTCAATTACAGAGGCATGTCAAAATGCTATTCAGTTTTCGAAGTCTAACAATAGTCTTTCAATAGAAGGTTCGATTTGTGGCACGAAATTATCCTTCCTTGTTGACACCGGCGCAAATGTCACTGCAATCAAGGCGGATGTGTGGCGCCAATTGCCACCGCCCACGAAACACCCACCAAAACCGACAGTACTTAAAACTATCCGAACTGTAAACGGCCACAATATGCCAGTGTTAGGAGAGGTTGACCTTCCTTTTGACATTCAATCCAAGGTTTACCCATACCGTGTCTTGGTAGTACAGGATTTAGTCTACGACGTCATACTTGGACGAGATTTCTTAGAGAAATATCATGCAAAAATTGACTTACAGGCTAAGGTTCTTGATCTCGACGAGCAACAGTTACCTTTTTCACGGTCAGACAACGAGGGACAAAATGACACACCTGCGGTGTGTTTTATCCATGCACAGTCGAGTTTTATTTTGCCCCCTGAATCTGAAACCATTGTACCAGCTTCACTGAGCGAGTCACATATGGGAACAACGGGATTAGTTAACCCTCGTGCTGATTTACCGGGGAGATATAAAATCATAGGAGCTGCTGAGCTCGTCGAGACTTCACAGGCTAACACCATTCCAGTGCGGTTGTTAAACCCCACAAGTCAACCTGTCAAGATTTATCGAAGAACCAAGTTAGGAGAATTTACAGTTACCGACCCTAGCATTTCAACTTTCGAACTAGGTCAAGCAGATCATGAAGCAGAAACTGAACGCGATATACCTACAGCAACAGATACGGATAGTCCACAAACCTGGCCAGACATAAGTGATGACAGTCTAGATGATACACAAAAGAGTAGACTTCACCATTTGCTCAATGATTACAAAGATATTTTTGCCTTCACGCCGGACCAACTCGGACGTACATCAGTTGTGAAACATACAATTGATACAGGCAATAGTACTCCAATTCGCTTGCGATCTTATCGCACAGCACCCAGTGGTAAAGTAGAAATTGACAAACAGGTGCATGAAATGTTAGATAATAACATAATTTCACCATCAGTATCCCCATGGGCTGCACCTGTCGTTTTAGTCAAGAAATCGGATGGAAGCATGCGTTTCTGTGTTGATTACCGTAAACTTAATGACGTAACTAGGAAGGATAGTCATCCACTCCCACGCATTGATGAGTCACTTGATGCGCTTGGTGGTGCACGATACTTTTCCACTTTAGATTTACGCTCGGGCTACTGGCAGATTGAAATGGACGAGGCCTCCAAAGAGAAAACGGCTTTCATCACACATAATGGTCTATACGAATTCAATGTGTTACCTTTTGGGTTGTGCAATTCCCCCGCGACGTTTCAAAGATTAATGGTACATCTGATGAGAAACTTAGAATGGAATATCTGTTTAGTTTATATTGATGACCTAATCATATTCTCACGCACCTTTGACGAACACCTTCAACATCTAGAGGAAGTTTTCAAACGCTTGAGAGAAGCCAATGTTCGCCTAAAACCTAGCAAGTGTCATTTTGTCCAACCAGAGGTTGAGTATTTGGGTCATGTCGTGTCAACAGCTGGTCTAAAACCTAATCCTGCCAAAATCAAGGCAGTGCAAGAATTCCCTACTCCTAAGAATACCACTGATGTTCGTAGTTTTCTAGGACTAGCCAATTACTATAGACGATTTGTACAAGGTTTCGCACAAATAGCAGCACCACTCAACAAACTTTCCAGCAAAAATGTGAAGTTTCATTGGGACGAATCGTGTCAAAATGCCTTTGATCAACTGAAACGCGCTCTCACTGCGGCACCAATATTAGCCTACCCAGACTTCAAACTACCATTTCACCTATATGTTGATGCAAGCCAAACGGGCATTGGCTTAACACTTGGACAAATTGTACACGGAAAAGAAGTCGTTATTGCATATGCAGGCAGGGATTTAAATAAGGCCGAACGAAATTACAGCGCAACAGAACGAGAAGCACTCGCAGTTATAGACGGTATTAAACGTTTCCAACCATATTTGGCCGGACGCAAATTTACAGTCCACACTGATCATCAAGCATTACGTTGGCTCATGTCTATTCAGAGTCCAAATGGCCGCCTTGCGCGGTGGAGCATGCTCATTCAAGCCTTTGATTTTGACATAGTTCACAGACCAGGTAAAGCAAATGGAAATGCTGATGCTCTCTCTCGCCGCCCTTATGGCACTTGTAACCTAAATGCTATTGATGACGCGGGACTTCAGACCAGAAGACTCTATGAATACCAACGCCGCGATCCAAATCTGGCGGACATAATAGAATATCTAGAACAAGACGAATTGCCTCACGACCGTGCCAGAGCGCGACAAATTTTGTTATCAGAAGATCTGTTCTACCTAGGCCATGACCAACTATTGTATCACATTGACGCCTCAGAAAAGCGAGTCAACAAAGGTTCAGTCTCGCAACTAGTTATTCCAAGCTCCCTTCGATACGAACTGTTGGTAAACGCTCATGACGAATTACCAGGCGGACACCTAGGCCTGACCAAAACTTATGAAAAGCTCAAATCCCGCTATTATTGGAAAGGTATGTACCGCGACGTTGAACACTGGATTCAATCTTGCGCCGATTGTGCTACTCGCAAACATCCACGCAACAAACATAAGGCGCCACTCGTGCCCATCCCAGTCGAGGGCCCTTTTGACAGAATGGCTGTCGATTGTCTTGGTCCCCTCCCGACCACCCATTCAGGAAATAAGTACATTGTAGTTTTCACTGATTACCTTACACGGTGGGTTGAAGCGTTCCCAGTCCCCACGATTGACGCGGTCCAGATTGCACGACTACTCACTCAGGAAATTATTCCCCGCCATGGGGCCCCTAGAACTCTATTATCTGATCGCGGGAAAAATTTTCTGTCAACTCTCGTAGCCGAAGTTTGTCGCCTTTTTAGCATACGGAAACTACATACCACGGCGTATCATCCACAAACAGACGGTGTAGTAGAGCGTTTTAATGCGACTTTGTGCCAAACTCTTTCTATGTATGTAAGTGGAAACCAAAAGGATTGGGACACCTTCATAACAGCCGCATTGTTCGCATTTCGCACTTCACCTTCTGAGACAACAGGGGAATCCCCCTTCTATCTTTTGTACGGCCGTGAAGCACGTTTACCAATGGATGTAAGTTTAATACCAGCGACAGATCCAGCTAGTTCGATAGCCGAACATCGCTGCCGCATTGTTCGCCAAATTGAACTCGGCCAACGAATTGCGAAAGAAAACACGCAACGCGCACAACAAAAGATGAAAACACAATATGACAAAACTGCCCAGGACCCAACTTTTCTCGAAGGACAGCGAGTTTGGGTTTTCACTCCCAAAACTTTCAAAGGCTTATCTAAGAAGTTACTTCACAATTGGCATGGTCCTTATCGTATTGTAGAACAACTTAGTCCAGTACATTACCGTTTACGCACTTGTAGTAACCGCCCAGTAACGACTACCGTTCATGCTAATCGCATGAAAATGTTCTATGACCCCACCGACCGACCCATTGATCCACCTGTGAACGACAATCTTGATGATTTATATCTTCAAATGGAAGATATTCCAGATGATAGTTTAGACTTACCAGCAGTAGAACCTTCACATCCAGAACCGGACGGGCCAGGTGCTCACCCCCAACCGGCTTTAGACCCGGTACCACCCTTGGCGGTGGACCAACCACTAGATCAACCAGCCATTGATAATGACACCGTTTTTAATGCCGAAACAATTTTACGCCATCGGATCCAAAATGGCCAAATTCAATACCTAGTCAAATGGGTCGGTTATCCCCAGTCAGAATCTACTTGGGAACCATCGGAGAACTTATTTGATCCTCGATTATTAATCGATTACCAGACCAAACAGCACGCCCAGTTTAACTGATGTTTGTTTTCTCACATAGCCATCATCATTATGCCTGTCACACCGTCAAATTCTTCAGACACACGCTTTCTGATCCTTGGCCACTCTTTTGTTTGGCGCTTTCGGCGATTTTTGCACGAATCTCCATTTCCATGCCTACACGACCGTTGGCGACTCCACGACAACATGGCACTACGAATCCATGGGGTTGGGGGGCGAACAGTCGCACAGCTCCAACGTTTTGATTTAGGCCAGGTCACTACATTTAGGCCGCACATAGTACTTCTCGAGATCGGTTCAAATGATTTAAGCAATCCGCATATGGAACCACTCGCACTGGCACGTGCCATTAAGGCGCTAGTTAAAATGCTTCACTTTCAATACCACGTGCCCTTTATTGTTGTAAACCAAGTTCTACATCGCCTGCGGACGCCCGCGAATGTCCCAGCTTATAACAATAAGGTTCGCCAACTAAATCATTATTTACTTCGCACATTTCGTTTGAATACCTTTGCAATGTATTGGTCCCACAAATTGTTAACACGATCACCATGCCCTATTTTTGCACCTGATGGCATTCACTTGAACCGGGAGGGAAATCATCTCTTGTCCCACAGCTATGACAAAGCTCTGGCGCAGGCTAAAACTCGCCTGTGTCATGCCAAACGTAATGCTCGTTTTCCTTCTCGCAGGCAACAATGTCGCCCACATCGAGTTTCTCGGGTTCAGCAGAATCCAAGCCAGGTTATTCCGCGTGGCTCATTTACTTCTCTATGTTATTGATGATAACGCCCATTTTGGCCGACGAGATCGGCGCCACGGGCAAACGGGTTACATTTTACCCGTCATCCTTAATGATAAGTCACAACGTTCAGCCTCTCTTGTTTTTTGCTGAGACAAAACTCATGAATTTGGTTACCGAATTACGCGTTATACCACCGGGAACACCATCTCACATCCGTAATAATTGTTCAATCGCACAAAATCAATTTTTCTCCTCACTTCTTGCCAACATTCATCAGACTCAACGAGTAATTAATCGTGTTTTGTCTTTACCGGCTTTCTCTAATTTGTTGGAATGTGATTCTTACCTTCGACGATTGTACACTTATTCTACTGGCTTACCTAGCCGAATGATCTGCCCACGTATTTATCAACCTTCTTTATCCGCTTGTAAGGCTTGGGCACTCAGTGCTTGTAAACGAATCACTGTTCGCGAAAAAATGTTTCTAACTTCCTCTACCCGTCAGCGCCGTAGCAGCTGGATGTGTCACGCAGGGTTGTTTGGTCTCTTTCGGAAAATTTATGAATCTTCAGGTCACGATTGTGAACCGAATCATGTTGATAACTTAAAAGTAACTCTAAAATCCCTGGTGTCAACACTTAAGGTATCCCAGTCGCTTATTCACACTGTAAATGGCAAATTAGTGTATGTTATCAAAACAACTGATTCCTTGACCACAAAGGTGAATCGTCTGGCCCAAGACGCTCGCGTCATTTGCGTCCTTCGTGCGACTCACAGAAATTCAAGATGTACTTCACCAATTGGCCAGCCTGACAAAAAAGGCTTTATTTGGTTATGCTATGTTACCCCGTTTTCTCGATACGGAAATACACACCAAATTATCTGCCGATCAATCACTGTTATTTACCGCAAAAGCACTGATGGATGGCTTTCCTATTTTGATCAATCCGATGGTCGATATTGAACACCACGGTCAGCATATCACAGCTAGCTTATTAGTAACGATCCCCGAAATTCCAAATCTTGATGCTTTTTGCACCATTGAATATCTCTCGCCTTTAAAGTTCAATATTTCAAACATATGTTACACCGGTCCAGTGACCGCTACAAATTTCGCTTTAGTTTCATGCCCTAATTCTAAGCAAATAATCACAACAGAGGCTCTCCAGAAGTGTTACGCTGATTCGGCAACAATAGTTTGCCCACAAAATATCTTAAACTTTGCAACAAACATTACCTGGCTTGGTTTTCCTTTTAACCCTGACATGAAACTCACGTTTCCTCGTAACCACCTGCGAGCCAAAGACTGTTCCAACCTTCAACCCCTGGTACATCTTGGTGGCCGCTCGTATCTGTCCACAACCTCTGCACCATTAACTCTGTCCTCGGGAAAGATAGCCACTTCTCCACTAACAGTCTACCACTTCCCATGCAACACTACATTTGACGGAATGGTAACCGGACTCGGGCGTTGCCCTGATCGAATGTTCCTCACAGTACCACTGTTCACAACATATTCCTTCCAATATGTCCCATGGACTGACGCAACCACCGACAATCAACTACTCAAGCTCCATCATCAATCGCTGACAGTTCCCCCACCTTTGGCACTGAACCACTCTATCCTTAACGAACTAGACAATACATACCAGGCCCTTGACGACGTAACTACTTCCACGTGCATCACCCACCACCCACCTGTGAAGACTGCAACCGACCCGCTGCTCTGTAATCATGCCCATCACCTTTATTTTTCCAACTGTTGACTATATGCGAACCTGCCAACGGACTCCGAATCAACTCATGGACGTCAGTGACTATTGCATGGCGTATTTCTCAAACCCTCTGACTTACTGTTCCACTTGTGATACTCGATGTTCCCTTCTGAATGCCACCCACGAAGCCCTGGACATTTTTTTTGACTTGATAGATGGCTGCGCCAGGATCCCCTGGTCAAGGCCCCACCTGGTTCATCGAGTTATTGAACTGTGCGCATATTTTCAGTTAGCGCCATCTTTGCTCTGGACACCATTTCGTCGGAACTTATTTTTACCAGCATTGTGTTTTGAACAGTCTGATCTTATTGCGATAGTCCATCATCTATATATGGTTATGTTTACTAGGCTAGCTACTTATATTTGTGATTTTTTAGCTTTTATGTCTCCTTCTTCCGGTGTTTATTGGCGTGACTTGCACTTTTTTCCATCTTATAACAGTTTTCTTAGACGTATCGAAGGGCGCCGTCGCCGATACACTCAACTTATCAGCAATAATCGCCAACCTCCCCCACAAGACTATTTTTTTAACGAGTGGGACCTTCAGTACTCATTTTAAACAGTTTGTCGCAATTATTTCCTCTCTACATGTCGCCTGTGACATGTTTTTCAATCGCCATTCTGAAATGAAACTTTTGATTATTGTCGCATGTCGCCCCTGGCACATGCCCGAAAAATGAATGCCAATGATTGATTCTCATAACATGTCACTTATAGCACATGTTCTTTTAGCAATGAAATGAAAATTCGCGCTTTCCCTGTTATTACTGTTTAGTACTCGTAGTTGTATGACCACTAAGACAGTCCTTTGACTGTAGCTTAGCTCTTTAATGTCCGGTCAGACATGGCGTTAGCTGCCCAGTGCTTGTAACTACTCTCTGAATGTCAACACATTTTCTTCCATATTCCTTTTTAGTTTTGTCGAACGGAGTCGACTCTTCGAAAAAGGGGGGTAATGTTATAGCAGAAAATTGGAATATCTTCCCGTAGTTTTGGAAGCGAATAAATTAGTGAATTGGAGTTCTTTTGTTGACAATTGGTAGAGTTAGAATAGATGTCTAATCAAGTTTTACGTTGTTGTTTACTGTGATTAACACTGAGGCCTTCCTCAGGAAATCTAAGAGATCTTGTTATTGATTGAAGATACTGCTTTAGGAAATGAGCAACAGCAAGTGCGCAAACTGTCGTAGGCGTGCCAGCACCTTCTCTTCCTTCAGATCTTAACTACAGCCAATCGTATCCATTGGAATGTGTTAGTGTGATTTTAGAATAAGTGTAGTAAGCAAATAGAGGAGCCACTCGAGTGTTAACGACATCCTAGCGTAAAAGGCCATTCGGAAATATGAGTTCTGAATGTGACTTTGAACTTGGTCCTAGCAAAAATCCATTTCCTATCCTTTGTGCTCTGATTCGGCCAGTGTGAAAACTATTAGGAAATCACTGGGACGACGTAACACTTGTGGTGCATAAAAGCTGTCGGCTAAGAAAATAGTAGATCAGATAGTGAAACTTGTTCTTGAAAACGGAACATCGACGCTAAAGTACATTAAAAGTGAGCTTCAACTCTAAAGTCTGTTATAGCCCCGTAACAGTACCATCGCCTCCACGTAAACTCTTGAAGGTATTCCTGCAAAAAATTAGGGTTTGTATTCCCTTTCATCCTCTTAAATTTCTCTTTTGCGGAATTCCAATTACTCTCGGCACTTTGTGTGTGTGTACCGGTGATGGGATCGACACAATTTTCCGAATGGTTCACAGTGAAGTGTTGCAAACCAGATCTCTTCTAGCTTGATTGCACGCCGCCCAACAGTCCGTGTGTAAGATGGATCCGGGAGAAACCTTTCGTCCTATTATGGGTAGTAGGGTTAAGGCATCCCTCCTTGGTACGAGCTGAAGGTACGGCCGCGAAGGTGTGTACTGGGTATCAAACAGGCCAAGAACCCACTTCTCTTCTTCCGGCCTTCTCCCACGTTGGTACTAAGAAAAAAAGTTATTTACATTACCGTACCAAAATAGCGACCTCCCGAAAGTAGTGAATTAAAATAATTTAAATAGCATTTTGGCTGTCCTTTAACGTGTAAGACCTTTTTCACTTTTCCTTTCACCTTTTTCTTTTGAATATGGTTGCATGTGCGTTATGGAGGGCAGGGGGTAAAACAATTGTCACACTCAATAAAATGTTCAGACTAAAGCATTTATTCGCCGATTCCAATTGTTGTCTCCGAGCCCACAGAATCTTCCTATGTCTTGCACAGCGCTCCAACGCCCACAAACACTAAGGATAATCAAATCGCCATTGTTTTAGAATCGTCGGTTGACTGTCGGCCGACGATCGGGCGACTGTGGACCAACGGTCAACTATCCCACCGATGGTCGGCCGACCGACCGTCGTCTGAGAAATCGATAGTCAACTGTCGACCGACGTTCGACCGACTGTCGGTCGACCGTCAGTGACAGTCGACCGACCGTCGATTGACTTCCGACCTCGACTGACTTTCTTTCGACCGTCGACCGACCTTCTACCGGCAGTCGGTCGAAAGTCAGTAGACAGTCGGTCGACTACCGACTGACGGTCGATTGACCGTCGACCGACAGTCGATCGACCGTCGATCGACGGTCATTTTTTGGCAGCTAAAGTATACTTGGTCCAAGAAATAAACGTAGAAAATGTGCGTATTTTGTGCAGAAAGACATACCATACACGGTTAATACTGCTATACCAAATGTGTGGTTCTCGTATACGCAGTTGAGTGGATATGCTCCACAGAACAAAACAATGAAATCTACAGCGTTGTGAATTCAAATCGATGCATTTTTATCGCCGGATGCGATCGTTCCCATGTAAGCGGATAATTGTGAAAAAGGAAACCTAAATTCAAAGGGATACTAACACGATCTTAAAATCCTTCGTTAATAATATCAAACGCGTGCTTGCGAGCGACCACGTGGAACTTGAGAATTACGAAATCCTTTAGCATGCAACCGCTGACCAACATTTTGCAGACGGTCAAATGCCCCGGGGGGCGGGCCTGGTTTCGAGTCAAATGCCCGGCTATGCGGAGCGGAACTGGAGTCAAATGCCCGGGGTAAGCCTGGGGGGGATGATCGCAGTTGGAATTGACTCGCACATAACTGACCGTAGTCAACTGCCGTGACGAATTACGCAACTGCTCTCAGTCGAAATCCCGAGTGAGAGTTATCGTGAGACATCCGCAGAATCTCAATGCTTGTGAATGCCGATGCTGCCGTAGCACATCAACATTGCAATTCCCACACAAACACCTAAAATACGAGTAAAACACAGAGAAGCAATTACAGATTTACCACGTAAACAAAACCAAAACTCGGACATATTTTACGCTTACCAACTACTGGCTCCAAAATTTTCTTCCGGGCGATCTTGCAGTGTTATGGTTCTTGTTCTTTTCCCTCCTTTTCCTTTCCGTTACGCTTCATGCCATTCTTGGTCAGCAAGTAGCTCTTGTCAGCGCATGGGGTTGGACTATTGTAGTGGATATTGTACAGTATACACGCGGAATCAATGTAGTTGCGTTCGACGAAGGAGAACGCAGTCTAACGCGTCATTTCCGGTTGGATGTCATGCGATTTCAGGGTTTTGGGCGCCATCTTGGTACGGCATTAGGAATGTGACTATTGCCTCGATCTCGTGTAGTGCGTCATTTCCGGTTGGATGCCATGCGACTTCAGGGTTTTGGGCGCCATCTTGGTACGGTCTCAGGAATGTCAGATTGCCTCGACAAAGTGACACAGAAATAAACCTCGAAAGCAGGAGTATGCTACCGTTCGTGGTATGGTAACTAGCGCATGCTCAGGGGTGAAAAGAATTTGATTTTCAACTGCGTCACGGATCGGATCGGATCTATATATGTATTTTTTAGAAGTATAGCTTTTGCAGATATATATATTTATTATATAGACACGAGTGTTTTACTGGAAAATATACCGTGCGTAAAATCCATACGAAACTACATCTGGGACCCGAGTGGCGCATTTTCCATATCCTCACTAGTGAGGATATCGTTGGCATTATTTCTCGCTTTTGCACGGTTGTTTGTGCAATTTCTTGTAAAACACTCGTGTCTAATATAATAAAAAGAAAATTACACGGCGGCTTGAAGATGTGGATTCTATTTTCAAGTGGTAAAAACAATATTTTACTCACTCGCGAAGCGCTCGTTCGTAAAATATTGTTTTTACCACTCGAGTAGTTTTTAAAATATTGTTTTTACCACTTCAGTAGCACGAACGCTGTAGTAGACCAACCACGAGTAGTTCATAACACATACTAATTTATTGAATATATTAACAAACTTATATACAGGTGGTCACATGATCTGGTTCAACCAATGAACTACTACATTTCCTCCCCTCTAAATCACGAAATCAATCATCAACTTTTGAAACAACAGAACCTTAACTGTAGTGTTCAGTTCACTGACTTAATCTTTTAGTTGTTCTGATGTGGTTCACTACTTTGCAGTTCACACACATAGTCTTTTAGGTGTGCTGGTAAAGTTCTCTGTCGCACAGGACTTGTACTTGGGGGGTTTGACTCAACAGGTTGCTGTGTGGCTCCAGCTGGCTGTGTTTCAGGGTGATTTGGTTGGTCACTAGTAGGTGGAGTCACAACTGCTTCAGGTGTGGGGCTTGTACCCTGGATGTCACTTGCATCCTGTTGTGCCATCTCTTGGTCCTGGCGGATGTGAACATGGTCCTGGTGCCGCCGGATGACTGTACCATCCTCGAGTTGTACTTGGGATGACACAGGGCCAGTTTTCCTAACAACTGTTCCTGGCATCCATGTCTTCTTGGATCTGAAATCCTTTGCATAGACTGCTTGACCCTCCTGGATCTCTCTCTCTTGGGCATGATAGTCGTGTGCTACCTTCTGCTGGGACTGCCTACTTTGGACGCGTTCGCCAACACTGGGCAGCATCAGATCCAGTTGAGTGCGTAGTTTCCTCTTCATTAGCAACTGTGTGGGTGGAACTCCAGTTGTTGTGTGAGGAGTAGTGCGGTAACTAAGCAGGAATCGAGAGAGTTTGGTTCTCACACTACCATGTTCCATCTTCTCGAACCCTTCCTTGAAGATGCGAACTGCCCGCTCTGCTTGACCATTTGAAGCTGGGTGGTAGGGTGATACTTGATGTGCTTGATGCCGTTTCTTCGCATAAACTCCCCAAATTCTGAACTGGTGAAGTTGGTACCATTGTCACTGACCAGTGTCATAGGTAAACCATGGGTTGCGAAGATTTCCCTGAGCTTCTCAATAGTCGCAGTAGATGTGGTAGACTTCATGCAGTGTATCTCTAACCACTTTGAGCAAGCGTCCACTACAATGAGGAACATTCCCCTTTGTATGGTCCCGCGTAATCAATATGAAGTCTTGACCATGGGTTTCCTGGCCACTCCCATGGGTGTAGGGGTGCCTCTGCTGGTGCATTTTGGTGCAATTGGCATTGCTTGCAGCGCTTCACTTCATTCACTATCTCCTGATCCATTCCTGGCCACCACACATAACTGCGGGCTAGGGCTTTCATTCGTGAGGCTCCCGGATGGGCTTCGTGTAGTTCGGTGAGTACTTTTGACCTCCCTTGTGGTGGGATTATCACTCGAGCTCCCCATAATACACAGCCATCTGCAATGCTCAATTCTGCCTTCTTGCCAAGTTATGGCTTTAACTCTTCTGAGTAGCAGGCTGCTGGCCATCCCTCTAAGGTATAGCGTAATACCTGGGAGAGAATCGGATCTTTCCTGGTCCAATCCTTGATTTGGCTGCTACTAACTGGTGTCTCCTCCAAGTGTTCCATTAGGAAGATAGTTTCGCCTGGAATTGGAACCGATTCTGGCGCTTCCGGTAATGGTAGCCTGCTTAAGGCGTCTGCATTGCCATTTGTTGGACCAGCCTTGTAAGAGATAGTATACTCATACGCTGCTAAGGTCAGTGCCCATCGTTGGATTCGTGGGGCTGCCTGGGTGGGAATTCCTTTTTTCTCATTCAACAAACCTTCCAAGGGCTTATGGTCAGTCTTAATGGTGAATGGGTGTCCATAAAGAAACTGATGAAATTTCTTGACTCCAAAAATGACAGCAAGTGCCTCCTTCTCCATAGTTGAATAATTCCTTTCAGCTGTATTCAGCGATCTTGACACGTAGCCAATTGGTCGTTCAGTTCCATCCTCCATTCTGTGTGATAAAACTGCACCCACTCCATAATTGGAAGCATCACTGGCTAGGATAAGTTCCTTCTCTGGGTTGAAGTGTACGAGTAACTCAGCTGACTGCAAGAGCTCTTTAGCATGTTCGAATGCCACTTGTTCCTTCAACCATTGCCACTTTGTTCCTTTCCTCAGGAGCTTGTGAAGGGGTTCCAAGACTGTTGCAGCATCTGGTAAGAATCGGTGGTAATAGTTAAGCATTCCAAGGAATGCACGCAACTGGCTGGTGTCCTTTGGTTCTGGGGCATTCCTGATTACATTCACCTTGTCTGACACAGGTTGCAGGCCCTTTCCATTGATTACATATCCACAGTATGTAACTTCTGGTTGCATAATGCGTACAATCACATGGGATATGCCTTGGAGCAGATTTTCCATGGTGCGTTGAAATATCCCTGGTGCTGAGGATATCCCGAAGGGTAATCTGTTGTACTGGTAGAGCCCTTTGTGAGTATTAATGGTTGTATACTTCTTGGACTCATCCTCCAATCGTAGTTGCTGGTATGCCTGCGACATCCAACTTTGTGAATTTCTTCCCTCCACCAAGTGTTGCCAACAAGTCCTCAGTTTTAGGGATTGGATAATTATCCAATTTTGAGGCCTGGTTGACTGTACACTTGTAGTCTCCACAGATTCGAACTGACCCATTTTGCTTCACCACTGTAACAATGGGTGCTGCCCACTCGCTGAATTCTACTGGCGATACGATGCCTTCCCTCTGTAGTCTGTCTAGCTCCTGTTCAACCTTGACTTTGAGTGCATAGGGTACAGGACGTGCTTTCATGTACTTGGGTTCTGCATTTGGATCCACATGAATCTTAGCTTGGGTACCATTTAGTGTACCCAGTCCCTCTTCAAAGACTTCTTTGTGACGGTCCAGGATCTGCTTCAGCTGGGGATTACAATCTTGGACCTGGAAGATAGTGTCCCATTTCAGCTTGATGACTTGCAACCAATCTCTTCCCAGTAGGTTTGGCCCTTGGCTCTTCAGAACCATGGCTGGCAGCTCATGTTGTTGGCCCTCGTAGCTTACTGGAACCGTTACTGTGCCCAGTACAGGTATTTTCTCTCCTGTATAAGTGCTAAGCACGGCAGTTGTGCTTTTGAGCTCCAATTTTGTTTTCCCCGTAAATGTGGTACATAGACGCTGTATATCCAACATCGTCCTCGTCAGTAGTATCCTTGACTAGATTCATCTTTGTAGTCTGCTTTTTCTCTTGACCTTTCTTGTTGTGTCGTTTTCCGGGCTCGTGACTTCCTCCGGTTGTCTTCTTCTTTTCACCGCGGCACATTTTCGCCAAATGTCCTTTCTTCTCGCAGTTGAAACACTGTGCATCTCGAAATCGACAAGAAGATGCTTCGTGTTTCCCTCCACAGCGATGACATTCGCTAGCGCAAGCCTTCTGCTCTCTGTTGTTGACACGGTGTACTCTGCTGGGGGTCGCTTCAGGTTTCAATTCAACCACGTGCTTTGACGCCAATTCCATCGCTAAAGCTAGCTCGACGGCTTTCGGGAACTTCAGCTCTGGCTCTCCAAGCAGTCTCCGTTAAATTTTGTCGTCACTAATACCGCATACCAGTCGATCTCGAAGCATATCTTCTAGCGTCCCGCCAAACTTACAGTGTTCGCTTAATTTACGCAATTCGGCCACATATGCTGCTACTCCTTCGCCTTCCTTGCGATTCCGGCTGTGAAATTTAAACGGCTCGACGATTTCACTGGGCTTCGGTGTGAAATGTTTCTCCAGTTCTTCAACGATCTCCTTGAGTTCCGTATCTGCTGGTTTCTTTGGTTGGAGTAAATTCCTCGCTAGCGCGTACGTTTTGCTGCCACAAACACTGAGTAATATCGCTCGCTACTTCTTCTCGTCTTTTACGTCGTTTGCCAAGAAATATTGTTCCAACCGTTCCACATATTGGGTCCATGTTTCCTCGGATTCTTTGAATTCGCCTACTGTTCCGTAGGTTGCCATAATTCCGTCACGAATCTCGAGCGAAAACAAAATTCTCGTCACCAATGTAGTAGACCAACCACGAGTAGTTCATAACACATACTAATTTATTGAATATATTAACAAACTTATATACAGGTGGTCACATGATCTGGTTCAACCAATGAACTACTACAAACGCACTGTAATCCTTGATTATATCTAGTATATTCATATTTCAGATATAACGCTTTCTTCATCGCTTCTAGAGCTCGCCATTGCCGTACGAGTCCAAAAACACGGGAAAACAGCGAGAAAAGCGTAGACAAACCTGATAAATAAGAGCTATGAAGAGGTGCCGAGCTGAAACGCGCCACTCCTCGACGTCACAGGTCCCAGTCTCCTACTTTGCGCGGCCTGGATTTCAAACGCGTGAAAAAAATATGAACGCTTCGGAAAGGCTTTCTTTTGGGCATAAGTTGCTTAGATTACTTCCTAATTCCGCATAAAAATGTATCCTCTGAAGGCTTATGTGCACTTCAAATAAATAAGTCCCTGGTAAATAAAACCCTCCTCAGAATTTTATGGCCACGCACATTTCCTAGTCCTGGGTCAGACAATATAGCTGGAATGTGAATTTTCCATAAAGACCAGCACTCTAAAACTATGTTTTTGCGTCAAAATAAAATAAAAATAAATAAATAAATAAATAAAAATCGGCTTGACGGCAAGCCCCTAACCACACTCCCGCCCCTCCTCTCCCCAAGAGAGTCTGTCGTACGACTACCATATATGGAATACAGGACAAGCCGCCATATGTACACATACAGGGCTCTCATGTGCGCATGGAAGGCTCTCATGTACTCATACAGGGCTCTGAGTACCAGTCTCCATCGCTGCGTACAAAATGGCGGTAAACAGCAAACAGAATAGCGACCAGAACGGGGCTATACTAACGTTTTTACTGGGTTTTAGCTGCTAGAAACGCGAGCATTACATTACAACCTACTGTTGCTCGTTCTTGCCCCTTGGGAAGAAGCCGAATGACCCGTTGATGAATGAATTCAGCGCCGGAATGAAGGTATGTTTTCGCGTCGACCAGTTGAGGTGGGGAACGAAAATTGGTTCGTGCTAATTCGGGAGTTCGAGAAATCGGGGGTAACAGTACAGTGTTTAAACAGGTCCAAGGGAAACGAATTTTAGTTCGAATATATATCGTGAGGTGCGAAAAATCGAGGGTTCGGGGATTTCTATTTACGGACGAATACTCAGCCACGTACACTTTCATGCCAGCAATTTGTGAAAATAACAGTTTCCTGTTCCTACAGTCAGTGGTATTAGAGACTAGAGACCACAAAAGCTGCCATTCAGTAAGAAAAACCAGACCTTGTTGATCAAAGGATGTTTTTATTTTATAACCCCTTCACGGTTTTTAAAAGCACATAATGGGTAAATCAAGGCAAACATGGCAGAAATTACTGCACTATTGTATGGGAATGTAATAATGTATGAGTCAGTTCCAACTGCAGGCATCCCCCCTCCCTGGGCTTACCCCAGGCACCTGACTCAGTTCCACTCCGCATAGCCAGGCATTAGATGCGATGACACATCCTCTTGAAAAAAGGGATCATAATCATCAATTGTCACAAGGCACTGAAATGATTGTAGTCATCATTCTGGCATCCAAATTTCGTGGCTGCTTAGCAGTTTGGTGTTCAAATTCAAAATGGCGTCGGGCAACCGATCTCAGGGCTATTATAAAAGAAGAAAGAAAACCGACGAGGAATAGCTACAAGATGGCTGGAATGGCAAAGTCTAAGAAGCCATCACACTTCCAGTTTCATTGTAATTCACTAACTGAGCGAAGAAAGTCGTGATACCAATACTGGCATCTTGGGACGAAAGAATGACCGCCTTGATTGAGAACTGGGACAGTGCTCGTGGTCCGCTCAGCACCATATGTGGCACAGTCCTCCATCTACAAGAATCATTTGATGACAGAAATTTATTTATAAATAACTGTTTTGAAACCATTGCACCAGCTGTTGTTTTGGATGAAAATGGTGACCTTACTCTACCCAGTAAGTTGTTGTTGCATCCACGGCAACAGCAGTATATGTACCAGTAAAACATAAGGTGCCATATACTTAATTCCATGTCAAAATTAATAAATGAAAAATGTAGTGGCTTGGGATATCTAGGTAAGTTTATTCCATGGAAGCATTCAGTGCAGTAACAAAAGTTATGTATTTGAAATAGCACACACTAATAATAATAGCACACATTTAGTGGCAAACCTTTGAAACTTCCCTGAAATAATAACATTTGAATTATTACTTTTTTTATTCCTATAACAGGTAGGTACCCATCATTTTGCATGCTAAGTCATTGCCAAGTTTGCCAGACTCCTTTTGTTAAGCAACACAGCACTGGATCATTAGTGATCATAAAACAGAAAGGTGATTAGAAAGCTGCTGAACATATTTTGCTATACCAGATAACTTTGTCTAAGTCCACTGTGATATGCTGTCCATGGCTGCCTGTAACTCAGACCAGATTAGATTGGATGTCCGAGTGTTGGCTACGCCATGCTGATGAGGCCCAAATAGGCCGAAACAGCTGTCTGGCTTGGCTGTTTAATAACGCCATTGTGTTGACTGGAGGCTTACTTATTATATTGTATACAACAGCAGGTAAATCTACTGAAAATAAGTAAGTAGTGGTTTGCATAATCATTTTATTTAATTTGGACCAAGGTCATTATAATTTCTACAAGCCAAGTAATTACCACTGCCCAAATTGCAAGAAGGATGTCTACTCACTCTCCTTGTCGGAAATTGTACAAGATACTGGCCAGGTACCCCAACAGATTCTTGCAGTTAGCTGTTTGACCAGAATTTGTTCCTTCAGTGGTCAACAATGCAGAAGCAGACACCTGGCACATCCAAAACTGCCTTCATCAGGGCTCTGGAAGATGTGTCTGCTGCCAAAGGCAGGGTAGAAACATTACAATACATGTATGTTTGTATCTTCACATTACTTTTGGACTTTACAGAGAAGTTGGAATGTGAATAACTTGTCAAACTTCAAGAACTTGAGGTTGTTGTATCTTTTCATGGACATACAGTACTGATTTAAAATTTTTAGATTGTTTTGACCAGTTCTCCTTCTTGTGAGAGATGTGACACATTTTGATGTCTTTTAAATATTATTTTGCAATGTTAATGCTGACAGTTTGTCGATCAAGGCATTGAAGAAGCTGACGGGGCTAGTCCAAGCATGTTTATTAGTATCACGATCATTACTGCAAGTGATAAACTTGTTACAGAAAACTTGGCCCCTTTTTGGCTTACTTAAAAAGTCAGCAGATGTACTCCTCAAAGAGTGGCAGACTAGGAAGGCTCCACTCTACCAGAGACAGTGGAATGAATGCACAAGCAGTTTAAACGAAAGCTACAATCCTGGCCAAAAATCGTGGGACACTTAGCCTTTTATTTAAAAATTATGACACTTTCCCTCTTCCTGCCCCCCCTCCCCCCTTACAATGTTGAATGAATGTGCTCAAAGTGCACTCCCTGTAAGCAACATTGTATGGGGGGGAGGGGGAGGACTAAGTTTCGGAAAAGGAGCCGCTTTCGTTGTTCAACAAGGAGTGGTGGTGAAAACATAGCATTTTTTCAGAGTGTCCCACATACTTTTGGCCAGAATTGTAGGCAGACTGCCGCAAAGACCTTTTAAATACCATACTGTCCACCCATGCAGTTGCTGACAGCACTTGTGACATGTGTAATAGCAGCAATGCTCTTATTTGTTGTCACCATAGCCACAAGTATAAGAGACTTTATGGCCTTTGTGATTAAACTGTTCATAAGTTTTTACCATTTCTTGACCGCAATATAGCTGCTGAATGCTTTTTAGACCTGTTCAGCCAGCGTTAGATGGATGTTCAAAAGGTGGCAGGTTTTATGATTAACATGCGTGATACATGTTCACCTTATTTACCAGTTTTCTAAAAGTTCACCCTCACAGTTATTTATGAACATGTTTGTTAATATGTACCTGTATGAATGTTTGTATGTTTTTGCTAGTTTATGACAGAATTTCAGAGTCCTCCAAGCAACGCATGAAGCTGCACATCGCTGAACAGCGCAGAGATTCTTAAGGATACCTTTCCTTGGCATTATTACCAAGTGGCAGTTTACATTATTTTAATTGCTTTATCTATATGATGTAATATTAATTTTGTACTGTGAGGACTTTTTTCTTTCCGTTCATTGAAGGTGTTCCTGTTTGTGGCAAACTGATTAATCCTCGAGAAGATTGGCACGATCAAGCTGTGCGACGAGTAGCAAAAGTTGATAAACAATGAAATGTCAAACTTATTGGTTTTTACGTAGAGAGACTTGTTACGGGCTTAAAAGAGAACTATATACATCTCATAAACGAGGAGCAGACTGCAATCGGCACAATTGTGGGTTTGATGAAAAAATGAAACTTGTTCAGTTACTTTGTCCAAATACTAATGAAAGTTTACGAGAATTATTGTTTCTTTCTTTCTTTCCATTTTTTGCCAGATATTGTTCCGCAAACTGATGGTTTACACGAATCACGCAGGGTAACGCTTTTGTAGTGGCCTGCTTCTATGAAAAAGGCCTATTCTCGCGCTATGCATTACCAAAAAGAGAGTTGTGGGATATGTTCTAACCTTCCTCTTTGTAGGTCATTAGTGCATGGTAGGTACGCTGTATAATCCAACACAACGGATGTTTTGAGTGGTGAAGCGAGTTCCTACAACCTACAGGAGTTCCTGTCTGCCCTTGAAGACGATGCCCCTTTGATGACAAGACCAGTGATGGCGGAACGACAATGAGGGCCTCGTTATTGATCTCTGTGCCCTCTACAGAAAATGAAAGAGAGATAACTGCCAGTTATATTGCCTTTCAGTACACATAGTAAAGGGAGGGTGGGATACTGGCTTTTTCCAACAGCTATTAGGCAGATAGAAATGGTAAAAATGGTAGCAGTGCCTGTAGCATTATTGCCATCTTGTTTGCTGTTTAATGTTTCATGCCCGCGGGAAGTAGCTCTGTCTTGGGAGTACCTTATGCGAAATTGCAAAGGTTGGGGAATGCTGTCTATAATTACGCGCGTAGCAACCTTCAAATTCTTTTGTCCGCAGCAGAAGCCGCAAATATGCTACAAGGTTCTGTGGATGTTAAAGGTAGATGCTCCACTGCCAGTAAGAATTGAAGATCCCCACATCCCAAGCACATTGCTTAACACCTTGCGCATGCTTTTTTTGCAACCCCGAAAGTAGCATTTGCTTGATATATATTTGAGGGGAAGTCAGATTTGTTTGCTATAGCCTTGGCTTTGGTGACTTAGTTTTATTGGATTCTCATCTTCATCATGAGCTCGGAGGTGACGCGCTACTTATTTTGGGCCACTTTCCTTCAATCAATCGTAAGCCGGTAATCCGGCATCGGTTGAATGAATTGATAAACCGTACCCATACCCAAACCCGGGACCCAAACGTCAAGCCCTCGAAAATCTTGAACCTAATAACTTCAATACAGTCTAGCCCCCTAGCGTATGATATGAATGCTAAGGATCGAAGTAATTTCGTCAAACTTTCTGAAAGTTTCCTACCCGCCGGTTTAGACTCTAATTCGTCATATTTTCAGCGTTTTATGCGATTTTGCCCGTGTTTCGGTCAATGTAGTACGTAATAGGAGGAAATTTCATCTGTTTCAAAGCAAGAAACTAGAATATTTACCATAACTGCTGCTTGATTGCCTTCTTTTTCATTTTTATGCGAATTTGTCTTCATTTCCTGTACTGTAGCGTCTAAACTCAACGAGTCTTATCCGTGCATTGCCAAAAACGACTATTTCGCATACATCGCTCAAATCCATTTTCTACGCACTGTGCGGTTCTTTCCGCCTTTTGTATACTGTAGCGTCTGAAGAAAAGGCATTTCATCCCTTTTTCGAGCAAAAATCGACAAGTTCGCACCGTCAGTCCTCACCCTACCCCCTTGACGGGAAATACCAACAATTTATGCGACTACATAATCAGGTAGTTACAAACGCTATATTTGCCTGAATTATATCGTATGAGAAATGTACATACCGTAAATTGTTTCAGGATTGTCCAAACTCTTCCTAGCACGACATGAACAAGGGTTAACGATGCAGTCAATTTTGGTTTGTGAGGGGGTGGGGGTTGGGGAAAAATTGTCGTGGCTGTGACCAACCCGTACTCGAAGAAACGCACTTTTTGATCAACTCCAGCCATCATTACACTCGAATTTAACAAATATCTCTGTCGCTTGTCCTTTGACCTTTATCGATGCTGTATTAGCGCATGCATCTTCGCCAACGCGGTGAAAAAGCTGTTTTAGTGATCGATCTATAAATGAAAAAAAAGATGGGCCATCATTCCACTTGAATTTAACAAATATCTCCATCGTACAAATGATATCTCATCCTTTGAAACTATAGTGGCATACACAGCAAGCAAGTATAAAAACATTTTGGTCGAGCTGTGCGACATGTGTCACCCTCTAGATACATTTGTAGGCGCATGCCGCACCCACAATAAATTCAAAAAATTTGATTTGGGGTGGGGAAAATTCTTGTATCAAAACCGGTGCCCATTTTATATATTCTTTCTCCTTTTCGATAAGATCGTTTTTTTCATCTGTTAAACTCACAGCTAGAAGCGCAGCTAGAAACATTTGGGTTTTCTTCGTTTTTCCGACAAATGGCAAAAAACGTAATAGAAACTGCAGCTTGAAACTTTGGTGGTTCTTTGCGACATTTTAAAGTTCGAGTCTAAAAATTCGTGCATTGCCTAAATATGCTTTTCCAGCTGTGTGTCATAATTTAATCTTTGTCCAACATAAGCTGTCATTACCGCGATAAAGATCTGTTACAGTACCTCGGCGCTGCACGACTAACAAACACTTTCTTTTAAATGGAAATAGAAAAACCTGATTGCGATATTTTCACGCAAGAAAGCAAGTGGCGATGGTTTGCAGGTGTCCACCCACGATTGAATGATTTCTTCTTTAAAGTAAAACCAAACGCGATTTCCTTGGCTTTCGGTTGGTTGAAAGTGTTTTTTATGCGTAATTACTTTACTTTGGTTTTCGAAAGTCATCCAAAAATGGCTCTATATCAAACACAATTAATGGAACACAGGATCAGAAACATGAATGTACTTAAAACTCAGCCAAAACCATTACAAAATCTTAGCATTTAAGGATAGGGTAGAATACTCCAACCATCATATGTAATAAGGTAATCATTCTGTTATATTGTTCTTTTAATTTAAATTCGGTTCCAACCTTGTATAAACAATAATTGTGACAAATTATGAAAACTTAAACCTTAATTTGACCAGTGAACTTTTTGCAAAAAGCAGCGGCATGACAGCACCCACTTAGAATACAAGGCAAATCTAGATTTTCCTCTCAGTGCAGTCCTATTTTGCACAAAAGACTAAACTTCTTACAGAGTTCAGATAAGTTCTTCATAGTTCTCATTTCATTTTAATCATGATTTGAACCAATATTCCTCTCGGCAGTTGTCCCACTTAAATGACAATGCTGACATTCTGGCATCCCAGGAACAATGTTTTATTTTCATTGCCACCCATGTTAACACAGGACTCCAAAGCGTCATCCAAAAGATCTACAGGAAAGAGAAAAATATGGGTTATGTGTCAATGAATGACATTCAAAAAATACCGGTAAGGTACCGCTCACGATATCAAACCCTATTCAAGACACAAATATATATATATATATTTTTATCCTGTCTAATTTGTGACCCTGTTCAAGACTGAACCAAAATTTGCACCTTATTCAAGACACTATGCAAAATGATATATTCCATGTAATTTTCCTCAGGCATCAGAGTCATCTGCATTTACGTGGTAATACACATCAGGTGCAAATCTCCTTGTAACAAATACGTCTAGTCAAATGCTATCATATAGACAAAGTGATGATGCAAGATCAATGTCATGTGAAAACATTGTCTACAAATCATTCAATGTAATTGCAATTCTTGCTGTGCAGGGCAAGAGTTCAGAGTTCAAGTTAGTTGACCATGGGAGTGAACCCTGTTTAAGACACGGAAATGCAAAATCATATACCATGTTTAAGCCAGCTGGAGGACCCTGAAAACCATACCCTATCCAGCGGAATGTCCCTTTGGAAATATAGGGGAGTACCCCCTCCCCCTCCCCCCCACATACAGTATATTATGAGAGACCACTTTGTTGATACATGTCTTTTTACATACTGTACCTTGGTTTTCTTTCTCTGTCGCTTGCAGCATATTGTGTTGGCTTTTGCGATCAATATCAAGGTCTTCTCCTGTGTAGTAAATCTAGAGAACCAAATGATACTACTGTAGTTCTACATGTACCAGTGTTGGCACTAGATGCTTCATGGATACATTAATATTACTATGATGGCTCAAGTGAAACATAGTCCTCATTGTTTGCTGCAAACATATTATTATTTAACAAATTACATTTTAGAATTAAATATATTTTTGAAGCAGAAGAATTTGGAAATTAGTCCCCTATTATATATATAAGAACCCATTCAGCCTGACATTTGAAATAGGTTCTTATTTGTAAGATCAGTCCAATTAAGTGAATTAAAAAAGCAGGCATTTTATGAGTAAAATGTACTTTACTACAACTGTACAATACTTAAATGATCTATTATAATATAATAATATTATATTATAGTAATCATGGATTTGTACTATTCTGAACAGTAGCAAACAGTTTAAAGCCCTGAATTAATAAGAACCTATTTAGGAACCTAAACAGCCTGATTTGCCACTAAACACCCCATATATAAGAACCTATTCAGGCTGACCTGTAAAATGTAATATGTTCAAAATAAGGTGAAGACTGTAGTATGCCACACACTCACAGTGTACACATGAAGCAATTAAATTCCATGCAGGCCAGGTTCATATCAGCATCACCAAGATAGCCGCATCTCGTCGCACACATTGAGCATGAAGGGCAAGCGTTCTCAAGAGATGTCCAGCCTACATGACGCAGTGGCCTCTCTACAATAGGCATCTAGAAGTTGTTTGGCTGCCTTACCCGAAGGAGTTGATCTACTATCATCGTCACATCTGTTATGAGATTCTTTCCTGGACTTCTTTTCTACTCTCAATATAGTTGTAGCAATCGGCAACAGCGTCGTTTGATAAATCTCGAGAACGCTTTGCATGCCACGAGAGGTGGCCATTTTGATGATGCAGATAACCTTGGCGTGGATGGAATTGTGGGATAGGATTCAGTTGCTTTGATGACTATGATCATTTCAGAGGCCTTATGACAATAAAATTGACGATTATATGATCATTTCTTTCCAGAGGATGTGTTGGACAAACTAGGCCTGCCCCATGGGTCATTTGACTGTTGGCAAAAATGTTGGTCAGCGTTTGCAAGCTAAGGATTTTGTAATTCTCTCCGCATGGTCGTATTAAATGTGTTTGTTTTGTAAAAAAAAAATTGACGTCAGGTTTTTATGTGTCTGTCCTCTTATTGATGGTGAAATGCATCATAACATTGTCAAAAAGCTGTGGATCTACTTGGCGAAGCGCCTCGTGGATCCACATTTAAATAACAATATGATCAAAGAAACCACTCTGCATATGGTATTCTTGTGGTTCTGGTACAGTATACATAATGTAGAGATTCCTGTAGCCAAAGCAATGATAATGTGGCTTCTCCCACCATGTTGGGTCCTTCTTGTTTGAGACCGTGAGACATGTTTTTTTGCATTTCAGGATGTTGTATTCTGTAAAACACAATAACATAAACAAATGCAGCCAGTGTTGCCAGCGAAGCACACAAACGCTAGCTTAATAAGACGAAGACGATAAAAAGTGCCTTTAGCTTTCTCTCGTTGCCCTTCAAGAACAGGAAAGAAGAAGAGACTGTAGAGGAGGCATTACAGCCTTAATAAACCGTCAGCTGTAACATTATTTCCGATATTTTTCAATTACACAAACTGGAATACTGAAGTTGCGCTTCTAGAAACGATATAATAAGTGTAAATGTACTGTCTGCAGACCGTTACTTTACGGCCATTGCTTGTTACAGTAAATACAATGCTACATTCAAGCTGTATGACGTACCTGCGAAACAAATCCTGCTGTTCCAGTGCACCGACACATGATGATCTTTTAACTTCGAACGGATTCGAAAGGCAAGTGGACATAGAGGGCAATGGTAAAGCCCTCTCGGCAAACCAACACAAGTCGAACAATCGCTGGCACCGCATTTTACCAGCTTAAGAACCTTTCCGGCGTGGATTTTAGTAATGGAATGATGAATACAATGAAGTTCTTCTTCCGCCATTTTGAATGCTGCTTCGCGGCTGGAGACTGGTACTCAGAGCCCTGTATGAGTACATGAGAGCCTTCCATGCGCACATGAGAGCCCTGTATGTGTACATATGGCGGCTTGTCCTGTATTCCATATATGGTAGTCGTACGATAGACCCTACTCCCTCTCCCCTCGCCTGCACTCTCCTCAGTCCCCTTCACTTCATTCTCCCCAGACTTTCGTCGGTCTGATCCTTTTGAGAAAATGGTGACCGAGTTTTATCGGGATATCCCTACCACTTCAACCATTCAAGATGCCGCCAACAACGACATAAATAAATCTCTGACAGGAATTTCGTCCGTGTTGTCCATTCTGGGGACATTAGCAATCATCTCCACGTACATCTTGTGGAAGGATGTGCGCACTTCATCGCGAAAGATTCTTGTCTACATCTCCATCGCTGACTTCTTCACTGCTTTGGGGAACATTTTGGGATTACTCGTCCCGACGGACAATTTGAATGTCTCTGACGAGTTCTGTAAAGTCCAGAGTTTTGTTACGACCTGTTCCAGTATGTGGTCGTTTCTTTGGACGGCGTTTTTGTCTGTGTTTCTGTTCGTGAGTGTCGCAAAGCGACGGCCAGACATTTCCGAGAAAATGATGCCATTTTTCCATGTTTTTGGCTGGCTTCTTCCTCTGGTTATCACAATAGTAGCTGCCTCCCTAAATGTTTTAGGGATGGACAGCGATAAGGGAAGCGCAGGCTGGTGTTGGATAAGCAGCAAAGCTGGTAACAAGCTGTTGTGGATGCTTATCACTGGAAAGGCTTGGGAGATTGCTGCTTACATCCTGATCGCAGTGTTTTATGCACTGCTGAAGCACCATTTAAAGCGACAGGTATTTATTAGCCATTCTGTAGTACAAAACTATTAAATTTGCAAAATTATTTAAATATGAAAATGCAAAATTAATGGGCAAATTAATCAAATTAATCAAATTGAAAAGGCTCTTCTCTCCATCAGCACATGCAAGAATCAGGAATGGGCATCTTTTTCATTGATAGGCGTATCACTTACAGAACACATAAATGGGCTGTGGAATACAATTGTCATTCATCTAAGGGGCCATCGACAAATTCATCAGTTTCCCCACTTAAAAGGTGGGGGCACACTATAAAAGGCCTACACGGAGGTCTTCCTAAGGAAGATTTCAATAACGCTTTGATTAAACAAAATGGCTCCACTTATAAAACATGAATGATGCACAGTCTTTGTGAATTTTCCAAGCAAGAACTCATGACAATGATCAGAAATCAAACCTAGTTGAACTCCTCCCCAATTTATTTGTTCATTTCAGCATGATTTGAGTTAATATTGGACTGTCCGAAACGTGAAACAATTTGAATTTTTAAATTTAATTTCTTTTGTTTGGTATATTACTCACAAATAATCAATTCCCAAGAGCATAAACCAATGAAGGCCTTGTTTACAGTGTGCAAGAAACAAAAAATGTATCCTTGAATATTGGTCTGTCAAAAACCAAGGTGACTGGAATGGCTTGGGATTTGACCTTAATGTGGGGAACTGGTGAATATGTCAACGGCTTACAACAAGGACTACATTTTACAAAATTGCTAATTTTTAATATTTGATATCCAGTGGATCTCTATCATTCTGTATTACAATAGTATTATTCTTTCAGGGTGAATAACAAAAAGTTTTACACACACTAACAAAAGTCTATTATTAGAAATTTGATGGAAATTGGATAATGAGAGATGCTGTCAATATGACCTTGCAATGCAAAGCAGGCCTTACTGCATACATATGACTAACCTTTTGAATAGTGTGAACATGGTGAATACCGACATGTCCGAGCAACATATCCAGTAGCTGTTCCTTGACAAAAGAGCAACTTTTGTATCTGTCTGTGGGGCCCAACAGGATGCATTTGACTGGCATTTGACCAAAATATTTCAAAAAATTGAAATACCTAGGGGTTTGCTCAGCTGACTAAGAATTCCAGGTATCAGCATGATCGATGACCGTCAGAAACGAAATGGTGAGCTTTTAAAATCAAATAAATAAGGTTAAGCTGGCTTTGGCGTATGATTGAGTTGGGGACAATTTAGATATGCTTTTGAAAACTTGCATTCAGTTTCTGATGGCCCAATCTGGCTGAAACCCGGAACAGCATACTAATATTTGAATGTGCTCTTTCTTGTGACAGGGTTATTTTTCAATTTGATTAATTTTGATTAATTTTACACAACTCCAGAATAAGATCAGCTTTTCCCACCTGTACTATGGTAAACTAAATGCATTGATCAATATTCCCAGGGAGGACATCTTAATTTTGACATTTCCTCACACAGGTAAAAGACAAATACAAAGAGTACAGTGCCACAGGCAGACTCAAGGTTGCACAAAGGGCAGAGAGAAGGATGACATTTGTTCCAATTGTCTTTATGTTGGTGCGAATATGGGGAACTATTCGCTTCTTTTTGATGTATGTTGTTTCAAAAAATGACAATCCTGTGTGGCTGGTTTATTTTCAGGTATAAATGCTGAGTCTTAGTTTGTTTTCACTGTTCTATTGTTAATAGTTTATATATTAAATATAATAATATACAATTATGTGATTATTAAATAGTATCAAATAAATAAGTTTAGTATTACCATGTGATTAGTATTATCATGAAATTTTCATGGGAGTTCAATTTTGCAAATTGCTGAATTTTTGTTTTGAGGACCAAATATTCACAAATTTAGATTTCAGACTATCTTGCTAGGAACAATTTTTTTGCAGATCTTGGGCAAGTTTCTGTCAAAGAATGTTTGCAAGAATATATTGTTTGCAGTCAATTTAATTGAATTAACTAATATACCTCTAATGTTTACTATAATATTATATTATGTAAGGGTCACTATTTTGACAAAGATTTAAAAATGGTGTTCCCGTACCAGAATACTTTTGACACTACAGCAAAATGTTCCCTAAGCTATCTTGCATTTTCTTCCATAATTACATGCATTTCACATCTTGGAAAAATACAAGTTAAGTTCCACAAGAATGCACCTCTTCAAAAGTGTCAATATTTTGATGGTACATGTTGTGATTTCTTGATATCTATTTTTGTGTAGGGTGTTGGAGATAGTGGCCAGGGATTTGCCAACTTCATGCTCTTCTGCTTCTTCACTGAGAAATTCCAAAAGGAAGTAAAGATTTATGCTCAAAAAATTTGCTGCTGTTATCAAGCACATCCAAACAACTTGACTGAGGATAAACCAAGCACAAGTGAACAGCAACGGCCCCTAATCAATGAGTCAACCCATCTCATTGGTGCACAGCCCTCAAATGATGTCTTGGAATCCAGCATGAAAATTCATCCATCATAAACAGCAGCATCAGGTTTTTACATTATGGTTATTGTTTTGTTTGAAAATTTTAGATTATGTTTGCCTAGGGTGGAGGGAGGGGTACTCGGTTGGGGGTAATCTGCTGATGCTTTCAAACCCAGACCCTACTTGAGACCCAAATTTGTAAATTTAAATGTTTCAAGCATATTTTACAATATTGGCATAGTAGCACACTTTAATCCAATACCACGACTTTGGGCTGTGTTAGTGCATCTGATGTTTTACACCTTTTCATTTTTAGTCTTGTAGTATTTTGTATTGTTTGAATAATAGGTTCAACTTGTAAAATACACATCTTGTAAGTTATTTGTCGCTACTGCCTGCCTAACTTGAAGTTAGAAAGGGTACTTCACAAGAACATTTTTGTTTCACATTTACAAAAAAATGTTTAGTAGGCCTCACTAAAAATGGTAAAGTACATACAGTATAGGCAAATGAGTTGTCTTTGACAAATCTTTCACCTCCTCTCCCAGGGACATTCCAAAAGTAATCAATAATATTGATGCTGTACAGTATACTATATATTTTGTATATTTTACATTCATGTAAACAAATAGGAAAGTCTGATAATAAATAAAACATAATTTATTTTTTACACACTTTACACACTTTATTTTATTATATTTCTTAAATTAATACATAACTTGGACTGACCTGCAGGTAGCATAGCTAATCGAGGCGGGTCAGTCTCTAAATTTACATAAATTATTTATTACAGAATGTACTTTACTTACATTATATACACTACATACACTACATTACATGTTTTACATTATTTTCATTTGATCATGCAATTTAAAGCATTTGATTGTACAAATTGACACAAAACAAGGAAAACTAGCGAAGATTTTGGAGAAACTGAAATACAAATATAAACAATTTTGAAATTATCGTGGGTGTTTCAATATACGAGTCTTCGTTTTTAAAGATGTCAAACAGTTTTTCTTTTAGTTTGTATTTGAATGCCTTTTTGATAGTTCTTTTAGGTAATTGGGTATCTCATTCCAAATTTTGGCACCAACTCGCGAAAAAGCATCTTTTTGAACGTCAAGTCTCGATCTTTTTATGTAAAAGTTTTCAGATGTTGATGTCGTGTGGTTATAAGAATGAATTCTTGATGTTCTGGAAAACAAATTTAAAATGTTTGTTGGTGCAATATTATTACTAACATCGTGCATTAAGTTGCAAACAGATTCGTAATATAAAAAGTTTAGTGGTAAAGTTTTGGCATTGACAAATAAAGGTATTGCATGTTCTCTATAATTATACAAGTCTGCAGACAAACGTATGACAACACAAGTGTGAGTGTATAATTTTATCATTTTATTAGATCTATTTATGCTGTCGGTTCTAAACTTAGAAAAGAATGAATATGCAGTAACATGATAATATTTAGAAAGAAAAATGGTAGAAGAAAATGAATATATAAATGTGTATGCATACAAATTAGTACAAATTTATTGTTAATCATTAATAATATTATCTTTAGGGCTTTGTGATTATGTCTTGTGAGAACACTTTCATTCATAACAATAAATTATGCAGTTATTCTCTGCTATTTTAATGACTAAACTGGATAAATCTAGCTTCTACTTCAGAATATGTACTAACATTAGGTCATTACGCAACCTGAAGCCCTTGGAATTTTATATTTTTTGTTAAATCAGGACCAATATTGGTTACCCGATTTTGTGCTGTCCAATTAAATAGTTGCTATACTGTTATCTCACATTGGGACAGCTTAAAGCCTGGTCCTCACTAGCGCATAAGCATAAGCACAAGCATAAGCATAAGAATAAGAGAGCGACAGTGGCGACATAAGCATAAGCATAAAGAACGAACAAGTTTGATCCTTATGCTTATGCTTATGTCGCCACTGTCGCTCTCTTATTCTTATGCTTATGCGCTAGTGAGGACAAGGCTTAAGGGAACGGAACTGTTGTGACAGCTCTTTCGGGGTTCCTTTTTTTAGGTATTTGTGCTTCAACACTTACAGGACTTACAGATATGGTACAAATTCTTACTGGGCCTCATGCAGTAGCACTGAATCAGTTGAATACATGTGCGACTGCATGTTGTTTCTGAAGGTTAATTTACAGCATATGGCAGATGTTATCTATTGCCGGGACATACACATTCACTGTGGTCAACAGCAACTTTGGGCGGCATTCTTGACTGCAGTGATCTTGACTGATGATTCTTGACTGATGATCGACAAATGATATAGGTATAACCAGCAGTTTCATAACTTTATGATAGTCAAGTGCATATAATAGAAAATTCAAAATAATACGCTAGGGGCACATTATACAGAATGGTAATCTATAAGAGCTTTAAAACATTTTTGCTTGTTTTACAAAATGTTTTATTTGCAGACTGTTTCAAAGAAAGATTTTATGGATCAGCACTGCTAATTTTATTCTGGAACTGGCCCAAACAAAATAATCTGCCCTTTATTTGTTTACAAGACTAAACTAAATTCATTCCTCTCTTCTTTAGCTTATGTATACTTTCTCATCGTAGGCTCATCACATCCATGAGCCGACTGCTAGAAGCCTTCTGACTACCTTTTCTTGCATTTTTCTTTGTCTTTTGCTCATGTTCAAAGCACTTCCAAATCCTCAAGGTCTCATCTGCACCCAAAGAGGCCACTGTCTGGCCACAGGGGGACATGGACAGACACATCACACGAGATGTGTGGCCATGTAACTCAGTGACATGTGTCATGGCTGGGTACTTCCAGATCGTTAACTGATTGCTTGAATAGCCATGACTTGACAGCAACTCCTTGTATTGTTGGGACCACAGAAGGCCACTCACCTAAACAAGCAGAGTAAACAAGTGAGTAAACAAAAAGCCACTAACCCAAACACAAACAAAGTGGGTAAACAAAAGGCTGCTATAAAAACTCTGCTCAACATCAACACCCTTTATTTGAGTACATCAGGTTTTATCTGAGTTGACATGCAAGTTGACTGTTTTCAAGGCATGAGATATATTTTCATGTAATTTGAATAATGAAAACAAATCATTGGTCACTTTGGCCCTTCATGCACTTGGGCTTTGAGCTGGCACTTACCGAGTCAGAGATACATGTATTCAATAATTCAACTCACCTGACTTTTGGTGTCTATGCTGCTCACACATGCCCCCGTGCTGGTATTCCAGAAATGGATGTGACGGTCAGCACTTCCTCCCCCACTAGCAAGAATATGTGGTTGCCATGGACACCAAGCCAGTGCCTACAAAGGACGAAACTTTTAAGCACAAGTTTTTTCCTCAGACACAAGTTTTCAAAGTTATGTGTTAGTCTGTGTGGCAGGCACTCCTTTTTGAGTGTGTGATATCCCTGCCACCTCTAACCCTTTGTGGGTTTGGAATGCCTGCCACAAAGAACATCAGAAACATTCTGTCAGCAACATACTTACACAGCACCACTTCAATCCACGGTGATCAATTTAATTTTTTTTTCAATCAATATAATGTAATTATTACACTGCAGTTATTCGTACAGTGGCTGGAGAACTTGCCTTTTGTTGATTGAACTATAAACTCTCAAAAGATTACTCAACCATTTCACTTTGAATGGTTTGGAGAATCTGAATTCTGAATTGGTCCACCACATAAACAAAATACAGACCTTCACTGCAGACTGATGGCGATTTAGAGTATGTACTGGGACAGTGTCCTCTCCACCTCCCCCTAGGGACCAAATGTTCACCATGTTGTCATTGCCTCCACTGGCCAGATGTTTCCCATCATGTGACCACTGGAGACCACATACCTCTTGGGAGTGGTGCAGGAGGGATGCTACATGATGATTAGCTACTCGGACATCGTGATGATGGATACCTCCACTTCTAGATCCACTTAGGAGAAAAAACATTCAGTTGATATACATTCAGTTGATATACTGCCTGGGCTTCGACCACCTGAGGAATAGTCTTTTTCAAAATCAAATGTAAACAAAATGAAAAGTTAACTACTGAGCAGGCCAGGTCCACACAACCTTTCATTCTCAAGCTCAAAGTACTGTATGCAGTAAACTCCTGTATTTTTTTAGGAAAATTAATGTAAGGGGAATGTATATTGATACTACTGTAGTTTAATCGGCTTTCATCTAAGCAAGGTATCAAAAGCCTAGTTTTCTTTACTGTGAGAAACTAAAAGAGAACATTGTTGATCAGTGTTCATGGAGTGAAAGAGTTACGTAAACATTGCACTGTTAGTATAAAGTAGTTACCTTGCTATGAGATGGGAGTTCCAGGCCAAAGCACCAACTCGTGACAAGTGTCCAGGCATGCTTCTGAGACACCGACTGCTCTTTACATCCCACAGCTAGTCACATTGCATATAAGAAGATACATATATTTATGTGTGTTGATATCAGCCAAGCAGTGATCTTGCATGTTTTTGCATTTCTTAGTGGTGGGAATCTCTGTATTGAGTTTATGAAATAAACAGAATAATACATGGACCCTTGGTCCAAATATAAAATTTATCTTCTCATGTTCATCTCGATATCTCAGGACACTCCATATCTCTACAAGCCCATGCACCATTCTCTGTATACTGTACTTAATAACCTATCATCAATCCAGAACTTGTAGTTTATTTTTATGGGAAATGATCAAACCAAGGTTTTATCTCAACTTTTTAATAAATGCATTTTTTGAGTGACCCCAACATTTTTATGCATTTTAAAAATTATATATATGTTGACACTGCAATATTATAAAGCACCAAAATTGAATTTGTCACTACAAAAGTACACAAATAAACAATTGAGCAATTATAAATAATAAAGTGTTAAAAACTAAGCATGGAAAGGGGTGTGACCAGAGGTGTTAACTGAACAAAGTACCAAGAATTGACAAAATAATTAATGCCCTTTGGAGGAATGTACAGATTCTTGGATACCTGAACTTCTCCATTGCAGTTGCCCACAGCCAAGATGTTGCCACTCTCTGTCCATGACACACTAGTCACATGGTCATCACCTTCCATCTGGAACAAGTGTTGTACCTCCCCACTGTGTGGATTCCAAATGTACACAGCCCCTCCAAGAGCAAGTCCCAGCAAATTGTTCTGACCCCAGTCCAACAGATTGAGATCTGGAAATCAGAAACATGAAGCAATCCTGTGGCTGATTCAGTTGAAGCTCCCTTTGGCTTGCTCATTAGTACACAAAATACCTTGCATCTTTTCAAATATTTGCTTTTGCTCAAGAGTACACTACAATATTATTTACCCCGTTTGAACCCCCTCACAAAATCCTGGGTCTGCCCCAGCAATATTATTCTACATGCATAAATAGATGTTTATCAAACTATATATGTGCAAACAGGTTCTAAATAATTACTTTATAAAATTGTACACAAGGGTAGGAAAGGTTGCAAGGGTTAGATTAATGTGACTTGTATGTGACACTACATACTTTATTTAGGTGCTGTAATATCAATATGATCAAACATTTAATTGATCACTGAGTATATGACACCAAGCTTGGATACAAAATGAATGTATCCAATATGGTTATAATCTAACACTGGACTGAGACTTGGTAATTTCCATTGATTATACAATTCATGTAGTATGATCAGTATACTTACAGAAATCATCGCAAAGACCTGGGGCATCCAGAATTCTGTCTGCAGCCTGTGAAATGTGCCGTGTTGCTCTACCTTTTGGCACAGTTGGTTTGCTCTGGCAGTACAGTACCCTCAGATGATTCTGATAACCTATAGAGCAGCATTGAGCTTTATAGTTTTAGTGTAGCTCGGTTCCTGTCTATTTCTCCTCAACATGTTGTTAACAACATTTTACAACTCTGTGGTATTTAGAACTTAAAAAAATGCAATACATTTTCTTACTGGTTCCTCCAAATCAACCAAATTTTTGTTCAATGAAACACTTACAGCTCAGGCAGATTAGTCATTTGAAGTGTTCTATGTTGTTTATCTACTTTGTTCTGTTGTAATGCTGATGACTTGAAAAGGGTGTCTTGTGTTAGGGAACAGTTGGCACTTAACAGTAACTGTGAAGTCATGGAAGTGTTATTTTGGCACCCCACACACAAAATGTCTACAAAAATCAACTCAAAATAAACGACACAAGGGATTTTGTCCAAATAATCATGCATCCAGTTTGAAATCAACAATACAAGATCCATCATTCAGAAGTACCAAAATATGCAACAGCCCTCTTCCACACTAGCTCTTCCTCCGGGGGGGGGCACTCATTATAATTTTGGGTGGGGGTGTGCCGCCCGGTCCTGAAAACCCTTACCCTATTTCAGACCAAAATACCTGATTTTCTATACCCTATTTCAGACCTGACTCCAAAATGTACACCCTATTTAAGACCTTTGTTTGGGTATTTTTGTCCTTTTGCAACGATTTCCGCCCTGTGTTTTCTTCCATTTGCCGTGCAATGTCCGCGGCAACATATTTCTGTTAAAATCATACCTATCCCAGACCAAAAAGACAAAATCGATACCCTATTTCAGACCAAAAAGGCAAAATCGATACCCTATTTCTGACTAAAAATGCTTGAAAACGATACCCTTTGGGGCGGTACATACCTATATGGCTTATATATGGGAGTAACCCCCCCCCCCCCCCCCCCCAGGCTCTTCCTCTCCCCAGTATACTGTATGGATGTATGGAAGGGATATTTCTCGAGTTTTTAAAGCACTTGTACCATGAAGTGTTAAATTTATGCAAAGCAGAACACGTGCCGAGTTTCTCACCTTCCTTTGGAGCGGGAGCTTGATTCTTGAAGCGAAGGATTCTACTATTCCCTCTGACATGTTCATCCTTGAGCTTCTGCAGTTCCATGCCGTAAGCTCCATTTTCGCTTGTAACGTCGCTTTCCTCGTCCGTCTTGTTCGAGGCACGAACGAGCTGATAATGTCCCCACTCAACATCAACTGCAGATCTGTTTGGTATAAAGCGGTCTCCACAGTTTGGAGTTGCAGGCTGTTTGCCCGCTTTCTTTGTGGGTGTTTTCGACGGCGTCTTGTTGGGCGTCTTTGTAACGCGGGATTTCACTCTCGCTGCCTGTGGTTGGATCGGCGATAAAGGTCCACTGGATGCCGTGAGAGAGTATTGAGGTTCTCGCTCCTGTAGTTTCCGTTGCCAACGAGGTACTGGTCCTCTCGTAAGCGGTGCTTCAAGCTTTTGTAAGCACTCGTTTACGCCAGCTTCGAAGTGAAAGTGGGCCATTTTCCTTGGTGTACAAACGAACCGTTAAAGTTAGCTAGCGAAGCTTTAGTTTAGCAAATGCACACTCTGTTAAGTACTAGTAATGTTTCTGAAGTATCCAGGCAGATACAATAACTGATTTTCCAGGTAGTTTACACTTGATCAAGCGTTCGGCACAAAAGATCGATTTCGCGCGAAGCAGATTTTTTAAATGCCGAAGATGTGCGATATGATTGGTTTAGATTATCACGTGATACAGAGAGAGAATGGGTACTACATTGAGGAGCGGGGACTAGTAACTATAGTGCGCCTGCAATGTAGCAGCGGCAATTCTATTCAAGACCCGAATCAACGTCCATGAGCAAGAAACTAGTCATAATCGGTCTTGGTTTTTATGCAAGTATCGTGGTCATGGAACCCTCGTCGGGCTGCTGTTATCACGTTCTGGTTGAACTTTGAACGGTCAGCAAGTTTTCTATAAAAAAGAAGAGCGAGGCTTCTGATCCCCAGCCGGTATTAAAGTACTGTAGAGTCTTCAATATACACGTACATAGTTTTCAAAAGACCATAGAGTTCCAAAGGTGACGTCATCATTTCCCGTTCGAACCTCTAAACCACATCATGCGATATACACAGTTGTAGATAGATGGATAGATAGATAGATAGATAGATAGATAGATAGATAACTTTTATATATACACAATAGACAAAAGCGTACAGCTTGTGGGGTCGTGTGCTACTAAGATATATATAAAATCATCTAGCCTAAAATTAATCGTTAACACCAAGGTTACCTCGAATGTGAACTCTTCGAACACGTTTACTGATTTCAGCTTTTTGAAGCTATTTGCATACATGCAAATAGCTTCTATGTCGGCGGTTTGGACTAACAGCCGTTCGGCCCATCTCATTAGGTCAATAAAATGTTCCCCCTCTAGGTGGCAAAAACTACTTAGGGGGGAGGGGGCATGAAGTGTTATCCATATAAAAGCCGCCGTGGTACAGGTCCTGTGAGAGAGTTTGTCTTTTGTTATCTACTTAACACAAAGAATGCACAGAGAGATTTCCAGTAAAGGGTTTCCGTGCTAATGTTATAACTTGGCGACAGAATGTCAGAAGCTAAATTACCTCTCCAGGGAGGGGTTTTCTAAATATAATTGGCTCTCTCGCACGTGGAGAATCAAGGCACTATTTAATGGCGGCTGTGAGTGTTGCTGATTCTTTGGTTGTTGTGGAAATCTACCCCCCCTCCACCCCTGGCTGACATATCCGTAGTATCTGGACAAAAAGCCCTGCGTTTACTCGAAATTGTTCACGTGTCCAGATTAAATATTCACTCGTAGCGAGGGAAAAACGACGGTTTGTTTGAAGCGTTGGTAAGCAGCTCGCAGACAAATGCATAGGCGAAAGCGTGCAATTTTCGTGAAGACATATACTGAGTGCGGCCGGGGTCTTGCCGACACAAAAAACAAACATACTGAATTTACATTTCTGGCCGGACAGGTTGCCTGCTCATTAATTAACACTGGTCAATTAGTTTATAGATATTCGCGCGTCAAAGAACAGGTCCGGGATTATGGTTGAAACCCGCGTTTTAACTTCTGAAGAGGATGCCGCCCAGCTTCTCAGCGGTGTCTCATAGCATTCAGATTGTAGGCCGAAAAAAGCAAAATGTTGACACCGGACATCAGTTCAGGCAACGGCAGTTCAACTGGGCCAGCGCGAGAGTTTCAGTGCTGCTGCTCCATCCTCCCTGAAGCATTTTACGCCAATGGAACAACCGTTGTTTTCATTTTGTCCAACATCGTGATTGTTCCGACTTCCATCTCAGCAATACTTGGAAATCTTCTGGTACCCGTTTCAATATGGCAGACTCCTTCTTTACATTCTCCTTCAAATGTCCTTCTGTTCGGCCTGGCGGTATCTGACCTCGGCGTTGGTTTGGTCGCAGAGCCAGTACTCTTCGTTCGTAACATTGCCAAACTCGAGGGTTCTTTGCGCATTTTCTGTAACAGTACAGTCGCAATTAGGTTCACCGGCGCTTTGCTTTGTTTCGCTTCCCTTTTTACTATAACAGCGATGAGTCTGGACATGTACATTGCACTGTACCTGCACCTCCGATACCAAGAGATTGTGACGGTAAAAAGGATGATTCAAGTCCTTGTGGGTATCTGGGTTTGCAGTATCACTTTAGGCCTGTTGTTCATCTGGTACTTAGAACATTTATTGATACTTTGGATGTTCCTTATTCTAGTGTGCCTTTTTGCGACCACGTCTTCTTATTACAAAGTATTCAGAATCGTTCGTCATCATCAAGATCAGATCCATGCTCAGGCACAAGTGCATAAGCAAGCCGAAGATCAGACGGAATATCCACTAAACATCGCACAACGCAGGAAGTCTTTGATCAGCAACTTTGTTGTTTATTGTTTGCTTGTGCTTTGCTATTTCCCTTTCGTTGTTATGAACGTAGTCGTTGCCATGGATCTATCTGTTACAAACCAATCACTTTATGAATTGTCATTTGTATTGGTTTGCTTTAACTCCACAATGAATCCCCTCGTATTTTGTTGGCGTTTCCAAAAGATTCGTGCCGCAGTGATTGAGACCACGAAGAAACTATTCAAGCGAGAAACTTCCAGTTCATCGTAAAGAGAACGGCGTCAACGAAGGATCTATTGAGCCTGGCTTTTGTGAGCGAACGAAGGACGAAGCGTGAACGGATATGCGTCAAGTAAAAACGTGAGCCAGCGACACAAGCGCAGGGATAAACGTCAGCACAGTTGATCCTTGTGCTTGCGCATTCAGCCTGTTTTCACTGTGAAATAAGCCGGTTTTCAGATAATAAATTGTGGTTTTCTTCTCATCAAAGTGTGTTTGTAAAAATGTGCAACCGGTCTGTATGTCGAAGAGCAAATTAGCTTTCTTTGCACAAGAGTGGAAAACTTATTTTCCTCCGGTAAAATTCGATGTATACAAATTGCAAAAAACCGTTTCGATCGATGTCATAAGGGAGTACATAGGGAAATGGGAAAAAAGTCGAAAAAAGTGGCCAGTAGCACTCGGTAAGTTGCATTTTATAGATGAACGTCGAGTTCGGGAAAAAATGTGCAACCGAGATGTTACATCGCCAGAAATTTCAGACATCCGGTTGCGCCATCTCGGAAGAGGCATCAGGTTTCACGCTGACAGCCGCTCAAGAAATAACAAAGAAATGTATGGGATCTGATAATAAATTGTGCTTTTCGCTTAACTGAAGCACGTTCGTAAAAATGTCTGGGCAGCATTCGGAAGAGGAAAGCTTCCTAAACACAACAGTACAAAAAATATTTATCTCCGGTAAAATTCGATGTGTACTTTTTTGAATTTAAAATTTCGGCCGACGTAAGAAGGGATTGATAGCAGAATACGCTCAAAACCGGCTACTGTCACTTTTTAAGCTGCATTTAATACAAGAACCTTGGGTAAAACGCAAAATGTCTACCCCGTACCTGATTGTCGAAGGATTGAACATCTCCTGTGAAGCCTCAGTCAGTCCCCTGGAGCAAATTCGATGTGTACTTTTTGTGTTTGAATTTGCAGTTCACAGCCAGCCATGGCGAATACCTCCCGTGAAATACGCTGACTTCGGATGTTGATATTTTGGGCTGGGAAGCTCCAAATCGCATGAAAATTGTACCAAACGAAAGCTAATTTCAACTAGGTCGTTCAGCGGCACGTCTCCTAAACGTAGCAGTCTCTTTTTGAACCGGAGAAACCCATCCCTCCCCCACCCCACTGAGGCAAAGTACGTAACAATGTTGAATGTGTGAATGGCGCATGCTCATACCGCACGCCGCTGGGAAAGACCGGAAGCAATCGTGGACGCAAAATGTCCGGAATTTCTGGCGATGATTATCGAAGAGTTAAGCATCTCATGCAATGCCTCCGTAAGTCCCTAGAGTCAAATTCGATGTATACATTTTGTGATTGAATTTGTGGCTCACACGATCAGCCGTGGCGAATGCTGTGCTGTGTTGTCGTATGTCGCAAATCCAGTAAAATGGCCTCACTTTCGGGGTTGATAACTTTGGCCAGAAAACTCCAAGTTAAAGAGAAATTGCAGCAAGCGAAAGCTTATTTTCATGATCCGCTTTCCGCATAGGTGAAATTGCATTAAATATGGTGGTTTAATTAAAAAAGATACAAAAATATAGCGTGATTGTGTTATTTTAGCAAAACACAGCATGCAACTTTGGCGGGAAAACGCGCGGGCGCGCAGGAGCTGACGTCACACCAAGAGCCGCTGGAAAAGACCGGAACAATCAGGGGCTCAAAATGTCTGAAATTTCTGGCGATGGGCAATGTGGTTGGCTTATCAACTAATCTCTTACGAACATAAACTTTATTGATAAGCACATAGCACTCATAAAATGTCTTCTTCGTAGGCTGCTTACTAAGTTTCAGGTACATGCAAAATAATAAACTGAACATAAGTATAACATCTGACGAATAGTCGTTTCACTTGCAACAGAATAATAACTTAAATAATTTCTTATACATATCGAATTGTTTTTTTTCAGTGTAAATATAATTTTTAGTTAGGTCAGAACTGAAATTTCTATATCAAAAAAGTTGTGCAGGAAATTATGAACCACACTGTAATTCTATTTAATAAATTTCCACTGGTTTGCCGTGGTGTGGACTCTTATTTACCACGATTTACGTCATCACATGGTCAAAATGTTGTGGAATCACGAGGCGCTTCGCCGAGTGAGTCCGCAACTAATTTTGACCATGTGATGACGTAAATCGTGGTAAATAAGAGTCCACACCACGGCAAACCAGTGGAAATTTGTTTTTTACCACAACATTTAAAAATATACAGGAAACTTTTGTTGTATTTCGCTGCAAAACGTGACATGCTGGCGTCAGCATCGTTGTCTGGACTCTTATTTACCACGGTAAATCGACCAATCAGAGAGCGAGAAACTAATGTGTTGTGGTAAAAAAGTTTTCTACATTGGAATATTGAGGTATAAATATTACCGTGTGTTGTCACCCTGATTCGGAGTAGTTCGTGCGTACACACGTCCAGCGAAACATACCCACAATGCCTCTCGGCTACCTATATCGCTAACGATCTACCCACACAAACACGCAGTGATCTTACGCAGACTTTAATGCTGTTTGAGTGTAAAATCTCACAAGTAATGTTTCTACAACGAAGTCTTCAAACATTATCCCCGAGCGAAGCGAAGTGAGGGTAATAATCACGGCGCTAATGCATTAATATCGCCTAACTTGGGAACTCCAAGCCTGTCGCCATCTCGAGATTTTTAACGTTCGTCTGTCAGTCAGTCTGTCTGTCTGGCGTACGACTTTAGGCGCGGGTACCCTGCATAACCAATAACAAAGGCCGGATCAATCACGTGTGCACTGTAGTTTTACTCGGAATAAGAGAAATTAGATTTGAGCGAAGCAATTAGATTTGAACGAAGCAACAATATATCGTAGCTGCGTTCACGAAAATGGAAAACTTAAAAACTGGAAAACTTGAAACCCAACAGTCTTGCGAAGCTCGTCTTCAAATAATACGAGCAAGGCGAAATGATGAAACGAGCGAACAGCGCCTAATTCGTCTCGAGAAAAGGCGACAATCCTGTTATGATCGACAGCATCATAAACAGAAGCGTGCCGAAGAAACGGCTCCGCAAAGGGAACAGCGTTTGCAAGCAAATCGGGAGCTTCAGACGCCGTTTTGTGTTAAGCTCAGATACTTATTTAGAAAGGACAAACAACAAAGGTTAGTCAGTGGAAATCGAACAATCACCGTGACAAATATATTCTATCCCGTATAGCCTGTAACTCGATCACTTCAAGAATGTATTAAAATTTGTATGCTGATCATTTTCCCTCGAAGTATTGTCAATACGCTTCTGTCGCCAGTTTCGGCTACCGTATTCGCTCAGAGCAATCGGAACTTGGTGAATGATTTAGTCAGATGTCTTATTAAGCTCGCGTTCCGCACGAAGTGCTGAAAGCGAAGCTTCATGCGATTAGTCCAACTGGAATGTGTCCCGTGTCCCAGTGCTGTCAACAATGGATTCCAAATATGGAAGTCGTTCTGTTCCCAATTTGGGCAGTATCGATATTACCGACAACGCAACAAAATCGAGAACGCGAACGTCGAAGTAGTTTTTGTGGTGGCATTTTTAAGCGTCCCATCTTATTGCAGTTAAGACTGCGTTAGTCAGTCAGTCCGTCATGCTGTGTCAACAATTGCTTTTGAAATTTGAGCATCAGCGAATACACATGAAGAAACGAAGAGATGGGAAGACGTTTTCTGTAGTTATTTTGATTGTTATCATTGTATTCCTTAATTACCAGTAGATCTGTTGCACTTCAGAACCATTATCACACAGGTTTTGGTAAATTCTCGGTTGTTTGACAAGCGTAAATCAAAGTTGAAATACCCGTGACCACTGATAGCCCTGAGCGACTTCAGCTTGTCGAAATATTTCTATCGTTTGCTTATAGTTGCTTTGCTTCGCATAGTTTTCGCCATCAATGAAAAATGCTGTAGAGAACTGGAAGAAGAAGAAGAATTCGAAAATGAATTTGACCAAAACCGCAAGTAATGTCAACAAGTTATCAGATTTCACTTAAACTTATTCGACTTGAAACTCAGCCAAAAGAAGAAAGGCGTGTTTTCTTTAAGCACGTATTTAGTTTGAATGCAGCCCAGGCTGGAGTATCATGGCCTCTGATGAATATGTAGGTGTTAAGCTGTGCATGACATGAGTAATGAAGTCACGGATAGACTTTTTTCAGTGCGACTCCGGAAGGTCTCATTCCGGTTCAAACATTTGGCACTCGGTGAAGGATTTTAAATTCTCCCAATTCGAGCGTCTAAGTTTATAATTTTCACCCTCTGCCGCCTTGTAAATGAGGGTTTTCAAAGCTGAGACTAAATCAAATACGCGGTTCAGCAAAAGTGGAGACCCGCGGAAACGGATGCGAACTTCCACATACCTAAAATTGAGCAATTTTTACGATGTGGCCTTGAGCCAGTTTTATTAAATACCCACTCCCGCAAAAGTACGTTTTACAAATTCGCGAGCTTACAGCTGCCTTGCTGCTTTGATTTTTCTGTAATCTGACACGCGGTGATTGCAGCGAGAATCGTTCACAAGCCTTTAGAAGTATGACTAGGTCTGAAGCCCGTGCATAATTTGAAGTAAACCGTTCAAGTTTTGCTTTGATTCTGGGAGAAATCATGCTGTTTTGAGCGGGTTTACATACAAAACAATTCGAGCCTATTAAATATGCATTCCCGGGGTCTGGTGCATGCAGTCCAGAGTAAAAACAAATCGCACAGGAAGCCTATTTAATTGTACTGCCTATGAATTCAAAATTGGAAAATCAGTGTTCCTTTTTTTCGTACTACGGCGGCCGACCAACTTGCTTGGCAGACTGTATGAATTAATTTGACGTGCCGACCGTGGGAAATACGTACTTCGTCACGCAATCGACTCTTTTTTCAACGCAAAAGTATAACACACACCATTCTTTTTCCCCTTCATTTGCGTGTAGCACTTGACTTCGAAGAAAAGATTGAGTCAACATTTCGGCAAAATAAAGGCTACTCTTGTTGGGAGTACCAAAGTAAAAGTCCCATCAATGGCAGAGCGAGGGAGTATCTGCGATTATCGTATTTCTAGTATATGAATTAATAGACGAATGAATGAATGAATAACGCATCTCGCTTTGAGCCTCTTTACTCATGATGCATAAAATTAGATTCTCGCTTGAATCGGTTTTGACGCCAAAATGAGTTTGATGTCTCCCTCTTCGCTTCCTTCATTTCTTTGTCCTCGTAATCATCTTCTTCGTAGTCATTTGAGTCCGCCCTGTTCTCGGATCCCAGTGGAGCCTTTTACGTCGTCGGTGGCGCCAATTCCATGCGTTGCTGCGCAAAACAGCGGAATTAGCGATGAACTCTTCAAACATTGCAAGAAGATTGCGTTAACTTAGACAGAGTTTTCACAAACACGGCGATGCGATTTATGCTAAAAGGACGACTTAAAGTTTAAGGTTTTTGAAAAATAAATACGCAAAAAAAAAAAAAAAACTGTTTAAGAGATATATCGCGCTTTTATCGAGAGGAAACTGCGTTACAATGAACAGACCAGAAGCGCCACAAGAATTATGGGAATTTCCTTAACCTGTCGTCCACGAACAGCACCACAAGGAGACCGAGAACCAGAGCCAAAACCAAGAACTTGTTCATTTTGAATGCAACTTCCAATGAGTGTGAACCTGAAACAAACCACACAGGACACTGCTTTGATTAGTGTTTGTTTTGTGTAAACAACACCGGAAATAATTTCATTGGCAAATATAAGTTCAAACCGTCGCCTCTCAGGTTGAGATGCAATCCCAAGTGGCACCTTTCAGAGTTTGTAGGTGTCCGGGGGGGGGGGGGGGGGGGTACTCCCTATGATCGGCTATACGGGGAGGCTCCGCCCGAAAGGGGTGTATTTTTACAATCGAGGTATAAAAAAGGGTATAGGAAAGTGACGTTTTTTAGGTATTTTAAAAGGTCAATAAAAAGGGTGGAGTGAGGAAATAATTTTGGTATTTTAAAGGGGTACAAAAAAACGCCAGGAAAAACCGGAAAAAAAAAACGGCGGAAGACCGGAAACTCCGCCTTGTTAAAAGTGGGAAGCCTGTTTAGGAACTGAATAAATGATCTGTTGAAGAATATCGCGTTCCTGATCAAAGGTATAAAAAAGGGGTGTATTTGTACTGGAGGTATATAAAAGGGTCCCGATTTTGCCCCCAGGATGGTATTTTAAATGGTAAGGGGTTGACAGTCCGGGCAGAGCCTCCCCGTACAAAAGTCCTTTGAGTACCCCCCCGGGGTAGGTGTGATTACATCGTTCGCTGTTTACAGCCGTACATTAAAACAATTGTCTACTCTCTGCTCAAATTGGAATACTATTGGCCGTCATACCCATCAATGATTGGCTGAAATATCATCGCACAGCTGCAGTATTTTGGTGTGGACGGAAACTATTCATATGCTTTGTCCCTCTTTATCACTGCATACTATAAAGCTATAACATCACAAAAACATTTGCTTGCCTGACGGCTTGTTTAGACCAATTTGGTCGAGAATTATTTATTTTTATTGAGTGAATGTTGCTAGAATCAGGTTTAATCTGATAATAATCCTGACGTCGATCAGGTTTTCTTCTCAATCTCTCTTGAGAACTTGGCAGTTACATGATAACTAAAATTTCGTTGAATTACTAATTATTGTAATTTATGCGTCGCTCATTTTCTGCTGGAATGGTTCGGATAATTTGACTGTATGAGGGCTGTAATTGGTACAATGGAGGGGAATTCCATCGAAGAGTTGCGGCATGATACTTAGGTTTTCAAGGTGGGTTTCCTGTTATTTGTAGATGGTAACTATCAATCGGCTCTGGTTAGTATTTGTTAGTTTTGCCCCAAAGCAGCATTTTGCGCCTCTTTAAGTGTCTGGTAGTTAACAAGTTAAACGTGTAGGGCTGTGATAACGTTAGCTATGTTCCTAAAATTGTCATAGATGGATGGATGGACGGATGGACGGACGGATGGATGGATGGATGGAGTTTCTTTATTTGAGCACTGTTAGGGTGTCGTGAAAATTAGGAACTTATTATCTCAATTATTGAATGCTGGTCATGACATGAGCCTTTCCTTGAAGTCAGGTGTACAATATGTGTTATATATTTATTGTTGAATACAAAAAGAAATTTTAATATTTCAAAATCTATTGCCATGGCGACCGGTCACGCCCTAAAAACACCCACGCTACTTCAACATGAACATTTCTGCAAACATCAGTGTTTGAAGTTTTCGATCATGTAGAGTAAATACACATACCTTTTATGTAAGTTTATTATTTATTTTTTTCTAAATTAATCTTATTTTGCCCTTAACTCAGACCTAAAATGTAGAAACAAAACTTATGTGTGTCAACAAATCAATTCTAAAATGCTAGTGTCAAATTTAGCTCAATTATTATTATGTTGCTAACTATGTTGATTAAACGTTTTACGCATATTAAAGTGCTCGCTAAACAATTCTCAAGTCGAAGGTAAGTGGCCCGTCAAGCTTTGATGCGCGCGCAACCTTGAGAAAATGGTTTATTGAGTCCTGTATATAGCGTGTATTAAAACGTGGCACCATGATCGAATAGGCCTTTTGCAACAGTTTGTCACGTGACCGATCACCCCATAGCAACGCCATACTGGATGGCAAGCGGTTTTGAAATTCCTTGACAACCAACAGAGCGTGACAGCGAGATCGAATACAAAGGTGACCTTTTGGTTGTTTTGTTGGCTTTGTTTATTTTTAGATCACAAAAGAACACTTAGCCAATGACACACAAGTTATTATCTTTCCGTTAATTGTAGTTTTGGACTGTATAAATCCTCGAAGAGAAAAAAATGAGCTATCACTGTTGCGTCCCTCGTTGCAATGCCGACAGCCGTTACGACTCCGAGAAAGCACTCTCGTTTCATCGCTTTCCTCCGGAGTCCAAACGAGAACTCAGAGCCACCTGGATCAATTCGAAGGGACACTGGACATTTTTTTGAGGTAAATTGTGCCGTTGTTACATTGCGCATTGATTTGCAAAATCCTAATGTTTTCGCCTTGTGTTCACCACAGATCACTAGTAATACGCGAGTTTGCTCGCGGCATTTTAAGCCGACCGACTACAAAGAGCCCGATAACAGCGGTCGTAGGCTACTGAAACCAGGAGCGAAGCCAACCATGTTCCAGTGGTCAATGGAACGACCAGCAAGAAGGGTGCTTGTTAGAGCAGAAATGGAGAGGTGAGTAGTTGTTTGTTTGCTTGTTTTATTATTATCATTATTATCGACAGTGAAGAGCAAGTTCACTCCAAAAAATCTATCCTTTTATTCCACTAGTGAATGTCAAAATCCCCAAGTTGATAATTAAAACGAAGACCCAGCTTGGGAACAACCCAGAGAACCCTCAGAGCTAGAGATTGCACAGGCTGAGACAGCTGCTGCCCATGCAGAGACTGCTGCGGTACAAGCAGCACTTGATGCAAGTCTTGCTCTTTTGGAATCTGCCCATATCGATCTTGAAAGGGCAAGAAACCAGGTCACAGTATTGACAGCTATGCTAGAGATTTCGCGGTTTGGGTTAGAACGGTTTTCATCACAACTCCCGCGTCGTTCACCGCGGTGAGCGATCGCGAGCGAACACGTTCGCCGGGCTCATAACTCCGAATTACGGATTTATATAGTCCAAAACTACACTCAACGGACAGATATTGGCTTATGTGTCATTGGTTAAGTGTTCTTTTGTGATCTAATAATAATCAAAGTGAACAAAACGACCAAAAGCTCACCTTTGTATTCGATCTCGCTGTCACGCTCTGTTGGTTGTCAAGGAATTTCAAAACCGCTTGCCATCCAGTATGGCGTTGCTATGGGGTGATCGGTCACGTGACAAACTGTTGCAAAAGGCCTATTAGATACCTCACGGAGTATTTGAGACCGCCCTTGGTTGATATGCCACTACAGAAAATGTCTGGTATCCTGCAAATAAGTGTATTGTGCATCAGCTTAAACATAGCTAATTGCTCGCGCCTGCGGCAAGCTTAAAAATGGAGTCATTTATTTATTTATTTTTTCTGGGTCGAGAATCAGCACACGGTGATTGGTTCATATTATCACGTGATATGCGATGACGAAATTGACTTTGCTAAACAACTCGAGATGTGGCCAGTGAATTGCTCGTTACTTGTATGTAAAAGTTAACTGCATTTCATCCAAACTTAACACCGTTTGGCTCTGTGGAACATGCACGGATAAACTGGATTTTAGGGAACGATTTTGGCTTGCGTTCTTAATTTCACCGCGGAAGCTTTGAGAATAGCCATAAACAAATATTTGATGGATACCGCCGCGGGATTGCAAATATCTCTGTCGACGCTAATTATTTAGTCCCGACGAAACTTTCTGCGGCTACACGAAATACTTCTGGGGAGATAACGGGCCGAAAACGGAAACCAAAGCTACGATGAGCTTTAGCCGTAAAACAATGGAGATTTATGCTTTACTCTGTACATGACACCACTTGCCTCATAAAACGCTTTTGCTTATCGTATATTGCCTGTTGAAATGTTTCTTTCATTCGATCATGTAGCCTTTGTTTCGCAATGGTCATTGTATACTAGAAATGAAAAATACACCGAACTAGTCCTGAGCATTGAGTTTGCAGGCACAAATGGGCTGAACACACTGTGAACAAAACCGCAATAATATTGTAAACACGTCTCGTGTTACATTCCTCGCTTTCAATTTTATATTTGTTGAAGAGCACGAATACTCGAAAGCCTGATAGAATTGAAACGCATTCAGTTATTAAAAGAAAACATATAAGTATTGAAGTGAAGACTGGATTAATCGTGGCCTCTGATTAGAATTATTGTCGAAGTCAAACTGTCAAAATCGATTGTGCATAAAAAGGTGTGTCACACATTCTCAGAGTCGCTCCTCAACCTTTAAGAAGCAAGTATATGAGTGTTGTAATGGTAATTTATAGTTTAATCAGGTTTCATTTGAGCTAGGTGTCAAAAGCCAAGTTCTCTATACTGTGTGATATTTTTCTGCTGAGAAACTGGAAGTCTCGCTTGGGAGTTTCGCTCTTGTCCCTACTTTCCATTTTAGTGTATTCTGGTCTCGACGCAGCTCACGCCGCGAGCTCACTGGCAACGCCAGTCTAGTTTATAATTAGCATTACTTTTCAATTTCTCATTTCTGATTTCTTTTTGATGTAATTGTATAGATACAAAAATAGTCAGTTCTGATTGGCTGAGCACAGGAGTGTTATATTAAATTAGTGTGCAAAATGGTTAATTAGTGTGAAAAAGTAGTTAATCAGAGTGAATTGCACTGATTAATTGATTTTGCACACTTGGCATCTATAGCGCTCACGCAAGCAAGTCGCAAGCTTCTCTTTTACATCGAGAAAAAATGGTAGCCAAGAGCGAGAGATTTCCAAAACGTGAACAAAGCAGCCGTAAAAGTTTAAACTGGGGAATTCAAACTCTGGAAATCGACTCTGAAACATGGACTAAAGTGCCTGTAAAGAATTCGCAAAGGAGCTGAAACGTCAAGTGAAAGTGGAAATCTAGGAGCCCGAAATCATGTAATGTTCGGAGATCAGCAAAGTGTCAAGCCATCCGCAGCGTCTGAAACTTAAGAAATCATCTTCAGGTCGTGACCAGTAACCTCCAGTTTCGATCCAGTTTCTTCTACTGTACTAAAAGGCTTCTTTGTGAAAGTTTTATAGCCGCTCGATGTTCGTGAGTGTGCCGATCGTTTCTGCAGAACTTTATGACTGAAGGTTTTACGATGCAAAGCTCAGGGTACACTGAATCTTTCCTACACGAATCAAGAGTTCCGACTTTTGGTTGGATCGCACTGTATTCTGGGTAGTTTTGGCTCACAAAATGAGCACCAACTTTACAATATCCACCATTTTGCATTTCAAGTTTGGAACTTGATAGATGTGTACGTTTTAGAACGAGTAGAAGTTGACTGAGCTCCAAGCGTGGAGTGGAAAATGGCGGATATTATAGAGTTGGTGCTCACTTTTCCGAGTCAAACCTACCCAGAATACAGTGCGATCCAACCAAAGCCCGGAACTCTTGATGCGTGTATTCAAGACAGTGATCCTGCTCGTTGACTTGAGTTTTACATTATGCAAATTCCACAACGTGAATTTTCAGCATCCAATAGAATGTCGCGCGTTTGACATTGATTGACTGTTGGTTTTGCTTTGGAATGGCTTCCTTCAGCTCGAACTACCTTGTTTATTTTTGCATTTGTATTATTAACCAGTTAATTGAACTCGCACTCCAATGATTACCACTACTTACATAATTTAATAGTTCGGACAATTTCACTGGCTCAGAAACTGTAATTAGTAAGTGACTTACTTCCCCGCTACTTTTCATTTCTGCAGCGATATTTTGAGCTCCTTTAAGCTTACATTTCCATACTCGTCCATAACTTCCATGCATTACCCAAGCGTCAGTACATACATACATACATACATACATACATGTTAGTCTGAGAAGCGACTGTCAGTATACTGACAAGCGACTGGACGAAGGCTTACACGACTAACATACTCTGGAGCGACATTTCGGCCCGAATCTTGTCTGTTGCAGCGATCGCGAATCCCAGCATCGGTCGCGTTTTCACGCGACAAAACTTGTTTAACTTTCCATTGCCATTAGCGATTCATCAACGTTTAATAATAATCAAATAATATTTTTCAGGATCCCCAAAAGATGATGTAATGGCCGCGGCCAGAGAACTCTGACGAGAAGCGATTGCCAAATTCAGCCAAAAGATAATTTGGTTAAGAATATGGTCAACTGGCTTGTATCTGGATATTCACGGGACTATTACAATGAAACTCGGCATTTTAGTATATGATTTAATTTGATATTTCACAAAGACCTCTTAGTAATTAATACAATTTTGAAACAAGAATGTTTTACGCATGTTTTAGCATGAATTCACCTTCGATAGGAGTTTGGATTCGTTTTATGGATTCAGTGTAAAAAAATTCTGAAATGTTAGAATTGACCATTTTTCTGATATCTTCAAACCGTGAGCAACCACGGTTTCCTTTGTAGACACATTAAAACGCAAGTCGTCGTCTATACGTTTCAAAAGTTTTTGCTGCGTAGGTCCCTACATTCTATTATAAAAACGATAAACTTACGAGCTATTAAAATGATCAAGTCTGCAATCAAACAACTTTTATCACATTGCTAAGATTTGGCAGGTTTTTACCAAAACTAACAGACCATAGCTAGGCAAAGCCTTCAAAGAGAAAGTCGAGTCAATCACCAGAAACATTTATATCCTACTATTTTATCAGAATTTTTGTAAAGAGAGCTTTTGTGAACAAACGGCCACCGGCAGAGTGAATGCTGAAGCGGCCATAATTATGTCAGTTGAGACATTTGGGAACAAGAGAATAAAGGCTTGATCAGAGTACTGACGCGAGGTAGTCGAAAAGTTTGTTATATCTGATACGACTACGAGTTGCATTTTTCTTCTTGTCTTCAGTGTTTCTTGTTCAGTCCTCGTGCGTGGTGGTGGTAAATTACACTAAGAAGCCGGATGGCTTGTCGATCTACCAAACAGAGCTATTCTGGCTTGTAATAACCCCGCAATAACCAAATACACATGATTTTGCGTCGAATAATGTCTGTACACAATCCCGGTGGACTAAGCTAAACTAAGCTAAACTAAACTAAACATCGTAATATCTTGTTTCTGCTTTATAAACTGGACGGAACATTTATCTATCGGCACGCAAAGAGGATTAAAAAGTCCGGACAATAAAGCGAGCATGGAAGCGAAAATATGTATAGTGTTTGGGTACAAGTGATAGCAAGGAGGAATACTTACTGTATAACAAACACCGGAGAAACAAATTTTATGAGGCGTGAATCGCTAACTCTTCCTGCGTCTCAGAGAAGCAATCCCAAGTGCCTTTCAGAGTTTGTAGGAGTGATTTATACATTATACATTGTTTATAGCCGTACGTTAAAGCAATTGTGTGCTGTCTGCTTAAACTGGAATTCTATTGGTCGACATACTCATAATTGATTTGCTGAATAATCCTCGCACAGCTGCAATTATTCGCGTGGGCCTTCAAGGTGATAAAACTGTTCAAACGTGTTTTATCGCCCTTCCCTGGGGTCTAAAAGTCATATCACAAAACCAATTGTTAACCTGACGGCTTTTTGAGTCGGCCAATTTTGTCAATCATTCGATAACTGAATGTTGCTAGAACTAGGTTTAATATAAACTCTTGAGAGTGATCCTGACATCAGGTTTCGTTTTAAATTTCTAGCTCTTGAGGCATTTTATCTGACAATTCAGTAAGTTTAATTGAATTACTAATTGTTGTAATTACACGTCACTCATTTTCTGCTGGAATGATTCGGATAATTTGACTTTATGAGGAGCTCAGAAGCTGTTTTTAGTACAAAGGAGGGGATTTCTAGCAAAGAGTTGCGGCATAATACTTGGGTTTTTAACGTGCCTTTCTGTTAAATGTAGAAGACAACTATCAACCGGCTCTTGAGATCAGTAATTTGTTAGTTATGCCCCAAAGCGGCATTTGTGCCTGTATACTTTAAGTGTCCCGGTTTTTTGGTAGTTATCATGTTGAACGTAATTTAAATTATGCTCTAGAATTATTTCATTCACTTTTCTTCAGGGCTTTTCAGCTTCCCATTTCCATTACTGATTCATCAACGTTTAATTACTATAATTATATACTATTTTTCAGGACCCCCGAAAGATAATATAATAGATGCGGCCAGAGAACTCTGACGAGAAGCGATTGTAAAAATTAACCAAAAGAACACTTGGTTAAGAATATGAACAACCAGGAGTAGATATTTACGGGAACATTACAATAAAAACACGTTCCAGAATAACTGTCGATATTCCAAAATGATAGAATTTGGTTAAGAACAAGTACCACGACTTGATTTATTGCTGAATCACAAACTTTCTGTTCATTTCTTTATCGATGTGCAGATTTTTAACCGGGTCCTAAATGTATTCAGCGCACATTTTTTATCGCAAATTTATCCAACACTGCCGAGTCAGGTTACCTGAATGGATCTGCAATCGCAGAGCCATTTTTTTTCCAAATACTGCCTTGTCAAGTTACTGAATGGATCTGCAATCGCAGAGCCAAAATACCGCTGGCCAAGTCAAATTACTTGGATGGAATGTGGGACCGCTTGAGATTTGATTGATAGTTTCGAATACTCTGCTAAGGCAAGTTACCAGTACAGTTACTAAAAAAAAAAAGAAACAGAAATAAGACAGTCAATCAGCGTTTATTGTCATAGTTTCAGAATGACTGGAAGAAACTCTTGACGATGCAGACTGACACGTAGAAAAACTATAATACCCCAAAATGGCCCCACACCACGTTTGATTTACTAGTTTGAGAACTAGATTTCTACTATAAACCGCACGTCAGTTAACAGTGTAGTTCTAGAGGACTTCTTCAGTTGGGATGTTAACCCAAAAAGTTCAAAATGCAGATTCTCTCAACCTCTTAAGAGTAAAATGTACGAGTAATGTAGTGAGAGTTGATAGTTTAATCAGCTTTCATCTTAGCAAGGTATCAAATACCAAGTTCTCAGTACTGTATCATGTTTCTGGTGAAAAACTGAAGGAGAAAATCGAAGTGGATCACTACTGGGCGTGAAAGGCTTAAGACAAACTCTGTTTTCCAAATTATCCAGAGACCGCAGATCAAAATGTCGCGTAAAGATTACTCTACAACCGAATCATTTAAATACTAGCCAGTGTGCTAAATCATGTAAACAGACCAAAGGCCCGGCAATTTCCAGCAATAACAGAGACAGCAATATTTTAGTTACAATCTGTTCTCAATGCCACAGTGGAACTACATGAAACAGAAGGGATACATTGACTGATAACACCTTGAACGTCATTTCCAACCTACAAAACGATCATAACAAACTATCAGAACTAAATATACTTTACATTCCTTCTTCTCCAAGTACTGTCGAGTTGCAATTGACATGTTTCCGTTCGACTGCCAAATCCTTTTCTCTGTCCATTTGTCCTATGTCGGTCGAAAGAAGTGGATTACAGGACATAACAGCCACAAATATATGCTGTGAGGCAATCTTTCTTTGGATACGATCACCCGGCATCACGTTGGTTGTGGCAAAGTTCCGACTCAGTTGAAAACGAGGAGGCGTTTGCTTTGTGAATTGGTTGATATCAACTGTCACAAGATCTTGCGGTATTCTTTTAAGTAAGCGGCTTCCGGCCCTTTTGTTCTTATTTTTATTACTATTGTCTTATTTTCATCCCGCGCTCCGAAATTTGCAGCAGTAAAGATCATTTTGACCCACTTTTTTTCACTCCTTTGATATTCTTTCAGTTCCTCTTCTTAGAGACAGCGCTTAGAACTAATTTGTTTGCAAAAGTTAACCCCACGCCGCTTCGCACTTTTGACCCCTTGCTGAGGCCGTATGCTAATTAAAAATAGTATGGATAAAAAGAAAAAGTCTTCAGCAGTATTTCTGCATTGCAGCAAAATCATTTTTGATTTCTCGCCTCAGTGCTGGAGAAGAAGAGAAGAGATATATTTATATATATATATAAATAAAAGAATAACAAAATGATCAACAAAAAAACAATAGCACCAGAAGCCGCAGCAGGTTTAGCACTTAAAACAATACCGCGGATCTTGTGACAGTTATTACAAACCAATTATCCACAAAGTAAACATCTTGCCTTTTTCAAATTCAGTTAGAACTTTACGACTGGCCTGCTATAACGTGATATCGGGTAATTGTAGCCTAAGAAAAGCTGCACTACAGCGCATCTGTGTGACCGTTTACATCCATAACGCACCTCTTTCAACTCACATTTATGAGCAAGGACAGAGATAAGGATTCGTAGTCGAAGGGAAACATGTCAATTGCTACTCGACGTACGTGGAGAAGAAGGAATGTGTAGGTATGCTGCCCTTTTATTATTTTCTCTTCATTTCAGTATCTCACAAGCTAGACAAGCAAGCTCAGCTACCGCGACTCGCCGAAATTTCAGTGCACTGTTGTATTAATATCACGGTCAGTATAAAACGAAGCTAGACTGCGGACTGCAGACTCGGTATAAAACGCAGACTGGGCATAAAATGCAGACTCCAGACTCGGTATAAAATGCAGACCGAGAATAAAAACTCGTAAAAAGCTCAAATAAGCGGATGTGCAAACTAGGTAAATAAAAATACAAATACTGAAACAAGCGCTGAAGGTCCTTGCGAAATCCAGACCTTCTGGATTGCGTTTCCGACTTTTGACAGCCGTTCCACGACAGGCCTCTTTTGATCACTACTGATCGAGAAGCGGTTGGTAAAAGGCGGTTTAGTCGATACTATAGTCAAAATAACAATCGGAAGATTCTGAACAGAAAGTAACAAACTGGAATTAAAGTTGCGCACATCTGGGACTGATTGAAAGGAGGTCACCTGGGGAGTGGCAAACGGAAAGTTAATTAAAAGGTCAAGCTGTCACGACAGTTTGCGTTTTATACTGACCGATTAATATCATCAGGTTGGCAAGCACCGCCACTCACGAGTTCGCAAAATATCGTTGTTTAGATTCCACAATCTTTCATGCAGTAATTTCAGTTGGCATTCTCCTTGCAATCTAAAAGAAAATGTTGACAATACTTTCGAGCGAGTATAAACCGAGCAAATTCTCGAAAACAAGTTCTCTGTTTACTCTAATACACAAAATGGTTGCAATGTGTTATTTAGTTTCGTTGTGATCGTTTTGTAGGTTGGAAATGACGCAAGCCTACTCAAGCTCACCTTCGACGTACTATCAGTCAATGTGTCCCTTTACGTAGTTCCACAGCCTCGGCGAGGACAGCTTGTTCCAAAAACTCGCTGTGTGGAATTCTGACAGACTTTAGGCCTTATTAACCGTTTCACTTCCAAGTTCATAATGCATATTCCCCTAACCTTTTAAGAGGAACTTGTATGAATAGTGTAGTGAGAATCAATAGTTTAATCAGCTATCATCTGATCGCAGATCCATTAGATTGACTTGGTCAGCGGTATTCGAAAAAATCTTGGCTCTGCGATCGCAGATCCATTCAGGTTAATTGACTTGGCCGGTGGTATTCGAAAAATCTTGGCTCTGCAATCGCAGATCCATTCAGGGAACTTGACTCGGCAGTATTTGATACGAAAACTGGCTCTGCGATTGCAGACCTATGTACTGGTTAACTTTCATCGGCACTCTTGTTAATCTCGCAATAATTTATAGTTAATTTCTAGAATAAAACCGCGCTTTTGGCAGAAATAAATGACATGGCCAGATTTCCTCGGCGAAGAAGAAAACTATGCAATGCGCATTATTTAGGTATTCTGGTGGATTTCATTGAATATCATTATACTTTGTCGAATTCAAGGTTATCTTTGCAAATTTCGGAGGTGTTCAATAAATATTGGCATAATTTTTGCAAGAAATTGGAGTCAAAATGATATTTTAGCCATTTTCGACACTTTAGAATATCGAAAGTTATTCTGGAACGTGTTTAAATTTCTGTGTTTTTTTAAATATATATATAAATAAAAATATATTTTTCCCCGAACGAAGTGAGGGAAATAATCACGACACTAATGCAGCAAAATCGCACTATATGAAGACTCCAAGCGGGTCGCCATCTCGATATTAGTTTGTTTGTGTGTCTGTTTGTCTGTTTGTCTGGCGTGCGACCTCGTCCCCAGGGCCATCCGCGTTAAGCAACGACAAAGGATTGATCACGTATCCCGCTGTAGTTTTACTGAAACGAAGCAACATTTTTAAACTGAAAAACTTGAAACACAAAAGCATCATGAACAGAAGCGTGCTGAAGAAACGAGTCCGCAAAGGAAACAGCGCTTGAAAACGAGTAGGGAGCTTCAGACGCCGTTTTGATCAGATACTTATTCAGAAAGACAAGCAACAAAGGTCAGTCAGTGGAAATCAAACAATCACCGTGACAAATATATTCTATCCCGTATCTTGTAACTCGATCACTTCAAGAATGCAATAAAATTTGTATGCTGATCATTTTCCCTCGAAGTATATACGCTTCTGTCGCCAGTTTCGACACAGTATTCGCTCAGAGCAATCGGAACTTGGAATCTTAAATGATTTAGTCAGATGTCCTCTTTTTTTCTTTCAAGAATAACCGTATCAAATGCTGTAATCTGACATGCGGTGATTGCAGCGAGAATCGTTCACAAGCCCTGTGAAGTATGACTAGGTCGGAAAACCGTGTATAATTTGAAGTAAATCGTTGATTCTGGGAGAAATCATGCAGTTTTGAGCGGGTTCACATACAAAACAATTCAACCCATTAAATATGCATGCCTGAGTCTGATGCATAGAGTCCAGAGTAAAAAAAGAAAGAAAATGCACAGAAAGCCTATTTAATTGTACTGCCTATAAATTCAAAAATGGAAAATCAGTGTTCCTTTTCCCCCGTACTACGGCGGCCGACCAACTTCAAATGTTGGTATTAAATTTTGAGAACGTGCTTGGCAGACGGTATGAATTAATTTGACGTGCCGACCGTGGGAAATACGTACTTTGTCACGCAATCGACTCTTTTTTTCAACGCAAAAGTATAACACGCACCATTCTTTTTCTCCTTCCTTTCCGTATAGCACTTGACTTCGAAGAATAGATTGAGTCAACATTTTGGTAAAGCAAAGGCTGCTCTTGTTGAGCAGTACCAAAGTAGAAGTCCCATCAATGGCAGAGCGAGGGGTATCTGCGATTATCGTATTTCAAGTTGTATACTTAGTTTAATTTTTCACAAAGACTTCTTAGTAATTAGCATAATTTTGAAACAAGAAAGTTGTACGCAGTACTAGCATGGATCTGCCTTGTATAGGTGTTTGGATTTGTTTTATGGGTTCAGTGTAATAAAATTCTGAAATAAGAGTTGGCCATTCTTCTGATATCGTCAAACCGTGAGTAACCACGGTTTCCTTTGTAGACACACTAGGACGCAAGTCGTCATTTATTCGTTTCAAAAGTTTTTACTGTGTGGTCCCTACATTCTATTATAAACACGATAAATTTATGAGATAAAATGATCATACTGCAATCAAACAATCTCTATCACAGTGTTAGAATTTTGTAGATTTGTAGAAAACTAACAGACACTCCAGTTAGGCGAAGACTACAAACGAAAAGTCGAGTCAATTACCAGAAACTTGTTTGTCCTACAAATTCATCAGAATTTTCGCAAAGAGAGCTTTTGTGAATGAACGGTCACCGGCAGAGTGAATGCTGAAGCGGCCATAATTATGTCAGTTAAGACAGAACACAAGAGCAGCAAAGGCTTGATCAGAGTACTGACACGAGGTAGTCGAAAAGTTTGTTATATCTGATACGACTACGACTTGCATTTCTCTTTTTGTTTTCAGTGTTTCTTGTTCAGTCCTCGTGCGTGGTGGTGGTAAATTACACTAAGAAGCCGGATGGCTTGTAGATCTACCAAACAGAACTATTCTGGCTTGTAATTGTTATAGCAGAAAATTGGAATATCTTCCCGTAGTTTTGGAAGCGATTAAATTAGTGAATTGGAGTTCTTTTGTTGACAATTGGAAGAGTTAGAATAGATGTTTAATCAAGGTTTACGTTGTCGTTTACTGTGATTAACAATGAGGCCTTCCTCAGGAAATTTAAGTGATCTTGTTATTAATTGAAGATCCTGCTTTAGGAAATGAGCAACAGCAAGTGCGCACACTGCCGTAGGCGTGCCAGCACCTTCTCTTCCTTCAGATCTTAACTACAGCCACTCAGATCTATTGAAATGTGTTAGTGTGATTTTAGAATAAGTGTAGTAAGCAAATAGAGGAGCCACTCGAGTGTTAACGACATCCTAGCGGAAAAGTCCATTCGGAAATGTGAATTCCGAATGTGACTTTGAACTTGGTCCTAGCGAAAATCCATTTCCTATCCTTTGTGTTCTAATTCGGCCAGTGTGAAAACTATTAGGAAATCACTGGGACGACTTAACACTTGTGGCGCATAAGAGCTGTCAGCTAAGAAACTAGTAAGATATAGTGAGACTTGTTCTTGAAAACGGAACATCGACGCTAAAGTGCATTAAAAATGAGCTTCAACTCTAAAGTCTGTTATAGCCCCGTAACAGATTTGTGGTGGAGAATCTGGGCATCGATCTTGGAAAAAGACCTTCGCAAGAGGACCTTCGAGGTATTTGAAGCCACTTTCTTTTACACATTGATCTCTGTGAGTGTTATGGGTTTTTAGTGAAAACCAAGCCAAACCGTGTTCCATTAGGAATGATGTAGGTTAGAGTTCAGAAATAAGGAAAAAAGAAAAAGAAAAGAAAAAAGAGTGTTTGTTAGCGTAACAGCTTTAAGTTTTTCTCGAAAGTAAGTGTAAACGAGAGTCAAACTATCTGTGGCTGCTTCGACAAAGATTAAACGACCACAAGCAATTACCCACAGAAACAGTGACTACTTACGCTGCTGACAAAAGACGCATAAGCGGTAGAATAAATTTACCACGTTCTGAAACTGTAAATTATTTTATCCAAGGCTTAAAACCCAGACTAAAATCGTATGTCATGCTTCAACAACCAAAGACTATTGAAGAAGCAGAAACTCACGCTAAGTTGAAAGAATCTGCCCCAGACCCGAACAGCGACAAAATGGATCAAGTGATAATTTTGTTGATTGCTCAAAAACAAAGCCCGGTAGTAGCTGCGTATATTCCATCAAATCTATCTAATGAACCTCAACAAAACTCACCCTTAAATAGGGATGATGTGACACAAATAATCCGCCAAGAATATTGCTCCGCGTTAATGGCAATCAAGCCAACAACAGGGGATTTCCAAATCGAAATCGTAGAACCTTCGATGGACGCCCAATGTGCAATTATTGTAACAAAACAGGCCCTGTTGCTTATGCTTGTCGCCAACGTTTGGGACAACGAGATCCCAGACTCCCAAATTACAATTATGAGCACCGCCAACACAATCCGAGATATTCAGGCCGACCTGACCATCGTCCAGCAAACCAAGCGGCGCCTCTAAACTCCCCTCGGTCTTGTTAGAACGGGAAACTAGCAAGGCCACTGTATATCGTGAACTTAATGGAAATATGAACGCCAAAGCAGAAACGCCACAAACAAACATAGAACCACACTTAGTAATGAAGCACTTAGTGACAGGCAAACGCCTCAACGACAGGAAGGCCAAATGATTTAGTAGCGCACGAGCCTGTAGTCCCGAACAGTCTCGTGAATTCAAAGGACAACAGTAAAGACACTAAAGTTAAAGGATATCCAGCGAGATCTCAACAAATGCAAGAGAGAATGCGAAAACGCAGATAACTTGAGAAAATGGCCCAAATTAAAGGTGACAAACCAATGTCCACAAAGGTTAAATCACACGAATCATTTACACCTGTCATGCAAATTCCTGCCTCAAAACTAAAAGTGCGTTTTGCTGAAGATGAATTAATAAATTGTTCAGAGGAAAGAACTCAAAACGTTCCGCGAATTAACACTATTTCCCTGATCACAACGGAAAATCATGTTAGGAGACCCGAAACTTTCACTACAACCGCAGAAGAACAAACGGAAGAAAATTTCGAAACAATAATGCCGCAAGAAGAGAGTTTTGTTACTGAAGAAACTAAAATTGTGTTTGAAGAACCAAGCATTTCATGCAAAGAGATAAAAGTGGAAACTGAAGAAACCAAAATCAAGTCGACGAAAAATAATCTGAATCGCTAAAACCCACCGTGGAAAATATTTACAGAGAAAACACACGATCAGCCGCGCTGAACCAATTTGAGAAAATAATGTCGTATATGAAGTTGATGAAATACATATCTGTTCTAATAAGGAAACCACGGTTAAATTTAGAAGTCACAGAAGAAACTGATCAAACAGATATAGTTAAAACCGGAATTCCAGATACCACTCAAAATGTGTCACAAGAGATGACAATCCCAGTTACAAATCAAACACAACAAGTTGCTAAACCAGCAGCCCAGGATTCAGATCACAAAGCAATTAATGATGTTCAGATTGCTAAGACAATACAAACATCCAAGCGAAATAATTGAAATTGAAACCAAGACTGTAGATTTTGCCTTGAATACATCAAGTGGTCAGGATTGCATATCGAATGAGAATGAACAAACGCAAGTGACAGGTGCCGAGCACATTATTTCTTCAGATGACAATCCAAACACGATAGAGTCAATTACCGAGGCATGTCAAAATGCTATTCAGTTTTCTAAGTCTAACAATATTCTTTCAATAGAAGGTTCGATTTGTGGCACGAAATTATCTTTCTTTGTTGACACCGGCGAAGAAGTTCGAAGCGCGAAATTTGAATCGTACAACGGCTGTTCTCCCAGTGATGTAAAAAGTCAATAAACGGGTGTAAAACTTCACAGATGCTTTATAATCAGTAAAGAGCTTCCATTTCTTTACTCTAGGAGAGGAAATCAAGGCAGATTGTTAGTTTTTATTTGAATTTCTCGGAAAGCATTTTGACCGTTGGCCGCCATTTTGGTCAGTTCACAGTTTGAATACTAATTAGGGGACGGAGCATTCCCTTTTATGGCGCGTCTTCGTGTTTAACAAGGAGGAATACTTATTGTATAACAAACATCGGAGAAACAAATTTTGAGCGGCGTGAATCGCTAACTCTTCCTGCGTCTCAGAGAAGCAATCCCAAGTGTCTTTCAGATTTTGCTGGCGTGATTACAAAATACGTTGTTTATAGCCGTACGTCAAAGCAACTGTGTGCTCTCTGCTTAAATTGGAATTCTATTGGTCGACATACTCATAAATGATTTGCTGAATAATCCTCGCACAGCTGCAATTATTCGCGTGGGCCTTCAAGGTGATTGAAACTGTTCAAACATGTTTTATCGCCCTTCCCAGGGGTCTAAAAGTCATATCACGAAACCATTTGTTAACCTGACGGCTTTTTGAGTCGTCCAATTTTGTCAATCATTCGATAACTGAATGTTGCTAGAACTAGGTTTAATATAAACTCTTGAGAGTGATCCTGACATCAGGTTTCGTTTTAAATTTCAGGCATTTTATCTGACAATTCAGTAAGTTTAATTGAATTACTAATTGTTGTAATTATACGTCACTCATTTTCTGCTGGAATGATTCGGATAATTTGACTTTATGAGGAGCTCAGAAACTGTTTTTAGTGCAAAGGAGGGGATTTCTAGCGAAGAGTTGCGGCATAATACTTGGGTTTTTAACGTGCCTTTCTGTTAAATGTAGAAGACAACTATCAACCGGCTCTTGAGATCAGTAATTTGTTAGTTATGCTCCAAAGCGGCATTTGCGCCTGTTTATGTTAAGTGTCCCGGCTTTCTGGTGTCATCACGTTAAACGTACAGGGCTGCGATAACGCAATTTAAGTTATGTTCTCAGAATTGTTTAGTTCAGATTAAGTATTAGGAAAGCGCCGGTTCTGGCACATCGAGTAAGGAGTGGTGAAATCCCTAGCATTGTTCCTTATGAGTGCGGAGTGTGGTTTACTTAAGCTCGCGATCGGTCAGCGGTTTTACCTATGCGCGAGCGAAACCGCTGACCGATCGCGGGCTCAGGTGTGCGGTGAGTGGGTGTGAGTGAAACCGCTGACCAGCCAGATCGTGGGCGAAAGTGTTTTTCGGCTTAAAGGAGTGAAGAACGAAGGTTAGATGGCTGAGTTGAGGAGGTTGAAGGAATATATCAATGTCCGAAACAGAGCCGGGCTACGATTCTCGAAATGGGATGATCCGATGAGCTGATTGAGGCCTGTAAGAGAGAGGCAATCTGGTGGTGGGGGAATCTGTGAACACAGGAGAAGCAGATACTATTGCAAAGACTGGTGGAGAGGGAATCTGTGAACATGGTAAGAAAAGGGTAAGGTGTAAGAATGTGGAGGAGAGGGAATATGTGAACATGGGAAGGAAGAGTACCATTGCAAAGAATGTGGTGGAAAGGGGATGTGCGTAGATAGTAAACAAAGGTACCATTGCAAAGACTGCGGAGGGAAGGGAATCTGTCAACATGGATGACGCAAAGGGGATTGTAATGAGTGTGGTGGAAAGAGGATGTGCGAGCATGGAAAAAGATGGTACTATTGTAAGGAGTGCGGTGGGAAGGGAGTCTGTGAACACGAGAAACGAAAGGGTAACTGTCGCGAGTGTAAGGAAAGAATGGCAGCAAAAAGTCCACCAAGCGACACTCCCACAAACGACTGCAATGGCAGGCAAGGTGTTTGAGTGAACCTCTGACTTTTGAGAGGGTGTCAGAGTTGAGACAGGAGTCTTTGAGTTTCCACCGACTTGATCGTCAGTGGAATCGGCAGAGGTGGGTTGCAGGCCATCACCGGAGGTGGGTCGTAGACCATCGTCATCACCAGAGTCGGGCCTTTGAACTTCGCTGTCGTTGATGTCACCGCTTGAGCCAAACTTCATATTGTTGGTCGTCTTTTCGAGCTTGTTGTTATATCCAGCCACACGGTCCTTGTTAATAACCATCTCAGAGGGTAACAGCCAAGTCCCAGGCGTAATGGCAAAGTCTAGCCTTACCTTTGCATTCTGAACAGCCAACTGATACCTCGATATGCTCTTTGCAAGGCTTTCCTCAATGACAGCACTCTCAAAGAGGACCAACATCTCTTGCTGAGCCTCCTGAAGCCCACCTCCAGAGCCAACAATCGGATTCCTCACGTTGGCTTGCGCACCCAGTACGCAGTAAACAAGAGCTTCGATGCTACGATTCAACCTCCCAAAGCCTGGCGTAGTGATCCCCTTTCCACGCCTCAAGGCAAACCACTCGTATTGCTTCCCTCCATGGCTATCGTTGCGGATATACCTAACGTCCTTGTTAGACTCACCTTCATCCTTTAAATGCAGCCTTCCTCCAGGCCACTTCTCGTCAGAGCTCTTAAACCAAGGACTTGTGTGAACGTTACTCACATGCCCGTGTGCGTGATCAAAAGCAAACACAGTCCCAAAACTTCCATTCTGTCCCCTCATCCAACGAAGGTCAAGACTCTTGGGTGTGTTGAATTCTTGGCAAAGAGCCTCGTACTTCCCGAGGTTCACAGGGTTGTTCAGAGGGTCAAACCCCTGACTCTTTGGCAACGCCACCTCAAGCTCCCAAAGAATCCTCCTGATCGTAACGTAGACGTGAAACTCAATGAGGCACTGAACAGGCTTGCTGTAGTTCTCGTCAAGTCCAATTCCACATCCGCAGGTCGCGCACCATACAGCAAAGCAGAGTTGTTGAGGCCAAAAGGAGATGTCAGGACCAGCCAACCACGCCTTGGCCGTCTCAGACGTTGTAAAGGTAAGCGTTTCATCAGTAAAGATGTTCTTCATCTTGGTAACAAAGGACTTGCCAGGTGAAGCAAAGATCTCGAGGTTTGTTGGAATTGGCTGTGCGGAGGAGGAGAACGATGTTAGGTGAACGGCGTAAGTTCCTTGGAAGGGGAGAAGCGTGTGTGGGAAGAAGGACCTCTTCCCCATGTCCTTGACGCACTGCTCATCCAAAGTCATCCCAGGTCGCAGGTCATGCTTCTTCCACTCAATTTGATACTTATCCTCCACGTTTGTGACAATAAACGCATCTTTGACTGCGTTTGGAAAGGACTGCTTAAACCTCGCCCAAGCGTCTTTCAAGCCCTTCATGTAAAGATCGAGGCTCTTGTGAGGGTAATAATCCTTCCATTGAGCCCTCATGGTTGCAGAAACGGGGGCATCGATGTTCAACATTCCTTAACGGCTTTCGTTAAGGAATCTTTTGTCCTTAAGCGTATGGTGGAGGAGCAGATGGTATTTCTTGATGAGGAAACTCGTTAGTCATGAAAACATTAACCGTTGAGTTTCTTATTATCATGACTTTCCCCCTTCCCGTGAGCCATTCTCCAAAGCGTTCAGTAGCCTTCGCGTCAAGGTCCTCGCGCTCTTGGTTCTTTGGAGTGACAAGTCCTTTTTTGCTGCAATTGTTGCAGAGTGCCTCTGACTTTCCCACAACGCCTTTTCCTTGTTAAACTTGTCAAACTCCTCCTCGGAGATCTTACCATCACTCAAAGACCTGGAGACCATCCCTTGGATGCTTGTAATCTTGGCCTGGTCAAGAGAAACCAACCTCTCGAGGGTCCTAACCTTCTTGACGGTCTCCTTGTCAAGAGCGATCGTAATGAGACCTGTGAGACATAGAGCACCCCCAACGCCAATCAATGGTACACCGATTGCGACACCAAAGACTGTTTCAGATAGGGCAGTCCCAGTGATCGATAGAGCAGAAGGTCCAGCCGTGGACCCTTGGCTCACCATCCTCAGCCTGTCATACTTCTTTGACAATGTAATACCAGCTCTTAAGAGAACTAGGTTGACTGTGTCGGCGTGGCGGAAGACAAACTGGTGTATCAACTAAGTGTTGATGAGGGTAATGGAACGCCGTCAAAAAGACAATAGCTGACGTTTCGAGCGCTAGCCCTTCGTCATTCGCTCTGACGAAGGGCTAGCGCTCGAAACGTCAGCTATTGTCTCTTTGACGGCGTTCCATTACCCTCATCAACACTTAGTTGATACACCATTTTATGCTTCTTTGACGCCTTCCTCAAACTCGTCAAGTCCTGCTCAAGCTTACCCTTGATATCTTCAAGGTAGTTGCGTTTGGTTGATTCATCGTTGGGTAGATCGGGGGGCATGTCTTAACCTCGCTCATGTTGTCTCGTTCGCGCTAAACGACTTTAAAAGGCCTACGGCCCGCCCCATGCGTTCATGATACAGAGTGGTGAATCACCAGCTGAACGAGGAGGTGAGCCTCTTCGTCAGCCGTCAGGCTCTTTGCGCGAGGAAAGTAGACTGAGAACTCAACCTGGTTAATCAACGTCTTGGCATGAGGAGCCGCAGCCGGGTTGAGCCGTAAGTACCCGTTGCTAACCAAGCTGTTTTAATCCCAATTAACTGCGGCGAACAAAGGTGTAAGCAAAACAGCATGCAAGCGCCTCGATTCTTGGAGTGAGAATGTTTCCCGTGGGGAAAACGCCAGCCTGCTGAGCTGCTTTGTGAAAGCCGGATATCAAGAATTTACTAAGCTTTGGGGCTGTTTTGCAGAAAAAAATGCCATCTAAAAAGTTAAAATTGGATAGCACTGACAGAGACATTGAGTTCTGGATGCCTTCAGTGCCTCAAGGTTAATAATCAATTTGCAAAGATACATAACAATTACAAGCCAATTGAAGAATCAGTTTGCATTTACCACAATTAGTAACATTTTACTCGCGCCAGCTTTCTACTACATTGGTTTCTTCCTTTTCCTTAAGAAGAAATTCACTGAGCCAAACTGGAAAAAGTACCTTTCTGTGATTAGGAAGAGTTAGTTTACCCATATGACATGGGAAATGAGACTCTTCTCGTGTCCCACAGCATCTTACACTGGTAGACAATGTGCTAAGTTGTCTAATATTCTGTAGAATCATTGTGTATTTTATAATGCATTTTTTCCATTTTCACTCTCACAGAAACTTCCAATTTTCCAATATAATGGGGAGTATAGATTTAGGGTTATTTTTCCTGGCATGAGATTTTGTGCTTTAGTACATGTACCAGGGAACACATGCAACAACATTGAAACCTTTTGAAAAGTGGGATGTATTACTTACAGGTACTTGAGAAATAAATATACAGTACTTCACCAATGAATGGAGTGCAAAGACCGTCTCTGTATATTTTCTTAATATGCAACAAAATAAATCACTGTGATTTGTGTGAAAGAGAAGAATAACTTTCACGACCAACCAACATATATAACAGAATTACTGTGCTCTTCAAACAGCAATGGGTAGAGTTCTCATGTATGCTTACACCACGCATGTCGATATCCAAACATCGTGAAAGCCATCAATAACCACGCCACAAGGCTGACAGGTAAGAAGGCTATTGTTGCATATCACGAGAAGAGCGTTAAGCAACAGAAGGTACTGGAGGCCTGTTAGGTTCGATGAGAGCCGCCTCGAAGGTGGTCTTAGGGTGAGGTACCTCCTTAGCCCAGGTGAGGAAGAGGGTGAAAGCGTTAGGAGGGCTACTGATCTTATTTGGAGTACCAAGGTCTTTGACTTGAGCAGGTCAAAAATAGCTGAGAATCAGCTTGTTTTGTACTACCTGGCGGATGGGCCGAAGAGAGGGTTCGTCAGGGAAGAGCTGCAAGTCGTGCCACCAGACACTGAGTAACCGCCAAAGTTTGTGGTTAAGACCTAATTCCATGGTGACTTAGCGCCAGGATGTCCACCCCATTTGGTAGTATGTGCCTCTTATCGTCCTCCCTCCTCAGGGCTACCTTGGTTACCTCCTCCAAGTAGATGTCGTGCTTGTGACTTCTTATAGACTTCAGCGAGCGGGTTTGCTCTTTCCCACTGAAGAGGAGTCTCTGTAATCCGCCAAGGTAATCTCCTTCCTGACAACAGCCTTTTTGACCCCCTTGTATTTCTTCTCTTCATTGGAAGAGCCGTCGACTGAGAAGGACTAGAGCTTTGCTCTCAAACCCACAAACTCTGTGATCTGTTTACCTCCGACCTCGTCCTTGAACATACCGATCACCTTCTTGTTGACGCCAACCTCTACCCCTGACGGATGGTTCTTTGGATAGTTGCTCGTGTCAAACTTGCTATTGACGTCTGAAGCAATGTCCTTGTAAAAGTCATCCGTTTCAATCTCGTAAAGCAGTGAGTCTGTGTCTGTAAAGAGTAGCCTGATTTGCTCCGGTGAGCACTTGCTCCGTATATTGTTGTAGTGAAAGTCGTACATGAGGGTCTTACTCGTGTCCAGTATCGTTAGCCCAAGGTAGACCGGCTTGTTAAATACGACTTTGTCCCGATATATGTGAACCGCAACGAGGCTGTTGCTAAAGATATTTCTCCTATCGAAGCTTGGCTTGGCAACGAGCTTTCTGACCTGATCCTCGCTCGTGACTAGCCTGACGTCCACTCGATCTCTGACGTTCTCCATTGTCTTGCCAAACACAGAGTTGTTCATCAGCTTAAATAAGTCCTTCTCAAAGTCGTTCTTTGCGTTTGCCCTAAGCCTCGTATTCAAGTCAATGTAGCACTTCAGCCAGTCTGTCTCTTCGAACTTTATTCCTCGATGTACCTTTTTGAGTTTCAAACCGTGTAATACATAGTTTCTCAGAGCGTTGTGGTGAATTGCGTACTTTGTCTTGTTGCTTAGGGTTGGGACTAGTTTCTCTGTTCCGTTTATAACAAGCCTTTCAGGGACAAAAGGATAGTCGTTGTGAGCGTCGTGTGGGTGGGTTGGATACTTAAGATCGACCTCAAGTATAAAAGGGTGGTTAGTCCAAGCACCCAGCTTATCCTCGTCCATCCACTTAAAACCGTGCGTTGGTAGCGGTTTAGACATTGCCCACCCGTACAGATTGTTTGCATCAAGGTACTGCAGGTACTTGGTTGGTTTGTTTGGATCGTAGTTTGTCATGTAAAGGTTGTTTGCCACCCCATGCCTCTTCGTTATCATCGAGACACCACCACGTATTCCCTTCTCAATCATGAGCACCATGTCGTTGTCGGCTAATAGCTCAAGGCTGACTCGCGTTTTTTCCAACGCTGCTGACCACGCTAGGCCTGGTGAAGTGTAGTACCAGGGAGAATCAAGTTTGTAGTTCTCGAGGCAGATGTCCCTAAAGTGGGTCAGGATTAGCACGTCTGATTCGAGGTAGAGGTTGTGGTAATCCCTCATCGTCTTGCACTCAAAGCACATCCAAACCCTCTTTGCGTGCTCAAGTAAACCACACTCCGCACTCATAAGGAACAATGCTAGGGATTTCACCACTCCTTACTCGATGTGCCAGAACCGGCGCTTTCCTACTACTGATTACTTTTGTGCTTTTCAACTTCTTATTTCCATTACCGATACATAAACGTTTAATAATCATATACTATTGTTCACTCTATCGATCCCTCGAAAGATGATTTATTATTAGTCGCGACCAGAGAACTCTGACGAGAATGTATTGTAAAAATCAGCCAAAAGATCACTGGTTAAGAATATGAACAACCTTGAGTAACTTGTAACTGTGGATATTTACGGAAACATTACACTGAATTTCGGCATTTTTGGATATGATTTAATTTAAGAGCGGGTTGCTGTAAATATCGACTATAGGTATGCAAGATAGAAAAATCCGATGTTCTCAAACTTTGCCATATTAAAGGCCTTCAGTAACTATTACCAAAAATATAGATCCGAGGTTGTTTGGACCTTTTTTTTTTTTGGTGAATTTTTTCGTGTGCGCGCGCGGAATTATGCAAATCCAATGCAAAAATACCGAATTTTTCGGAAGCTCCCTCGCAATGGTAAAGACCATTCTACAGAAAATTAAGCCCTACAATGTAAGCTAATTCTCTCCTCTATGGACTATTGTTGTCAGATCGCAGTATCATTGAAGCCTGAATTTTTGGCAGATTTTTAAAATTTATGACCGTGACAGCGGTGTGTGACTTTGAAATATAGGTCAAGTTCAACGCCACAAATCTCACTCTGGTACATCGCTTTGACAACTGAAACTCTACCCCAGGGAAGGACCATCCCTTGAGCTAAACATATAGCAAATAAAAAATTGGGGTAAATTAAATGCTGGATTTCTGGAACGGTTTCATATAAGGTTACTTGACCAAAACAACACACCTTTCGATCTTTGACTTTATCGGAAATTAGCGGTCGGACTGTAACGATATTAGCCTGGTCGCTAAGCAACCAGTTCCCCGGATGGACGCGAACCCTATTGTTTCAGAGTGTGAGTGATCAGTGTGAACAGAGTGTGAGAGTATTAAAAGTGTTTATGCAAGTTCAAGTCTACTCTCTGAGAAGCCCAACACGAAACATGGTGTCAGAAGTGGTTACTCTTGAGTACCGGATTGATTAATTCACTCAAGGTAACTTATGGAACATTGTCCAGCAAACACAACAGTGTGAGAGAAACGCTCAAGAAACCACAACGTCGAAGAACACAACATGGCCGCGCCGCTTGGGTTACCGCCACCTGAACCCCTGCCATTACTTCAAGGAAACACGTCGCTGAAATGGAAGAAATTCAAGCAGAAATGGAGCAACTATGAAATCGCAACCGGTGTAGCAAAGAAAGAACCGCCAACGCGAGTCGCGACTCTACTGACGGTAATCGGAGATGAAGCTGTCGAAGTATACAACACGTTCACATGGGACGAAGAGGGCGACGAACTGAAAATCTCAAAGGTTCTGGAGAAGTTCGAGGCGTTTTGCAACCCGAGAAAGAACACTATATATGAGCGCTATGTTTTTTTCTCAAGGAACCAAGAGCATGGAGAGTCCATCAACCACTATGTAACCGTCTTAAAAAACTTAGCTGACACGTGTGAATTCCAAACTCTTAAAGAGTCGCTTATCCGCGATCGGATTGTTCTAGGCATCCAAGACAGCACAGTGAGAGAAAGACTTCTGAGAGATGCAGAACTAACTCTGAAAACCGCGATTGAGAAAGTGAGAGTGGCCAAATTCACTCAAGTTCAGTTGAAGCAGATAAAGGCGGACAAGACAGTCGACGAATCGATTCACGCGATCAAATCTGAGGCGAGCTGTTCAGAGAAAGAGGAGAAGATACACAGTAAAGCACCAGTGATAGATTGCAGGTACTGTGGCTGAAAACACCCAAGGGACAAGTACCAGTGCCCAGCATATGGTGCAAAGTGCCAGAAGTGTGGCGTGGCAAACCACTTTGCAGTAAAGTGCAGAAAGAAAAGCTCCAACACCAGACGACTTCACCTGGTGGAAGTAGAAGAAGACAATACTGAAGACGAATTTTCTATTGACATGGTCAGTCACAAAATTGGAACACTAAAAACCAAGAGTGAGTCTAGTGGTGCAAGTCAATTATTTGCGACCGTGACAGTAAATGACAAAGCGAAAGTCAAGTTCCAGCTGGACTGTGGAGCAACTTGTAACCTGTTACCACTAAAGGATTATTCACGAGCCATGGAAAACCCCGATGACCTTTATCTGGAGAGGAGTAGAGCCAAGTTAGCCATGTATAATGGAACTGTTATGTACCCTGTGGGCAAGTGTAAACTAAAGTGTACGCGAGATGGGTCCTCACACAGCCTTGAATTTCAAGTTGTCAAAGGAGATATGCGTCCACTGTTAAGTGCAGAAACCTGCCAAAAGTTCAAGTTCTTGAAAGTGCTGGTGAAGGACCCTCCCCATCAGGTGAATACTGTGATCGATCAAGCAAATCCTGGCGTACCATTGACAGTCAGTCACGACAGCATCTTGGAGGAATATGCAGAAGTTTTCGAAGGAGTTGGATGTCTCTCCGAGCCCTACCACATCGAAATTGACCCAACGATAAAGCCTACAGTACACCCACCCCGCAAATTACCCGTAACACTCAGAGAGCTCTTAAAGAAAGAGTTAGAAAGAATGGTGCAGGAAGAAGTCCTGACTCCAGTGAGTGAGCCAACGGACTGGGTCTCAAGTATGGTGACTGTCGTGAAGCCGAACAAGTTAAGGATTTGTATTGACCCTAAAGACCTCAACAAAGCTATTAAGCGCTCACACTACCCACTCCCAACCATTGAGGAAGTTGCCTCCAAACTTAGCAAAGCAAAGGTCTTCTCGGTACTGGATGCGAAAAGTGGTTTTTGGCAAGTGAAACTAGATGATGCCTCCAGCAGATTAGCCACTTTTAACACACCTTTTGGCCGGTACCGCTGGTTGAGAATGCCCTTTGGCATCTCCTCTGCACCAGAGGAGTTCCAAAAGAGAATAAACAACACATTTGGGGATCTCAACGGTGCAGCAGTCATTGCGGATGACCTTTTGGTGTACGGAGAAGGGGACAACATGGAAATGGCTATAGAAGACTATGACAAGAACCTCCGGAGTATCCTGAAGCGAGCTAAGGAGAGAAACCTCACCTTCAACAAGGAGAAAGTTCGCCTGAGACTTACCGAAGTACCCTACATTGGCCATTTGTTAACAGGAGGAGGCCTGAAAGCAGATCCAAAGAAAGTTGAGGCAATTCTAAATATGCCCAAGCCGACGGATGTACAGTCAGTGAAGAGGTTGCTGGGCATGGCCAACTACCTTTCAAAGTTCCTTCCCCGGCTATCATCGGTCACGGAGCCATTAAGACGCTTGGAAGACAAAGATGTCGAATGACACTGGAAGAAGTCCACGACAAAGCCATAAGAGAGGTGAAGAGTTTCATTGTAAACCACCCCGTGCTGAGATACTATGACGTAAAAAAGGAAGTAACCCTACAGTGTGACGCGTCACAGTCAGGCCTCGGAGCGGTACTGCTACAAGAGGGCCAGCCAGTAGCTTTCACATCAAGGGCACGCACAGCAACAGAGAGAAACTACGCTCAGATCGAAAAGGAACTTCTGGCAATCGTACATGCCTGTGAACGGTTTGATCAGTACCTGTTTGGTCGTTATGTCACCGTAGAATCCGACCACAAGCCTTTGGAGGTTATACTGAAGAAACCACTGTTAGCAGCTCCGAAGCGGCTCTAGCGCATGATGATGCGTCTACAAAACTACACCCTCAAAGTAGTTTACAAGCGAGGCCAAGAGATGGACATTGCAGATGCCTTAAGCAGGGCTCACTTATCTACACCAGACCAGACAACACAGAAGGAACTGGAATTTATCCGGGGGTAGAGGAGATCAACATGACTCAGCATCTCTCCATTACCAAAGAGCGCCTCACAGACTTCCAGCAGAAGACCAAAGATGATGCAGCTTTACAACAGCTGAAGCAGACCATACAACTTGGGTGGCCAGGTAACAGAGACGCATTCCCAAGAGAAATCAGGGCATATTACAATTTCCGGGATGAACTGTCCGTACAAGACGAAGTACTCTTCAAAGGGAGCAGAGTCATAGTCCCAACAGTCATGAGACCAGAGATGGTAAAGAAAATCCATGCAAGCCACATCGGCGTTGAGGGCTGTCTGGGTCGAGCCAGAGACATCCTGTATTGGCCTGGTATAAATGCAACTATCAGGGATCATGTCTTGGCCTACGGACCTGCAATACCTTTCGCATGGAGCAAGCCAAACAACCCCTCATGCCGCAGGAAGTACCTGATAGACCATGGTCAAAGGTTGCAGTGGATATGTTCATGCTGAACAGAGAAGAGTATATCATCATGGAGGATGATTACCCTAACTTCTTCGAGTTTTAACTTCTGCCCGACACGAAGCTCCCAACAGTTCTCACCAGCATGAAGTCACAGTTTGCCAGACATGGCATTCCGAATGAAGTCAGAACCGATAACGGCCCACAATTTTGCGCTTCAGAATTCCAGAAGTTTGCCAAAGAGTGGGACTTTGAGCACATTACGTCATTGCCATATTATGCTCAATCAAACGGCAAAGTAGAGAAAGCATTCAACACTGCTAAACGGATCCTCAAGAAAGCAAAGGCAGACCACAAAGACCCCTACCTAGCATTGCTCGACTGGAGAAATACGCCGACAGAAGGCCTCAACTCCTCGCCAGTACAGAGACTAATGGGAAGGAGAACCAGGACACTCCTCCCAACCAAAGCCACTCTACTTAAACCCGAGCTGGTGAAGCCTGCCACTGAGCTCCTAACACAAAAAAGGATGAAACAAGCTCGATACTTCAACAGAGGGGCCAAGACACTGAAAGAGCTCAAGCAAGGAGACATTGTAAGGATACGACCAGACCCAAAGGATCATACGAAGATATGGAAGAAAGCAGTATGCCTCAGAGAAGTTGCACCAAGATCCTATGAAGTGGAAGTTGAAAGGAACAGGTACAGGAGAAACAGGAGACACCTCATTGTAACACAAGAGAAGCCAGTAGAGGACTGTTTTATGGATGAACTAGCAGAGCCATCCTTACCCGAAACACCAGATCCCGTTAGCCCAGACCAGCCAGACACACCGCCTTTGGATGACTCACCTGAAAGAACACCAGAGACTCCGCAGCCTACGGAAAGAAGATCAGCGAGAGGGTGAATACTCAGGACCCCAGTCAGTTTCAAGGACTACTACATGTCTTGAGCGCTACACACAAAACAGTTCATTAACTACATGCAAGTAGTGTTCCCGCCAAAGATAAACACTCAACAACGGACATGTTTATGTTTATTATTTAGTGTTCAGTGTTTAGTGAGGAGGATGTAACGATATTAGCCTGGTCGCTAAGCAACCAGTTCCCCGGATGGACGCGAACCCTATTGTTTCAGAGTGTGAGTGATCAGTGTGACCAGAGTGAACAGAGTGTGAGAGTATTAAAAGTGTTTATGCAAGTTCAAGTCTACTCTCTGAGAAGCCCAACACGAAACACGGACGGTCCTATATGTTCATAATTTTCGTTTGAAACCACGACGAAATGACTTATATGGGTTTTTCAGATCCCAGAAACTACAAATTCGCGTTTGTGTGGATCTAACAGGCGTTTATTTGGAAACTTCCCAAATTTACATTTTGCGAGCGACACTAATTCATCACAACATAGCCACTTCTGTACGATTAAACACCCAATCGTAAAAATAGTCTATCAATAAAAACAAAAAGCTGGATGCTACCTGGTACATCTTACCGTAAAAGGCTATTTCCGGCCAGTAAATGCACTGCTGTTGCTGCAGAAGGGGCAGTCGCCATGTCGAATACGTCCCGGCCGCGGCGTTTAGCGGTTCCAAAGACAACGATTAACCGCAATCATACAAGAAGAACTTGCTGCACAACTCTCACATTCATGCTTTAAGGGTCGACCGATAAACAATCATAATGTGAATGCTTTTTGCGACAAACTTATGAACCTCAAAACTTGTTATGTAATGTGGTTGTCAATCACAAAGCCGCCCCGGATGTGATGTCATGGAAATGGTTTTTAAAGCCGATTAAACAATACACAGGCATTGTTGCCCCACTTCAAGGCTACGCCCACCTCACAGTGCTATATATTTCACAGCGGACAGCTTTTAAAACAAAGCGCAAAGATAATCGTTATCATAACAATTGTCCCGAAGAAATTATTCCAGGTTTCCCGTTTTGGATTAGAGTTCCTCTTAGTTGAACATGGCTTCGTGTAGCTGTGCAAAACTTGCCGGAGGAATCTGTGGTCCAAGTGCTGACAACCCAGCCAATGTACACGTTGTTCCACTGAACAGTTGTAAGAGAAATATTCAAGCACACCTGAGATCGTACAGAGTTCGCGACTCGGCCTGAGGCGAAACTTCTATTGGCACGAGCAGGTATGTTAATGCTGCTATTGTGTTGGCCTCTTAGACTGTTCGCCGTTTAGTGTATGACAAGACAAGACAACCCTTTTTAGAGAGCCATGTGACTGATGTACATAGAATTGTTTTTCTAATAGTATAAGTGTAGCTGTATTATATAACACTAGGTATGGGTATGATGGTAAATTCGTAAAGGATATAGGTTATGTAGGGGAGGGCGCAGTTATTATTGACTGATATATAATTCGAAAGTGCCGAGGGACAAAAACTAAACTGAGCAACTGAAGATTTCCCTTTTGGCAGTTACCTTAAAATATATTGCATCCGAAAGACGTTAAAACAGCAGCATATCAATTTTGAAGGTGTTTTTGATACTGATGAGTCTTACCTTGCACTCACAATTTGCCCAAGACATCGGGATGTGTTCGGAATAAGATGGCGCTCAAACAAAAGAACCTGCTCCACCCCCAGTCAATGGTCGTTGCACCAGTCGGCCGTCAAAGGAGAATGTGGTATCACTTTATCACAGTGCAGGCAGATATTTGAGTGCACCGGAGTTATGCTTCCTGTTGCCTCACGTAAGCTCTCTTGCTTTTAAAGTGTAATAACGTTTTGCACCACAATAGGTACTGTGTACTCATTCTTTTTATCGCCTGGCATATTCTTGCTTGAGTCATGAAATGGAGATTAATTTATTAATTTACGTAAAAGCTTCCACCATTTAAAATTATAATTCGATACTTTTCCCTCCCTTTCGATTGGCCGAGAGACTGCTACGCCACCTGCAAATAACTGCCTACAAATAAGTATCTGCTCATGCGCGTTACTGTTTTCGGTGTGTCAACTGCAAATAATGTTGTGCCGGCATGCGCAGTTTTCTCTACGTGTGTAAACATGGCATCTCGTTTTCGCGCGCTTCCCAGCACATTTTATGCCAAATAATTTGTAAATTGCAAGCTCACTCGAATGATAAAACATTTATTGAACTCGGTTATGATAAAATAGCGTGATTTGCCAATGCCTCACAGATCAGTTATTTGTCTCTGCCTCCGGCATCGGCAAATAATCGATTTGCTCGCCACTGGCATACGACCCATAACAAGCGATAAAAATCCGGTTCGCATTACGGGGTTCATTGGTTTTCGGATTAAAGGGATCTTCTTATAACAAGGTGCATAACTGGCCAACAAAGTGACTGACTTTGTCGGAAAAAAATAGAATGTACTTTCAAAGTTTAAAATATAGGTAGCAGCTTATAATATTTTTGTAGGCTGAACCACGAATAATAGAATCTGTGGAAGAATCTACTCAATGTTCAAGACTATTTTACTTTCGGTGTATTTTTCATTTCTAGTATACAATACCACTGCGAAACAAAGGCTACTTGATCGAATGGAAGAGATATTTCCACATGCGCTGTACGATAAGCCGAAGCATTTTGACAACTGTCACGCTCGTGCGGAGCATAACACATGTAATATATTCACAGAGACGCATTAGTCGAGTCTTAAGCCCTGAGAATGAATATTTTCGTCTCAAAAACGGATATACTTTCGGCGAGAAAAACTTTACAAAACAGCTACAGTATGTAGGAGGCAACAGATGTCATTTACAGTGCAAAGCATAAATCATCATTGTTTACGGCTAAAGTTCGTCATGGCTTTGGTGTTCCGTTTTCAGCCTGATATCTTCCCAGAAGTATTTCGTGTCGCCACAGAAAGTTTGTCGAGACTAAATAATTAGCGGCGACAAAGTTATTTGCAATCCTGCAGCGGTAGCCAACATAATCGAATCAATCACACATTTTTTTGCGGCTATGACGGTGAACTTAAAAACGCAAGCCCAATCTTCTTTATCCGTGCATGTTCCACAAAGCCAAACGGTGTTGAGTTTGGATGGGATAGAGATAACTTTATACAGAAGCATTAACGTACAATTCAATCGACTACATCTCAAGTTGTTCGCGAAGTCACCTTACGTCATCACATATCACGTGGCAATGTAAACCAATCACCGTGTGCTGCTTCGTAACCCAGAAAAAAACTAATAACACGACGATGAAGACACGCTGTGCAATCCTAAGCTCGTCGGGGCTACGCCCAACGAGCAACAAAGAGGTCTGCGCGTTTCAGCGAAGCACAGAAGACCTATCTGCAAGATACATTTGCCGTAGGACGAGAATCGGGATGCAAGTAAGACCCTGAAACGGTTTCGAGGGATATGCGTAGTGCAAAGAAGCAAGATGGATCCAGGCTGTTTTCCACTGACGAGTTGCTGACAACTCAGCAAATCCAGTCAATTTTTCAAGGATGGCGTCTCGGACGCCAAAGCTGTGCAAGAGGAACAACACTACGAAGAGATGCGGCAAAAGATCCTGAGCGAAGTCCAGTTAAAACATTCTATTACGTATGACAACTTGAATCTCTGTAACATGAACAAAAAAGGGCACCCTGCGACAGATTAGTAGAGCCATGCTACAGACTCTTTGTGGATATTTTAATTTGAGCACAGAAAGCTTCAACACCAGGCGCAAGGCTCAGTACGTCACTGTTTCAAAAGATCTTGTTCAAACTTGTGACTGCTGTAGTACCGAGTGAATTACTAGAGGAAATAATTTCCTCACTGATAGTCACATTTTCAATAACACAACCAGCCAAGTGTTGAGATGTCAGAGCTTCAAAAGGTCAATCAGGTCATATTGTATAATATCCAAAAACTATTATTTACACCTGCTCCGATGTGCGAAATTCCAATTAGGCCTAGCTTGGCGGACAAACACTTCGTAAGCATAAATCTAAGGATTTACATCTAGGTGACACTTAGCCTGTTCCAGGCTCTCAGATACTGGAAAAAGGCGCAAAGAAAAGGCACGATCAACTGGGGTGGAGGCACGGGAGGGCTGGGGCGAGGGAGGGAGGAGGTGGGGAGAGCCTGTAGTAATTCTATTCAGAACCCTGTTCCGCCCCTGGCCATGTGATTTTGAAAGATGTCACTCACTGATTAATGGCAAATCGAATTAAATCACAGCGGCTCTGAACTCAGTTGAATTGAATCACAGCGGCTGTAAACTGAGCCGAATAAAATCACAGCGGCCCTGAACCCAGTTGAATTAAATCACAGCGGCCCTGAACTCAATTGAATTAAATCACAGCAGGTCTGAACTCAGCTGATTTAAAACACAGCGACTCTGAACTCAGCCGAATTAAATCACAGCGGCTCTGAACAGAGCCAAATTAAATCACAGCGACTCTGAACTGAGCCGAATAAAATCACAGCGACTCTGATCTCAACCGATTTAAGTAACAGCAGGTCTGAACTCAGCCAAATTAAATCACAGCGGCTCTGAACTGAGCCAAAAAACATCACAGCGACGACTCTGAACTGAGCCGAATTAAATCACAGCGACTCTGAGCACAACCGATTTAAATAAGAGCGGGTCTGAACTCAGCCAAATTAAATCACAGGCGGCTCTGAACTGAGCCAAAAAATATCACAGCGACGACTCTGACCTGAGCCGAATTAAATCACAGTGACTCTGATCTCAACCGATTTAAATAACAGCGGGTCTGAACTGAGCCGAATAAAATCACAGCGGCTCTGAACTGAGCCGAATAAAATCACAGCGACGACTCTGAACTGAGCCGAATAAAATCACAGCGACTCTGATCTTAACCGATTTAAATAACAGCGGGTCTGAACTCAGCCGAATTAAATAACAACGACTAAATGTTTCAGGCTTGTCTCTTGCTCTTTTTTGAGAGAATTAATGTGCGAGAAATCCATAAGCATTTTGCGATTGCGCTGTTTACGTCCATGTTTCACGTGCGAAAAGCGTATGGATAATTTACATATCAAATATCATATGATTGGCATGTGACAAAAATTGACCAATCAGAGGGTATGCCAAGAGCTGGTATACCGGGACAGGGTTCTGAATAGAATTACTACAGGCTCTCCCCACCTCCTCCCTCCCTCGCCCCAGCCCTGCCACGCCTCCGCCCCAGTTCATCGCGCCTTTTCTCTGCGCCTTTTTCCAGTATCTGAGAGCCTGGAACAGGCTAGGTGACACTACTCTTGGTGACACATTCTTGGTGACACACTCTTGGTGACACACTTGGTGACACACTTAGCGTCACACTCCTAGCCGCTCTCTGTGACTACTGTACTCCGAGCTACAATCTCGGACAAAAGTGTTGACACATTCTTCCCTCCCCCATTCAATATTGATAAATTAATTATTTAGCAACGGTTTTCTGTCAAAGTCTTACCGGAACTCTTCCAAATTCAAGCTACAACATTGATACGGGGAGGGGGGTGATTAAAAGCAGTTTTCTTTGGAACTGGTGACTCACAGAATGGTAAATTTGACAAAAGTGCGACATTTAAAGCATGTGTCAACACATTTTGTCCGGGATTGTCTGAATGCGGTTTTCTAATTGTACACGTAATGGTTTTCCAGAAAAGTTTGAAAACGCAGTGGAGTTTGAGGAACACCGAGTGCTTTATTTTGGCTGAAATGTAAGCTTATACTAGAAATACGATAATCGCAGATATCCCCTCGCTCAGTAGTGGGTTTTCGGAAAGCGGGATTCTTGTTTATTTTCGGTTCGGAGATTATTTAAAAATTTTTTTGCAAACCACGGCTGTGTAGCGACGTCACCAGTCGGCCGCTAAAAAAAATCTTTTTCGCACGGCAGTCTGGTTTAGTTCAGACAACGTGCACAGTCTGCAATTTTCGTAGACACTAAGCTGAACTTCAAAATTCGCTGAGACAACATTTACACGCAACTACAGAATACTCCCGAGGCTTGAAAGCCAAGCAAAGTCGATCTTGGACACCGAATTTTTTTTTTTTTTTTTTACTTTATAAGTTTAATACGCTTCTTCGAGTGTGACAAAATTTAGAGCCGTCAAAGCGAGTCGCTTGTTTACACGCTTTCGAAGTCTCGGGACCGTGTGAATTTTGGCAGGTATTCAATTTTGAACACAACAACTTTTCAAACTGCGTTTGACGATTTTAAAATCTTTGACAGAAAAAAGAAATCAAGTCACTAAATAATACAAGGTCCGATTGTATTGAGCGAGCAAACCCGGTCACTAAATAATACAAAGTTCGACTGTGTTGAGCGAGTATCTTACGGGGTCCCGCTAGTAGACAATAATATACAATAGACTGTAATTGTTTAATTTGGAAAGCAGTGGCCGGATATTTTCTACTTTAATAGCCTTCAAAAAGCAAAAGCATTTTAACCCGGTTACATTTTATCCTTGAATACAGTGTGCCAACAAACGCGGCGACAAAACTTCACAGCATGTGTCAGACTGTCAGTGAAATTATGCAAATATGTCAGGAATCGGATGACACAATCTTGCACGAAGGCACTCTGAAATAGCTTTGAAAACTAGCGAAAAGATCACAGTATAATCCTACTTGGCCTTCATCACAGTTCCCGGGGCATCAAACGACAAAATATACGGCAATTGTTGAAATACCATAATGATAACACGACCGTCATTTAACAAAAGCGTTGTACGTTAATTGATGTAAATTTTCAAAACTCACCGGTTTCCTGAAAGCCATAGCTTTAGCTCTTTTCCAGCAAAGGAAACAAAACCCAAAACACCATTGTTTACGTCTTCAATGATTTCAAAGTACACTGTATAGAGCAGTCCTCATACAGTACGAAAATTCCACTTTCCATTGTATTGTGTGTCGTCATCTTGTCAAACTTGGATTCTGAAAACTACATTCCTGTTATTGTAAAAGGTGAAATTTGCCACGATGATTGTTCGATTTCCACCAACTGTATTTTGCTATTTCTTTCTGAAGAAGTGTCTGCGTTTTAACACAGTACTGGCGTCTGGGATTGTGTTCAGGTCGACCAGTTGTGCCTTTAAGAATCCGTTTCACGGCTAGTAAGCTTGTTGCCTCCCATACACCGGCAAAATATCCGGGCAAATTACAGCCGTCCGTCGAACTGCTTGGCCTTGTATCTACATCTTATTGTACAAAATCACTTCCGTTCGTACTCTTACAGCTACCGCATGTCACTAAGAAAATGGCGGTTTACAGTTAAGCTGCCGACGTAACCTCGCAGTGGTCGCTCGACGCGGATGGCCCTGGGGACGAGTCGTACCCCACACACACGAACATTAAATTTCAAGATGGCGACACGCTTGGAGTCTTCAAATGATACGATTTTGCTGCATTAGCGTCGTGATTATTTCCCTCACTTCGTTCGGGGATTACCTCGAGTTAGGAATTGACAGTTGAATGAAGCATCCGCTTACAGTAATTGAATAAATGCGCGTCGAGTCAGATCATGTTTCAAGAGAAGATTGCTTTAGATCGTAAGAGTTTGTGTGTTTTTTATGATCCTATACGGGGCCCCGTATTTCCATCGAATTGCGTGATTCAACAGTGGGCAATGCGACCTGTTCGAGATCAGCACGGGTGAAAGTCACTCAAAAATAGACAAATAATACATCACGACAAGCGTACATACAACGAGCAATACATTACTAAGTGCGAAGCGTGCCCCAAATAGAGCGACTGAGTGAAGGGAGAAGTCGACTACACAACTGCTTTTTTGTCGGTGAAAGTTTTTAAGTGTCGCTCAACTTCAAAAGCTTGATAAAATGACATGTAACGCAACTGAATCAGATGATTACGTTAATTAGTCTAATTGGTAAAAATTACGCACGCTCTCGCGTCAGGTAAATTTCACTAAAAAATGGAAAAAATTCTTACAAACACTTGGAATGGCATAAAGAGTGATATTTTATCCAAATACAATATAAAACTATAGCTTTTGTTGCATTTATTTAGGATTTCCAGCGGTTTACACTTTCAACGGTTTACACCACAGAGTGAAAGAGGATTAGACAGATTCTATTTTAATTCATAGTGTAAACCGTGTAAACCGTGTAAACCGTGTCATATTTCAACCTCTTCGGATCATAAAATTCTACATAGACAACCATTTGCAATACATTTAAGACCATTTTCAATATGTCATGGCCCTTTTCTGGGATTTCGGAGTCGATATTGTCAACCTTTCGTATATCTCCTGTGTAGAACACGGTTCTGGAAATGCAATTAGGTTGCTTTCCAGGGCACGGAACGGCACCAATTTAATATTGTACTTTCGCAAAAGGTGCTCTTATTTCTTAATTTGAAACATGTGTACTCATATAACCATCTTCATGAAATTTTGGCAGTCGTCGCTTTCTGAGTATCAAAATCCGATATAAGTGAATGAACTACTGGCTTCGGCCTATAAACGAATCTTACTTTCTGCCTCTGGCATCCCAAAATACACTACCGCTGCAACCAATAGCCTTCAGAATTGCATTCAACCCTCGAATTTAACAAAATAGAAGGCTTTTTACGACTCTTAGCGATGACAGAAGTTACTTTCTTGCTATTTTGTATTCGGACAATCTCGGACAAAAGTGTTGACACATTCTCCCCTCCCCCAATTCAATGTTGATAAATTAATTATTTAGCAACGGTTTTCTGTCAAAGTCTTAGCGGAACTGTTCCAAATTCAAGCTAAAACATTGATACGGGGAGGGGGTGATTAAAAGCAGTTTTCTTTGGAACTGGTGACTCACAGCATGGTAGTTTTGACAAAAGTACGAGATTTAAAGCATGTGTCAAAACATTTTGTCCGGGATTATAGTCCAGAATAAACGAGATCCAGTGAAGACCTAGCGAGTCCCCATAAAATCTGCTACGACACAAAAGTGCCCAGTAACAGATTTCTGGTGGAGAATCCGGGCATCTGATCCCGGAAAGAGACCTCTTCGCGAAGGACCTGGTAGGAAGATTTCACTTCTTGATTGTGAGTGTGTTAAGATTTAAGGAAACCAAGCCAGGTTTTATTTAAATTAGCTCATTGTAACGTAACTGCATTAGTACTTTAAATGAGAGCGAAACAGACGAGGACATAACGGAGGTAGGCACCTATATCATATATTGTAGGTTACGTTGTCCAAATGTTCACTATTAACTGATCGACTTTTACTCGGTTGAACGACTAGCGTCTTGAATTTTGCTGTGAGTCACTTCTATTTTACATTTGGGTTTAAGTTCGATTATCAAACTGAATACCCGTAGTGGAAAACGATTGCTCAGTTGGGTTTTGCCAAGAAAGCCTAAAGCGAACATCAAAGAGTGCGCTGCGTGTGTTAAAGAACAACGCTTACAGAGAACTATAGAACAGGCCCAATCAGTTTCTCGCGAAACAGAACCATTAATTGACTTAACAACGCCAGAACTAACCCCAACAAACGAACTTGATAATACAGAAACGACAGAATCAAACGACATGTCAGAAGAGGGGCAACCAAACCCACTATCACCTGAAGATGTTTTTAGACTAATAAGCGAACAAAATGAACGGTTTTCTGAACAGTGGATTAGGCAGGCAGACTCACTAGCCAGGTTAGTTGAACATTCACTCCAGTCAGCCGCAATTTCAACTCCTAAATATAACGGAGTCAAATTACCCACATTCTCAGGGAAATCACATGAAGATGTAAACGATTTTCTAACTAATTTTGATCGCGCTGGGGATTTTCACGCATGGAATGACTCAAAGAAAGTGCAAGCGTTACCACTTCATCTAAAAGACAATGCTAACACATGGTTTAGCACTACACACGGGTTGATAGAGAAATCATACAAGGAGTTAGTACAAGCCTTGAAAAATCAGTTTCACTCAGCTTCAGATAAATGGGTATTGCGACAGAAATTGAACGAACGGAAACAATTACCAATTGAAACAGCATCAGAATACGCCGCGGACATAGGGCGAATTCGTCAAAGAGTAGATATGCCATCTTCAGAATGTGTGAATCATTTCACACATTCTGAAGATGGCACAGAAGACTTGGGACACAGAAGGAATTAGAATTCCAGGTCCTATTCTTAACATTTCTTAACATGACGTGTACAAAAAGTACACCGGTAGTCGAAGAGCAAATACAGCATAGTTATAAGCAAACACAGGCCGTGAATGCTAAACAGGGTTCCGACTCAGATGAAAAGGCAAACAGTAAAGATTTATTTACAGAATTAACTCAAAATGCTGTTCAGTTCTCAACATCAGCTAACAATCTGTCGATTGATGGTTCAATTTCTGGAAGAAAATTTTCTTTTCTCATTGACACCGGCGCTAACGTGAGTACCATCAAAGCGGACGTATGGCGCCAATTGCCTCCACCGACCAAGCATACTCCTATACAAACTGAGTTTAATCAAATCAAGGCAGTGAATGGCGATGTGATTCCTGTGCTGGGCCAGGTTGAAATTCCGTTTGAGATACAATCATATATCCATACAAAGTTTTAGTCATTCAAGAGATAGCAGTTTTTAAGAGGTTACGCGAAGCTAACGTACGATTGAAACCCAGTAAGTGTCATTTTGTCAAACCTGAGGTCGATTATCTAGGCGACCTGGTCTCTCAACACGGGTTACAACCTAATCCTGCCAAAGTTCGCGCCGTACAAGAGTTTCCAAAGCGAAAGAACACCACACATGTGAGAAGTATCTTAGGGTTAGCTAATTACTATCGCCGTTTTATTCAAGGATTTGCACAAATCGCAGCGCCATTGAATAAGCTCACTAGTAAGAATGTAAAATTCAATTGGGATGAATCTTGTCAAGTAGCTTTTGATCAGCTCAAACGAGCTCTCACTTCAGCCCCAATACTAGCTTACCCTAATTTTACCTTGCCATTTCATCTTTATGTGGATGCCAGCCAAGACGGCATAGGTTTAACCTTGGGACAAATTGTTCACGGCAAAGAAGTAGCAATCGCCTATGCCGGTCGAGTCCTAAACAAAGCCGAACGCAACTATAGCGCAACAGAACGTGAAGCCCTTGCAGTAATAGATGGAATCAAACGTTTTCAGCCATATCTCTCAGGACAGAAATTCGTTATACACACTGATCACGCAGCCTTGAAATGGCTCATGTCTATCCAAGACCCAAAAGGTCGATTAGCACGCTGGAGTTTATTGATTCAAAACTTTGATTTTGATATAATTCATAGACCAGGCAAACCTAATGGAAACGCTGATGCTCTTTCTCGTCACACGCACGTGGGACTTGTAGCGTGAATGTAATTGACACTCTAGGAGTTCAAACGGAGCGAATTTTCGAATATCAACGCCGTGACCCAGACCTTGCCAACATGATTGATTACCTTGAACAAGACCATTTACCCCACAATCAAGCTCGTGCTCGCAGAATTCTTCTTTCAGCAGACATGTTTTATCTAGGGCAAGATCAATTGTTGTATCGCGTAGAAACCGCAGAGAAGCGAACGACCAAAGGTTGCTACACACAACTCGTAATTCCAAACGCACTACGATATGAAATTTTAGTGAACGCACATGATGAGCTCGCAGGGGGGCACTGAGGTCTTTTCAAAACGTATGAGAAGATTCACACTAAATACTACTGGAAGGGAATGTACAAGGACGTGGAACATTGGGTTCGCTCTTGTGTTAATTGTGCAACACGCAAACACCGTAGAAACAAACGTAAAGCGCCCCTTCTTTTAATTCCAGTGGAAGGTCCATTCGACAGAATCGCGGTAGACTGTTTGGGGCCCCTTCCCAAAACACATGACGGTAATAAGTATATTGTTGTGTTCACCGACTACCTCACTCGATGGGTTGAAGCATTTCCACTTCCAAGCATCGAAGCAACCCAAATTGATCGTCTGACTACACAGGAAATCATTCCTCGACATGGCGCACCACGTACGCTGCTTTCAGATCGGGGAAAAAACTTTTTGTCACTCTTAGTTTCTGAAATTTGTAGACTATTTAGCATTCGAAAATTGAACACCACGGCATATCTTCCACAAACAGACGGCGTTGTAGAGCGTTTTAATGCAACCCTGTGTCAAACACTCTCCATGTATGTTAGTCACAACCAAAAGGACTGGGACCAATTCATTGATGCAGCCTTCTTTGCATATTGGACGTCGCCGTCCGAAACAACCCAGGAAACACCTTTTTACCTCCTTTATGGACGGGAGCCCAGACTCCCAGTGGACACGCGTTTGTTAACCCCAACTGATCCAACCAGTTCAATAGCTGAGCATCGTAGTCGTATTGTGAGACAGATTGAGATAGGTCAGAGAATTGCCAAGGAAAACACACAGCGAGCTCAACAGAAAATGAAAGATCAGTATGACAAAACGGCAAAAGATCCAACATTTTGCGAAGGAGAAAGAGTATGGGTTTTTACACCTAAGTCTTTTAAGGTGGCTCCATAGGGTATTTCCCTGCACTTGCTTGTATTTAGTTTATGACACCAAAACCGTCATATTTTCATTTCATTATATTCTTTCTTCATCAAAATTGCAGGGTAGATGTTTCGAAAGGTCTGTTGGGTATACGTCTTACTTTTGTCACTCTAGTGTGGTTTCCATGGAAACAATACGTCCTTGAAATAAAGGTCTTCTACCCCATTTTCAAACTTTCTGCTCTATTTTCTGGAGTTTTCTTCGGTGAATTTTTCTGAAACTTTCGGTATGTTTAGAAATTTGTATAAGGTAAACATAACTGTGAAAAAAAGTGGTGTTAGAGGAGCGGATTCCGAGCTAATTGGCAATTTATGTTTTTTGCAAATAAAAAAAATTCTGTTCCATAAATTTCCATTAAAATCAAATATTACAAAACCGGATATAATCTTCGTTTGCCTGCAAAATTTAAGACAGATTCACCGAAGGAAACTCGAGAAAAATGCAGAGAAAAACTTGATATTTTACGTGCGTATTGCGCCATCAAATGCAAAATAATGACTCGACAAGATCGACAAGTGCGCATGCGTTAGCCGTAGTCCTTGCGCGTGAAAACAAGTTGTGCATGTAAACACGAGGAGAAGGCGGCGATCGCACGCCTGCAAGTTTTCTTGGTGCGAAGCTAAAAGGAAACACCATATGCAAATCCTAAATTTCTGTCTTGAGAAGCTCGTACTGGATATGTCAGCCACGAATTATGCTGTGCGAACTACTGTTGGCGAAGTCTCGAACAATTTGAGGGTGATAGCTGTTCAACAACTCAATCCTTTTCAATACAAAGCCGTGAAGACCGTTCGAAAGTCGTCAGTTCAAGCCGTCGTATGCTAGTCCACTAGCTCCCAACAAGTTTGTTGGCAGTTGTTTCCCATCACGTTCATTCATACTTATTCAGTACAGTTCGTGAATATTTAGTTTTGCGACACGATCACCTGAGATAATATGCCACAGACTGACACGGGATCAAACTCTGCAGGTTAGTAGGATTTGCAAAGCTTCATAACAACGCCAATAATTTGTCTAAGTTTGCTTACTTTCAAGAATTGTTGTCAGTGTTGTGACTAGGCCGAATGTACTAGTGGCTTGTCCATTGCAACTGGATGATTGCCGAAATGACCGTTCGAGCCGCGTTTGTGACGGCTGTTCATTTCAAAGTCAAACAGAATAAAATCTGAATAGTAGAACTTCTTCATCGTTGTGTTGCTTGTTTAGTTATTGGCCTGACAGGATGTGCAGAAACAATACTTTCAAACTAATTCAGTAGAGTTATATACATTCGAAGGTAAAGTGATAAAGATCGGCGATCAAGTAAAGCCGGCGTGTACTTAGTTTGCTTGAAAGGCTTGCAAGTTTGGTTTCTTCGTGACTCGAAGAACCGTGCACGCATCGCGGTAAACTGTTTTTATTCCGAGATTTTAGAATTTCCTGTTAAATTCAGATTTCCTCCAGAGAATTACGACAGTCGGGTTTATATTTCATTGTAATTTTGGTTCCCACGCGAAATTGCGTCTGAAAACCCTATGGAGCCACCTTAAAGGTCTCACAAAGAAGCTTTTACACAGCTGGCACGGTCCATATCGCATTGTTGAACAACTTAGTCCCGTTCATTACAGACTTCGCACCTTTAGTAATCGCCCTGTAACGCCACCGTTCATGCTAATCGCATGAAACATTTTTATGACCCTACGGATCGGCCAATCGAACCCCCAGAGCAGGACATTCTAGATAAACTGTACTTAGGTTTAGAGGACATTCCAACAGATAGTTTTGACTTGACAACGGACGAACCGCCCAGTCCGGCACCAGTAGTGCCACCAATAGTTCCAACACCAGCTGTTGATCCTATTGTTTACAATGACCACAACTTCCACAGCAACCCAACATTGACAACGAAACTGTTTTCCATGCAGAAACACTGTTACGTCACCGCATGCGGAATGGTCACACTGAATACTTAGTGAAATGGGCCGGATATCCCATCTCTGAAGCCACCTGGGAACCAGAAACAAATCTTTTAGATCCTCGTCTCTTAGAAGAATACCGACAGACTTAACTCGCGGCATCTTCACCAACACATACACACACTCTACTCGACACACCAGTAATTTCCATTGTTCTCAATAGGTTTTACCACAAATTGCACTATGCCGCGACACAACGAAACGCGTGTCATGATCCTGGACCATTCTTTCGTAAGAAGTTTGGAAACTTTCCTTAATCAAGCAGCGAAGCCTTGTCTCCTCAACTGCCTACATACCACAAACGGCATCAGACTTGAGTTTCGCGGGGTTGGAGGACAAACGGTCGCACAATTGAAACAAATCAACCCACGTCACATACGACAATTTTGCCCTCATATTTTGATCCTTGAAATCGGGTCAAATAACCTCTGTAATTCACATATCTCACCCGAGCAATTAGTAGAGGCTATCACGGCCTTCGCCGACTTCTGTCACTGTCACCTAAATGTACCACTCATCTTATTGAACCAAATCTCGAAACGTACTCAGATACCACCTACAGTAGCTTCATACAATGACCGCGTACTGCGCACAAATTACCTCCTGCACAAGAATTTTCAAGCCAGGCCATTTGTCACGTTTTGGTACCATTGCCTGCTAACACGAGCCACATTTAACATTTTTGCATACGACGGTGTTCACCTTAATTATGTCGGAAACCACTTACTGGCACACAGCTACCAATCCACTATAACATTCGGACGAAACCAGCTGAGACCGTTGTGGTCTAATTTCCGCCAAATTACTTCTCAAAGGCACAAATGGCATTCCAAACCCTTACGTGGGCTACACTCAGTTGCCTCCTTTTGCACACCGCGCCACTACAAGCGGACGAGATTGGGGCGACGGGGAAACATGTCACATTCTACCCATCATCACTCATGATCGGCCATAACGTACAACCATTACTGTTCTTTTCAGAAACCAAATTAATGAATCTCGTTACTGACTTACGTGTGATTCCCCCAGGTCCGACCTCCCGTATGACAAACAACTGTTCTGACGAAAAAAAGACATTCTTCTCTAACCTACTGTCTAACATGCAGCACACGCAACACGTAATCAATAGAGATATCTCGTTACCAGCCTTTTCAAACCTTTTAGAATGTGATTCATACTTACGCCGTTATTATGCATACACAACTGGTTTACCTAGTCGTATGATTTGTCCCCGTATTTACCAACCTAGTCTCGACGCATGCAAGGCATGGGCATTAAAATCGTGCACAGATATTACCTTACACGAGAAAATGTTCTTACAGTCGTCACATCGTTCCCGTCGCAGTAGCTGGATGTGCCACGCTGGGTTATTTGGCCTTTTTTGCAAAATTGGCGAATCTATGGGCAACATTTGCGAGCCAAATCATGCCCAAAACCTTGTATCGACATTGAAGACACTTTCACGAACCCTTCGGGTGTCCCAGGCACTTATTCACTTAGTCAACGGCAAAATAGTATACGTAATTAAAACAACTGACGCCTTAACGACAAAAGTCAATCGCCTCATTCATGATGCGAACATCATGGAAACTACCTTTACACAATGGCAAGTTCAACTAAATCGTTTTGCAGCGGGTACCAAATGTCACGATGGCCTTCTTTTCGAATTCTTATCAAAACACTCGCAGGCCGTCAACATGGCCTTTGCGTCTTTTCTGCGACTCACAGAAATTCAGGACGTACTTCACCAATTAACCAGCCTCGCCAAAAGGTAGATCTTTGGTTACTCAATGTTACCTCGGTTTCTCGATACAGAAATCCACACCAAATTACAATCAGACTCAACGCTACTATTCACGGCCCAAGCCCTACAGAACGGTTTTTCCGTTCTGCTCAACCAAAAGGTTGATACTTAACATCATGGACAACACATTACCACTAGCTTATTACTAACCATTCCGGAAATCCCTAATCTTGATGCGTTTTGCACTGTTGAATATCTGTCAGCACTTAAGTTTAAGGCATCCAATATTTGTTATACCGGTCCAGTGACCGCCACAAATTTAGCATTGATTTCGCGTCCAAACTCTAAGCAGATAGCGACGACCGAAATGTTGCAGAAATGCTACCATGACGACACTACTTTTGTATGTCCAACACATGTACTAGATTTTGCTCAAAATGTTACCTGGTTGGGTTTTCTTTTTAATCCAAACACAAAACTCCCTTTTCCACGACACCACATTCGTGCAAAAGACTGCACAAAACTCCACCCGCTAGTCCACCTCGGAGGACGCTCATACCTCTCCACCACGTCAACCCCACTGGCACTGTCCTCTGGATCCATGGTGACCTCGCCTTTTATGGTGTACTATTTCCCCTGTAATGTAACTTTTCGGGAATGGTAACTAGCTTGGGGCATTGCCCAGCACGCACGACCCTCTTAGTACCTATGGTTAGCAGTATGGTTAGCAGGGGCTCACACCGTACTCAATACACTATGTTCCATGGACCAAAGCTGCTTCGGCAGATGAGACTCTGCACTTACACCACACATCGTTGGACATACCACCTCCCACGACCCTTAAAAAATCCATCCTCGGGGCCCTAGGCACGACCTACCACACCCTCGACGGACAATTCACGACTACCTTGGATCAAGCAGACCATCAGATTGACACCATCAAAGAGACTACAACCACCAATACCACAGATATGCTGGTCTATACAGCTCTGAGTATCGCAATAGTGACCCTACTAGCCCAAATCGGCGTCATTATCTCCCTCAGACGCCGCCCTGCTGTTCCAGAACACCAAAGTTGCCCACCGGCCAGCATCTAGATTTATCTACCTTGAGCGACCACCTAAACGAACTATGTTTCTGTTTGGTAGACCGTCACTCTCCTGTTTTATTCCTCCCATGTTGTCGCCGCTCCTCACATGAACTCTGCATCGCCCACTGGCTCCAGTTTGCATCTACCTGTCCCTTCTGTCGGGGCCAACTACGTGACAACCCCGCCTTCCCGCTACGGTTGACCGGTGTCCACCCGGCAATTGCCCACCTCGCCCACCTCATCGGGGCACCTCAACCCCGTTGGCAACCCGGTCGTCCATTTCCGTGGGACTGGGTCCGCGCTCAAATCCCTTTAGCAGTATATAATCGACAACGGGCCGAATACGGCAACGCCCTCAGACGCCCGGGGTAACTAACACCTCCCACGACACTTCGGACAGTCCAGACAAGACATTCCCAGCATCTCAACACTCAAGACTTTCAAGACATTTCCCTGTATGAACACTGACATTCTACGAACACTTACTTTTGCTAGCTCAGCGTATACCTTTCATCATTCCTTTAGTATGGTAGGTTAGCACAGCCTCTTTCCAACAACTTTTTTGCATGGCCGCATGTTCTGTTTTATCACATGCTTTTCTTCCATTCTTGCCCATAGGAAATACCGAACAAAACCAAAAACAAATCTATTAAAATACCATAAGAAAACATAAAATAAGCAGTAAGCAGTAAGATACGAATATTTATGATTTCGCATACTACAATTATCGTTTTCATTTAGCAGAATGTCAATTAGTTTTCAGTTCCTTGCTTTCCAGCGGGACTCAATCACGTATCGTATGTTAGTCACATACTCTTTGGAAAATTATACCCAAAATCATGTAAAATTGATTAGAAAAATTTGAGCAAATCCAGCATGTAACAAGTGACATGCTATCCAAAATAATATATACTTAATTGTATGATTGTCCGGCATGTAAACGATGTAACATGCCTTTCGTATTATTATTTAGCGCAAAAATAGGGCTTTCAGTTATCATTTCATATAATTAAGGTTTCATGTTCATGTTTATTAATTATGGCCTTCGCTTCCTCTTGCCTTACTCAAACAACTCTTGCGTATGCAATCACAAGACTATCTTGTTTCAGACGAATTTTCTGCTAAATTGATTCTACTCTCCTTTTAAGTCGCCGGAGTCGACATTACTACACAGGGAGGTAATGTTAAGAGAAAACCGGCACGATTTCGGAGAGCAATTTTGGAATAACATTTTGGCCGACTTTGAAAGGAACGTTTGGTTGCAAACGGAAGTAATAGAAAGTATAATCATTAAGAAAAGAAATTCACTTGGACAGTTTAATTGTGACCACATGCTATTCTGAATGTCAACACATTTTTCTATACATTCCGGAATCTTTCTAGTCGAACGGAGTCGACTCTCGTAAAAAAGGGAGTAATGTTATAGTGTAAATCTAGCTAATCTTCCCGTAGTTGGAAACGAATAAATTTAGTGAATTAGAGTTCTGTTGTTGACACTCGGAAGAGCCCAGGTACCACTGCTAAGTAAATAGTTACTAAGAGCCTTTAGAATTAGAATTCATTGGCTAATTAAATAGCCATTACTTGGTAGAAATAGATTAATCCTGCTGAACCAACATCCATTAGGTTAATTACGATAGTTAATGCTGAAGGCTCTGCCTGGTCAAATACCTATCTGGGAACCATTATATCCAATTCTATGGAAGAGCAGATGTGCAACCACAGCTGCGTCCTTGAACCAAGGTAGACCTTTTAGTGTGAACTATCTTATATCAATAACACAACCAGCCAAGTGTTGAGATGTCAGAGCTTCAAAAGGTCAATCAGGTCATATTTTACTAGAAATACGATAATCGCAGATGCCCCCTCACTCCGTCCTGCATTGGCATATATTAGTAGTTTCGACGCAAAAAAAATAAACATAGAGGTAATGTGTCTATTTTATACGGCCTTTGATGCAACCAGCTTGTTGTAGTTGACGGAGCAAGCGTGTTAAATTAACGTTTTACTATTTGTACTATATCAAGTGCTGCACACTTAAAGGAGAAAAAGAGTGGTCTGAAATCTACTAACTATGTGTTACTAGTGGTTTACCAAGGCCCCGTCCAGACTAATCTGGATAAATTTGAGAACGGAAATTTACTTGTACGTTTTGGCCTCCCGTCCACACTAAGACGCGTTTTCGGTGACCGAAAACGGTTATTTTCGAAAGCGTGCTTTAGTGTGGACAGTAAAAACGACTCGAAAACGATAGTGTGGGCGGAAAACTTTCGATGCGTTTTAATACGAAACCTTCGTTTTCAAATTTACTGGATTAGTGTTGACCGGGCCTAACTTTGCGTTGAAAATTATATATCCAGAGCTCGGAAACCCCACCCCGCCTGGCCTCTTTTACGTGCCGCCGCGCATTTTTTCACAGTGAAATTTCCGAGTGAGGGAAAAATTTTTTTTTACCACAACAACATTAAAAACAAAGCGCGACTGCTGGCGTCAGCATCGTTGTCTGGACTCTAACTTACCCACGGTAAATAGACCAATCAGAGAATGGCAAAAAAACTTGAAATACCTATCGTCGCGTCTGCTGCAAAATTCTTCTGCGCATACAAATTTTGAAACTTTACGAGTTCAAAGCGCACGAACTTGCTCAGTCTGTGGTGATAAATCAAGTTGGATGTTGACAACACTGATGGTGTGGGTACGGGTGCGGGTAAGGTTGCAGTCACGGATGAGGCAAGGTGAGACCTTTTTTGAAGTTATACTTTTAAATACCAAAACGTGATTTTTTCTTTTGTCGAAGCGGTTTTGTACTGGTAGGATCCAAATAAATTGTGCTAGTTTGTTTTGAGGTGCTTCAGTTTTGATCATTAGAATAAATTCAGTGGTTTTTGCTGTCGAGTCTTCCTGCCTCTCCTTTTTTCTTGAAAACGTTAGGCAGTGTTAGACGGTTAGTTTCTTTGCCCACCAACATTCGCCAGTTGACATTTTTGCGTGTTTTTATGGAATGTCTTTTTGCCTTTTGTACAAGTTTCGGTTCTTTATGCACTATTGCAGGAACAGGCAAGAAAATCGGGAAACGGTTTTTGTGGTGACCCGTTTTAAAGGAAACACCACTACAAAGATAATTGACATGCTGTTAGTCATGTCAAACTTCACTGTTGGTTCCGAATATTGATGCACGACCGCTGATCTGTTTCATTTTCAGAGTGTGCCCTGGAACTCAAAAGCTTTACTCGGCGTTTTTAAACGCAAGGTGGCGACATGGTTTCGCCTCCCCAAAACTTTAAAGTTCTTTTTCTACGGGGAGGATGGAAAGAGGAAAAAGAAGATAAGGTGCGACAATATTTAACTCCTGTTGTTTTCAGTGTGAGATTTGCGCTGTTCTCAACATGCACCACGGTTTGCTTGTTTCCTCAGTAATGGAGATACAATCTACATCTCCACTGGAGAAGAGAGGGGGAGGAGAGGAGACAGGAGGAAGAGAGGAGACCAGGGAAAGAGAGAAGAAAAGGCGAAGAGAGAAGAGAAGGCGAAGAGAGAAGAAAGGCAAAGAGAGAAGAGAAGGCGAAGAGAGAAGAAAAGGCAAAGAGAGAAGAGAAGGCGAAGAAAGAAGAGAAGGCGAAGAGAGAAGAGAAGGCGAAGAGAAAACACCGGAAGAAAGGAGGATGGCAGCCTACAAAATGATGCTGTCAGGGCTGCTGTCCTCCTTGGAAGTGTAGTTTTATTATAGAGTGGTAAGATAGGACATAATTTTGCAGGTTTTCATTCAAACTTTCAAACCACATAATGAAATAAATGTGTACAAAATTTTAAAAAGTTCACGACTCCAAAAAGAATGAGCAATTTTTTACTAACTTAATTTTCAAATTTCAAAAAATCATTTTTGTGATTAATCACTTTACCACTCTATAATGGATCAGCTCTGACCCAGTAAGAAAACAACATCTATCAGTATCAATTCTTTCTATTCTTAATCTTATTATCATCATTATCATACAGCACACTATTCATTGTATGCCCTTTTTATCATACTTCTGTGATATATTATTTAAGCTTCATCAGGTGCTCCTGCCTGGTACGAAAGCCAAAACCTTGTAGGAAAAAGTAGGAACGTATTCTCCAACCAAAAGCATGCAGAAGTACAATCCCTTGGAGGATATGGGAATAATAACTATCATGAACTATACAGGTAAACAACCATTTCACTCACAAGCTTAAATACAGAATCTCTCTGCAGCTTTTTAAAAATACATTAACAATACAGTTTACAGTCAGCATCCATTTAACCAACAATGTTTAAAAAGCTATATGTTCTCTATACTGTACAATACAGTACACCTCTAACTGAAAGAGAAATTTGAATTTGATCACTCTTGGGTGTGAAAGGGTTTACGTTATTTTATTACAATATTGGTTACTGTCTACCTTGGTGCTGGTCTTACTGAAGCTTTCCTTCATAAATAGCTAACACTTTTCTAACAAATAAGTAAATAACCCTACAATGCAGAATATTGCCACAGCAGTTTACATTATTATTACTTGCACCAATGTTAAACCTTGTGTCAGAGGGGTACACACAGAAAAAAAATTAGCTCTGAGCATGTTTTCCACTTGAGCACAGTACAGCATCATTCCAAATTTTAAGAAAACATCCAGGTACACCAAATTTCTTTTTGAGGTTTTTTGACACACTACACAAGAATATACAGGCCAGTCCTTCAGAACAATCTTTTGCCATTCTTGTTAGACACAAATCAGCATTGTCAGTTCATTTTTGGCTGCACAGGATTTGACTTCTCAGCCTGATTTCTTCACTTGAACATTTCCTTTAGCATGATCTTTGGAGTTGAAAACACATACTCAGTTTTTGTCTCTAGTACACATTGTTGCAATTTATTATACAGTACTTACCTATAAACAACATAGAAATTGAACTTCCATTTGGACTGAAGTGTAGGTTTAGCTAAGGAACCTCCCTCTTTGCTCCTACAAAAATCAGAAAGGCACCATTTTTTTAGAGGATAATGGAATAATTCACAATGACGAACACAATACAACGCACTTTCATAGCTAACCTGTACTATTCATCCACAATTGACATAATCTTGGATGCTGCAAAGGATCTGGCGCACTGTAGATAAAAACTTATAAAATAAAAATCAAAATAAAATTCTTGAGTACATTGTAAAGTGTTTCACAGTACACTGTAGGTGATAGCAATATTTAGTTCAAGATTAATGTGTGATAAAGAGACTATTTTTATGCACAAACAAAAAGTTAATGTTACATTGTATTATTACAGTACCTTCTTTTGGTATTGTCTTTTTTCATCTTTAATGCTTAGTACCAGCACTGTTTTGTGAATAATAACAATATTACCTGTATAGTATAATTTAGTATGTTACTATGGATAAAATACTGCTCATGAGAAAAGTTAAGAACAAAATAATATTTTTTACTAAAACAGATACAACATGTACATGCAGCAAAATAGATAATAAACACAGCATTGTCCTCATACTCACTATTCCATGGTACTGCAATGGCTGACATTGCTGTAGGATGTTGCTCGTAATGTGAAAAAACTTGTATCTGGTGATGCTAAGCCTCTTGTGATTTGGTACACATTAACTTCTGAACTCATATAGAATGTCTTTTAACAGTACTATGTACTCATGCAACAAAAACTGGCATATTCATCACAGTTTCAAGATTTGGATGTTTTACGCAAGAGTAAGATAACTTGTTCGATATGTTTACTAAAACTGTAAGAACTCAATTTTGACATGTTATAAGTTTTGATCTGTTATAAGTTTAACTTTTTATGCAAAAGTAAAAAGACAAAAGCGGTATCTTATCTCACAGTTTTCAGTGGTAAACATATATGTTTGCCAGTGACATTCACACCGTGGAAGTCATCGGACTGACAACATGATAGTAGAAGATACAGTTTTGTCTTCCTTGCCTGAAGGCTCACAAACTCTGGAAGTCATGAAACTATCGCCTGTGATGATAGAAGATACAGTTTCATAACTTCCTTACCCGAAGGCACACAAACTCTGGCAGTCATTAAGGCTTACGCTTGTGATGATAGAAGAACTGCTGTCTTCCTTGCCTAAAGGATAGAAGTTACTGTTGTCTTCATTGCCTGGAGGCGCACAAACTCTGATGGCCACGAGACTATTGCCTGTGATGAAAGAAGATCAGTTTGTCTTCCTTACCCAAAGGCACACAAACTCTAGCAGTCATAAGACTAACGCTTGTGTGGTAGAAGAACTGCTGTCTTCCTTGCCTAAAGGATACAAGTTACTGTAATCTTCTTAGCCCGAAGGCTCACAAACTCTGGCAGTCATAAGACTAACGCTTGTGATGATAGGAGATCTGATGTCTTCCTTGCCTAAAGGCGCACAAACTCTGGAAGTCACGTGATTCACGTCTGTTGATGGAAGTTACTGCTTTCTTCTTAGCCTAAAGGCTCACAAATTCTGGCAGTCATAAGACTAACAATTGTGATGACAGGAGAACTGATGTATTCCTTGTATAAAGGCTTACAGACTCTGGCAATCATGAGACTAAGTTTGTGATGATAAAGAATTACAACTCTACGGCTTCACCTGAAATGATGAGACAGGAGCCTTGTGTCTGCCCGACGGAACAGTTTGGTTGTGGGATGAAGCATCAAGGACAAATAGCCATGATTTGGCAGAATGGCAGTAAAGTGAGCTGCTGCAAAGAACCCCAAGATAGGTTTGCAACCCACTAAGAATCCTCCTGGCTTCTGATATATGAAATGGTGCCTAGTGTGATCTGCTCCTTCCTCAAAAAGCTCCGCCAGTTGAGCACTGTTTTGGAATGGATAAGGGAAGGAGCCATCCCTGAGACGGAACGATGAGTAGACATATATTGCTCTGTTCAGGGCAAGGGAAAGTGCATGGAGATGAAACTTTTCACCCCAAGCTCCCCATGTGGCAGCTGTTTTGACAATGTCTGCAAATTTGTCATCATTACACTCAAGGCTGAGGAGCTGCCTGAAGTACTGCTCATTCTCTACCATTGTCAGCACGGTTAGGAGTTGCAGGTCAGCTGTCAAATCTTCTGTGCCTATCTGCCCCTGTGAAACCATATGCCACAGGCAATTGCCATCAGGACTGGTTGGAACTGCTGTGTAATGAGTTTGTACAACAGGATGGAGCTGTGCCATGATGTGCCTTTCCAAAACCTGCATGCCATCATAGATTGCTGGTTCAATGCCTCGCACTTGATCAAGTTGATGATACAGTGATTCCCTTTCTGAGCGGATAAAATCTTTGATGAAGTGAACATTTGTAACATCAGAGTGCAATATTTGGGTGCTGACTTTGCATTTTCTTGGTTTATTCTTTGGCACACTGCTTGAAACAGTTGGCTTGGAGACTTTTGGCTGGACCACAGGGTTTGCACATCTGAATTTGCTGCATGTGTGTCTTGCATTTACAGCCAGTAGGTCGTCTTTAGCTATCCTGTTTTGGGGACTTTTAGCCTTACCAATAGACTGAAGTCTGTGAAAGCTCATTGGCTGGAAGAGCACATGGTCAAGGGAACGTAGTCTCGATGCTGCAACAAAGGTGCATCCAGTTGCTTTCTCACCTTTACCCAGGTCAATCACTACCTTAGATAGGGTCTGACCTTGTGACTTGTGGATAGTCATGGCATATCGGAGTCTCAGGGGGACCTGAAGGTGTGAAAGTCTGCTACCATGGGAGTCCCACTCAAACAGTTGTAGTGGTACTGGAATTGCGGTCTTTCCTTCATGAAAGGGGGGTCCAGTGTAGTTTAGAAAATTTACAAGGACAGCAATGGGAAGATCTGGTGGTCCAGTGTTTGCAGCAAAGAGAATGTCGTGTACTGTACCAGGGGAACCATTACACAGGCCCATTTGTTGCGAAAGGTTGGGTGTGAGCATCACCTGTGCTCCCTTTGTGAGGAAGATATCTGGGTCCAGGCCACCAGCATCATCTGACTTGGCAGAAGCTGCACCTGTGCCAGAGTGTTTGCAGAGATGCGAGCAATGGGGGTGTTAAGGCTCTTCAACTTCACATAGTTGTATTCAGCCACACTCTGTTTATCAAAAAACAGTCTGACTGCTTCTTTTAACTCGGCCTCGTTGCTGGTGCTTGGTGACCTTGTAAATAGTTTCCTCCAGTCGTCTTCTATTGACTGGCCATTTCTCAATCTCAACAGCAGGCCACGAAAAGCTGCTGCTTCAGGGTTGTTTCCTGCTTGCCGCATGACTTGTTTTAGCAGAACAACTGTGTCAAACATTTTGTAAACGGCGTGGCCTTGGTCACCAAGAACTGATCCTGTAGCAGCTGCATAAATTGGTCTGTCACCAACAGGTGGGAGTTGGCCAAAGTCACCAATCAAGATGACAGATAGTCCCCCAAAGGGTTCAGCAAGCTTGCCTGTTCCTTGGCGTAGCCTCCTGTCAACCCACCCCATGCTCCTTTGGCCCAACATTGACATTTCATCTATGAGGATGTAATGCTTTCCTTCCAGAATCATCTGAAGCCGCTGCAGTGACTGTCCCTGTAATTCTTTGTTTCTCTGCTCTCGTACAGGGAGCTGCAAAACAGAGTGGATGGTGCAGTCATGGATGTTGAATCCTGCCATTCCTGTTGTTCCTGTTAGAACACATTCCTCTTTGAGCACATCTGCAATAGCACTAATGAGGTATGAATTACCAGTGCCAGCAGTCCCTGAAATGATCCATGAGCCATTGGACACTGAATCGTGCTTGAACCTTCCTTTTTTGCTGAGCAACCCACTGTGGACAGGATCGTAGGAGAGGAGGGGGAAGTTCAGAAGCTCCACTGCTCCAGTCATGGTTGTCTGTCTGATCTGTGGGATTATTCTCATAGTGCTGGTTCAGGCGGCACAAGAGCATCCACTCTTCACATGTCTCTTCTGGGGGTGGTGGTGGTGGTTCATCTTCTGACTCAGGTGTGACTAAGCAGCGCTGAGCACTCTCAATTTCAGATGCAACCTTTGGGATGTGCTCTAGTGCACATTCTGTGGACAGGAACGCACTGTATGCTCTGATGAAGACATTGCTGCATTATTCTTCCCCATCCCATGAATTCTGAGGCTCTCCACTCCATGGCTTGTACTTGATCAGCTGATATTTGCAGTACAGAGAGTAGTTCTTCCCAGCTGGATTGGATGAAAATGATGGATAAGCCCTTATAAGAACCTCATTGGCCCGTGGCCTTGGAATGCCGCTGACGACATTATACTTGGAGGCAAATTCCATGAAGCTTAGATTCGATATTCCAGGTAAGCGTTCCTCCCACTGTTCTCGCTTGGAGTAGACACCGAGCATTGATTGGTCCAATACTTCACCTGGTTCGCTGCCTTCCTTGCTCTGCTTATGGTTAACTTTGCGACTTTCATCACGTGACACAGTAACAAAGAAATAGGTGCAGCGGTACAGGGGCTCCTGCAGTAGAAGGTGGGCTGTTTCCTGTGCTGCCATGTAACAATCCCCAGCAACTTTGATCATTGCTTTCTTCAGTGCAGATGATGCCTGGGCAGTGTCCTGAAGCCGGTCTACACAGGTCTTCAATATGCCGGTTACTGGCTGAGATCGCGGTTCTCCCTTGGCTATGTACTTGGCCATGTAGCGTGCACATGGATCGACATCCACAACAATCTGGAGGTCAACATTATCACGCTCGTGCTGCAGCATGACCCGATTGTGGGAATTGAGGCGGCCATCATTGCGCTTTGTGACAAGGGTGTCCCTGATCTTATCTTCACTTATCTCCTCAAAAGTGACACCAGTTTCTTCTCTCAGCTCTTGGGGATAGCCAAACGGACAGCTAGGCTCTTCTCCTGCTTTCTTGCGACGAAGGCAGTAGGCTGCATTACAACGGGTATGCCGCTCAACAGAGTTGACCAGTTGATGGTAATCCTCATCCTCATCTTCCACACCTCTGAAGGGAACAGAGGATGGGTGTGGATCTGGTGCTGACCAGTCATTGAAGTCTGGCATTGCCTCATTCATTGTTGTCAACAGCAAATCTGCATATTCGACTGCTGTTGCCTTGGCTTGGTTGCCCTCTGCAATTCTTGCCAGCAGCTCTTCGCGATTAGCGTTAGGATCAGAGAGCATATTCTGTGCTTCCCAGCCCTTGGCAGCTTTGGTGATGAGGTCACAAAGGCCAGGGTCATTCTTCAGCTGAGCACAGCCATGGGCATGAATAGATCCATGTGCTTGCCATTCATACCAGTGCCAACTTGCATCAAGGCACTCATACATCCAGCGGTTGATGAATTCTGGCAGTCTGATGAGAAGTACCAATCTGTTAGATGGAGATTGTTGATAGTGGCTTGCATATGCATACCACGGGTTGCACCCTCTGGCTACTGCAGTAGGCGATGGAGATCTGGCCAGTAGTTATCTGCTGCACTGACAGTGAAGAAGAAGGTAGGGTGTCCCTTCTGGTCAAACAGTGCTTCACGTTCCTGTAGGCAATGGAACCAGTACTGCCTGGTGCCCTGGATCTTGGTGGCATACATCTGTACACGGTTCATCAGTTGTTTGGCTGACATATCTTTCACCATAGAACGCAGCTCTTCTATTGTGAGATTAGCATCTTTGGGGTGCTGCTTCAGGTAGATGTTTGCTTGGGATAACAACTGGTGCCTGTGCTTCATGTTTAGAGCCCAGTATGGGAAGCGAGCATGAGAAGCAAACCTCTAACGAAAGCGGCCATTACTTTCTTGGTCAGCATACTTAATCAGGTGCTTGAATGAATCAGCTAAAGATACAGCCCTCTTTCGCCCTTGGTTAGTTGGGTCACCTTTTCCATACGGGAAGAGGGTGGGAAAAGCCATAGAAGCCAGGCCTGCGGTCTCGAACTCATTGATGGAGTTTCCAGTGACTGATGGCCATTCTAGTGGATCTTGTCCATCAACAGCTGATCTGATTGCATCCTGATCTGGCTTTTTGTGGAGTGGGAGAGGAAGGAAACTTCTCGAAACTTCATGATATCCATCGACATCCTCCTGTGTATCAGGAGGTACATCTGGGCTATGTGTGACTTCTTTCTCTTCTTCGTGGACTGTGTCATCATTGTCCTTAACCATTAGCAGACTACTTGGAACATCATCTTCAGGCAGTTGTTGCAGTGATTTGTGGTCGATTATAATGTCCTTGTAGTAGGGATTGTTAGCCTTGAGCCACTGAATAGCATCCAAGACTCGCTTGCGGCGCAGTCTATAGTCTTTATGAGTGTTATTTAATAAATAATAGAGGCCAATTCTTTCCTAAAAACACTGCTGTAAATGCTTTTAAATATATCAAGTGTATATGGCATAAAAACAAATGTACATCATCATCATATGGACAGCTAAAGAAACTTCACTTCATAGATCATGAAACACTGTAAATTAATTAGGCACTGATACTGTAGTAAAAATTGGCAAATATTCCATAAAAAAACTACAGCCTTTGCAATTGGTAAATCAAAGCACAAACACATGTATACAGTATTGTGTTCTCTTCAATCCTTGTGTATGAAAATGCTACAAATAATAGAAAACACATTTATTGGTCTGATTAAACAGGAGTTCAGATAAAACAAAATTTCACCATGCATCCTTTGTTCAGCTGTTCTTCGTTGAAAATAAACAATGACAAAGAGTGATCCTTGTGTATGAAAATGCAGCAAATAATAACAAAACACATTCATTGGTCTGATTAAACAGGAATATTTCACCATGCATCCTTTGTTCAGCTGTTCTTCGTTTAAAATAAACAATGACCCTTTGTTCAGCTGTTCTTCGATGAAAATAGCTGTTCTTCAGCAGAAAGCTCTGACGATCAGCACTTCCTCTACTTCGGTAAGGTCCTGTAGTTCTGCAGGCACTGTCCCAGGATCCATGTCGTTGTCAGCCGAGAACAATCGACACAAAGTCTTTTTGTCGCGCTTGCACCTGGTGCAGGTGTAGTCCTGCTCGGACATACTACGGTTGGTGATCGGCCATGTTTCTTTGTATACCTTGCAGCGTAAGTGTCGGGGATTTTCCTCAAAGCTGTGAAAGGCAGTGAGTTCCTCCCGTACCCACTCTTGTTCGTGGAATGGAGGAGTTTCTGGATTTGCCCACCCACGGTTATGCAAATATTGTTGTGTTTGGCTGCGACTTTCTTCGATTACTGCAGCACGCTGTTGCCGGCGTCGCGTGTTGGCTTCATTTTGAACTTGAAGCCTGCGGGTACTCCGTTCAGACGATTCATTGCTACGTCGAAAAAGTACTCGCTGGCGACTGGATTCTCTTTGCGGAGTTGTCTGTGTCAACCGCTTCTCTTTATGACGCTTTTGATTGGCACTCATACGCTGTTGCCTTTGCGGAGTATTTTCTTCGGCCCGTTTTTCCTCCTGAAGTTTCCGATTTACTTTCAAGCGCTGTTCTCTTTGCGGAGTTGTCTGCGTTACCCGCTTCTGTTCATGTCGCTTTCGATCGGCATTCATGCGCTGTTTTCTCTGCGAAGTCGTTTCTTCGGCACGCTTCTGTTTATGATGCTGTTGATCATAACAGGATTATCGCCTTTTCTCGAGACGAATTTGACGCTGTTCGCTCGTTTCACGATTTCACCTTGCTCGTGCCTGTTCCCTTCTTATTTGAAGACAAGCTTCGCGAGACTGTTGTGTTTCAAGTTCTTCAGTTTTTAAGTTTTCCATTTTCGTGAACGCAGCCACGATATATTGTTGCTTCGTTCAAATAAATACTTCTTTCAAATCTAATTTCTCTTATTCGGAGTAAAACTACAGGCCAGGGCACACGTGATCAATCCGGCCTTTGTTATTGGCTAGCAGGGTAACCGCGTCTAAAGTCGTACGCCAGACTGACTGACAGACGACGTTAAATTTCGAGATGGCGACTCTCTTGGAGTCATCAAGTAAGGCGGTATAAAGCGGTATTACTGCATTAGTGTCGTGATTATTTCCCTCACTTCGTTCGGGCATAATATCCAAAAACTATTATTCTACACCTGCTCCGATGTGCGAAAATCCAATTAGGCCTAGCTTGGCGGACAAACACTTGGTAAGCATAAATCTAGGGATTTACATCTAGGTGACACTACTCTTGGTGACACACTCTTGGTGACACCACTCTTGGTGACACACTCTTGGTGACACACTCTTGGTGACACACTTGGTGACACACTTAGCGTCACACTCCTAGCCGCTCTCTGTGACTACCAAAAAAAATTAAAAGGTCCAAACAACCTCGGATCTATATTTTTGGTAATAGTTACTGAAGGCCTTTAATATGGCAAAGTTTGAGAACATCGGATTTTTCTATCTTGCATACCAATAGTCGATATTTAAAGCAACCCGCTCTTAGTTTTTCAGTAAGACTTCTTAGTAATTGGCATAATTTTGCAAGAAGAAATTTACACAGTACTACAATGGCGGACAAAATATGTTGACACATGCTTTAAATTTCGTACTTTTCTCAAAATTACCATGCTGTGAGTCATCCGGTTCCAGAGAAAACTGATAATTGAGTCCTCCTTCCTCGTATCAATGCTGTAGCTTGGGTTTGGAAGAGTTCCAGTAAGATTTTGTCGGAAAACCATGGCTAAATAATTCATTTATCAACATTGAATGGGGCGAGGGGGAAATCAACACAGTTTTGTGGGCGGTTGTAGCATGGTTAGGAGTTTGGATTTGTTTGATTGATAAACAATAGTAAAATTCTAAAATAAGAGTTGATGATTCTTCTGATATTGTCACACCATGAACAACAGTCAGTTCTTCGTAGGCTCATTACACAAGTCGTCATTTATTCGTTTCAAGTCAATTCGAGTCAATCACCAGAAACTTTTATGTCCTACTAATACATCAGAATTGTCGTAAAGAGAGCTTGTGTGTACAAGTGTCAACCGGCAGAGTGAATAGAAGAACTGGAGAAGCCAGATGTGTTGATATTTTTGGGAGCACGGGAGCAACTGTTTGATCAAAGTACTAACACGAAGCAGTCCAAACGCTTCAGTGTTATTTCTTATACGACTTGCGTTTCTATTCCTGTCGTCAGTGTTTCTTGTTCTACTTGTGCTGGGTGTTAAATTACGCATATAAGCCGGATGGTTTGTCAATTTACCAAACAGAACTGTTCGCTTGTAAAAATCAAATACGCACTTTTTCCTCTAATACTATCTGTATGCAATTCCTGAAGACTAAACTGTGAAACGTCTTAACTTCTTGTTTTTGCTTCATAAACTGGGCTGAACATTTATCTAACATGCACGCATAGGGTATTTAGATAGTCTGGACAAAAAACGAAATAGTTATAGCGTTTGGTCGCTCAGCGGTCAGCGAGCGAGCATGGCGGACATTTTTCCTCTCCGGAGAAATTGGCGGTAATCTCGGTAATTTTCTCTTGTCAAGTCACCACGGCATCAATTCATTGTTCTTTATACTTTCCTTCATGTTGTATCCGTTCTTTATACTGTACTACTGCATGATGGAGATTGAAACCTTTAGCTCGTTATTCGATGAAACTCTTGCCTCTGAATACTAAGATGGGCGATCTACAAGACTGTGAAATTTATAAGTGCCCAAATTCGACGACCTATTGAAAAGGCTGCAAGCATCTGAATCCAACTATGAGGCTGTGAAGCTGGAGAACCAAGGCTTGAAGGCTGAGTTATTTACCATAAAAAGTGAACTGCAAATGGCTAAAGATAGCTTAAACAACATGAAGCAATACTCGAGAAGAGACTGCGTGAAATTAAAGGCATTCCAGTAGAACCAAAGGAAAACATCACCATGATTGCATTGAAAACTGGCTCGTTAGTGGGCTTGGATCTTAAAGAAGATGATATTTACCAGCCACAGATTGTCGAAACCCATACATGGTCCACCGGAAGGCCCACAAAACAGTACTCCAAGCATAATTGTCAAATTTGTACGAAGGATTTCCATCTCTTTGCTGACGACTCTAATCTTTTTCTCGCAAAAAAAAGCTTACCTCACTTAGAATCTACTGCTAATGAACAACTACTCAACATTAACAATTGGCTATGTGCTAACAAGCTGTCATTAAACATTGACAAAACAAACTTTGTAATTTTTCACCCCCTTCAGAAGAAAATTAGTCACTCAGTCTAAATTAAAATCTATGATAAAGACTTCAAGCAAGAAAACATTATTGAATATTTGGGAATCATGATGGATTTGAAGTTAAATTGGAAAGACCACATTTATGAAGTTTCCAAAAATATCTCAAGAAACATTGGAATACTTTCAAAATTTAGGCATTATGTTCACACTAATACCTTGACTCAGTTATATTACTCTTTAATCTATCCACACTTGACATAGGGACTTATTACATGGGGTAATACATATATCACTAACATTAAACCAATCATAACCCTGCAAAAGAAAGCTCTCCGAATCATCACTTTCTCCAAATATGATGCTCATACGAATCCCATTTTCTTTAAACTCAAAACTAGAAATACGATAATCGCAGATATCCCCTCGCTCAGTAGTGGGTTTTCGGAAAGCGGGATTCTTGTTTATTTTCCGTTCGGAGATTATTTAAATTTTTTTTGCAAACCACGGCTGTGTAGCGACGTCACCAGTCGGCCGCTAAAAAAGTCACACGAAGTCTGGTTTAGTTCAGACAACGTGCACAGTCTGCAATTTTCGTAGACACTAGCTGAACTTCAAAATTCGCTGAGAAAACATTTACACGCAACTACAGAATACTTCCGAGGCTTGAAAGCCAAGCAAAGTCGATCTTGGACACCGAAGTTTTCATGAATTTCAAGAAAAGCCGCGATTTCTCCAGCCAATGCTTTATCCTAACCACATACGTGTGTTTGTTTTTTTTGTGTGTGTGTGTGTGTGCCAAATTTAGAACCGTCAAAGCGAGTCGCTTGTTTACACGCTTTCGAAAGTCTCGGAATCGTGTGAATTTTGGCAGGGATTCAATTTTGAACACAACAACTTTTCAAACTGCGTTTGACGATTTTAAAATCTTTGACAGAAAAAAGAAATCAAGTCACTAAATAATACAAGGTCCGATTTTATTGAGCGAGCAAACCCGGTCACTAAATAATACAAAGTCCGATTGTGTTGAGCGAGTATCTTACGGGGGTCCCGCTAGTAGACACATCGTTTAATTTGGAAAGCAGTGGCCGGATATTTTCTACTTTAATAGCCTTCAAAAAGCAAAAGCATTTTAACCCGGTTACATTTTATCCTTGAATACAGTGTGCCAACAAACGCGGCGACAAAACTTCACAGCATGTGTCAGACTGTTAATGAAATTATGCAAACATGTCAGGAATCGGATGACACAATCTTGCACGAAGGCACTCTGAAATAGCTTTGAAAACCAGCGAAAAGATCACAGTATAATCCTAATTGGCCTTCATCACAGTTACCGGGGCATCCAACGACAAAATATACGGCAATTGTTGAAATACCAATGATAACACGACCGTCGTTTAACAAAAGTGTATTTAACGTTAATTGAATTAAATTTTCAAAACTCACCGGTTCCTGAAAGCCATAGCTTTAGCTCTTTTCCAGCAAAGGAAACAAAACCCAAAACACTATTGTTTACGTCTTCAATGATTTCAAAATACACTGTATAGAGCAGTCCTCATACAGTACAAAAATTCCACTTTCCATTGTATTGTGTTGTCATCTTGTCAAACTTGGATTCTGAAAACTGCATTCCTGTTATCGCGAAAGGTGAAATTTGCCACATTGATTGTTCGATTTCCACCGACTGTATTTTGCTATTCCTTTCTGAAGTGTCTGCGTTTTAACACAATACTGGCGTCTGGGATTGTGTTCAGGTCGACCAGTTGGGCCTTAAAGAATCCGTTTTACGTCTAGTAAAGCTTGCCTCCCATGCACTGGCAAAATATCCGGGCAATTTACAGCCGTCCGTCGAACTGCTTGGCCTTGTATCTGCATCTTGTTGTACAAAATCACTTCAGTTCGTACTCTACCGCATGTCACCAAGAAAATGGCGGTTTACAGTTAAGCTGCCGATGTAACCTCGCCTGCTGTGGTCGCTCGACGCGGAGGGCCTTGGGACGAGGTCGTATGCCACAAACAGACAAACATTAGATTTCGAGATGGCGACACGCTTGGAGTCTCCGATAAGGCGATAATACTACTGCATTAGCGTCGTGAGTATTTCCCTCACTTCGTTCGGGGATTATAAAATTTATAGACCTAATCACTTTTCATACTGCCTTCTTTCTGTACCAGTTCTCTAATAATCCCTTAGTATTGAAATCTTTTTTCGACAACTAGCCAAATGTATTCTTACAACACGAGATTAGCTTCTAAATTGTCCTTATATCTTCCCCAGATTTGCACCAGCTATGGCAAATTTAACATAAAATACTCAGGCCCAAAGGTTTGGAATACAGTAAACGATAACATCAAATCCAACACGAGATCCATTTTCAAAACGCACCTTATTAAAGCATACGACAATATCTGAGAAGCTATTTTGTTTATAAGATGTCTATTTACTAGAAATACGATAATCGCAGATACCCCCTTGCCCTGGCATGGATGTTTTACTAGTGTTTTAACGCAAACACTTCTTGGAAGTCAAGTGCTGCACGCCAAGAAAAGCGAAAAAACATCGCGTTAAAAATAATTCTTGCTTGACGCCGTATGCCTTTCTCATGGTAAAGATATCGTCGCGCCAAAAAGAATTATGCTGTCTGCTTGACCGGCCGTAGTACGGAAAATAATAAACACAAACGAAGAAGTGTGTTTCAAGTTTTCCACCTTTGATTTTATTCATATGCAGTACAAATAAATACTAGGCTTCGTGTGCCATATGTAGATTTAAACTCTAGAGTGCACTGAACCGTGGCACCTGGGGGGGGGGGGGTACTCCCTATGATTGGCTTTACGGGGAGGTCCCGCCCGAAAGGGGTCCTTTTTTGACTCACGTATAAGAAAGGTTGTGGGAAAATGTCAATTTTGGTATTTGAAAGGGTCACTAAAAGACTAACCACGGCGAGTGATGTTGAATTACATGGTATTTGAAAGGGGTGCGAAAAACGGAAAATCCGCCATGGAACAACTACATTTTAATTACGATTTTCATGTTTCTTTGCGAAAACCGTAAACTCTGCCTCGAAACAATTACATTTTAATTAAGATTTTCATGTTTCATTCGGAGTACTACATCCTGTAAAGCGCCTTGTCGGTGTGATAGAACAATCAAATCACCGTCACATCTGCCATCGGTCACATCCCGCTAGTTTAGGAACTGAATAAATAATCTGTTGAAGAAAATGGCGTAGCTGCCCGCAGGTATATAAATGGGGTGCATTTTTACTGGAGGTATATGAAAGGAGTGTATTTTTACTGGAGGTATATGGGTCTCGATTTTGACCCAAAAATGGTATTTGAAAGGGTAAGGGGTTGAACGTCCAGGCGGAGCATCCCCGTACCAAAGTCCTATGAGTACCCCCCTCTCCGGGCCGTGGCATTGTCTTGAGCGTGAATATTTATGAGACCAAATTGTTTTGTACATCAAAACAGCCCAAATATCTCCAAGAATCAAAGCAAAACCTGGGTTTACTTTATATATATTGTACACGTGTTTCAAACCTAGTCATTATTCGAAGGGTTCGTCAGGGATTCTCCTTTGCAATCGCATGCCCAGTCAAATCGCAGCTGTATTTCTCGAACTAGACAGTTGCAGTTCCAACTGAATTGTTTGATCTTGAAAGAAAACATGCAGTAACTCCATCTGACTAAATCATTCAAGACCCCAAGTTCCGGATTGCGCTGAGCGAATACGCTAGCCCAAACTGGTGACCGAAGCGTATTAAAAACAATACTTTGAGAGAAAATGATCAGCATGCAGATTTTATTTTATTTTTGTCACGGTGATTGTACAATTTCCACCGACTACAGGCCTTTGTTGCTTGTCCTTTATGAATAAGTACCCGAGTTTAACACAAAATGGCGTCGCGATCGGGAGTTTGTTGTCCTCAGATCAGATGCCTCAAAGCCGCTACTTTCATGCGCTGTTGTTTTGGCGAACTTCAGTTGTCTGCTGTGTCCGCTTTTGCTCCTGATACTCTGTCATAGCATCCTTTTGTAGCAGCAATTTTTGGTCTCTGCTTTTGTTTTCGAAGGCTTTGTACTTTGCTTCTTTGCTCAAGAAGGATTTTCCACTCAATCCTTGTTCGAAGTTTAGTTCAAATCTGTCAAACGCATCCTTTATAAGGAACGAACTGCCTTATAAGGAGTAGAATAGTTTCCCGTTAGTCTTTATATGAAGTGTTGTCTGCCCCCTGACTGAGTGACAAACAAACAAACAGTAGTTATAATATGTACCTTCTGGGACAAACCCCACCTCACCTAACCTCATGCTGGCACAATTTTTAATTTTTAAGAAAATTTTAATTTTTAAAAATTGATTTTTAAAATTACTTAAGAACATAATGTAATAAATCAAAAACATGACTACTTTTAATGAACTCAGAAAAGGAATTGCAAAAGAGTTGGGTATTAAAGGGAGGTGGAAAATGAATAAGTCACAGCTTGAAGAAGCAACTTTAAGAGCTAAAGACGAGAAGAAAGTGATTGAAAAACCAATACCTGATATTGGTAATCGTAAGTGTTGTGAACACAATAAAGTAAGATATTATTGTAAGGATTGCAAGGGAAAAGGAATTTGTGAACACAATAAAGTAAGATATTCATGTAAGGATTGTAAGGGAAAAGGAATTTGTGAACATAACATATCAAGACATAATTGTAAAGATTGTAAGGGGAAAGGAATTTGTGAACACAATAAAGTAAGATATTTTTGTAAGGATTGTAAGGGGAAGGGTATTTGTGAACATGGTAAAAGAAAGTATGTTTGTTCTGATTGTGGTGGCTCATTGTTTTGTGAACATGGTAAAAGAAAGTATTATTGTAAGGAATGCGGAGGAAAAGGTATTTGTTCTCACGGAAGACAGAAACATAATTGTAGGGATTGTGGGACTAGGTGATCGTTTAATTTATTTTTTAAATTTGAAAAATAAATTTAAAAATTATTTAAAAAATATCTAGATATAATTAAAAAGTTATGAAAATTGAAAATTTTGAACTGTCTAATTTGAGATTTAAGGAGTTTGAATCAGGAAGGGCTAAGAATGGTAACAAATTTCATTTAATAAAAATTTATCAACAAAAAAAAGGAAAAAATCCTCCTTTGACATTTGAAGTAGACGGAGTGACGACACGTGGTTTAAAGAAAGTTTTGAAAGAAGATGGAAGCATTGATGGTATTTATTTTTCAATTGTTTTTGGACTATTGTCAGAGATGACGTTTGGATTGATACATTTAATGAGATTGTAGATGTAATAAAGACTCACGCAAAGGATGAATACATTAAAAAAGTTAATAAATATGATAAAAATGAAATAAGTTTTGAAAGGTTTAATCCATTAAGAGAGGATATTGGCGAAGATCCTGTGATGTTCATTAGAGTAGATCATTCGAAGGGTAAGGTTTTTCCAATGTTTTACGGACATGATGGAAAAAGGTTGTCAATTGATTTCATGCTTGATAAACCTTTTGACATAAACGCATCTGTTAGAGTTGATTCTGTCTTTGTTAATTCAACGAATGCTTATTTGCAATTAACTTTACAAAAAGCTATTGTGTGTCCAATGCCATTGTCAACTTAATTAAAATGCCACGTGTATGTCATGGATGCCATCCATCTCAAACAAAAGATAGCGTTTCTTAATAATCAATAACTACATTTGTTATGAATTTAATTGCTTGTAGCGTTACTTAATATTTTTGAGTTTGTAGGTTTCTAACACGTTAGGTTTTTATTTTAATAATTCATAACTACATTTGTTATGAATTTAATTGCTTGTAGCTTTACTTAATATTTTTTGAGTTTGTAGGTTTCTAACACGTTAGGTTTTTATTTTAATAATTCATAACTACATTTGTTATGAATTTAATTGCTGTTTACGTTTTGGTTTTGTAAAAATTAACTTGTGTGAAGACACGCGTGTCTTCAGTTAGTGTAATAATTAGCGAAACAACCACCAAACAGCTCCCCCAACAACTACAGCTATTGAAGCTAATTTTTCTTCGTGAGTTCTTGAGCTAATTGAAGGATTTAATTTCGTTGCGGTTATTGTTTTGATAGCTACATTTTGGCTTTTGTGTACGACATGATCTGGTTTTACAACACTTTGAGATGAATTTTTTTTCGTATTTGTATCCTCACTAGATTTCTTGTTGACTGATTCATTCTCTCCAAATTTCATGTTATCTGTAGCTTTTTGTAACTTGTTGTTATAACCTTTGACTCTTTCATTATTAATGATTAATTCAGAAGGGAGCAACCATGTTCCCGGCGTGATTGCAAAATCTAATTTTACTTTCGCATTTTGAACAGCTAGTTGATATCTTGAGATACTTTTCGAAATGTCTTCTTCAATCACGGCGCTTTCAAATAAAATCAACATTTCTTGTTGCGCTTCTTGTACTCCACCTCCGTCTCCAACAATCGGATTTCTAACATTCGCTTGTGCTCCCAAAACGCAATAAACAAAAGCTTCGATACTCCTATTAAGCCTGCCACAGGATCTTCGCTTTTGTAATTCCTTTGCCTTTTCTCAAAGCGAACCACTCATGTTGTTTTCCTTTATGAAAATCATTTCGAATATGTTGAATTACTCTACTCGAAGAACCACCCATCGAAAGTCAGGGTTATTTAATCCAAACTCATTACACAAAGCTTGATATTTTCCTTTGTCAACAGGATTATTCAACGCGTTGAAAGCATTTGTATTAGGCAAAGCGACGCCTAACTCGTAAAGAATTCTTCGTATCGTGAAATACACATGAAACTCAATTAAACTTTGACTACTTTTGAATAATTTTCATCAAGCCCAATACCACACCCATAAGTGGCGCACCAAACAGCGAAGCTTAGTTGTTGCGGCCAAATTCTATGTCAGGTCCTGCTAACCACTTTTTAGCCTGTTTAGAAGTCGTAAAAGTGAGTGTTTCATTCATGAAAACATTTTTCATTTTCGCAACAAAGGACTTTTCAGGCGTGACGTAAATTTTCAAATCTGTCGGAACTGGTTTAGTGGAATGATTGAAAGGAGTGGGATGGAGGCTATAAGTTTCTGTCGTCAATAATAATGTGAATGGAAATAAATCTCTTCTTCCCAAATCTTCTTTCAAGTCTTCTGAAAATGTTTCTGGATTCAATAAAAAGTTTCCATCGGCCCAGATGTCTCTTGTGGCTCCAGGTCCATTAGCAGTATCTTTCCATGATGTAATAAATTTTCCGTCTGAGTCGTATTCATAAAATGTTTCATCTTTCGCGTCTGGGAAATGTTTCTTGAACATATCGTAAGCCTTTTTCTTCTTCTCAAGCCACTCTTGCATGTTTACTTTTGGAAACATTTTGTGAAAAATGGCAGATTCATCTGAACTTACTGCTCTTAGTTTATCTCTTTCGCTGAGTATTGCTTTCTTGCTCATGTTTCGCATTTTTTAATACGAAACAATAAACTCTTAAATAACATTTTCATATGCTGGTGGAGCGCTTGGTTCCAGTCTTTGGTATCTATTTCGACTTCTAATGCTAATGTTTATGTTAATATCTAATTCATCCAATAAATTTCCAAAAGTTCTTTTGTCGATGTTCAAGAAGTTTTCGATTGCCGAAGAAGTTTCAAAAGTTCTTCTGTTAAGTCTCTCACGCTTTGCGATCTTTTTAGCGTTCCTCCCTTTTTTGGAACCTTAAGAATTTCGTTTCTTTGTGATTCATAATTATTTCGTTCGTCGTTCATTTTTCTAAACTCTTCCTCAGAAAAGTTTTTATCTGAAAGTGCCTTATTTACCATTTCATGAATGCTACTAATTTTTGATTGACCAAGTGATATTAACTTTTCATAAATTTTTAATTTTCTAGCTGTTTCTTTATCAAGTGCAATAGTAACGAGAGATGTAGCTCCTAAAAGTGCTCCGACTCCGATGAGCGGAGCACCAACGACAACACCAAAACCAGTTCCTGAAACACCTGCTCCAGATACTGATAAAACAGGAGCGCCTGATGAGGAAAATATGTTTACTGTTCTTAACCTAGAATGTTTTTTTAATTTTTCGTTTCTCTTTTTGATATCAAGTTTCAAGTTCTCTTTCATCGTTTCGAGAATTCTTGAGCAAACATTTAATCTGAAAGCGTTAGAATCCTTTGGAATATCCGGGTACAATCTTTCTTTTGTAATAACTTCACTCATTTTGTTATCATTCATTTAATACTCTTTTAAATTAATTCTCAGTGTGATGAATGATGACTTGTATGAATGACTCCCTTTTATCATCGTTTGATAAACTTTTATCTCTTAGAAAGAAAATTTCAATTTCAAATTCATTTATTACGCTTTTTGATGGATTTACTGGAATCATTCTGATGGCTTTGTCGTTTTTGATAAGCAACATAGTTGTTGTTTGTCTAACTTTTTCTAAAATGCTGTCTGAATCAATGCTCTCGATGTTTGAAAAGTGAGAACCGTCGTCTATCAAATCACATTTTACTGCCATTGCTGACCTAACGTAAGAGAAATCACAAAAGATTTCAAGAAACTTTGCTCCTTGAATTTGTTTAGAAAGTATTACTTTGGCTTTGACACCACCATCGCTTTTGATGGTTCTTCCTATTCCGGTGGAGGTTAATTTTAATAATAAATTTGTCTGATACATATTTGCAATTATTTTTTCTTATTCTTAAATTGTTCAATGACAAAAGTCACGACGAGAAGAATTAGTAACCAAGCATGTTTAGAGAGAAAACCTATAGCCTCTCCAGCAGTTTTAAACAAAAAACTAACTATCGCTCCAACCATTCCAGGAAGAATTTCAGCCAACTTTTTTCCAATCTCTTTGAGACCATTTCCAACACCTTTTGCCACCTTTGTCAATCCTGCTTTAAGATTTGATACGATGACACCAATAATGGTTCCTACAGCTGCTAAAACACCAACAACTGATAAACCATATTTTTTGAAAATATATTTAACTTTTTCTTTGAGAGAAAGCCTTTCAAAAATTTGTTCATTTTCTCCTTCTAATCTTTCGTTTTCTTGTTCTAATTCGTTTATTTGTTCTTCAATCCTTTCTCTATCTTCTGGATTATTGTTTATTTCTGCTCTTAGTTCTTCAATTGTTTCTTTGTTTTGTTTTATGGTAGCTTCGCTTTCTTTTCTTGCCTTGGCCACTTCTGCCCTTTGTTTTTCTATTTCTTCTTCTAGTTTTTTCCTATCTTTAGGCGAGGCTGACTTTTGCAACTTATTCTCAAGATTCTTAATTGAATCGTCTCTTCTTGAAACACGATTTCTCAATGATTCGATATCATCTGTTAATATTTTGATTTTTCTGTTCAAATTGTCGTTCCTTTCTTTTTCTTCTCTTAGTTCTTTTTCTTTTTTCTTATTTCATCCTATTTTTTGATTGTTTTAATCAATAATCTCTGTTGTTGTCTTTCCTAATGCGGCGAGTAGTGTTTTAGATGGGTTATTTCCTCGTTTCTCGTGTGTTAACGTTCCATCTTCGTTTATGAAGAATTTTACAGAATTTTTTGAGGTTAACGAAACCCAATGTCTCCCAAATCGATCTTGATCATAATGTAACTTACTTAAATTAGCCTCTGGCCATATCTGTTTTAAGAAATCTTCAGATTCTTTATTATTTCCTGGAGTATCAGGTAATAATAGATCTGTTTCTGAATCACCACCAAAGGATGTTTCATGTGTATCGTGATGATCGTAATGACTTAGAGGAGTATCTGTTCCTCTATTTGTCATTGGAATTTCTTCACCACCCTCATCTCCATCATGAGTACTAGGATCGAAAGGATTTTCTGGATCTATTTCTGCCATTTTTGTATGATTTTATTCATCACATGACAACATTAAGTCAATAAATTTTTGAAACACCATATGCTAAAACAGCTACAGTCAATCCTGTAAATATAATCTCTCGATTCTTTTGATCTTTGCTTGGAGAATAATAATCGTTGAAATTAGGTTCTTTCAAATTTGAAAATGATTCATTTGGATGTGCTTCAGCATAAGCTTTTAACGCCTCGTCTTTGCTTCGAAAATTATATGAAGCGATGGATTTATCTCTTTCTCGTTGTTCTTGCCAAAGTTCTATTTTTCCCATTTTTTCTTTCCAATCGTTGTAATCTTTTTCATACTTTTCCATCGCCAAATTATGTCTTTTTCTTTCTTCGCCTTGGTCTTTTCCTGATAAAAATTTTGCTAAATAACTACCTCCAATGAATGTTCCTGCGTTTAATATAGCTCCAATAGCGGACGTTAGAATTATTGCCATTCTTTTTTAGAATGGTAATAACAAAATGTTAAATTCTTTATGATAAAAATCCATAAGATAAAGCAATAAGTGTAAAAGAAGCGGCTATAACGTCAAGTTTTTCATCATATTTCTGATTTTCCTGACTCTTTTTTAATGCTTCCCACTCTTTTTTACTAACCTTGCTTCTATTTCTTCCATTTCTTCTACTGATTTTATTGATCCTCTTGCTAATATTTCTTCTACTGCTTCTATCTCTTTTTTTCTTCTATTTTTTCTATCGTTCCCATATTCACCATTTTTTCTATTTCTTCTAACGCCTTTTTCCTTTTCTTGCTTGTTTTGCTTCCATTTCTTCCATTTCTTCTTCTATTGCCCTTAATCTTTCAAAACCCTCTCTTCCTTTCTTCTCAGGTTTCATTTCTTCAACTGGAGTTAATTTTACTTTACTTTTCATTAATTTAATTGTAATTTCATTTAGCGCTCTACCAAGCAAGTATCCATACATTAATGAAGTTATACATCCCATTTTATTACTTTATTTTATTTTATTTCTTAAGTTGGAATAATTTTTTGTTGAAAGAGATAATCTCTTGCATATATTGCAGCAATCATTACTCCTGTCCATTCGACAGCATTCATTAAACTTGAAGAAGGATCTGAAGTTACTGCTTTTCTTAATGCTTTTTTCACAGCATATCCGATTCCTGCAGAAATCGCAACCAGAGCAACTGCCTCTTTCGCATTACTAACAAGTTTATTTTCACTACTCATTTTGAAAATACGATGTGTTAATCTTTAAGTCACTCCATATCAATGTTTTGTTGATTCTTAGGTTTCTCAACTGGAGCTGATTATTTTTCTTCATTTGTCTCAACAGGTTTTTTCACAACCATTTCATGTTTTACATTTTCTTCTGCTTTTGGTGGATAAAAAAATCTATAACCGTGATAAATAACAAAACAAGAACCTATCAAACCAGCTGTCATTCGTAATCCATTGGTAACATCCAAGAAACTTAGAGGATTAACACTTTCATTATTTTTCTGATTTTCCTGACTCTTTCTTAATGCTTCTCTTGCTTCCTTGTTCTTTTCTGCCAAGGCTTTACCAGCGGCGACTTTCTTTGGATCTTTTTTCTTCACAGGTTTCTTTTCGATGTCGGTTGGAACATTTGTTATTTGGTCCACTTTTTCTGTATTTTCTGTATTTTCTGACATTTTTATGAAATCGCTTGCAAATTCTTAAGTCATGTTAGCATTTTGTTAGAAAAATTCTAACAAAATAGAAATACGTTTATTATTTATTTATTTCAACATTTGTTGATTTTTCATTTTCATCTTTTGTAAATACGACATGTTTTGCAATATCACAAGCAACTTTCAAAAAAGCTACAACGTCTCCATATTCCTCAAAAACGTTTGACGCATATCTTCCAATTCTTCTTCCTAATTGTCTATTATCTAACAAATCTTTCTTCAAAGACTCTTCGTCACCAAAAGTGAGAAAATACGAAAGTCCTTTGACAACTCCTTCAACAAATACCCCCATTCCATCTTTCATTAATTCTTGACCAGATTTTTCTTCATAAATTTTGAATAAAGATTCTATTTTAGAATCTTTCATCTTTCTAATGCCAACTGCACTTATGTTTTCTCCTACATATTTTTCCAAACCATCCAACATGGCAACTGATGCAAGAATATCTCTTTTTCTAGATATTTCAATTTGTACCTGGATCTACTTCAGGTTCCTTTTGTGATTCTTCTTTCTTTTTTCTTGGTTTTCTTTTTGGTTTTGGTTTTTCGACTGGAGTTGATTCTTCTTTTGTTTCGTTTTCTTCAAGATTGATATATTCATCTACAGTTTCCATTTTATTTTTGTAAATAAAATCTTAAGTAGTTTGAGGAATTTCAATATCATATGAATATGGATGGCGGAGATAAAAACAAATTCTTGAGTGTTTTTTATCCTTTAAAATTTCACAAATATTTCTCTTATCATTATTATCAATTCCAGAACCAAAATTTTTGAAAAGGAAATCTGTTCCATCAGATTCTGGATTATAAAATGTAATTATACATCCAAGATTTTCTCTGAATGGCTCTGCAATGCTTGTTAATTGTTGTGTTAAAACCCAAACAGAAATTCCAATATGTCTTCCACTAAACGCAAGATCAATTAATTTACTGCTTCTCTTCTTTACATCTGCACTCATTGCACAATCATCGAGAATCAAAAGAACTTTCGTTTGTCTTCCGAGATCATCCATTTTATTATCGTGAAATAGATCAGCACATTTTTAAACACTCTTCAACTTCTTCAGATCACTCGCATTTGGCATCATAACGAAAAAGCATTTGTCAAGATTGGCAAATCCTTCAAAAGTTTTGTTTGTTGCAAAAGTTCGACAAATCAATACGATAAAGTCGAATACATGTCTAAAAGGACCTCTCAAAAGATCAACCAAGTATTGTGTCTTTCCACAATTAGTCGGTCCAGTGATCAAACAATGAAATGGTACTTTTGATTTCATATTTTCCATTTTTGAATATGAAATCATATATTTTTAAGTCTTGGAATCTTAAGAAGATGGTTGAATTCTCACGTCTTTTACTACTCCATCACTAACTAAAACTGCTGCATCAGATACAACAAAGACGTGACAATTTACAGTCGTAGAGGCAACTCCACCCATGTCAACAACCAATCTAACACCTTCTGACCTTCCAACCACGACTCCGTCACCATGAAGATTATTATCTGGTGTGGATCTTAAATCAACCCATAATGCAAACTTGTCATTATAAAAAGTCTATTTCCTTGAAGTGATCCTCAACATAATCAAACCTTTTCAAACTCATTGGCCAAAGGTCCTCTCGTAAGATTCCGTTTGAAAATAACTTGTGTGGAACACCATTGATGGAAACTTTGATAGAATTAACTAAAGGGTTAACAAACTATTCAGCGTTCCTCTTTCCTGAATCAAAAGTCTTCAAAAAGAAAAGCATAATTCCTTTCATACAACTTCTTGGTGTATTTACATGAAGATTAATTACAGATCCAGAACCAATATCAATTGATGGAATTGTTTTGAAATGATGAACAACCTCAAAGTAAAAAGTTCCACCACTTTGATAAACGTTACTCGCTTGAAATGCCAAACTTTCATCTTTAATGGTTGAATATTCTAATTGTATTTCAGTCAACTCATAACCATGTTCTTTTGCATTATCTGAAGTGACGACTATTGCAGAAGCTTGAGATAGTTTTATTTCAAATCTCAAGTTTGAATTCAGTCCTCCTTGATAATAAACTCCATGATCGTCTAACACTGGGTGAGATAAAGGAATGTGATACCTTTTTTCATAAGTAATACTTGTTTGTTTCATTATCTTAGAATCACCAGATCCTTTCGCCATCGCCTTTCTCTTAGCTACACTCATTATTCCTCTTGTTACATCTTTCTCACACATTAACATGTCATGATACCCATGAAAAATGTTATATTCATCTGTATCACAAATAGTTTTTCCGCCAAATGTAATCTTCATGTTATTCACTAAATTTCTTGATACATTTTGAATGAGATGATTATCAGCATGCCCCTTTTCTACCTTTATTTTGAACCTCAAAAACATGCCCCTTAGAACAAATACCATGTTTTCATTTAATCTTGGTACATAAACATAAAGCGTTTCCCCAGGCTTAGCAGATGATGGTGTGAAAGTCGTTCTATGAACTGTTCTTTCAGTTTTCATCGCCTTCGACAATTTCGGTTTCCTAGTTGGATTAAGTATTTCTGCAATTGACATATTTATCTTAAAACGTAATACCAAATCTTTAAATTAAAAGATGGAAAAGATTTATTACTCGTCAAAAGGATATTGGAAAGGACAATCAGCAATTAAAAAACTTTCTTCAGAAGCAAAAGTTAGCGTAGAAGAAGCTAAAAAATGGCTATCAAAACAAGCACTTTGGGAAATTTATAAATCTCCACCAAATTATGTTCCAAGACCACATTGGATTATTTCAAAACCAAACGAAATTTATCAAGCCAATCTCTTATTTCTGATGATGGAAGATGGAAGAAAAACTTATAAATATGCTTTGGTTGTCATCGATATTGCTTCAAGATATGTTGATGTAGAGGCTTTGACGAGTAAGTCAAGTGATGAAGTATCAAACGCTTTCAAAAAAAATTATTCAAGACATCCAAGAAAGTTGAAATGGCCAAAGACTTTGATTGTTGATCCAGGAAGAGAATTCATGGGATCTGTAACAACTTTAATGAATGAAAAGAAAGTTGAAATTAAAAGATCAGAAGCCGGTAATCATAGAACTCAAGCTTTCGTTGAGAGAGCAAACAAAACATTGGGAGAAAAAATATTTAGTCAACAATACGCTGACGAAATGTTAACTGAAGGCAGATCAACAAAGTGGGTGAAGAGATTGTCAAATATCGTTAGGTCAGTCAACACCCACGTCACTCGATTAACTGGTAAGAAAGCAATTAATGCTGCTTATCATGAAAAGAATGTTAAACAAAAAACAAAAAATTATTCTCGACCCGTTGGATTTGATTAAGAAAGACTTGATCCTGGTGAAAAAGTGAGATATTTACTTTCTCCTGGTGAGGAAGAAGGAGGAAGTGCGAGGAGAGCTACTGATCCTATATGGAGTACAAAAGTTTTTGAATTAAAGAAAACTGTAATTTCTAAAGATCAACCAGTTTTGTACTATTTATACGATGGAACAAAAAGAGGATTTGTCAGAGAAGAATTACAAGTCATCCCAGAAGATACTGAATTACCTCCTAAGTTCGTGTTGAAACAATGCTTTAATAAATTAAACATCCTAAACAGCAGCAGCACCCGTAATTTTGTGATGACCGAGAGCTAATGTGTCTATCCCATTTGGTAAAATGTGTCTTTTATCATCATCAGCAGAAAGTGCAATTTTATTAACTCTTTGAGAAAATAGATTATGACCATAAGAACGTATTCTACCCATCTCTCTCATTTGCTGTTTTTTAGAAAATAAAACTTCTCTCATATGATCCATTCCAATCGTTTTCTTAACTACTTCCTTATTAATTCCTTTACATTTGCTATCATCTTTTAATTCCAAAGATATTCCATACAACTTAGCTCTCAAACCAACAAACTCAAAAATCTCAACACCATTTGTTTCGTCTTTAAACATTCCAAGTACTTTTTTGTTCAAACCAGATGGAATACCACTTGGATGATCTTTTGAAATCTCACTAATGTCAAAATGTTTTTCACATCAGGAGTAATATCTTTATAAAAATCCTCTGTTTCAATTTCATAAGTCAAAGAATCTGTGTCGGTGAATAAAAGCCTTGCTTTTTCATTGTACTTTTTCTTTATGTAACCATAATGAAAATCATACATGATCAATTTACTAAGATCAAGAATGGCCATTCCAAGGTAAATTGGCTTTTTGTAATAAGTTTTAGTTTTACCCATGTGAACGGCAATCAAATTTTCACTAAAAACTGTTCTCCCTTGATAATTAGACTTTTTGACTAACTTAAAAAATTGTGATTCATGAGTCGTAAGTCGAATATCTACTCTATTTCAAATATTTTCCATAGTCTTTCCAAAAAGAGAATTGTTCATTAGTTTGTAAAAGTTTTTCTCAAACTTCGTCTTCCCAGCCATTCTCATCTTTGTGTTAAATAAAATGTAATCTTTCATGAAATCTTTTTCATCATAGGTGATCATTCTGTGTACCTTTTTAATCTTCAAACCCATTTTCTGATAATATTTCAATAACTCATGATGAAGCACATATCTCTCTTTGTCATAAAATGTAGAGACAAGTTTTTCAACTTTGTTTATTTTTCTTCTTTCTGGTGCTAATGGGTAATCATTGTGAAGATCATGTAACTCTTTTGGATCTTCCAAATCAACCTCAAGAATTGACGGAGGAATTTTCTTCAAGGCTCTACTCTTTTTAATATTATCATTCATCTCATCTACAATATCTTGTTATACCCACTCAAAGTTTGAATACGGCATCTTTTTTGACATAGCTAATCCATAAAGATTATTTGCATCCAATTATAACATAGTCACGATACAAGCCGCGCGCTGATTGGTCGAAAACTGTGGTTTGCCAGAGTATAAACCACACTTACCCGTGGTTTATAAGTTATAAACCACGCTTACGTCATCCTCTGGCAAAAAAGAGAAAATAATGCGAGAATGGAGTCACCAATGCCCAACTTCGAGATAAAATTTGGCTTTAAGTGAAGGCACCGGCTAGTACGGTTCACCGTGAATCGGTAAAGAACGTGACCTTATCAAAAAGCACTTCAACAGTTTGGAGAGGGAAAATCTATGTTGAAGAACGGCAAGTTTCTTGTCAGCGTCGTGGAAAGCGACTCGGTTTAAGCACTGTCCCTAAGTACAGCATATTTGGGAATCACAATTACATCAGTGGGTTGTTTGAATGAAGTTGAATGCTTCAACAAGGAAGGAGAGAGCAAATCGTTCAGTTGAAGAAGATCAGCCGTGAGCAATCACTGAACACGAACGGCGAAGACAGACGAACAGACGTGTTTGTAGTGATGCAAGAGAAAGAATTTCCGACGATGTGACTGAAAAAAATGATTGAAGAATTTCGGACGGACTTCAAATGATTGTACTACGAGGTAGAGTCATGAAATCGGTAAGTTTTCATTCACACAATTTTCGAGTCGGCCGTTGGAGCATTTGTTGATTCCCTTCAAATTTGCATTTTATGCACTAGCCGACTGTATGATTTCATGTACTTGTAGTCCAAAGTTCTACAGGAAATATAGTTCTTTACTGTGAGATGTTGTCTAATTTTATAGAACAGACGGCCTGGTTGAAAAATTGAAGCAAAACTGTACTGACTTGGCAATTCGGACCGCCGAGCCGTTTAGGAGAATCTATTTTTTCATCGCTGTTAGCATTCCAACATTTTTTGATGAATAAAGACAGTTTTATTGTGAAAGTTTTGAAGTTCTATGTTATAAAACAAATAAACCAGCTTCAAGCGTGCTCCGTTCAGAAATAAAGCACTTAGCAAGTGCCGAGAGCACTCAAGAAGTGGGGAAAAACGCTCGCCTTCGGCTCGCGTTTCTCCCTACACTTCTTTCGTGCTCTCGTCACTTGCTGCGTGCTTTATTTCTGAACGGAGCACGCTTGAAGCTGGTTTATTTGTTAAATATTTAATAAACGTACTTTTCAACTTTTTGTCATAATTCTTCATATATTTGTTATTCGCCTTAGAATATCTCCCAGTAATCATTGATAATCCACCTCTTATTCCTCTCTCAAACATCATAAACATATCATAATCCGTTAGTAATTCTGGTCCACTCTTCTTAAAAAATGTATCCCAAGTTAAACCAGGTGATGTATAATAGTGGGCAGGATCAAGTTCATAAGATTTCAAACAAACACTTCGAAATTTTTCAAAAACATCAGCAAGTAGTAAAACATCCGTTCGTAAATAAAGATCACGATATTCTTTGAAATTTTTCATATCAAAAGTTTTCCAAACTTTGTGCGCATATTCATAGTCACTATTTGAAATATCCTTTTCATTCAAAATTGAATAAAACATCTCAATTGGAGGTAACTCTTTTTCTTTGAATCTTTCAAAAGAGTTAAAATAATCATAAGGAAATACACTTTTCCTTTTTAAAAGATTCAACTTTTCATCTTTGAAAAATTGTGATGCTATTTTAAAATCTTCATCCTCGAGTGTCTGTACCATCCCATCAAGACTGCTCAACAAAAATTTATAATTATCAATAAATCTTGCTTGCATATTTATTGGTATCATTTTCTCTGAACCATCTTCATTAATTACCGTTTCTCCATTCTTATCTTTTTCAGGTTTTTCATCAACTTTTACATATTTAGTAAAAGAAATATACTTCTCTTCATTAAGTGGAATACAATTGACTCTTTCTCCATCTTTTGCTAATTCTCTTGTAAACAAATGTGCATCATAATTTTGATTATGAAAAATAATTGGGATCGTTCTTTGTGTTCTGACTTTCAAATTACATTTAGAATGTGCTGCACCTCTAAACTTTCCTGTTAAATGACAATGATCTCTAAGTTTCTGTAATTCCACATCATCAGAATTAAACTCCCCCTCTGAACCTTTGCAAATGTAACAAACATCTTGAGAATGGTATAAGTCTTTTTATTTCTTACCAAAAATCATCTTCTTTGAATTTTTCAAATATTTCTCATAAATGTCTTTAACCTCCTGATCAATCATAGAATTAAACTTTTCAACAACATTTGTCAATTCACTTTCTTTTGTGTAAACTACTTGTTTTGGTTTCATAATATTTTCATCAAAACAAACAATTGTATATGAAAATCTACATGGAACATGTTCTTGAATATTTGTTGTAAAAGATTTCTTATCTAATTTTGATTTTGGTGTATCATCTTCAGTTTCTCTCTTTTTCATTCCAAGTTTTAACAATCTTTGTTTCGTTTCTTCACTCATCTTTGACTCTTCGTCTACAATTACTTTGTTGAAAGACTCAAAATCAGCATAAATTACAAAAGGAAGTTTGAACTTATGATAATTTTTAAACTTACAAACCTTTTCATGAGTTGGCATTATAGCTATCGATCCTTCGTTTGAAAAACAAACATTCTTATGTTCTTCAAAACATTCGTCGTAAAAATGACCAAAACGATTCCTACAAATATTCACCTTTTTTAGATTTTTCGTATATTGACTTTTCAATAATCTTGACAATGAATTTATAGCACAATAATGCCCTTCATAAAGTAATAAATCTATTACTTTGTCGCCAAATTCTTCTTTTACAGGTCTTAATGGAAAAAATCCTCCTTTCTCTTGTTGACCTTCATCATATCCAACTATACAAATCTTATGTCCTGAATTATTTTTCTCAAAAATCAATGGTCCTTTCTTAATATTAGCTGGAAACTTGATACCTTCCCAATTTAACTTTCTCTCTCAAGGATGAATCTATCCTTTCAGGATGCTCTTTCTTTGAATTAAGTGCTCTCAAAATAGACCACTTGAAACATTCATCATCATTATTTTTCATGTTGATTACTGCTTTCTTACTTATTATTCTCTTTGGTAAATCTTTGTAAGTTCCACCAGATATTGGTGCAAATTCATCAACTTCAATAGTTAAATATTCAACTCTCTCAAAAATCCAACCAGATCCAAGATGAACAAATTTCTCTGATTTTTCCAACAAAAATTGTGACATTGTCTTGTAAAACTCTTCAATATCAGTGCTTTCATAAATCTCCTCAATTTGACTCCTATGATGATAAATTGATTCTTCTAAAAACTTTTGATCTTTGAACATCTTATAATCACACGACAACACAAACCTAACCTTGAATGGTTTTGGAATTTCTCGAATTTTTTCCAATATCCTTTTTTCATTTCTGTTGAAAAATGTTGGAATATCCATTTGTTGTTGTCCTCTAATCCTAATGTTTTTAATTTTCCCTCTAAGATACTCTTTCACTTCTGGATCTGGTTGTTTTTCTGGCTCTGGTTTAATTGATACTTTTTCGTGAGATTCATCTCTCTTAATAAGGCTTAACAATTTCCTCGCACTATTCTTAATTTTACCTTCTGGAATAAAATTAATTAGGCCTTCACCAGCTCTTCTTATACCATTCACAAACCAATCTAACCAACCTTCTTCTTTTCTTGGGGCTGGAATTGGTTTGTAAATATTTCTTGGTTTTGGAATTGGTTTGTAAATAATTCTTGGCTTTGGAATTGGTCTCTTAATGTTTCTTGGTTTTGGAATTGGTCTCTCGTTGGCTCTGGGGGCGTGTGTTGGCTTGACTCCTTCAGGGAGGGCGGTCCTTGGTTTAAGTATGGGTTTTTCAATCACTTTCTTCTCGTCTTGAGCTCTTAAAATTGCTTCTTCAAGCTGTGACTTATTCATTTTCCACCTCCTTTTAATACCCAACTCTTTTGCAATTCCTTTTCTAAGTTCATTTAAAGTAGTCATGTTTTTGATTTATTACATTATGTTCTTAAGTAACTTTAAAAATCAATTTTTAAAAATTAAAATTTTCTTAAAAATTAAAAAAATGGGCTAGCATGAGGTTAGGTGAGGTGGGGTTTGTCCCAGAAGGTACATATTATAACTACTCAAACATTCACTCAGTCAGATGTTATCACGTTTAGAAACCCCTCGCTTTGCTCGAGGAATTATTATTACTCATCTATTCATTTATCTTTTGTAATCTGTGTTCTCCTTTTGTATTTTGTGTTACCATTCAGTCCTGCATTTATCTGAATGGTTTTGCATGTGTATCTGACCACCTGACTTTTCTCTAGCTAATATTAATCACATATCCTGTCACCTGACTAGATTAACCTCCTGGTTATTTCAGGGACAGAAAGTACTTCCATTTTTTGTTATCCTTCTATCTCAATTAATGTCTACTCTATTACTAGCAGTACTTAATAAAGTTGTCTTGTCTTGTCTCTTGCCTTGTTTGGGAGGCTTAAGCTGAGAACATATACAAGTGTTAACAAGGGGAAACATTTACCGTGTGACAAACATCGGACTAGTTAAGTTCTTCCTGCGTTTCAGAGAAGCAATTCCAAGTGCCTTTCAGAGTTTGTAGGCGTGATACATGAAAATAATTGTGTGCTCTCCCTATTGGTCGACATGCTCATGAATGATGTGCTGAATAATCATCGCACAGCTGTAGTTCTTCGCATGGGCCTCCAAGGTGATTGAAATTGTTCAAACGTGTTTTATTGCCCTCTCCAGGGGTCTTAATGTCATATCACCAAACCATTTGTTAACCATGGCTTGTTGAGTCCAATTTGGCCAATCGTTCGTTACCTGAATGCTGCTAGAACCAAGTTTAATATAAACTCTTGAGAGTGATCCTGACATCAGGTTTTGCTTTTAATCTCGACTAACTCCGGAGAACTTGGCAGTTGGTAACTCAGTAAATTTCATTGAATCACTAATTTTTAATTGTGGCGTAGCGCACAAGTTTTAAAAGGAAGTGTGTTTTCTCATTTCTTTTTTCTGTGCTATTTTTCCGGGTCGAGAATCAGCACACGGTGATTGGATTGCATTATTACGTGATTTGCGATGACGTTATGTAATAACATACTCGCGAGCGACTTGAGATGTGGGCGATTGAATTGTGTTAAAGCAAGAGGCTGAAATCGAATTGTGTTAAAGTTAGTCTGTATCCAATCTGAACTGAACATCGGTTGGCTCTGTGGATGCACGGAAGCCGTATTAAGGTATCAGGATACCCTCGTGAACGACATGCGTTCAAACCCATTTTTCGCGCTAGCGTTACATTTAACTAATAATAAAGTATATATTTTCTGAAAGTTCAACAATCATAGATTTAGGGTAAAGCTTTATATTTTTTGAATTTGCTAAAGAAAGAAAGTTAACAGCTTCCGAGTGAATTTTGACCTTGCCTCATTCAAAAAGCCTAATGTCACTCAGATTTTACCCGATTTGATTAATTATTGTTTCAGCCTAATGTTGACACAATGAAGAAAAAAGGTGTCTCCGAATTTTGATATCTTGTCCATATGCAAAATTATTGACTTTTAAAGTTGGCCGATCATATTTCTAGCTACGCGCAAGACAAAAGCGGACATATCTTCCGAACAAAAAAAGAATTAAAATCAGAGACACCCTTTTGTAGCTTTGATATTGATTCGCATATTTGCCAAGTTTCAAGCCAATCGATTAAGATCCAATGAAATGCAGATTTCCGAAAGAAACACTGTTCCGCGTTTTGAAAACACCGAGAAAAACACATTTAAAGATTCTGACCAGGGAGCCGGAAACCTGTTTACATAATCGCCTCATCTGTCAGCAATCTGTCAAAACACCGCAGTTAGTGCTTTCGCATAGAGGCTTTCCAGGCATCTTGTCGGTAATTGAAACACGCAGCACAAAAGGCCGCCGTGTATAATTACGGACATCAACGCTTTGTTCGGGTAAGTTTTACAACATCTATTTTCACTTCACAGTTGCACTCACCACTCAACACCAATTCAACCTTTGCAGCCACAGTTGGAATTCGCAATGAGTTCAAGCAAACGACAAACTCGTTCTAAACGTAAGAAAGCGTTCACAAAGGCATACAGGGAATTATTTCTTACGGCATTTCGATATTCTTGCAGATCTGCTGTTAGTCATGCGTTATCCGTCAGGCGGCTAAAATTTGTACTTTATTGTTTTGCATGACTGACGCGCAAGCCGCATGCTGTGCAGTTACGGGAGATACTAACGATCTGTTGACAGGTAGCTCCGGCGAGGAAGAGAAATATAAAATCCTTTTGTTTAAATATCTCGAGGAAAAAAATAGGTATCCAAATTTTGTTTTCAGAAACACAAGGTAAAACATGTAATAATTTCGTTAAGCCAAAAAAATTTTTTCGAATCTGGCAAAGTCCGGAGGGTATCCTGATATCTTAAGGAACGATTTTGGCTTGCGTTGTTTTTAAGCGTCGGAAACATTGAAATAGCTGTAAACAAATGCTTGATGTGTTATACATTACCAGAAGGACCCCGTAAAGTGCGGGAAGTTGTGTTTTTGCAATTTCTAATGAATTGGTTCTAGTTTTTCTGACATCCGTTATATTTTACTCTGCTGTGCTTTGTGTTGTCATTGCGACATCTCGGCGCGGTGCTATGAAGGTCAAGCAATCGGTGGAACGAATGGCGTTATTAATATCGTAAATAGCTCTGAAGCCTTTGGTTTAGTGTCCATCAAAAGTTATGTAGTGACAGTAAATACGACTTGAAAGATACTGGGCCGAAAATATATTGTACCTCTCGGTTGTTGTACCTCACGGGCCTTTCGATAATTGTTATATGACACTTTTTGCTGAAATTTCTGTTGACCGAATTTGGAAAAAAAGAGGGCAAGAAAAATAGAGAGCTCTTGAATCCGCCATGTGCAAAAACTGACTCGGCTATAGTATCCTTTGCATATAAACTTACGACAAAAATTCCTCTCCGGGACCCCGCGTGTCCTTATTCATTTTACTAATGATGTCACAAGCGCACCGGCAATGGACCAGTCTTGTTGTAATTATACGTCGCTCATCCAGTTTCTACTGGAATAGTTCGGATAATTTGACTGTATGAGAGGCGCAGAAACTGTAATTGGTACAACGGAGGAGAATTCCAATGAAGAGTTGCGACATGACACTTGGGTTTTTAAGGAGGGTTTTCTGATACAGACGGCAATGAATCGGCTCTTGATAAAAATTTGCTAGTTATGCCCCAAAACGGCATTTGCGCTCCCGGCTTCCTGGTAGTTATTAAGTTAAACGTATGGTGCGATAACGTAATTTAAGTTATGTTCCTAGAAGTGTTTCATTCGCATTACTTCAGTGCTTTTCAACTTCTTATTTCCATTACCGATAGATAAACGTTAGTAGTATAAGCTGTAAGAATTTTCTAGTTTGATTGACAGGTAATTAAGATAGTTATATAAAATATGTGAAATATCTTGTTTAGCAGGTTTTTGATTGATTGATTGATAGTTTTTAGTTTCAAAAACAGTTTTGTTTATTTAGCTATGTACATCATTGTTGTTTCGTAAGCATTACATTTATTGTGAATTTGTTAATATGGTTGTAATAGAACTTGATGCAGATGGAAGTTGGATTGTAATATGGAAGAAGATAAGAGATGCAAGAAGTGCAGAGTTAAGACGTCAAGACCATATACAAGCAGCAAGTCGCGCACGGTTAAAGAGAGAGAACAGAAACAGATCCGGAAAAGTTTGAAAGAAGCTAGAAGACAGAGATTACAAGCATTTTAACTCCAAGAAAAAAAGAAGAATGACACAATTATCTATATTGTGTGATATTTTAATTGTTGTTCATTGGTATGAGGAGTATCGATTTCGTTTGAGAAAAGATTTTGAAGAACTAAAGATTTATGTTTTAAAGATACGATTTACATGTAAAGAAATCACCCAACTGATGTGTAAATATGTGTTTGGTGAAAATGGAATGGCTAGACTGGATCAGTTAGCGCGGAATGTGTTGTGTCTTGTTTCATCATTTGATTCAATTAAATTTGTTGACAGTGTAAATGAGTATGAGTTTAAGTCATATGTTGAAGCTCATGAGTTGTACAAACATCTTTTAAAATTTAAATGTGGTTTTTATTATGAAATATTTTTGTTACTAAAAAACATAAACAATTAAAAATGTTGTTCTGTTTCTTATTTCAGATGTGCAAATATGTGGCTTACGAAAAGGTTGTCCACAGCATTTATGCTACCTTTTTGTTTTCTCTTTTTGTTTTACTTCTTTCTTTTCTTTTCTTTTCACATGTTATTTTAGTTTTTTCATTCTTGTTGAAGATGGCTGCTGTACAGGTTGACTTGGTGAGAGCTGCGTTAGAAAATAATAAGCGTCATTTCGGGAGTGAGGAGTTAACTCATGCTTTACCGCCAAGCAAGAAGAAGAAGAAGAAGAAGAAAGCAGATGCTACACTAAAGGGTGAAGAAAAAAAGAAGAGAAAGAGTAAGAAGAACCCAACGATAGTGCGTGAAAAGGATACGTGCTGTGAAGAGGTACATAATTACAACGGAAAAAAGTTCTTACGTATGTGTGGACAGTATCACGAGTGTGAGATTGGAGAAAATGGTCCTACAATTCTGTCGAATGGTGCAACACTGGATGTATTACCTCAAGGTGCCAGACCAGAGGGTTGTATCTCTTGTCGTGCTGATGACTGGTGCAACGATGTACGCAATGTTGATTTTACACGGCTGAAGAGGAGCTTACACAGGGCAAGGGGTGAGATCATCATGAAGCACGTGCAGGAGTTCAGGGTGAGAGAGTAGTCTCTTTGGTGTGAGATTGTTTTGAGTGGTCTGGAGCCAGAAGCTTTCCTTATGAAGAAAGGCCTGTAGGTAAACTCAACTGTAAAAATACTGCCTGGAACAGCTGGCCTGGAATTGAGCATACTTGTGAAGTCCCATTGTGGGATCGTAACTGTGATCTTCAGAAAGTTTGCAAAGCAATTTCAGCCGAGATTTTCGCTATGAACGAAGCATGGTCTGCAGCTCTTGGTAGGAATTTGGGAATGACTTCAAATGAAGTGAACTTTGCAGTGGGTGTGATGTCACCTGTGGAATTAGTCCAGGGAATAGCCCTGGGGTTCAATACTGTGACGGAAGACACTGTATAATTACGCTACAGAGGTTATGGTGTCTGATGTTTTTGTCGACAGTGTAGGGTGTAGGTTATTCCTCTGAATTAAGAAGGCACAATTTTGAGTGAAGTTTTTATTACCTGCACCATTGTTTTACATGTAATATGTAGAATAGTCAGTAAACTTTCATAGGGAAAGTATCCATTTTGTCTTGGTAAAACTGGTGTTCCTATTAGCCCTTTGCCTTTCTGGTTCTTTTTCTTTTGTTGTTTCTTGTCTTTTTTAGCTTTCTTTATTGCTTTTCCCGATTTTAGTTTCATTGGTGAGAAAGGCTCTCAGTTGACTAGTCAGTAGGAGTGTCATAGTCTAATAGTTAATATATATATTTGACGTTTTTTTCTTTTTTCCTGCGTCACCCGTGTCATCCGTTTGTAGGATCTGCATGTTTTTGAATGCTTCTACAAGGTCGTTCACTGCAATCTCTTCGTAACCGTCAGAGGTTTTGGTTTTTTTTGCTTTGACACGTATGGCGTCAGGGGTTGCAAGCCGCTTTCTATGTTGGTTGTTTAATCCCGTAAGTGTCCTTGTAAATAATCTTTCCTTTTGGTAAGCATCTAGACCCTTATGTTCTAGGATGCTTTCTAATTTTTCTCCTTCGCTACTAGCAGTCGTGGTTGTTTTCTACAGTAGATATGTACTTTTTCCATTCATCCGAGACAAACGTGGACGGTAGTAGAGTAAATTCTTTTCCATGCATTTTTCTTCTTTCTATTGACCTGTCAGACTTTGTAACAAATTAGGTAGTGCCTGAATGGCTGTCTCCAGAAGTATTGGTATTGTGGTTTTGCGACTCCTCCCAAAGAGATCCCTCCTGCCTGACTACGTAGGCGTTGTTTGATTAATTGTTTTGACCGTGTTTTACAGTAGGCTTTGTTTAGTCCGTTAACAAACCTTCGTTTTCGCACTCCTTTTATACGCTTTTTCAATTTTTTCGGAAGTTTTAAGTTACCAATCTTTATGTTGTGTAACACCTCCTGCACCGATTGTAACTGAGACAGGTTAGCAGTATCCAGCATGAGTGAAGAATTTTTGCATTTTGCAAATTTTCGTAAAAAACCAACATTTGTTTTAACAAAGGTGTGGGTCCCACACGCAGTTTCTGTTTTTTCATATTCTCCTTTTTGAACTGATATGACGAAAATTGTTTATGTTTTTTCTTTGATCTTCTCGGTTTTTTCTTTTACGATCTTGGTGGTGGTGGTAGGAAGATTTTTGTTAAACCATTTGCACGCATAGGTATAATGTTCATCCTCAACCTGTAATCATCATTGGACGCTATGTTGTAGTCGATCAATAGGTTTGAGTAGGGCTTGTTTTTGGCCGCTTCTATAACCCACCTTAGGATGGCATTAACATGATTCTTCTCGTAGCTACCTTGTAGGAAACTTCTGAGTACTTTGAGGTTTCGTGGTTCAGTGATGAAGATGGCTATAGAACTGTTGCGCGATAAATCGACACTGTACTTGCCCTGGTGGTACGTGTTCTGTAATAACATTAATGTTGTTACGTTTTTGTGGTGTGAATATTTGGTGAAGACATCCAATACTTCTTCGTCTTTCAAGGCAGGGTTCATGAGGTCGTCTAAAACGATAATGTGTGTTTCGTCGGGTGATGCAGCAGTGGGAAATAGTTTTTCAAAATTTGGAATTCCCTTGTGCAATTCAATACCAGCACTTTCAAACCCTTTGTGTGCCATTTGAGATGTTCCATGACACCACACTACTCGCGTGATTCTATGATGAAAGGATAACTTCCAGTTTTTCAACATGTTGAGAAGGAGCGTTGTTTTGCCGCTATTCGAGGGACTGCACATTAGTACTGTGGCAGGATGTCTGAACTGAGTTGTTATACTGTCACTCTGTGGTTTACTACTATGAAGTATTTTAAGAGCTTTGGGATTGAAAGGACACGTTTTTCGTGGCTGTTTTGGGCTAGCGTTGCTTCAGTGATTTCGATGGGGGAGTTTCGTTTACGTTTTCGTGGATTTGACATTTTTTCTGATTGATTGAAACTGAATAAGAAAATTGTTAAAACTTTATCTGTATTTATAGCTTTATTTGAACATGTGAAAGAGAGATTTACAAGATTGCTGTTTTCCGCATGTTTTTACATCGGCTATTACATCTGTGTTATCAAAGCAGTTGCTAGCCATAGAACAGTGCTTTATATGCTGCTGTGAAAGCAGCCATGAACCCACCGCCACCTCTCATGATGATTTTATCTAAATTGTTTCGCTTGAATCTGAAAGGTGTTGTGGTGACTTGTCCGTTCATACGTACTTGCGAGGTCACGAGGAAGATGATTCGCTTCGGAATGATTCCTGGGGAGACTGTTAAATTTATGCTCCGTGACACCTTGTGTAATGTCTCTTTCGACCATCTTAAGGTTAGAGAGGTAGTAGACCCGGGTGCCCTGCACTCAGTTTCTTGGTGGTTTCAAGAGACTTTTGCGGGGCTACCAGTGGGATCCGGAGGTTAAGCACTGGTTTGTCTACGAACACCATCTTTGCACCTGCGACCCCGTGCAGGAAGATGTTTTGTTTTTTTCTGAGGATACATTCTGATGGTAAACCTTGTCTGTGGTGGATAATATTTGTCGTTCGAGAAGCACCCCAGCATTTTGAGATAGATTCTGAGCACTACTTTTTCACTGTCTTTAACCGCACTATTTCGGTTAGTTCTGACAGCATTGTCGGCATTGACTTCATCCACTTTATTGGGGGTGTCGCTATACCAGCCGATCATGTGACCCCAGGTTTTCTCAACGCTTTCGTCAAATCCCGTGAAGGGTTTCAGAAACTGTGTGTAGATGAAAGACCTGTTTGTCATGGTCGAGACTCGTACTCCATTCACGTCCACTTCGATGTTTTCAAACAGAGACATAACCATGTTATTGACGATCCCTATGTTTTCACCACCATTGTAATCACTGTCATAATTTGCTTTGATCAGTTTGACGCTGTACTGGATGAAACTCTCTCCAAGGTCAATGTAGTGTTTTTCCTTGTTGAATTCCAGCGTTACCGGGTCAATTCTATCGTTTTCCATTTTGACTATTTCAGGTTCTACCCCAAAGTTCTCCGTGTTGATGGGTGGCTTACTCCAGAGATTAAACCCACCATCGATAACCGTATTCCCATAGTGCGTACGCTTAACATGAGCTTTTACCTCATCCCCATCGGTCTGCAGTATTCTCTTTCTCGACATTGTATTTCTCAAAAAGGTTAGGTAAGAAGTGAGACATCTTTTTTGAAACAGTGTTTTAGTTATACTTTTTAAACCAAGTTCCTCCTTCCTACACTGGCTCTGTAAATACATTTGTCTTCTTTCGCCTCTTTGTTTTCTTTTTGGCACTACCAGTTGCACGAGATTGAAAGTCTTCTAGTGCTGCGTTTTTCGAAGCTGCAAGTGCTTTCAACCCAGCAGCTTTACCACGAGTTATAGTACCTTTTTTACGTTTTGTCCAGAAAGCACATCCATCATGAGTCTTTGTAACTCGGGAAGTGCTTGCGATGCTGCCGATTTTGCAGCTGTTTTACCCGTTTTTAATAGCTGTTTTCCTACGTTCCCAAACATTGGTGTTAGCTTTTTTTCGCACCTCTCAAAAAACTTCCAAGACCTTTACCATCCTGAGGAACTTTCACTTTGTAGGATGTTTGATATCCACCCCCACCCATCTGAGGAGACATGATGCTCCCGTGATGTCTATTATATTTATACATGTACTTCGGCATTTTTTTCACTTTCTCTTTTCTAACAAAAAAAAGATGAAAATATGATTTTACACTACCGTATTTATAGGTTTTTCATCGGTTCATGCCAAGTTTTTTTCGAAAGTGCAAGAGTCTGTTAACACTACCCCACGCAAAGTGTATAGGTTCATCATTGTCATCCAGAATTTCGATGTCGATTCCGTGAATGGGTCCGCTTCTGCAGGGTATGTACACAGAATTGTTGTTATTGTCGTAAGTGTAATTGATCTCCTTCCTACTGTTACCAGGATTGGGAATGCTTGTCAACAGTGGCCAAAACCCACCGCCGACAATCTGCTTTTCAATGAAGTTGTCCGTGGTGTATATGAAGAATCTTTGGAATGTGTTTTCTGTCATTGTCGGGTGTTACTTTGTTCTGAGATATGAACCCACCGTGGATGGCGGGAGTCTTAGGATGCTCGTCATACTTAATGATGTACCAGGTTGGATAGAGAACCATGCTCATATCGTGATTACCACCATTCTGATCCAGTAAAGACTTTCCGTAGATGGAAGCGTAAATGAATCGACTTTTTTTGTTATTAGCAACAGCGTATATGTCAGCCCATCGGTTAGTACCTATTTTCAGATCGGTTAATTCCGCTAGTTTGGTAGTAAAGAACATGTTTAAGTACCCACCACCGTGATTAACCATGTATTCATTGGCTCTACTAGCCGTGATGGTGTTACCAATTCTTTTTCTTCTGTAACCAGGATTAGATACAAAGTCAGTCTGGTGGTTCCACGACGCTTTGGGGAACACAGTGTTGGACTGGTGTAATACTTGCTGTAGAACATCGTGCACCGTGTCGTAGAGTTTGGAAGTGTCCAATGTAAATAGAACCGATTTTGAGTATCCACTAGGGTGGTCATCAGCCATCCACTTGGCACCCCCATTTCCAAGTCGTGTATCTATGTCGGCATACACCGCAGCATCAAACCCAGTGACAACCCACTGATACTTGTCTTTGACTTTTTCCCGACACTCCAAGAAGTAGGAAGCGTCACGGTTTGAACGCAGACCTCGAGTCCGGAAAAATCAGCGGGGTAAGGTTATTTGTTGGAAATTTTTTGACACCTATTAGTGGAGTCGTACACTTCAGGTAGCGCATTGCTAAAAAGGCTGATAGTTCTGTTCAGCGATGGGAATGAATGTTGTTTTCAGGCTCCCAGCTGTTATACTCGTCTGGATAGCCGTACCACTTGACGAGCACCTCCTTCTTACCTCTTCTCACGCGTCTACGGAGTATTTTCTCGACAGTGCAGGTTTCTTTGTTTGGAGAGTAAATGTCTAATTTCAGCAATTCGTCTTCGTAAAACCGTCCGTCTATAGCTTCACCGTACTGAGGATTTGAAAGTGTTCGTACGACTCTTCTTACTTTATAGACAGCTTCAGTCGACCGACCATAGTAGCTCCTTTGAAAGACATTCGCTTTTTCCATACTAAGTCTGACATAGTCACCCACTTGAAATTTTCCCTTGGGCCTCACTTGGTAGTTTTTTTTTAGGAAATTTCCATACAGGTTGAAAAAGGGAATGTATTGGTTCCAGGGAGTGACGTTTTGAGGGGCCATCTTTGTGCTCGAGTGAATTCTGGAGTTGTAGGCAGTTACAAAATCTTGAAGGTGTGGAACGTAGTGGTCTTGACGTGTCTGAGTCATGTATCTCACAATAATCTGTTTGAGTGTTCTGTTGAACCTCTCAACGATAGCGGCTTTGTGTGCATCGTGTGTGTTCTAGTGTCGAATCCTCTTCTCCTCAACCCATTTTATGAACTTTCGATTATAAAATTCACCACCCCGGTCTGTGTGAATAGAAATGGGTAACTTACGCACCTGCCTCAGGATGTCCACCACAGAGATGAGTATGTCGTCAGGTTTCTTACTCAGCACGGGTCTAGCGTAGCCAAATCGCGATAACACACCTATCCCCGTTAAAATAAAGGTCACTCCCATGTTGCTTTTTTTGTAATAACTCATGTCGAGAAGGTCCAATTGAAGTATTTCATTAATACCCGTGACAAACATGGGATTTTTCTGCCGTAATTTCTTTATCACCGGTGCTGGTTTTAGTCGCGAATGACTTATTTGTTTATTTAACCATTGTTTCACCTTCTCACGGTCGATTCCCGTTAACCTCTTAGCAGTTGATACAAAAACGTTAGCACCTGTAAAAGCGATGGAGCTACAATCAAATGCAAAATGGTTGAGACACTCGCAAAAAAAGACCCAATCTTCTCTTCTATTCCCTCACTCTTATCTGGATTTTGTTTGACAGCATCTTTCCCCCCTCCCCCGTTTCAATGTTGAGTATCCAATATCGCACAACGAGATTTCAGGCCCGAACAACATTGAGACGGGGGAGGGGGGCAGAAATGAACAAAACTTAAAAACCGATAAATTGCTCAAAATATGCACAGTGTCTCAACTACTTTTGCATTTGATTGTCTAAAAGTCATGTGTCGAAAATGCTGGCTCAGAGCGTCTTTTTTCAATTTTGAAAGGCGATTTTTGGCATGATTCATCACTGTGTTATCTTCTATTAGGAAAAATAAGTCCCATGGTTCTTTGGAGGTGGGGCAATTAGCTTTTAATGTTCCAAATTGTATCAAATTTGAAAATTCCGGAAATGACGGGATAAGACTAGTACAATATTACTTCCGGTGTGTTATTAATTGATGGTATGTTTGCCACAAATACGGCCTGAAATAAACACTATGGAGGCTATTTCGTGTATGTTACGTTTTGTTCAATGAACTCTCACTGTTTTAATGCTAATTGGCGAAAACAAAAACCTGTTTTGACGGAAAACCAACAGTCTACCACGGTCTACCATCAGAACAAAAGGAATTATGTAAATAATCTTTTGTTTAAATGGTAGACCGTGGTAGACCGTTGAAATCTTCATGGATATGAATCTGCTGTACAGTGTGATGATCGTTCACTAAATTTCGGCGGAGAATAAGCTTAGAGAAGCATTTCGGGCACGGTGGAATGTCTTTCTGCTCCTCTGCGGGAATCTGATAACTAATCGCACAGACAGTATCACAGTTTCTCGCTCGTCAATCACATTATTTATGTGTCTCATTCCTTTCAGACGCCTGTCCAATGGGCGATGATGTGCTTGGTTCAGATGGTAAATTTTGACCGTCATCCGAACCCTCTAGTTCTGATTAATACGGTTGAATGTCTTCCATGTCTCGTTTCTGTGCTATTCTGATGCACTCAGATAACGATTGAACTGCCTAAACGATGTATAAACTCAGCGAGAATGTTTGAAAACAGGTAAAAACCCCAGGTTTATATAGCACACACAAATTATAGGTAAAAAAGGTGCATTAGTGCTGAGTGTGATTTCTTTCCCTAAAATTGTTTAGGCGTTAACCCGCTATCGCGCGTAAACAGAGTCACGCCTGCTCTTACGCACGTATACCTCACAGCCCATTTTAGGCCTAAAGTGAGGGCCGAACACGTAAAGACTACATCAACTGTTCCAGAATTGTTACTGAAAACCAGAAAATGACATGTCGTGTACCACTGAACTTTCACATCAATAGACAGTGAGTAAAGTAAGGTTTAATAAGACGGATACCCAGCTGTGACATTTAAGGTGAGATGTTTCTTCATTTTTTAAAAAAGAGTAACTTCTTTTTCTCTATGGTATTTTCTTTTATATACTTATCCAACAGGTTAAACGCATAGGTACAATCAAATGCAAAATGGTTGAGACACTCGCAGAAAAAGACCCATTCTTCTCTTCTATTCCCTCACTCTCATCTGGATTTCATTTGACAGTGTCTTTCCCCCCTCCCCCGCTTCAATGTTGAGTATCCAATATCGCACAACGAGATTTCAGCCCTTGAAAGCAAATGGGGAGCTTCAGACGCTGTTTTGTGTTAAGCTCAGATACTTATTTAGAAAGGACAAGCAACAAAGGTTAGTCAGTGGAAATCGAACAATCACCGTGACAAATATATTCTATCCCGTATAGCTTGTATAAACTCGATCACTTCAAGAATGTATTAAAATCTGTATGCTGATCATTTTCCCTCGAAGTATTGTTTTACTACGCTTCTGTCGCCAGTTTCGGCTACCGCATTCGCTCAGAGCAATCGGAACTTGTAGTCTTGAATGATTTAGTCAGATGTCTTACTTTTCTGTAATCTGACACGCGGTGATTGCAGCTAGAATCGTTCACAAGCTCTTAGAAGTATCACTGGGTCTGAAGCCCTTGTATAATTTGAAGTAAACTGTTCAAGTTTTGCTTTGATTCTGGGAGAAACCATGTTGTTTTGAGTGGGTTAACATACAAAACAATTCGAGCTTATTAAATATGCATTCCTGAGTCAGGTGCATGCAGTCTAGAGTAAAAACAAATCGCACAGGAAGCCTATTTAATTGTACTGCCTATGAATTCAAAATTGGAAAATCAGTGTTCCTTTTTTCCCGTACTAAGACGGCCGACCAACTTCAAACTTTGAGTATTAAATTTTGAGAATGCGGTGGCAGACTGTATGAATTAATTTGACGTGCCGACCGTGGGAAATACGTACGTCACGCAATCGATTCTTTTTTCAACGCAAAAGTATAACACACACCATTCTTTTTCTCCTTCCTTTGCGTGCAGCACTTGAGTTCGAAGAAAAGATTGAGTCAACATTTCGGTAAAACAAAAGCTACTCTTGTTGGGAGTTACCAAAGTAAAAAGTCCCATCAATGACAGTGAGGGGGTATCTGCGATTATCGTATTTCTAGTAGCAGAATATTTTTCCATTTAAAATCTACTACATAAAGAGAATAATTGTAGCTTTTTTTATTGCAGCTTTTAACATTCAACTACACAAACGACTGATAATAAATACCAGATGTTCGTGCAGTGAAAACTAAAAAACCACAGTGCTACTCCTTTGCTCCTGCAAGAAATGTTCATTTAAATTTTTATGGTTTATGGTAAACAGAAACTTCACGATCAGAAAAGAAAATATAATGACTTCTTTTATTTTTTTTTAATAATAAGGCTTGAGTGTTTTATAAAACGGTAGTGTTCCATCATTCACGATATACTTGGTGTGTGGTAAACACTTCCTATTGTCTTAACCTCTTTTAACAGCAACTTTCACGTAATTAACTAATGGACAACAGTGAGCGTGTCTCCTCTTTAAATGAACTTTACTAAGGTTACTACCATCCTTGCAGCTGTTGCTCTTTTTTCTACATCTGTGCTGTCTTCATCCATTTGTAGACGAAAAAAGACAAAGACATGGTTTTTGACATTCAACCCTCCCCGACGTCTTCTTCTCGTTTTCCTCAATACAATGCTACACAAAGCTATAGCATAGGACAGTGCTTCACACATCTGTCGGAGGTGTGGTAGCGAAAACATCATCAAATTTGCTATGACACCTTTCATCAACTCTTCATTAATTTTACCACAAACAACATTCTTGGGTATTAGGCTGAGTACCTCTGCAATGGTTTCTTCAGCTGTAAACAGTTTTTCAAAAAAGTATAACTTTACGAGATACACTAACCTTTATTTATACTTAAAAAAAGCAGTCACGTGAACCCTTACGTAGGTAGGCGTAGGTAGGCATAGGTAGGTGTAGAGTAGGCGTAGATAGGTTAACCGTAGGTAAGGGTAAAAGTAGGTTAAGGTAAGGCCTAGATAGGTTATATAAGGTAGGCGCGTAATACCCTAACTACCGTTACCCTAACTGGCCCTAACTTACCTTAACTACCGTTACCCTAACTTACCCTAACTACCATTACCCTAACTACCGTTACCCTAACTACCTTACGTTACTCATGTTTGGTTTTAAGCCCTTAGGGTGCTTTGTGCCAAAAGGTAGAGTGTCATAAATGTTATAGTGTTTCTCGTGATTTGTTCCTTGATAAATCAATGATGCTATCAGAAGTCTCTTACTGACAACAAGTCGGTACTTCTTGAAGACATTCTCGGCTGCAAGTCTCTTTTGATCGTGCCCCTTGTTTCCCTTTCTCACGATGCTGTTTGGATAGTAGATGGGAATCGTGTGTTTAGAGGAGGCTTCTTCAATCGTATCACCCTTGAGGACATCTTGAACTGTGGTGAGAATGGTCTGTTTCATGCTGGAGTAGTTGACTCTCTGCGAAGCCTTGTAATCGAGAGAAAACTCTTTTACCTTCACAGTAGTACTCCCATCGTCTAGCATGTAAACGTAATTCTTAGCACCGGCTGTCAAAAACTCCGTTATCACTCTTCCGGGAGGTGCCTCATTGGCAAAGTCTCCATAATAGTTACCACATTTTATCAGTTCAGCATCTCCTTCGTTCTCTGCAAACGCTACACGGTCTGTATCCATATAACAAGCTCTTTCTTGAACCTTAGCCAGCCCCTCTCTGTAGAGATGACTACATGCAAGACAGGTAGTGAAGATGGCTATGATAATGGTAACATTCTTGTCATCATCAGCCTCGTGAACAAAGTTGTCTTGAAGGTTGTACATAACCTGCATGCAGTCGTCTTGGATTGAGTGTAGTGCGTGAATGTCATACTTCTCACAAGTTGCCAGTTGTAGGAAACAAGAGAACGTCGTTATGTACTCTGTAATCACCTTGTTGGAACACTTGGCAAAGAACCCCCAAAGGCAGTTGGAGAACATCTTCCAGATAAGATGCAACCCTGGATTCTTCTTGATCTTGTCTGCGGTGAGTGCCATGCCCTTGTGCTTGTAATAGGCCTGAATGAACGCTAATCTAGCAGCCTGCACATGTTGTGCAATTTCCTCATCAGTCAACTATCTTGTTGACGAGGCATCTGTCACAGATTCTCCTTCCGGTGCTCTTGTTGATGAATCATTTGTCAGACTCTCCTTCCGGCATCTCTCCTTCTGGTATATCGACTTCCGTTTGGTTTCACTTTGTTGTGCGACTCCTTGCCACATGCTTTCTCGCACACCTTCCTCGGTACACTCGTGTGGCCATCCGCTTGCCTCTTGTCTTCCCTTTTGAGCAGTGTATATGTAGTCTTGAAAGAGAGAGTTACTACTGTTCTCGAAGTGCCACACTTCCCAGTTCTTCAACATTTTATAACCATACTCCATGGCTAGCTTCAATTCTTCTGTACATCAAGTACCGCGTAGCATCCTCTCTTCATTTGTGTGGTTGCAATAACCCTGGTGCTGTTCTGTGGCACACGTGTTGCAGAGTGCAAACAGGAGTTCACCATTATATCGTGCTGGGAGAACTGGGTGATAGAGTTTGTCAGGTGGAAGCACATCAACCAAGGCAATTCCAAAGAATGTTTTGATCTCTTCTTCAATCCCGTTGGAAAAACCAAATCTGTAATTATCTTTGGGTGACCAATAGGGTACTTTCCATCTTCATATGCACTTAGGGTAGAGAGAAGTCACGTCCAAGTACCAGAGCCACTTCTTATCGGGGTGGGGCAGTTGGATGGGAAAAACATCTCCAAGCTGCACTCCTCCAAACTATGTTCATTTCCCAAGTATCTTTCAGCATGTTTGCATTCACACCCGGCCCCGACAGATGTGCTTGACACACTCACACCGACCATTGTAAAAGGCGTCTCGAGGTTTCAATCGTTCTCTGACGTGAAACATGTTGACCTTTGCCCGTAGCTCTTTGTCAGATTGCAGCAGGGAATCCCATTTGCATTCCCAAATTTTCGCCACTTTGTACCCATCCTCTTCAATGGCTGTGAGTTTTCGGATGGTCGAGCATGCTGAGACCATTCTTTGGGTTGATGGTGTCTGGTTCAAAGCACTGGGTACAGCCATGCCACAGGCATCCCAGGAATTCAAAACATGCTGACGTCACAGGAAAAAACCCATGAACTCTTCCGACATTCTTTCGTAGAGATGCAAACTGCTCTCCTCGATTTCTTGCATGCAAAGTTCTCCAAAAGCAGTAAAAAGAAAAAAGACTGATGGAAATTTTATTTCATAGGGTGTGGAAAAACAATTTTGTGCTCTAATGACGCATTTACAGGGAGAAGATGATACTTCAAAAGTAGTTTTTTGTTTATTTTCAGATTCGACATGAAGATCAAATTTCACATGTAATAAATTGTTTGAAAAATAGCACTACCCCGATGAAAATTAAATTTGATAAAAATATCTATCTAGGTGAGGATCGAGAAAAGAAGATTGGATTTTCTTTCAAATTATATCGACCTAATGGAAGTATATCGTCTGTGTGTGTATTTTACAAATGGACTGAATCGTAAACCTTTTGGCCTAAGTTACTATCTATGGGTATAATTTGTGACGTCCCTATGTTGTAGTAATTTTGATTAAATTTTATTTTAGGGCCTTGCGAACACACCATTGATTGATGTTTTAAGAAAATATAATAATGAGACCATAAATTATATTTTCCTTTTATCTTTTCAGAGGGTATTAGATATTTAAAAAACTATTGATGGTATGAAGAAATATTCAAGTAATTGCAAGTCTTACCTTACTTACATCTATCGATATCTACATGAAATGAAAGAAAAAATGAATGATGTATGCACAAATATAGAAAGGCTCGAAGCAAAGAAGCCAAAATACTATGATGAAATGGTACCAAGACTTGTTAAACATGAAGATGCATTGATTGAGTGGTGTTTTCAGCATGAATATCCATATTCTGAAAAGTCGCTATCTAATGTTTCACCAACAAAACGATTAGCTACTCTGTTGAATGAAATTAATGATGCAAATGATGTATTGATACCATTAATGGATAAAATAATGAATGCGTTGAATAATGAATAATGAATGCGAGAATGCGTTTTCTAACTTGGGATACTTTTCATTCGTATCAAGAAAGCAGCTTTTCTGTTTGTTACACAATTTCGTATTGCCGACTCGTGCATTTTGTTCTGTAACCGACGATACACTTCAGTTGTACAGCTTTTTCCTTCATTTCCATTTTGTAGTGGGCTTCTATAATAACGACAGTTGCACATTACATGGAAGTTCACCATCCTTACCCTTGTGTTCTGCAATTTCTAGTTGTGTTGTGATAACCTTCAAGCAAATTGGCTGTTTTTTTCCCTCTATGTTCTCCTTTTGAAATTCATCTATCCAAAACGACCGACTTGATGAACTGATCCTTTTCCGCTTCACTGTGCATTCCTTCTGTCAGCCATCAAACCTGACACTCGCCTTATTGAAGGGTTCATATAGAACAGAGGAAAAAATGCAGGGTTAATTTTATTCGACAAAATCATTCCAGTATGTCGATCAGCTTCAGCCTTTGACACAGTGTACCTTTTTCCGCAATGCTTAAAGACTTGGCAGCTTTTGTTCTTAACACCTCCTTTCGATGATGACAAATGCCACACATTGTGCTTTTCAAATATTATTCTTTTTGGCCTAGCTATTGATCAAGCAATTTCAGCGCTTTCTGTGTAGTGGTTTCTATAACACCATCAAGTATGGACCATCCCTTTCTGTCTCGGTCTGCATTCCTCTTGTAAACCATCAAGTGTTTGGATGATCCTGGTTGTGTAATGAAAAATGGGCGGGAAATGTGACTCTGAAAAAAGACCAAATACCTTTTGTAGTGGGGAAGCTGATCACAACTTATCTCTGTAACAACCATGTTTTTTACACTTCTGCACTTCTGTCTTAACCATGTTTATCACTTTTTTTAAATCGATTGGATCAATTGGTGAAAAGCAACAAGTATAGGTTATAGGAAATCCGGTCATCAATTTTAAAAACTGCTTTTAAAAATTGATTGGATCAATTTTGGTGAGAAATAACAAGAAAATGTTATAGGAAATCGGGTCATCAATTTAAACTTTTTTTCTCTTTAGGTAAGGAAATAAGAATGGAAGTTTCCCCCTCCTAGAAAGCTGAAAACAATTTGGAGATTTCCACATCCAAAAAGGAAACTTAAACCTCTAAGAAATCAGAAAAAAATTGGAAATTCCCACAGCAATCAAAAGTAGGGAGCGTTAGAGACTTTTTCCGTAGAAGAAAGACGTATAAGAAACAAAACTTTCTTTATGGCCTTCTCGTAAAATGCGAAATTTTCTGCTTACCCTTCACGAGTAACCATCGTCAAAAAAGTTTTTGTTTCTCTTTCTTTCCCACGAGTAGCTACTACCAAATTGTTTTTTCCTAACTAAGTTGTGATTTCTTTTACAATTGTCAGAGATAAGTTCTTTTTCTTCAGTCGACGTGTTATGTTCTTACTCCTAAATCTATATCCATGATTGTTTTATTCTCTCAACTAAGGTTAATCTATTTTTCTTGTATCTATCAACAGAACCCTAAAAAATGTGTCCAATCGAGTTCTTCATTGCAAACGATATGTCTGGACCATTATTACAAGTCACACCTTGGAACGTTGCTAAAGTTGTAAAAAGAGCATGCAACCCAGAATTTTACAAAACACTCATAGGGAATGAATGACGTAAAAATCTATTTGAATACTTCGATAAACATCCAAAAGTCTTTGAAAATTTAAATCATATTCAAACAGCAAGACTAATAGACATCTTTGACTTATATGGAAAAAATTAAAAAATTAATAAAGGTAAAGAAACTCTTTTAAAACTCCGTCATTTGTATACACCAAAGAAATATGACTCCGACTCCAATTAAAATATTTCCTTATCCTACCAATTCATTCTTTTAGCATTGCTTTTTCCTTACCTTTTTACCGGCTCCAAACAGAAACGTGTGATATCCCTTGTTTCAAAACTTCTTTGGACATGACAGCTTTTCTTTTCGTGAAATGCAGGAAACGTTTTTCCATCTGCGTGTTTGTCACTCTTATATTTCTCATCCTTTTTCATTTACAGAGAGTGAACCTCTAGAGATAAAATAAAATAAAATACTTTTTTTCTCTAAATTCCAGATGATATTACAAAAAATTCACAATGGTGGAATGTTTTGGGAAAACAAAATTACTCCATTTTTTCACAGGTTACACTTCAAAAAGTGGGAGTTTTACACAGTGATTTAAAAAAACTACGAGAAAAAGCAAGTAGAGAGATATCAAGTCAAAAATAATTATTAGATACTATGGCTGAGATGAGTGATCTAATTCCAAAAATCCGTCCAATATTCGTAAAAAATGATTCAACAAAAAGTTATTACAATAGAATACGTATATTTCCCAGAGAAAATTATCAAAAATCATATATCAATATATTTACATTAGTAAGCAGGTGTATAACACACCTTGACGAGCTCTTCTTAATAGTACAAAAACTAAGTGAAGAGTATAAGTAGTACAATAGAAGAATGCATGCTGCTTTACCATATCTGATAAGAGATAGAAATGCGTCGCTACAGCTCACTTTACGTTAAAACCTAGAACTGGGCTCAATCGGTAGATAGTTCAGCTGATGCTTTCACATCTTTAAATGCCGCTTCCTCCATTGAGCACACTTTGGGATCGTTTGATGTCTTGTAAGTCAATTAAAGCTTGTTTGTAATTGTTCTTGCTTATGCTTGTAGAATGAGATGGGCATCCTTGTAATCCTTATCTTTACTTATAGTAGGTTACTTTGAATGAAATGAGAATTCCCGTAATCTTTTTACTTTTTAAATAAATTTTAAAAAAGGATTTTTTCTTGTCTTTTTTATCTTATAGATTATGATGTCCCTACCCATCCATCAAATTATGAGTGTGAAAAAATTTATTCAAATGTCAAAAATATCGGAAGAGACAAAAAAACTCTATCTGTTTTCATAGAGGATATTTTAATCAACTTTTTTACTAAGTTAAACCAGACACCTTTCTATTAAACCAGCTTCCAGCCCTCCTTTCTGTTTTGCTTGTCTCGCACGTTTTCTTTGAAATTGACGTCTAATTATTTCATGGGCTTTTTTAATTCTCTTAGCCTCTCTCTTTTTCTGCGTCCTAGCACGTCTATTTGCTTGACTTTTCCTGAAGTCCCTTTCCAATAAACCTTTGGAACGATATCGCCTAATTTTTCCATGATTTTACAATAACCATCATTTTTATTGATTGTAACGTTTGGCATGTCTTTTTTCACTTTAAAAGAACTGGTAAAAAATACTTGCGAGTAAAGGAATCAACGGTGCTAATCCACCCTTTTCTTCGTCGTTTTCTTTGTCGTTTAACAATCCCTTTTCCTCTTGTTACGTTTCCGACAATTTTCTTTATTATCGGAACAAATACTGTCCGATTTGGACCGATTGCAATGAAGCATCGGGAACACTGTGGTCTTTTTCAAAGAGGAACACAGTGATCCTGACCAGTTTTCATATTTCGGAACACATAGGACTATGTGTCCCGATCCGTGTCCGATTTGTTCCGATTATGTGTTCCGATCCGAGGACCGAAACGGTCCCGATGATTTTCCATTATTCGGAACATTGCGATCCACGAACGATTTGTTCCGATTTTCATGTTCCGATCCGAGGACCGAAACGGTCCCGATAATTTTTCATGTTTCGGAACATTGAGATCCACGAACGATTTGTTCCGATTTGGGTGTTCCGATCCGAGGACCGAAACGGTCCCGATGATTTTTCATGTTGCGGAACATTGCGATCCACGAACGATTTGTTCCGATTTGGGTGTTCCGATCCGAGGACCGAAACGGTCCCGATGATTTTTAATGTTTCGGAACATTGCGATCCACGAACGATTTGTTCCGATTGTGTGTTCCGATCCGAGGCCCGAAACAGTCCGGCAAAGAGTTTCGGAACTAATCGGTCCATCGTCTCTGATGTGTCTCGGATAGAACTTCGGTAAGTCTGGGTAGTTCTTGTTGCTCGCACAGTAAAACTATTGCTTTACACTTGCAGATAGATACTTTATTAGGCAGAGATTCAGAACGTTTAAACTTACTTTCACTGAAGCTGTGTGTATAAATAGTCAGTGAAAGTGAATTAGAGCAGTGATTACAGCCTCTTAGAGTTTCATTGCTTTATCAATTAAGAGCTGGTCACTACTTCGCTTCACTTTCTTAGACTACATAGCGGTTAAGATGAATAAGACGGATATAGCGGATATGGCTGCCTATGCGCCAATTATTTATAGCCGCAGAGTCAACGTGTGGTCGGTCCTTCGTGAAATCCCTCAGTTGCAAAAACTCAGAGAAAGCCAACTTTATTGAACATCCGATTGATGAGTGCTATTCTGCGCGGTTTCAGACAGTGTATGAAGTTTTGAAACTTTCTTGTCCAGACAAGATCACTCGTGCCTGGTCACCTGGGATTCTTTAACACAAGGGTTTTGCTCACTTGTTCAGACTTGTTCGACACTGACGTTCTTTATTGGCCAGTTTATAATTGAATCAATAGTGTGCGAGGCAGTGTAGGTTCTTGTTCGGGCAAGAATAAGGCAAGATCACTCGTGTCCGGCCGCCTGGGAGTCTTTAACACAAAGGTTTTGCTTGCTTGTTCAGACTTGTTCGACACTGAGTTTGTTTATTGGTCAGGTTATAAATGAAATGATTATGTGCTAGTAGCTATTTAACGGAGTGAAGCAGCATTAGGATCATTATGTTCCAAGTTGGTCTGCAAGAGTGATGTCTAAAGTGAAGAGAAAAATCAACTGGGCTAATGTAGAAGGCGCAAGAGACTGCAAACGGAGACTCCACTTGGAAGAAGACGAAGATGGCGTGTTCCAGTGCCCTGTGCCACACTGTCATCACGACGGATTTTTATCGCGCAGAGGTTGCAGAAAACATGTACGCAGCAGACATTCCTGGTACAGTTACTTTGATACGAAACCCTCGAAATTGTTGAGGAAAAGAACGCAGTGTGCTGAACTTCAAACAGAGTCTTCGACTGGCCTGCAAGAGTTCTATTCACCATCAAATTTCTGTTCTACAATCGCAGGGGAACATTTTGTGAAGTGGCTTTGTGGTAGCACTGGTGGAGGAAAGCCCCAAAAGCACGCACAACAAACTGCAAACAGAGTTGTGCGATATCTGAGATTTTGCTGTGCAGATGACGACGACGAATTGACGGCAGAGACTATCGACTTTTGCCTTGGTTCTCCTGCTCTCGTGTGTAGATTCGTGGACGCCATGCAGGACGAGCTAAAGATAGGCTACTCCGCACAACTGACGTATCTCAAAGCCATGTCCGAACTTATGGATTACCGGAAGGTCAGTGGTCTGTCAACGAACGTCATCAGCAGTTTTGCCATGACCGAAGTGTACATAAAGCGGGCGCGAAAGACTATCGCCAAAAAGAGGAAAATCAAGTGGGCTAGGGATCTTGACATCGAGAATCTGGAAGCCAAGGGCTGCTGGGCATCACTGGAAGACCTGGCAAAGGTAATACCCTATCATCTGCCACGACTGAATTCAGTGCTGAACCGTTGTAAAACTGAACCGAGGAGCGTCTCTCCGACCGACCTGTCATTTGCGACACGCTTCTTGGCCACGTACCTATTTGTGAAAGTGAAGGGTTCTCGTCCGATGACTTACCAGCACTTGACTCTCGAGATGCTAGAGAAGGCTAGAAATAATGGAGGTTTCATAGACCAGAAGATGTTTAAGACCGCACAAACGTATTCGTTCGACTCTCTCCTCTTGGAGCCAGCCGATCTAGAGTTGATCGAACAGTACCAGCAACACGTGAGACCAATGCTGAAACCCAAGTGCGATTATCTTTTGGTGACGCGCAACGGTACGCAGTACAACAAGCTTTGCGACCTGTTGTCGAAGCAAGTGTTTGAAGCTATAGGCAAGCATATTCACCCGACTCGTTACAGGCAAATCATCGAGACGGAAAGTGCCAGTCGATTGGACGCAAACGAACAGCAGGCGATCAGCGAAGACCAAAAGCACAGCTCTCATGTCGCAAAACTACACTATCAGAAGCGAAGGTCGAGAGACGTAGCTACGAGAGCCCAAGCGTGCATGCAAAAACTGCGAGGAGAGGAGGTATGTAGAGCAGGGCGAGAGGTGCAAAAGTGTTTGGACTTGCACAACGACGTGGGCAATCATGAGAGCAGGGCCAGTGACAGTGATAGTGATCACCCAGCTTGTAGCACTGACAGTGTCGACGACGACGATGATGATGATGATGGCCGTGGTGATGACGAAGTGGATGATAACGACAGTGGTGATCGCGATAATGACAGTAGCGACAAAGGTAATAACAATAATGAGACTAATGACCATAATGATAATGATGACCATGATAACAATAATGACCATAATGACAATGGTGACCACGGTAATAATAATGACCACAATGATAATGGTGACCATGGTAATAATATTGACCCCAACAATAATGACCGCACTGGTAATAACAAAATTGACACTGACCACAAAAGACCAATGTACTCGTCACAAGCCGACTCGACTTGTCACCGCAAGAGAAGTTTGCGTTTCACTAGTTATGAAGACAAATGCCTGAAGAAGGGTCTCGTAAAGCATGGGTTCGGAAGATGGAAATGCATTCTAGAGGACCCAGAGTTGATTTTTCAACAGGGGAGAACTGCTGACTCGATTAAAAAGAGAGCCGTGTCGGCATCTTTCCGACAAAATACGCCAAGAACAGCAACTGGATAATAGCAGCAATGGTAGAAACTGTCACACGCGCATCGTAATTGTATGTGACTGATGTTGCCAGTATTTTCTTAATTAACGTCCAAAATGATTGAATCACATGAAGAACTGAATGCATGTGGTATAAGTTCAACACTCTTTTAATAGTTAATTATAATGGTCGTGATAGCAATAACGATACTAATCAAAGTTAATCAGAGTACTAATCATGCTAATTCAATAATAATACCCATAAGAGTGAAACTATGAAGAAATAAAGAAACACGGAGTCAGTTTCATAGCGAACAAGAAATGCATTAACTCAATAAAGTTCCATTCAATTGGGTTCAATCAGTTCACTGTTCTCAATTTCTCTGGGACAAGAAAGCAGAGATTGTCCACTGCTTCTTTGCGCCTGCCACTCGCTGGGTTGCTGTCTTCCTCTTCTTCTGGCCACTTTTATTCTGGCTTCTGGGCGGAGTCAGTCGACAAAATTCTGGCGGTTCATTGTGACCATCATCAAGGCTCTTGGTTTTGCTGGACGTGTTGGTGCACATTCCAGAGTCGTCGTCGACATTTTGGGCGATGGTAGGTGGATAGTCGTCCAACCTTGCGATAAATGACATTTCGTCGGGCGCAATGAGCTTCAGCTCCAACAGCATCTTTCTCCGGCACTCAACTGCATACTGGAGGTCGCGTGCGCTGTCCGTGGCCTCGTGGAACATTCGCAATTTGTTGATGTTGATTTCCATAAAATCCCTGCAGTTTTGCCACTCGTTGGTCAGCGGTGGAAATCTGGTCATCTCCCGATTCTGGTCAAATATCTCCCTTTCTTTTGCTCGCAACCACCTGTTTTCGAAGACTGCTTCTACGCGTTTCTTGAACGCGATGGTCTCCTCTTCCTTTTCTTTCTGATAGATCGCAAGCCTCCGTTTCACGGCGATCCTGTGGAGATGGGGTGGAACTCCTGGCGCTGCTCTGAGCTCGTCAAGTTCTTCTTCCTGCAGGAGACCCTCGGCAATGAGTGCCTGTTTTTCTGTGTCCTTTCGCTCTCTCAGGAGTTGTTCTACTGCCTCAGTTTTTCCTTTGGCCTCCTCCAGCAGCGTAGAGAGTTGCCGGTGCCTTAAACTGCCTGGTACACTCTGCTTTAACTCGAGCTCCAGTTTCGTCTGTTCTTTGTGAGCCTCGTCGTCACTAGATTCCCCTTCAGAGCAGCCGTCTTCAGTGTCTTCAGTGTCTTCAGAATCACTTTCTGGTTCTGTGTCGGAGTCTATTCGCGCCTCGGCCTCCCCCGCGTTTTCCTCTGGTTCCAGTGTGGCGGTACAGATTCTCTGCAACACAATACAAAACTTTTATTTAAACACGATCATGTTTAAAGCTTGCATCTTGTGGGGTCGTGTATAACAAAATAATGTAGGGCATAAATTGTAATATAGTGAAATTTCCAAAAATATCTCAAGATATCCTGAAAGAGTTGTGCTAGCACCTAAAGATATCACCCCTCCCCCGCCTCATCCATACCTTACCTCGAGTTCTGCTTCGTTCAAGCCACATGCACCATCGTCTTCCAATTCTCCGTGTTGTTGTTGTTGGGAGTCGGGCCGCAGGTTCCGGTCGACAGCGTTGCGAGTTGCCCAAACGATCACATCCATGGCATGATGACGAAGCCAATGGTTGGCGCCAGAAACTACATTTGGTAGAGATCTAAAGTGGTACTTGTGGAGGCGCTTGTCCATGGCACCTTGGTGTTCTTCTCCAAACTGGAGCTCTACTTGAGCAGTGATAAACATGGAGGCCCGGTTGATGAATGGTTGCGCGCTCTTCCACTTTGTATCGTGGAATGTGTAGCCGCCTTGGCAGAGCAGTTTCCAGTCGTCCGGGTCTAACATGGTTCCGTACGCCTCATCCAGAAAAATGACCTCTGTGTTGACGTCAATCATAGCCTTGTTAAAGGCTTTCTGTTTCGACACACGGGCAATTCTGTTGAGTGGCACGATCTGAAAGACGGGAGCAAATAGACTGGTTTTCCCACTATTTGCTGCTCCGATCAAACAGGGTACAGGCCTCTTGTGCTCTTTCGCGACAAACAGTGCCATAAAGTCGTCGCAGAACTGTTCAATTTCTTCCTTGCTTAGACTGTTGACCAATATCTCTTTGAAGTACTTTGGGTCTGGTTCTGTCTCGTGGTCATATGGCACAAATGCACGCGGGGACTTGTGGCCAATCTCGTGGGTCTTGACTGCCCCCTGTAGAAACGTCTTTTCCTTAAACGACCAGCACCAGCCGTCGTTGACTTCCACGACATCGCGCAAGATCTGAAACTGCGGAATGATGCGATTATCTGCGTCGCTCAACAGGGGAAGTACACGGCTCATGTACTGGACGAGACGATCTTTAAATGTCTCATTTCCCGTAAGGCTGTGGAGAAATGTCTTCATGCTGCACAGGTAGCTGTACGTAAATTGTGCTCGTTCACTCTTCTTGTATATTTCTCCACGGTTTGCAGCGTATCCAAGTTTGGCCATCAATAACGAGATGTCGTTACACAGGACCGTGGCTGGGCACGAAAGGGGCTTGGAAACTACACTCTGCAAGCACTTGGTTGAACTGGAACCGTGCCCTTCAACCGGCAGATCAAAGCAGTCAATAGTGAGCCCAGCATTGCGCAGAGTTCGCAGCGCCGCCGACAGTTGCGACATGAACGGCGATTCGTGTGCCACACTCAACCTGACAACATTCTCTGACTCTGCCGAGGATC